>OU612096.1:88444894-89694894 GCA_914767995.1 Thecocarcelia acutangulata
TAAGAGTATCCTTAGTTGCCCAGCTCACTTTGGTCCTTATAACTTCCCTTTATGGTTGCCTGATATAAAGGTCGACGCTAGATGGAGTTTAGTGATATAGAAAAATGAACGATATAGTGGCTGTGGATATAAGGAAAGGGCTATTTTACTAGCCCTTCCATACCTCCGTTTGCTTATAGAAAACTATATGTAAAAAATTTCGAGTCCCAAAATTTTTGGGACAGAATAAACTCTCTTTAAAATCAAGAACACGTTTACGCAAAAGCTATAAAGCCAAAATAATTTAAAATGTCTAAAGTATAATGAAAAACGTATTAGAGAAGACAAAATTTCGATGAAAAACATTTGACATTTAAAGAAAATTGTCGGAAAGTGTTTGGCATCCTTAGTTTTTATAATCCAATATTTATACCATCTATATCTAACCAAAAATGGAGTACAACAGTCTTGTTTGGGCTGGTGCCGCAAAACCTATTTTGGTGTTTCTCTATGGCATGCAAAGAAGCTTATCGCTGACAATAGAGTATCCAATACCATTGACTCATTGAATCGTCACCGCAGTATGAAATGCTTTCTTTTTGTCACTGCTCGAAGGGCTTTTGCTATGATGAGATTAGGGATCCTCTTCCGGAAGCCCATATATTTTAAGCAACACGCATCATCCAGACTCCATCCATTTGTGGTCAATTAGCTAGTGCATTTCGCGACACATTACAAAGATAATTCCTTTCTGAGACGTACAGTTTGCCAATGAAACAAGTTGACTTCAGACGAGTTTCCTTTCACATACAATGTTGGGAGGTTTAAGTCAAACGCATACAAGCCATTTTTCCTCTTTCCGCCTCCTAATCAACTGCATATGTAGGGGTTATCGTCTGAGTATTAGTGCAAGATATATAAAAAATAAACTATGGCTAAAATGTGTTTAAGCTGTATACAGTACTTTTCAAGTTAAATTTGAATTTGTTACGTCTACACCTTCGCTTCTGCCGTTTTCAATAGATGGTTGTAGCGATAAGTGGTAGTCGAAATAAATACATTAAACTCACGTATTTGTAAACATAACGCCATCGAAATATTAGACGTTTTGTGTCTGTGTCATAAAGTTATTCTCGATTAAACATGTCAGCTTACAAGTCAAAGTCTTGTCATTTAGAGGAGGCTTAAATTTGTGCTTTAATATGAAGAGATCTGCGGCACAGGCTCATCGAATGCTCTCAAATACCTGTGGTAAGGCCGCTTTTGTTGAAAAACATGCCAAGAGCTTTAAGAGCTGTGATTTTGACGCCGAAGTCCACCATAACGGTGGAAGGAGAAGGTTTTAGAAGATATAGAATTGGTAGCAATACGCGATCACGATCCGTGTCAAATGCAACCAGAATTGGCAGGATCATTGGGAGTGATCCTGCAACATGCTATTTCAAAATGTCTGAAAATCAATAGATCATGGAATGATTCAGAAACAAGAAAATGGGGGCAGTTCGAATTGAAGCCGAAAGATGCTAAACGGAGTTTTTTGCTTGTAAACAGCTGCTTTCAAGGCAAAGACGTAAGGGATTTCTGCATTACTATGTCACTGGGAATAAAAAATGGGTTCATTACGATAATCACAATTACAGAAAATCATGGAGATATCCCGGCCACGCTTCCACGCCCCGACACCCAACCCGAATATCCACTGTTCCAAGGTCATGCTAAATATTTGGTAGGACCAGCTCGGCATAATAAGTTGTTAAGAGCGACTAAAACAATCCCAAGCTATCGTTGGCAAAAAACCATTAGCGTGTTTAAGCCGAGCATTGAAACACATATGGCCGCAATACGCCGAGAGACATGTTAAACTGATTTTACAGAAAGACAATGTTTGACCTCATGATGCGAAAGAGGTCAAGACATACTTGAAACGTTGAAATGGGAAGTTCTATTCGACCCGCCATATTCTCCACACGTTGCTTTTTCGCACTATCACTTGCTGCGTAAAAATGCACAAGGCTTGGCTGAGACCAGCGCTTCCAGCACTGCAGTAGTAAAAAGTTTAATAGATTAATTGATCACTTTAAAAATTGATCAGTTTTTCCAATGCGGTATTCCTACGCTGCCCGAAGGATGAGATAAAGTAGTAGCCAGATAGATGGACAATACTTTGAATTATAAATGTTTAACCAGTTTTTTACAATAGAGGCGCGAGCAAGCAAAGTTGTACACCTATGTATAATATTTATTTTATAACAAAAGGAGAATATGTCCCAAAACTTGATATGTTTAAATGTATGTTCATTATTTTCATTTTTTAAAAGAGCTTTTATATATATAATGCAGAAATGTTTTCCTTTTCTGTGTTTACCTTTAAATAACTAAAAAGTCATGTCCCAAAAAAATTTTGGGACACAAGATATATTGCCCAAACTATCTAAAAATCATCACTTTTCGTAAAAATACACTTTTAGAAAAACTTGAGAATTGATTTTTGCTAAAACAGAAAATAAAACTAATTAACCAGTTAAATTTTTTTAAAAGCAGAAAACTATTCGAAAGTTTTAAAAAAAATTTTCATGCATTTTCCCATCATTTCTTAAACATGGAAAACATCTAATTATAAAGCATTTTTTTGCAAACGAATGAAAACTGTTTCAAAATTTTCCATTATTTAAAAATTTTATAATTATTTATTGTTTCGGTTTCATTTTAATTAACGTTATTACAAGTAGTTTAATGTTTTTTTTCTGCTGATCAGATTTTTAGCGCTAAATTTAACGAACTCGAAACATTAATTATTGTTTTTCTCACTCTGGATAATAAGCAATTTTTCGTTGTTGGCTTTTCAAACGGCAGATTATTATCTCTTTTGATACGGAGTAATTAAAAAAATAAAGTAAATAGTTTTCTAAAACAGATATTTAATAAATATTTACTAAAAGCTTTCAAGCAAAACACTAAAATTTTGAGTCAAGTTTTTTTCTGCATTTTTTTTTTTCTGCCGCAAAGATTTCGTTTTCATGCTCAATTAAATGTTTAAATCCAAGATTTTAAAGACTTTGCAAATTGTTGTTGAGACTGGTGGGGGGAAAAAACAAATTAACAAATAACAACTTTGTGACAAAATTATGACTTGAAGTCATAAAATGTGTAAAATACACAACAATTTAACTAAAAGCAACAGAAAAGTGTTGAACAAAATGAACTGAAAGCAAAACATTTAAAAACTAAACAACATTAAATCAACACCCATATAAAGTCTTTATTAAGACATTAATTGTCTTTTTTAAGTCAATAAAATGTTTTTCTGTGTATTCAAACTAAATCGCTGGTATTTTAATGATTAAATAGAAAATCAAATATTGTTCAGCGATCGAAACAAAAAATTGATTTTTAAAAATATGTTTTGAAATAATTAATAAAAAAAAAAATATTGTTTATGAATGTAAAAATACCAGACGTGTTTAAACAAGTATGTTTTAAAGTAGTAATTAAGAAAACGTTTGTCTTAAAGTAGTAATTAAACAAACTTTTTCGTAAGAACAATTTATTAAATATTAATTGGTAATTATCTAATAAAATCGAAGCAATAAAGTAATAAGTTTAATAAAATGGTTGATGAAAATGGGAAAGAAATAAACAATTTTGCTGAACAAAATTATGAAAATGATCATTCAGTTTGATTTAATAATAACACTTATTCAAAAAACTTTTCTACAGCCTGAAAGTGATTTCAAATATTCTACAGCTCGTATAAAAACAGTTAATGCATTGGCTTAAATTAATTATCTTTGTGCCAAAAAGTTTGTGACAGCCGTAACTTGGCAGCTATGCTACTTGTGTAAGCAAACGAATATTTTAAAACTTTTTGCATTTCTAAAAATGGTTAAACATTTAGTCAGCTTAAACAGGTTCTGTCACAAAAATTGCTCTATAGATGTGCATTAACAGCTTTGCCTCTAGTTCAACTACCAAAGCTTCTGAAGAACTTGCTGTTTTAAAAATTCTAAAATCTTTTGCTTATACAAATTTTGTGGCAAAAAAAGAATTCTTACACAAATCATTGAATAAGGGATGGATAGTAGAAAATTGTGGAATCACAATGATGTTGAAGTCGGCTTTTGCAATAATAAATTTTATAAATGGATGATTGAAATGTGAATGAAATAATTAATTTTATTAAGCAAATTATCATTCATTTCGTGAATTTTTTTAAATAAACAATTTTTGACATATTGAAAGGGATGAATAAATTTTACATTAAAAACTTTGCGGCTCGCTAAGAAATGGTTTATGCATTTGCTTAAATTGATTATCTTTGCCTCAAAAAAAAAAATTAGGAACTGCCGCATACTGGCAGTTGTGCTTCTTGTATCAGCAAATAAATTCTTTTAAAGTGAAAAGTTTTACTTAAATAGGTCCTATTCTTAAAAGAATTCCATAGCAATAAATTGACAGTTTGGCCGCTTCTTCACCTACAAAAATTACGAGAACCTACTCTTCAAAAATTGTTAAAACATTTTCTTAAGTAAATAAATAATGTCCCAAAAGTTTTGTGACAAGCAAGAAGCTGCACAACCCATTTGGCTAAGCAAATTATTCTGTTATCTATTTTGTTTGTCTGGAATAAACAAATTTAAAAAAACTTGTCCTAAAAATTTTGTGACAAAAAGAAGTGTTTGTTGAAGTCTGAAGGCATTTAGTGATTCCTATTAACTTATTTATATATTAAGTAAATCTTATTAACTTATATAAATACTTGAACTTCAGAATGTTTAAATATTTCAGCTTGTCCCTAAAATATAAGTTCTAATTACGGCCACCAAAATAGCTTATAACATGAATTTTTTAGAATACTAATAGATCTAGCTGTCAGATATTTGTATCGGCTTGTTTGCTTTAAATTTGTAAATATCATCAAATTATTATTTGATGTAACCAGCTTGCCAATTGGCCTCACCAAAACCCGAAAAACACTGGGGCGTTGTTATACATTTTTTGTATGTCCCAAAACTGTTTTTTTTTTTTTTTTTTTTTTTTTTTTTGAGAAAGGAAAACTGCATTAATGCATCACGACGGCCATTAATTTCGTGTTATGTTGGACTTAAATGTATATATGTACTACGAACTAAAAGACATACCCCCTCAATATTTGGGAGATTGTTGCTAACCTTAGAACTGCTTACGCATTACATACAGGTGGCTATTCGTATTTTGGTACTCAACAACAAAGTCATGGGATGCCTACGTACAGGCTCTGCTTTTGTTCTTTATATAGAGATACCTGTCATAATGTACTGGTCAAACATCTTTATTCGGCAACAGTTTTCCAGTTGACAATGATATTGTCGATTGTGATCGTACCTACCCGCCTAAGAAGTTTGCTGCAGAATCCATCCCAGTGGCTGCAGTCGAAAAAGGTATTTTCCGCATCGTCTACAATATCACCTTCGTACATGTAGGATTTACTGATCTTGCCCATCTGGTAGAAATATTGCCTTATCTGATATGGACCAATTCCACGGGTTTAATTATTCACGACTCACCAGCGCATCCGGTTTGCTTCAAGATGCATACAGGTCACAACTTCTGTCATGAGTTTGTTACCATATAGACAAACCCCTTAGGTAGATGGATTCTCCAAAAACTACCCGGATACTCCAGCTGACTTGGGTCAGGATCCAAGTGAGCTGGATATATTAAAATCAAAAGATCGTTCCCTTTGTTATTTAGACAAGCCCTTTGATGAAGAGTATGGAGTTTCCAATCCCTTCTGTATGCAATTTCCCAGAAGGCAATGAAAGACAAGTTGGTAGGCCGAAGCTCATTAATATGATCAGCCATTAAATAACTCACACATCTAACCATCACCCCTGGTTCCTTACATTACAAGAACAACAGCACCTTGAAGGTTATTTGACACCGAAAACCGTCAGGCACCGTAACTATCAGGGAACATTAATTTCTCTTCCTGCGATTTTAAGCTTAAACCACAGTTGGAATGTTTCGGCCAAAGTGTAGGCCTATCAATCATGATTAGCGCCAAAATGGTCTGCAAGCAGTACCTCGAGGAGGCTTTTCGGATCCCCGTTCAGTCAATTAACCCTTAGTGAGGGTTTCGAAAGTCTAACACAATAAAAGTCATGCGGCTTCCTAGAGTTTTGTATGATACAACAAACGAGTTGTAGCCATCGATTACAATATAAATCAAACCAAAATCTGGTCGCCGGGGGAAGCATCTGGATCAGGTAATAAGTTACGTCGCCATATGATCTTCCAATAAAAATTCTAATATGCGGTGTCAAGCGAAACGTCCACTTACCGAATTTTTTGTTTTAAAATAATCAATTCCGTTGGGACATGAAATTCAAACCGTAATGAAATTACTTTAAACAAAAAATAGTAAACTCATTCTTGAAGTTAAAAATGATTTCATTGCAAAAAGTTTGGCCTTCCCTTTCCTTGAATTTCGTTTCCGAACAGAATTGAGTTTTGTGACATGGCTGTTTGTAAAAACATTTTAAAAATATTTAAGATTTAGAGAGGGTTCGATTAATTATACAACTAAATTATCAGTATATCATTAAGTCTAAGAAAATGCACTTAATTTATTGTCACACCAATTTTGGGACAAATATTTCTATGAAATTCACTAAAACGGTTTACTCTAAACTGTAAAACTTAAAAAATTTAATATATTAACAAAGTAAACCTTTATAGAAACAACAGGAAAACAAGTTTGTTGAATATACATAGAATGTATATTTAAAGTTATTTTTACTTATTTTATATTTAATTTCTTTATATTATTAGCAAATTTTTATTGTATATATAACAGCTGCTTAATTTCCTTTTTCTTTAATTTACTTTCATTTTCCACTTAAATTTCTTTTTCTTTTCAAGTTTATTGTTGTTTTTGTTCTTGAGTTCATTAAATTAACTTCCTCTAAATACACTTATGATTCTCTTTTTTTCTACCGAAATATAATAATAATCATTAGCCTGCCACATGTTGCAAAATAAGAAAACGCAGAAAAAGAAAAAAGAAAAGACGGAAAAGCCTCTTATCCAAAACTCACCCTCATGCCACTAAAGTTCACCTCGCATAAAATATTGTGAGGAAACCACAAAGGAAACATACATATAAAGATATGAGAAAACATGATGAACGTTCGCATATGAAGACATACGATTTCGTTGAATGTAAATGTGTTTCCTATTACGAGTAACTTTGGCACAAATGTGTGCCGTGGAATAGAAAACATGCTTTAAAGAAATAATATTTATGATATTTTATACACTTTTATATTTGGAAAACGCCTACAATCAAAAGCAGATAAAACAATCAGCTGAAATGTGCAAGCATGCAGGATGTTGCCAAGAAAAACAGTGGGTGGCAAAAGTAATGAAACACTTAAAGCAAATTTATCGTATGTAGCGAAAAATCACAAGACCTTTAATTTAACATTAATTTAATTTCCTTTTTAAATATTTTTAATATTCCTTTACTGTTATTTAGCTTTTGCAACATACTGTGTTTAGATGGTGTTTAACGATTTTGGAAAAAAACCTGGTCGAAAGCTTTTACGCCACAACATTTAAAATTCGTTATTGCTTTTCCAGTTTCTACGCATGTTTTCGCATCACATCATTCACTTAAAAAGCGAACAACATCGAACCTCGGGCCAAATTACTTAAGCAAAACATGAACACCAATAACTGTGAAAAGCAATTTGTATTATGAATTGATTTAAAAAAAACACTTTACCCCCTTTGCCCCCTTTTTGCCGGCTGAAAGGTCATTTAACTTTAAGCTTTTCCTTTGGTTTCTTTTTCTGCAAAGAAAAAACCCCTTGAATTTATGTTCTGAACATGTTTCTTTTGCAAAGAAAAATTACAATAGCCTCATTTCCTGTAAAATCAATTGCAACAAATTGTTTTTCTTATTTTTTCAGCACACTTCACCCCAATAAAGATTTATAACTATTTTTAAGTAGTCAACTCTCTTATCCCACTCTTCCCCATTAAGAAATGTTTTTCTGTTTAATAAAATTGATCCAATAACCTTCTAGGCTCAATCAACTTTCTTTGTAAAGTTTGTCAGAAACATATAGAAAAAAAGTCACCCTTTTTCCTCAATATATTTCAAATTGATTCATAAATGAAGTCAGTCATATAAAAGTTTTGCTTTAATCTTGAATATTAAAGCGTGTAAATGGGGTTGACATTTTATATACTTATGTATATCTATCAATTTTCGTAAGAGATATGGGTAACAAAAATGAAAAATCTCTTAAAAGGTTTTAAAAAAACCGAGAAGCCGAACGAACAAAAAAAAAAATAAATAAATAAATAAATAAATAAATAAAATAAAATATATATTAAAATCAAAAATATTTCCTAACAAATGAGAAAATTTTCTTTATCCTAATTTGTCGACCTTTTTCTTAAATTAAGATGTAATGATGTTCAAGCTTGAGGTCTTTTTTTTTATAGGTTCCGAGTTTTTTTTTGGGAATTCCCAAAGTCGGCTTCAGGAAACGACAAATTGGCGTAGAAAAGTTTTATGCTGGTTACGTATCTAGGCAATTATAAGTGAGTATTCAAATCTTTAAAGTAAAACCACAGTCTCAAAATGTTTGGGACAATTCTAATGACTCAAAAAAAGAATTCAAAAAAATGATATCAGCAAAACTTCAAATTTTTTATAGAATTAAATAGAAAAAATCTACGAATTTTTTGAAATTTTATATTATATTTGTGAAAACAAATAGTGTCCCAAAAATATTGGTATCAGTTTATTATACCCTAAAACAACATCTTTGCTATAGTTTTGCAAAGTTCTGTACTATTAACAAAAATTACAACTTTGAGGAGTTTGCGAAATATTTGCAGAAAAAAGTGTCCCAAAAATTTTGGAATAAAATGAATTGCTCACGAGCGGAATTTAAAAGAATTAATTTTCATCAAGTTGTTCGTAGAATTACATAGAAAAATACATTATAATTTTTCAAACTTCTGTAAAAATATGTCTGAAACAGAATCGTATCCCAAAAATATTGGGACAAATTTTTGATATCTTTATTTTAAGAAATAAACGAAAATTTTAGAAAAATTTTATACTAATTACAAATATGGGTAACTTTAAGTGAACTGATAAATATTTGCAGAAGAAAGAGTGTCCTAAAATTTTTGGGACAATTCTAATAATTCAAAATGGGAATTAAAAAATGATTTCAGTAGTATAGAAAAAATTTTTTCCAAAATATGAAATATTTCGTGACCCAAAAATATTGGTACGAGTTTGCGAAATTTTATACTAGTGACAAATTTATGCAATTTTAAGCTACTCGTCAAATAATTAAAGAATAAACAAATACACTATAAACTTTGTGGCCATTCGAATATCGTAAAAACGGCATTTTAAAAATGTATTTTAGCAACAAAACGAAATTTTTTATTGCTTCAACCAATTGCCACATCACAAAGAAATTTTGGGACATTAACTAATATTACATAATCAATTATTTTGAAGTGAACTTTTTCTATATGAAAAGTCCTTCAAACCCTTATTAAGCTTAAGGATATGTAATCAGTATTGTTGTTAAGATTTTCGGAAACTTTTAAAAAAATTTATTAAATGAGATATTTAAAAAATATTTAAGAAATTTTAAATTTCAGTTCGTGTTTAATTTTAAATTACGTATTATTATTTCAAGTCAAAATTTTCATTAGCAAACGAATTATTCAAATCACATATTCAGACAATGTTGAAATTCTGCTTAATTTTTGTGCTTTTTTCCTCTTTTTTTTGCTACGTTTTGAGTACAAAACAAAGAATTTTGTTATGGAAAAGTTTTAGCATTTTTCGTTGAGCGGCTTTAAAATGTTATAGACAAAAGACATTAACTGTTGTCATACACCACCCTCACTGTTTGTTCAAGACTTCGTTCTTCGTGAGGGACAAAGAAGTTGTTTTCACGATAAAGTGCTAAAATATGCAAAAATATGGTTTCTGTTATTGCATTAAGTTAAAATTTAGTAACAAAAAAAAAAAAAAAAAAAAAATATGTTATGTCTCAAACAAAAGAAAAAAAATTTGTTTTTAAGCCAAAGAAGAATCAATATTTAAAATTCGTCACGCTTTTACTCACGAAATATTGGGAATAAATAATGAATGATTGTTTGTCGAAGTTAATAAAGAAATAACGATGTGTTATTTAAGTAAGAAGACTTTATGAGAAGTTCAGTGAAATTCATTGAAAGCCTTGACTTGAACATAAGCACATGGAGAGTTTTTGTTTGCAAAATTGTTCCTGGGAAAAAAGTTTGTTGACGATCTTTTCCCAGCAACTTGTTGGTTTCATGTCAAAAAAGAACTGAGAGATATATAAAAAATTTTGAATATAAATTTAAAAAAATTCGGCTAGAATTAAGTTGTGTTAAATAAATATCATAAATTTAAATTTCGATGCACTTAAAACAATTTGGGACAAATGAAAGGTCTAATTTGTTTAAACATGAGTAATTTTTACTTTAGTTTTTGTGGTGTTCTAATGGCAGTTATGTTGAATACCTTATATACTTAACAAGTATAAATATTACTTTTTTCGCCTAAAACGTCTGTTGTCCCAAAAACTTTTGACTTATTTTGTGACTCTTCAGATAACATAATTTTTATAGCTATGGCTAAATATTTACTATTTTTAATAAGCTGCTAAGCACATTTGCCCAAATACCTAAAGTATACAAATACTTTAGGTATTTGGGACAAATTGAAATGCTTTTGGAACATTAAATATTAGTGGAATGAACAATTCTCATATTTCTTTGTTGTTTTTAATGCCCATTCCAAAAATTTTAACTGCCCCAAACTTTTTGGGACAAACTTAAATATATTACAGCAGTTACAACTTACTTCAGCTGTGTGTTTTGAGAGCTTTTATCAAACTATTGAGTTTTTACACCAAATAATTTTTATGTTATTTGTTTCTACTAAATTAAAGTAACTCTTAAGTAATTTGAACATTTAAATAATTTTTAGTAAAATTGTATTATTTGATTGTTGTTCTTTAACAAACCGGAATTGATTTTCAGATGCTGTTTAAACTTGAATAATTTTTATTTTAGTTCTTTGCGTTGTTCCAATGCCAATATGCTTAAATGCTTGAATACATGCAATATATGTAAGTCGCAATATTTTTGCATAAAATTTCTTTGGTCCCAAAATACTGAAATGTTTTGGGACACCTTAGATTCATATTATTTTATATAATTTTTATAGTTAGCGCAGCAACTAATTATGGCTATGGCTATATAATTAACTTGTAAATTAGTTGCTAAATTTCTTTTCTTAGTTCCAAAATACTTGGAGCAAATTAAAATGAGTTATGAACATTTAAAATTAGTGTCAAAATTAGTTTACGCATTTTTCTAAATTTTAAATGGCAATTGCAAACATTTGAACATCTGCAAAACATCTTTTGTGCTATAATTTTCTGATATACTTAGGACCGCTTTAGAGTTACATTATTTTAAATAATTGTTATAATAATTTTCGTTGAGGAATAAAACAAACACAAATACATACACAGGTATTTAATATCAAGATTTATTTAGCAAACAAGATGTTGCTCGTTCTACGTTAGGCAAAAAACTAAATTCGAGAATAAAACTAATGCATATAAATAGTAAATAAAGCTGTATTATCTTAGTTTCTCACAGAATTCTTGTAGGCAACCACTCAGGGAACTATTGCTGTAAAGTTAACATTTTAATTGGTGGCTAAAAAATTAATTTGTCCCAAAATATTTGGGACAAATTGAAATGCATTTTGAACATTTAATACTAGTCTACGGAACTTTTTTCAATTTTTAATGCCAAAAGATTTAATATATTTGTCAGTTCCAATATATTTGGGACAAATTTAAATCCGTTTTGAGCATTTAGTGTTAGGGTTTCCCGCATTTGCTTTAATTTTTGATGAAAATTGTACAGATTTAAGATGTCCCAAATTTTTTGGGACAAACTAAAATGTATAACTGCAGTTAGAATTTATTTCATTAGTCTCTTTTGAGGGTTTTTATCAAACTACTGAGCTTTGAACACAGAAATGTTTTTGCTATTAGTTGGTTTTACTTAATTAAAATAGTTTTTATATAATATTAATATATAAAAAAAATTTATATAATCGTATTTTTGGATTGTTGTTCTTTAGCAAACTAAAGTTAATTTTCAAAGGGTGTTTAGACTTTAATAATTTGTATTTCCGTTTTTTGTGCTGTTTCAACGACAATATGCTGCAAACCATGAATACATAACAGAAATGTGTTATGCTATTTTTAGTGTAAAATTCTTTTTCTCCCAAAAATTCTTGACATATTTTGAGCAACCTTAAAGCCATGTTATTGCATATATTTTTTATAGTTAGCCAAGCAACTAACTATGGCCATAAATTTAACTTTTAAATAAACTGATAAGGAAATTTGGGACTACCCAAAGGATATGTTGAAATAATTTTAAAAAATTTATTATTGGCGTAGAGAATAAATCCAGTATTTTTTGGAAATTTTCAATGTCAATTGCAAAAATTTCAAATATTTTTTAGTCCCAAATTATTTGGCACACATTTAAATTCGTTCGGAACATTAGTGTTAGCGTAGAGAATAGTATCCATATATTTTTTTTAACTTTTAATGACAATTGCACCGATTTGCAAAATTTTCTAGTCCCAATAAATTTGTGATAAATTGAAATGCATTTTGAACAATTAGTGTAAGTGTAGAAAATAATGCTCGTATATATATTTTTGTTTAATTTTAATACCAATTGCAACGTTTTGAAATATTTGTTAGTCCCCATAAATTTGTGACAAAAGGGAATGTTGTTTAAGCATTTAATGTTAGTGTTGAGAATTATTCCGGTTTTTTAATTTTATTTTTAATCCCAGTTGCAAAGATTTGAAATATTTGTTAGTCCCAAAATATTTGGGACACATTGAAATACATTTTTAACTTTTCACATTAATGTAGAGAACCATACACGTATTTTATTGTTTAATTTTATTGCCAATTACAACGATTTACGCTGTCCCAAATTTTTTGGGACAAGCAAAATACATAGCAGCAGTTAAATTTCTTTTTCAGCAGTTTCTATTGAAAGTTGTTATCATACTATTGAGTTTTTGAATTAGAATATTGGTTTGTACTACCAATATAATTTTAAAATTATAATGTTCAACAAAAATTCAATGTATTAATATTGAGTTTTTGTTTTTACTAATAACTTTTAAGTAATTTTTAATACACTCGTAATATTTGATTGCTGGTCTTCAGCAAACCAAAATTGATTTCCAAACGGTGAGTCACTTCAAAAGAAGTTTTTCTTGCCAAACTTGACTATATTCCCTTTTAACAAATAATTTCCTGTTTAGAATTCTTAAAACAAATTTGACCATTTGATTTAAATGAAAACTGAAAACAAACAAGAAACAAACGTGAGCTTTTCAAAAATTCTTGTCACGTTTTTCATAGTTTTCAAATGTTTTGCCTCGCAATGTACTATAACAGTATGTAGTTGGTCAGTTTGTTGGTTGCAGCTTGTTAAAGCCATGTTGGAGTCTCTTATGAAGAAAAGTGTTAACTAGCATTAATTTTTTCTTTGCTCGTTCCTGTTATTCTGTGTGGCTTAAATGTCAGTTAAAATTTATGGTTTTTATTTGCTATTTAAAAGATGTTTAATTATGAGTTTTGCAGCTTTAGCCACTCACCTTCAACTTTTGCTAGTGCCAGCACCGATATGGTTTGCAGAGCCGGTATGGCCCAGGCAACAAGATGAAATAGATGTGATTTATTTTCAATGGCTTCGTGACCCCATTTCAGCCCGGCAGCCAAAAACCAAGCAAATGCCAAACATGACCACCAGGCAAATGCAGCCATACAACAAAAATACAAAGCCATGAACAGAACCGTACAAGCTGTTGACTGTCGATGACCCTAAAATAATAAAAGAATAATGAAATCTTAAGACAAGAAAAAGTAATAAACAAATTTCGTTTAATGAAAAATTATGGCGAATTGTTTTATTTTAGTTTTTTTTATTTGTTAGCCAAAAGAGAATTCTTCAAATTACCTGGGTTATGGTCGACATCATTTGTAGTCTGCCCAATCGAACGGGTGGGGGAAAAGGCTCACGACACGAAACAGAATCTCCAGCACCCAAGCCAGCTACATAAGCACAGCCAACAACCAAATAGCAAACGGCCAAAAATACTATGGCCCGTTCGGGATAACGAAAACGTGAGGAGTCAATAAGAAAGGTGAGAACCTTAAAAAATATAATTGAAAAAGTCAACATTAATCCATGAATAAGTGAAGAAAACTGAAAAGAGTTTTAATTAATATTTTTCTTAAGATAACGTGAAGTAGGGTTAAGCACCACTGATGCTCAAGGACCATGAAAAACAAACATTTTTTGTTCTATAAGAATTTTTTTTCACGAGTTTATTAACTCCATTCTGTCTCATGTTCACAGTTCTTCTGCTGACGATTTCTTTGTTTCTGTCTAGCAATATCAAATGATTTATCATTAATTTTCTCTCAAATGACAAATGATGCTGTCTAAATGAATGTATTATATATTGTTAGGGAAGCGTACCTCAAAACATTTTTGCAGCCAGCATTAAATAAATAAAAAAGCCGTATGTATAATTTTGACAAATTGTTGAATATTTTTCATAGAGACACACAAAAAAAAAAACAATTTTGTTAAACAATATGTTCGGCGGGTTTTCAACTCCCACAATTAATTTCGTACAGAAAACCTCAACATGATGGAAATGATTCGAAAAAAAGACCTGCAAAAAAACACATGATTACAATAAACAAAAAAGTAAAGTGTACGTTTTGTTAAAGGCGTGCTGAAACAAACAGAAACGCTGAAAAGAGGTGGTCGAAAATAAATTTAAAACAAATTTGTTAAAAAAAAACACATGCACACACTTTTATTTTAACAACAATGAGCAAACAATAGAAAAAATTTAAATAAACACAACAATTTGTTAAACAAAAAAGGCAAATATTTGCATCTAATATTAACCCTTTAAATGCAGTAACAAATACGACGTTTAAAATATTTTCAAAAAATTGGAATCAGGAAAAAAATACAGATGTTTCGTAAAGATAAATTCTGTTCGAAAATGGAATTAATTCGATTGTTTCGTTCTTCAGCAAACGTAAAATTAAAAAGTTTTCTGGAATGAAATCACTTTTTAAAATAAATTAGCAATACTCGTAAGTATTTAAATCTTAATACTAAACATAAATATAAAACGATGTGCTTTTTACTTAAGTCCGGCCAATGCTAGACAAAAAGTTTTATTATGCGGGAACTGTATCGGTAAAATCACCTATTTAAAAGGTATCCCTTCTTCTCAAACGAGAGTGGCCGACAAAATTAAATATCCTGCGTGCAAGTGGATTTGGGTGAAGTTCCAGCGTACTTTTTGGGTGAAGTTCCAGCGTACTTTTAAAATTCCTCGAATTTCTGCCCATGAGCCAATTTAGTTGCGCTGCTTTTAATTTCAGCTGAGTGACTTTCGCACTATACTATACTGACTATATGAGGCTTCCACGTTAGCCTACGGTCGAAGTATTTACCTTCATTATGCTCCGAAATAGGTGAATTGTTATTAATTTAATTTGAAACCGTTTTTCACTTAATTAGCGGGCATCTTCTTAATTTTTTTTAATAATATTTTAACCTCATCTGATTTTCTTCAAGGATGGAAAATTTCACGCGTAATTCTCATACCCAGAAATCGTCGACAACTTTCTTTAGATAATATTGGCAGTACTCCGGGAAGGTATACTACTCGCAGTAACTCCATTGTAATCCTGGCTGTATGCAAAGTGGCTAGGCCTTGTTGATACCACATGTTAATCAGGCCCAAAGCTTACAAGTATAGTTTGGGGTTAAAAAGTTTTCAATCACATCACGATATCGCTCCCCATTCACAGCTACCGTTAAGTTAGGTTAGGTAAGGAATGTACTTCATTACCTTGTAGTGTGGAAGATATAGGACTAAATTTTGTTAGTCTGAGCAAGGCCGAAGGTATATACACTGGGCACTGACTAATTTAATTTTAACATTTCAAATGCTGTAATAGAGTTTGTTTTGATCTTTCGTGTTGTTAATGTTGAAGTTAAATCTCCACAAACACAACTCCCTCTTTCCTCCTCCCCATAACCTATTTTCCTAGTTCCAGTACAATGCACTGCATATGCACGAGTCATCTCCTAAATATTGGTCCAAGATTGGATGGGTAGGCTACTGGAGTCTCCAGTATGTCCTAAACTTGTTCTCTTTGTGTTTGCCTGTTAAATAGATAGGTAGAAGCATAAAGGTGAAAAGAGAAGCAATGGGGATATAATTGTATAGAGATATAGTTAGGAGGGCAGAAACGGTGGGAACTTATTCTGTGCGGCGTTATGTGCTATTGTACTAGCCATCTGCGACTCCTTATGAATAAGGCTAGCGCGGTCAGACATTATATGCTATTGAAGCTCCGTTCACTTAAATACCTTAGGCGGTGGTGCTCCAATACCGGGCATGCTAAAAATAGGTGAAGGATCATCTCCTTCTCGTCTATGTATTGGCAATTTTTGCAAGAAGTCATTGTAGGATAAGCCCAGTCTACTGGCATGGTTCCCAAACGGGCAACGTCCAGTGCTGACTGCTACTGTAAGTCTCAAGTGAGATCTAGGCTTTTAAGTTTTTAAGATCTACTTTCTTCTCTTAAAGTTTATATCTTGCTATAGGTTCCTTGACATAAGGCATGTAGACTATGTAAAACATTTTTCAGAGGCATGTTCCAGCTTGTGGTGTTTTATTCTCTTCCAACACGCAAATAAGGGCTGTCCGTAATGGGATTAATATCCCTATCCTCTAGGGTTGTCCCTTTTTTTGGCTAAGTCGTTGTTGAGCCATGTTCCAGTTTAGGGTTAATTTAGAATGTCTCGCCATCTTGTTTAAAGTTGCCCGACATTCCTGGACTTGATTGAAATTATATTCCAATCTGGTAGTTGATGGCGGTCTTGCTGTTCGTTTTTATCATGAAATACCTACCGAATATCTTGCGAGATGTCTGCCATTTGGCCGCTTTATTTATACCCGATATTTCAGCTTGAAGAACACTACATCCGTCTTATAGTCCGAAGAATATTTTAGTGTTTAATTCTTCTATATAACCGCCCCTCTCAACCCTTTCTCCCCTTCTGGGCCGGTCACATGCGAGTAAATATAGAAAAATCCGGATTCTAAAGGAGAGTCGAAGCTCCTTGAGAGGAATGGTTTTGGGATGAAGTAGTCAATTAGATGAGGGACTAGGTGAGTTCATGCCCCTGTCGTGTTCAACTTGATCGTGGCTTTTAGTGATATCTGCTTGGCTTTAAAATCACATGGCATCAAGCTTATAAATTCTGTTGTTGTCCTCATGGCCCCTGTGGTCAGTATAGCCATGGTTCGCCTCACTTTCTCAACTCACAGTCTATTGGTTGTAGAGTCCAGTGATTTCCATGGTGGATACCCATAGAAAATGATACTCCATAGAAAATGATCGGTTTTGTAACCATTTCATAAAACCACGCAACTCCTTTTAGGAATACTAATCAGAGTTATAGTGAAAGGCCAATGTAAGCGGCTTGCGGCAACCACCTGTTCTATTTGCCGCTAGAGTTTATTTGTTGTAGGCAAATGAACTCGGCTAATTGAAGAAAAATTCGTGCTTCGAAGATTAAACAAATAAACATTTTGATTTTTTTTAAAGCCAAAATAAATAAACAAATTCAATTGTTGAAATTTTAATACCGAAAATTAATTTCTGTCTTCCATTTTTTTCCTTTACTTTTTGGTTTGACAAATTGAAGCGGCAAAACAAAAAGTTAAACTGAATTCAACATTACCGCTCAGCCGCCTTTAACGGCATTGCCAAATTAAATTAAATTCAATATGTTGAAATTTATGTACAAATATTTTTATAAAAAATATAATTTTTTGTAAATGGGTCACATTGTTACCGCCCGTTGCCGCATGCCGCTTACATTGGTCTTTCACTATTAAAAAAAAATATTATAATTTAAGGTTTTTATTGTAAATTTAAAAATATAAATTTTTTTTTTAGCTTTTATTTATTAATTGAATCTTTGCAATATGAACTAACAATAAGTCTTCAAATCGTGATACTAACTACAAAAAGTTAATTACGTCCAGCCAATGATAGACAAAAAGTTTTATTTTGTGCCAATTATGTTGGTGAAACCAACTATTTAACGCTCTGATGGTGGCAAGGGTATCTATTCTTCTCAACTGAGTGTGACCGCTAAAATTAAGTATGTTTCGTGCAAGAGGGTTTGGTTGAAAAAAAGTATTCAATGAATACTAAACACAAAAAAAGTAATGAGAAAAGTATGAACGGTTAGTATAATAATACGGTTAAGTATGAGAATTACTTGATAACTTTAACTAATGCTGTGGTTACTTATTATTATAACGGTACTAAGCCCAAATACAGAAAGGATCATAGTTGGCAGTCTAGATGGAGTACTGACACTAGGGACGGATTGTCTAATTCGCAATATCTAGAAATGGTTGAACAGACGGCATGGGAATGTGAACTATTATCTGACTCAAATGCTGTCAGATCACGGCTATTACCGGAGCTACTTATACAAAATGGGCACATGTAACACACCCTTTTGTTTATACGAAGAAGAAGTCCTGGACGATGCTGAACACACTGTCTTTAAGTGGATTCGATGGACGGAAACTCGTAAAGAACTGGAGATGGTAGCTGGCTCAATAACGGACATCATGATAGTGAGCGAGGCCAACTTTTTAGCGGTATTGCGATTCTGCAAAAAAGTTCTGCGGACGAAAAAGCCAGATCTGGACACCACAGAACAAGATCACAATCAGGATCCCAAACGAAGGATTTACACTAGGGAAGGGCTGATTAAGTCATTGGGAATTCAGCCCGCAGTCTAAGGCTAAGGCAGTCCCGGGGTGGAATTCTTTATCTCAGGAAAAAGAGGGGGTTGTTAGTCGGTTAGTTCACTGTTGTGATCAGTCCGACACAAAGTGGAGGGTACGCACCCTCTGGTCAGTACGTAACGCATTATTCCCCCTCGCCGAAAAAAAGTATAGTAAGATTGCTTATAATATGTTTTTTTATTATGGCATGTCATCTCAATGGCGTTTTAATTATAACAATATGTTATTATACAATAGTATGCTGCCCTAAGAGTATTGTTGTATGAGCCATATATTTTTTCTACATGCAGAATGCTTGCAGTGCAGTAATATCTTAATGAATGATTCATAAATGTGTCATCTGCAGAAGATAACATCAAATTTTCATATTAATTTCTTTGCGGGGTTTCGTTGTCTTGTTCATATCACATTTCAATTCAATCGCTCCTGCAAGGGCTAATATCTCTTACACCACAACTGTGCAAATGTTGGAGCTTTTCGTGCGTTAAAACAAACAAAATCAAATGATTTCGGCTCCATTCTTTTTAAGCGAATTTCAGTTTCTTGTAATACTTCAAAGCAGATTTATTTTGGGGCTGGTGCGTTTTATTGTTTTTTAAATTGAACATTTAAAAAACATTTAAAGCTCGGCACCAGCCCAAATAAAAATTAAATACAATATAATATATATTTCAGTTGTAGAGGAAAATAAAATATATATACAACTCTTGTGCGTCAAGCAAATTTTCTTAATAACTCTTTTTTTAAACGTTTCGTTTATTGCTTTTATGTAAATAAAATTCACATTTTTTTCTAGTTTTGCTCTTTAAAGTGGGTGTAGTTTTCAGCTGAAATATATTCATTTTTTATTTTATTTTCGTTTATATTGTAGAAAAAAAAGAAAAATAAAAATTAGCATAAATGCGTAGTTTAAATAAATTATTATGCACAACGCAAAAGTTGTTAAAAAAAAAGTATTTACTTAAGAACTAGAACTGAGGAGGTTGGTACCCTTTTGCAGAAACGAAAATAAGAACTTTCAGACACTAAAAAGTTAAGCTTGAATAAATGAGCTTTCAAGAGATGTTATGACAGCTGTCACAGTTTGAGATTTAATTATCATTTAACCATAAATTAACAAGGAAACAACACCTACGCTTGACATTTCACATTGTCATGAAAATGATTTAGGAACAACTGAAGCATAAAACTAGTTTAAAATGGAATTAAAATATTAAAATAAAAATCGTTGACTTAAAGTGACAATAGAGTTTTAACTTTATTTTGGAAAAAGCTGTCTGGAGACATGGATTTTGTAAAGTAGACACAAATGGTTTTAAGAGCTTAGAAAATCGTTTAAACCGGTGAAAACATTGCGTTTTCACCTCCTAACAACTGAGTTGGGATCAATTTGACTGCTCTTAGCAATTGAAATTTTTGCTAAAAATTAAACTCCTGCAGAAACGTTGGCAATTCTTATGATTTGTCTTTCATTTATAGTCTTGTATTGTCCACAACATGCTGCTGTTTATGGTGTTGGGAGAACAAGTTGCCCAAATTTTTCAAATAGAAAAATGCGGTGAAAAGAGATATCATAGTTAGTGATATCAATTGATCTTAAACTGGACAGGAAACGCCTCAGAATATTGACAGGTGCACTTACAGGTCATTATATCTGCCTTAAGCACCTGCATAGGGTGGGCGTTTCCAACACAGACCTTTGCAGTTTCTGTGGTGAGGAAAAGGAGTCAATGGAGCACTTGATCACCCACTGTGGAGCATTGGGACACAGGAGATATAGGCTACTACAAGCTCATATGTTAAGTGAATGTGACTTGATATCACTCGCAATGAAGGAGCTTGTCCGTTATATTGACATACTTAACCCGTAATGGGGCAAGGGGACGCACAATAGATCAACGCTGGTCAAAAGTGACATCAATACTAAATATTACACCTTAAAATTTATCTAAACTGTAATTATGTCTTATTTTTGCAGCTAAAGATTGTTTTGATTTTATATAAAAAATTCAACAATTTGTTATCATCGTCAGGAAGATTAATATGTTATTAAAAAATAAAATTCATATTGAAAATTTTTTAATAACATATTCTAAATACTGTTGATTTTTTTTTATAAAATAAATAAAATAAATAATAAAAACGATCTTTAGCTGCAAAAATAAGAAATAATTCCTTAAACAAGAACAAATAATTAATTTCAAATATCTAAACTCTTTTACTCTCTAGCTGATCCGGTCCGCATTGCTGACCCAAGGCAAACATTAGTGTTGTATTAACTTTCAACGAAATTTACGGCCTTTAAATAAAAATACTGCATATGTCATTGGTGGTGCAATATGAAAAATCGATTTGGCTGGCCCCTCCACCCTCAGACCGAAAATCAGACTTCATAGTGTCACCCGCCTGAATATTCTGAAGATTCCCTGAAAACTTCATCAAAATCGGCCCTGCCGTTTTACAGGCCATACGTTACATACATACATCCTGTTTTATGTATGTAGACATAATATAACCTTAAAGAGCGGTATGTGTCATTATCAGCAGCTGTCTTCACGGCTTTATCTGGTGATGGACCAATCCCACGGGGTAAATTATTCAAGATTCAAACCGCCCGTGTAGTTGGCAAGGCCATAATTTCTCTCACATGTATGTATGTAGCCCTTGGCTGAATTGCACGGGTCTTTTAATCTCTTCCGTATTCAAATTTTCCAGACCATCAATGGAGGTTATTAGGCCCCGAAAAACGTCGGGCACCATAGTTATCAAAGAAGATTAACTCCACTCCTTGCGATTTTCAGTTTAAGCTACAGCCAAAACGTTTCAGTCAAGATACGAGTATACAAAGGCATCCTCTTGCTACCAATAGACTTTTGCTAAGGGCTTCTAACGGGAGTTAACTTTTAAAGCACTTAAATCTGTATTAAGTTCCGCTGATTTGTGTTTTGTAAAATAGAGGATTAGTGTGAAGTCTTCAAAAAGCTGTAGAATCTTATGGCCTTATTCACAAAAAATATTGTATGTTAACTATTATTTGACAAATTTCTATAGGAAATTTGTCAAATAATATTTTTTATGAATACAACTGCTACTCTGCAAAAAAAAACCTTGAATATTTTCAAGTCACATTCAAACAAAAATTGCCGCGAATGTTTTTGTGGTAGTTGTTTTGTATTGAAAGTTCAATTAGCCAGAACTGAATAAGTAAAAGTTCCTGATAACTTCAGCCGGTAATCATTTTTTGTTAAAATTTGGTTTTCTATCACTTGAGGCAATTCTTTCAATTTGAATGAGCTTCTATAAGTAAAGTTTAAGGTGAAATATAAATCACTCTGGCATTTATAAAAACCGGCATTTTCTTTATCCAAAAAAATTGCTGTAAATAATCTATTTGTGAAAACATAAAAAAACTTTTATTTCGCTGGATATGATATCGTAACCCCAGTATTCAGAGTTACCAGATTTATTTTGACCTTTTATACCAAATTCAATACTAAAAATCGCCAAAGATTTTGTTATATGTAAGTATACATATGTATATTATTTTATATTTAGAAGCTCAGAAACAAAACTCTTTTTGAAATTGCTGAATTGCTAGAAAAATGGAAAAACTCTTCATGATATACAGAGTGGATGCTGTCTCACCGATTTGTCTTCGCCCTTACGATCCTGGGCCAAGAAATCAATCAGGATAGTCCTGCTTGTGACAAGGAGGACAGCTGGTTCTGATACCGTGCAATATGCCCAGGTTACTCTAATAGCAACAGTACGCTGTACCGTTGCCAGCATATTACTTAGCTATTCGGCCCGGCCTGTATAGCAATAATATCGACTTGGTCGTTGTCATTGCCAGTTTCCTTTTACGGTATTTCAGTTCAGCAATTTTTGCTATCAGCTTCTCTCTTGCTGAGAGAAGCTGTCGCCTGAGCGGTTTTTGATGCAGCATCTGAAAGCTGGGGTTTATACGTCGCTCTAAGATCTAAGCTCAGCCCTAGGTATTTAAACCACTTGCTCATCCTCACTGTATCAGACAATATCAGCATATCGACTTCGAGAGGGATGTCTTTATTTGTGAGAATAAACAACACCACTTTTTCTTTGGCTAGCTTGAGGTTCTTAATATCCATCCATGGTCGTATTCTAAGCATAGCCTGGTTGAGCTTGCTACTCACAATTTCCATATTACGAGCCACAATGACGGCTACAATGATATTCGTCTACTCCAACCAGATAAGTATCGCTTGGCATCTTGGTATGGAGAATATCATCATAGCTGAAATTACAAAGCTCTAGGCCTAGGATCAAGTCACGTGCTATCGCTGTAGTAATTTGTCCAGCAATCACGTATATGAGTACATGAACCCTAAATTACCTCCATCCTCATGATGTATGCATGTGCTGTAAAGCATACCTTTCAAGCCTCTTTTATACAGTATCATTCCTCGTTGCGTTGTTAAAAGGGTTCTTCACATCCATAGTTGCAAGTAGAATAATATGTGATAAAAAATAGTTCTCTTCGATAGCACCTATTGTTGACTTTGCAGACTTAAAACCATGTTGTCTTGATAAAAGTCTTCCAGCACGTTACAAAGCTGTATATATCCAAGGTCGTATTATATTGTTATATTTAATAACATATCATTGTTAGCCAGAGCTATATTCAAGGTCATATTATATTTAATAATATAACATTATTAGCCAGAGCTATATATATAGTTCAATAGCAGTAGTGTGACCTTAAAATATTCTCATGTTAAATATTATATTTTTGTGCAGAATGTGTCATTGATTTACAGAAGCAAATGCCTTGATGGCCTTATCTGGTGATTGACAAACTCGATGGGGTGAAATATTTAGGATTTAATAGCGAACCTGTGCGGCTTCCAAGGCTCACACAGGCCACAATTTTTGCCATCAGTTTGTTGCCGTATGGACTAAAGAGATTGGTTCTTCCTACATTGACTTCCATGCGGAAGTCAAAGAAAGAAAAGGCTTAGTGAGTTGGTGGGCTGCAGCCTAATAAGAGTATCAGCTCTTAACTAACTCACCTGCGAAACCATCACTACTGGTTCCTTACATTAGAGGTATTTGATGCAAGACACCAGCACCTCAAGGAGTTATTAGCCCCCGAAAACCGATGTTGCACCAGAATTATTAGCAAAACTAACTTTCCTTCCTGCGATTAAGGTTCAAAACACAGCCATAGCGTTTCAGCCATGACAGGCATCTGAACCATGATCAGCTCCGCGATGGTTTGCAAAGCAGAACCACACCGGAAGCTTTGCCGTTTTCCGTACTGCTAATTAACCTTTGGAAAGACTTTCGGAAGCCCAACACAGTAAAAATCATGTGGCTTCCTGGAGTTTTAGTTGCTACAATAAACAAGGAACTCCCGCCAATATATGCCTCAGAAGCAAAGTGCTTAGTATAGGCGTTTACCAACGTAAACCCTGCTGGAATCATTTTTGTACATATAGTGAACACAAAACAAGAATATTTCTGTTATTAAACAGCAGTCAAAGCAGGTGGTACGTTCTTAACACACCATCTACATGAGCCATTATCTTGTTCTACATGCATGCGAAAATGTATTAAATTTTATATACAAAAATACGAGAATGAAAGTAATATTGTTACGTATTTGTATAACTTCTAGCCCATTGTGCAGCCGTTAATTTGTTTGTTATAAATTTATACGCACATCCTCATAAACAACATAAAATTAAAACATAATATACAAACAACATAAATGATTTAAAGGACACAAAATTTCAAAAAAAGCAACCAGCAATGATTTTATTGTTGGTGTTGCGTTCTTACTATTACATTTCTTACTATTTGTTGTTGTTGCGTTCGTATTATATGTGAAAATTATATCTATATATTTCATTCTGAAGTTATTAATAAATAGAAAGTTCATGAGGATTGTAGAAGGTAATAAAGAAATATAAATAGCAGGCAGATGTTCGGCAAAGGGAAAGTTTAATTTTAAACGTTGTGCAAAAGAGTCACAAGTGAGAAAAGTAAGCAAGTCTTGTGTGTTAATATACAGTAGTATTAAGTATAAATAGAGTTTTGAAGTATATAAATACTGTGTAACAAACAATTGCTAGTGTCATTATTTCATTTGCATTTAAAGAATCTGAAAAAACGTTTTTAAAAGTAAAAACGTTAAAGTAAAAGTAAAAACGTTAAAAGATTATACTTTCGTATTGACTCAAAAAAAAAAAAAAATGTTTGGTTCATTAAAAAAATTAATTAATAATACCATTAGCTACCTCACAAATCAACCTTGTTTTTAAAGTGAATATTAGGGTGGGAAACAAATTTTAAAATCGCCACATTTGGCGAGCAAATGCTGGCAACCCTGTTAGTATTTATCCTCTACAAATGCAGTTTTAAACTGGAACATAAAAGTTTTTTCTCTGCTGAAAAAAGAAGTAAAACAAAAACTCTGTTGCTTGACTTTATGGTGTAACAGACACAATTGATGCTGTTGACAAATGAAGTTTTAATGATGTGATGTGTTGAGCTGCTGTGGTTTTTGCTGGTGAGAAGTGATAAAATTGCAAGCAGTTTAAAAAATAAATACATACATATTGCCGCTAACAAATAATGCATAAATTTGGCAAGAAATTTTTCAAATATTTGATGTAATAAATATTTAGAAAAAATTTATTAATTTTCAAATAATAAATGAGTCTGCTGCTAGAGATAGTAAAACGTGAAGGGAAATTATGATAACAAGTAATTTATCATAAAAAATTTTAAAGAATACTTGCAATTACGAAACATATCACGTTCCTCTTCATTAACATTAATCATCGTCGCTACCACGACGCTGAAAACTTAAAGCGATGTTATTGTGATGTTTTACTTTAACAATCTTAAAGCTTTTCAGCATTTCATTTACACAGACCACCTCCCTTAAATGGCTTACTAAGTGGCCATAATACTGGCCCGTGTTTTGACTTTATTATAGAGGCTTCACTACAGCAAAAGCCACGATTTCTTTCCTATTTCGTTTGTTTTTGTAATTTTAATTGTTTTCCTTTTTATTACTTTTAAAGTTAAAAGTCAATTGTATGTACATACATATGTATTGTATATATTGTATAATTTGTCTGGCAATGTAATCGTGCTGTAACATTTAAATTTTATTTTTTGATATTTAGAAATGTGCAATTTTTCTGATAGAGCAAACTTTATGTCGTAGTTTTATTACAAATATATTTTTTGTTTTTTTCCTTTTTTTAAGCAATAAATATTTGAAACAAAATTTTATCAAAACTATAAGTTTTTGCTGTGAACCAAAGCTTTTACAGCCAGTAGAAAAAGTTTGCAAAAAACTTTTTTATGATATAGAAAATGTTTGCAATTTAAAATTTGATTTTTCAGAAAGAGAAAACATTTTTATTTTTTGTTGTAGATAAAAGTAGTGTTTTTGAAATTTATTTAATATTGAGTATATGAGTATAACATAATAATATTGGTTTGGACAACATATGGTATAAAGCAGGGGCGCCCAAAAGTTCTATATGGAAGAGCAAACACCATTACATTTAAGTAAAAACTACTTTTATTTAATAATTTTTGTTTTGTAAAATACAAAACCTATTTACAAAAACAAAATCAGCAAAGCATGCGCAAGTGTTATTGCTTTGCTGTTGTGTGTGTACAGTAAAGAACGACAAAAAAATATAGAAGCAAAGTTGTTTGTGTATATTGTGCATTTTTCATTACTAGTGCTGAGTGCAGTATGTGTTTATTAAAGAGCACAGTTCTATGGCTAAACGCTTTTACAAAAACAATTGAGCATCAAGCGCATAGGGCTTGGGCAGTTTTAGTATATAGCATTAAACACATAGACCGCAGTAGACTTCACGACTTGACATCACCCAATACTGCAACAGGAAATTAGAATCGTCTAATACACTACTGAATTATTCTGAACACGGCAGCAATATAAATTCAAAAAATTATACATCAGCGTGGCCACCTTAGAGTTTTTAGCTTTATAAAATCCCGTTGCTTTACAGAACGAGTTCTGTTTATATAAAAATTTTATGAAAAAGGTTATTCTCTCTAAGAAAAGGATAACAATAGCAACTTTGTTATGCTTAAATCAGGTTAAGCGGGCCTTTAAAGTTGGACATATCAAAATCTATTACAAAAATTCAGTAATCGATGGACATCAAAGTGCAAAAACACGTTTTTTTAATCGATGTAATGATGTCAAATTTTGTGTCTAAAAAAGCTGTTTTGCTGGGAAGTCTGATAACTTTCTTTCATTTTAACAACGGCAGCAGAAAGTTATCGATTGTTGGTAGAAGCTTACATACACCAACTCAAAAATTCACAAGAAGTGAATATGTTACAGAAGGCAAGGAGTGATCTGGTGAGCTAAAAAACTTTTATAATGAGGAATTGGAAACATTACTCGACGAAGATTATTGCCAAAGACAAGAAGAACTTGTATTATCATTGGAAGTCATACAACAAGGCATGTCGCTACGCCTCAAGGCATTGGGACTCATTCAAAAGCAAGGAATGTGGCTGACATATGAATTGAAAGCGAGAGAGTTTGAAAGCCGATTTTGCACTACACTAAAAAAACAAATCTCTGTTGCATCGTTTTGTTATTGGTGATGAAAAATGTATACGTTGCGATAACCGCAAGTGTAAAAAATCATATGTAAATTCCGGCTAATTGAACTGAAATGGAATATTCATGACACCAAGGTAATTATGCACAGAAAAAAATATAGCAAGAATAAAATCAACAAAACTTTTCTCTGAAAACTATATGTATGTATATACAAACAAAACATTTGTATGCATATATGTACATAAATATCAAAAAAAAAAAAAAAATAACCTTGTATATCGTATTTTGTTGTTGTTTAAAAAAATAGTTTTTTTGATAAATAATTATTTTTACTAAACTTTCAGACAATTTATTAATTGATTCAACGAATTTCATTATTGAACACGAAAAGGAATTTTTTCTGTGTATGCATTTGGTGGAATCAGATATGTAGATTGTACTATGGTTTGGGCTGGTGAAATCGGGTCAGACGATGACAGGGGACCTGTATCCAAGCCAGTTCATTCTTTTGAAGAGGAAAATCGACGAAAAACTACAAGGCACGTGACCACAATCTGCCATCATGACACGTTTAGCAAGACCACTCAGAAACTAATGGAAAACTGTGGGTGGGAAGTTTCATTTCACTCTTATAGCCCATGTCTTGACCAACATTTGTTTCGGTCGATGCAGTACACCCTTATACGCTTCATTTCCGAAAGCAATGTCAGAAATTGGTTTAGTTTATTCTTGGCCTCAAAACTAGAGCGGTTCTTTTGGCGCGGAATCCACATGCTACTGGAAAGATGGAATAAAGTAGTGGCTAATGATGTACAATACTTTGAATAACTCATTCCATTTTTTTTTCTTTTATCTTGGACCAGTACTCAGAGGATGACTCCTACATATGCAATGCATTGTACTACACGGAAAGACGTTGGTTATGTACAAAATAAATAATGAACATGCATATTTAGAAAGAATGGACAGCACTAGAGATGTGGGGACAGTAACCAGAGACGTGGGCACAGGATGGAAGACAAAACACTACTCTTTATAATGAACGAATTTTTCAGTAAAAAAAACTAACATTATAAAGGGCCATTATTACAACTGACGAATAATTAACATTAGGATTTTATGCTACAGATAATTTTTTTTTTCGTTATTACAAGTTAACATTAACCTAAAATGTTACTGATAACTTAACAGCAGGTTTATCATCATGGTAAATTTCAAAGTTAACTTTGAGTTGTAAAAATATGTATAATTTAATGGTGACTTTATCATTCGCGTTAACTAATGTCAAAGTTAACTATCAAGAACTTTATCGTTTGGTTGTAATATTGGTCCTAACTTGTATACCCAATAGTAAAATATACATTTTTTTTTTTAAATAAGCAATAAATGATCGGATTTAATAAATAAAAGGCTTTCCTTTGGGTGGTTTCAAGCCCACCGATCTGACAGGACTGTCAGCTGTTAAATATCTGTCCTCTGGGCGTCATTTATTTAGTGAAAGGTTAAACATTTAAGAAAAATATGAATCTTTTAACAACGCAAAAATCCATAAAAATACAATTTTGTACACCAAACTTTTATATATTGACACAAAAAAATCCAAAGTATTGATTTGAGATTTCTTCTCATAATAAAAGATACATAAAATAAATATTAAATCGAAATGTTAGCAAATATACAAAATACTCATAAAATCTGGTGTTGTTTTGAAATGTTTTTTTGTAGCAGAAACTTACCGTAAACAAACAACTAGCCACACAAACGGCTGCCCAAGAGCCAACCCAATATCTAAGAACAGTGCGTTCCTTTTCGGGGAAAAACATGGCATGGCAGGGAGCACCACAATCTCGTTTATCCTGAAAAAAAAAACAAAAATATTAAATGTTATAAGCAAAGTACTCTTCTATCCTACAAAAATATTAATTACAGCAATAAAATATAGTGAAGTTCTCCTTCTTATTTCATAGAAATGGAAAGACACACTTGAGCATAATGCGGGTGTGGATTTATATATTTCTTTTGCACGGGCGTTTTATTAAAATATATATTAAATTTATCTAATTGCTTTTATATATAACATTTTTTAATTTACTTTATACCAATCAAGAAATCATAAGCAGCTTCTTTTCTAAGTTTCCTAGCTGTTTATGTGTTGACATTTCATAGGAGCTACCATACTCATCAGTAGACTTGGAAACTTTGAGAGATGTCCTCAAACAAGCTACTTTATATCCCAACATTCTAAGTAAATTATTGAGAGTACAAAAAATAAAATATTTTAATAATACCTGTCACAACAAGCTTTTTCTTTTGCACGCGTCTCTACTTTTCTCTACACATTTCTTTAGGGTAGCTCCTATGAAATGTCGATGTAATGCAATTATATTTTACCAAAGGCAATCGAAGAATGGTAAAGAGAAGTCGCAGACCTAGCATTGCCAAGAAAAAGACAAACAGCCAGCAATAGTGGAAATCAAGTGTATGGTATGTAAGCGTCTTCATTCTATACGATTTTATTACACATTTTTGAAAATGAGCTTGAGCCAAAGAAAGAAAAAAGGTGGTAGATAAATACCGGTACTGCTTGAGAGAAAGTCATACTATCGGATTTGCTTCATCTATTCGGCATTGCAAAAATTATGATAAGCTACACCACATGTTGCTGCACAGTGGTCGGCGGGGTAAGGGATAATCTAGGGCAAAAATAACTAACCAATTACATAAAAAACGTGCTTGTAGTTCAAAAGTGTCATGGACGCCACAATAATCAAAACCTAACATCAAATTGTTAGTAGAGGCCATTGTGTCAATGCATAGGGATCGAAACTGGTCAGAAACTATAAACCTGAAGCTTCGGCATGTCCAACTTCGTTTAGATACTAAATTAATTAATGAATTTTATTTTTGGTACAACAATAATGTAAAGCTGATAACATTATTGCAAAAGTGGAGAGTTGTCAATTTTTGCTTTTGAACTTATTGCACTTACGCTTATAGATTATCAAATTCAAATTTAGTATGCTCTACAACACTTGTTAACTGTGCTACTAGCCAAAATCCATGTACGATATTTTGAATTTTTATTAAACTGTTAATACTCTCAATAAAGGTTTTCTGATTTTGCTTCAAACCTCAAATTATAATTACTTTACTAAGTAATTATAATTCTAATCCCCAGTTTAGATAATTTTAGCCATCCTGTATTGCTAATTGGGTATTAATAAAACAACATCATGTTCACAACTGTTTCTATGGTCGCAACTCCGATCATTGTAAGTTAGCATCATTTTTGGTTCATGGTCCTTCAAATCGAATTTGAATCAGTGACCTATGGATCTATAGTTTACAAATAAAAAAAAAATACTTACGAAAAATATCTGAATAAAAAAGTTAATAAAAAAATCTGCCTCTACTTTAAACTAGTTTTATAAACACTCCAATAAAGTGTAAACATAAAAATTCGTTGAATAAACCGATTTCATATTGATAATAAATAAAGTTATCCTTGACATACGCACCGAATAATACATTTAAGTAGTAAACAAAACTGTTCAACGACAACAAAAGCAATTACGGAAAAATAAAAATTCACAATCAAACTGAATCTAAATTTTTATTATTACGTTTTTCGCTCAGACAACAAAACAAAACCAACCCCTATATTCATACAAGTATGAAGTCAAATACAACCGTTTACCTACAAACACTTCAGAATACCGTTATATTGTTCAGGCACTTCCTGCAACAGAATTCTCTACATATGTATGTTAGCCTGAATGTATGCTACAATTGTTCAAAATTCAAGTAACATGACTTTGAGAATGTATAACTAACGGTTGTTTAGAATATCCCTCTTTTACTCACCCACCTGATTCTCTCTTTCTCGCTGACACGGTAACAGTCTCCCGCTCAGTATATTACAATCTACCTTTTGTGTGGGTGGGAGGGGGAAAACAACATAAAACATATAAACAGTTTTGGAAAGGAAAAGAGCTCATTAAAATTTAAAATGTGTTCATTCACTTTCACATCAAAAGAAATGAAAAGAAGATGTTTAAGCCAAATAACAATATAAAAGAGATACGATAAAAAAAACGAAAGCTGATGCACTAAACAGGATGAGAGTATGATACAATAAAAATTGAGTTTATTTTCTCGTCTTGAAATGTGTTTATTGAGATGTTATTTATAGCGAAAATTAAAAAAAAAATTTCAAATAAAATCAACTTACTAACGATTTAAAACCTTGACTATTTAAAGTCAAACTTTGTGTTAAAAGAATACATAAAGTGTAAGCTTAAAATTGTTTTAAATTCTAATTTGAATAGATTAAAATTCAAGTGTACTCAACAATGAGTACTATCATGAAATTTCTATATGCGTATTATATATAAAATATTCAAGGAAATACAGGACTTTTTTTTAATACCTTGTTCGTTTATGTTGGAAAGTGAAAACGTAGAAATTATTCTACTGCTCTCCATTCTTTCCAACAAGTTAGAGTTGCCAATATTATTAAATAAACAAATTTATGTGAGAATAGTTAAAAAATTTATCGTTATACAAATTTTCCTGAAAACTGGAAGGTTGTCAAAATGATACCGAAGCCGAGCAAACACTTCACAAAACTGTTTCATGTAGGCCCATAAGCTAGTCTAAAGTGCTAATACACAGTGATATTAAGTGTAAATAAAATTGTAAAGTAATTAAGTACTGTGTAATGAACAAGTCTTAGTGTTATTATATCATTTGCTACTGAAGAATCCGACGACCATTCTTAAAGGCAAAAACGTAACAATGCGTTAATATTATTTTTCGGTAACATACCAATCTGAAGCATACCATAAAAGTTGTATTATATGAATATTGATGAATAAAATCTCTTGTATGCATCATGGAGTTTAAAAGTCTAATAACTTTTCATATCATACTCGTAGATGTACAACTTTCCTTCCACCGCTTTGCAACAGTAGTGAAAAAGATTTATATCAGCACCTGCTTTACGACCTCATCTAATGATGGACCAATTTCACGAAGTGAATTATTCACGATTCACCAGTGCCCCCGTGTGGCTAATACGGCTCACACAGGTAGTAATAATAAGCAACTTCTTGCTTAGGAGCTCGGGCCTTCTAATCCCTCCTCTTAGCAACTTCCCTACAGTCAATGGAAGGTTATAAACAAACAAAATAGTATACCTTACCGCCGGGCACACTCAATATATCTCTCAGAGAAATGGTGGTTCGCACCAATTCGGCGGAAAAAAAGGTGGCTATAGATATCTCCAAGCTGTTTGATAGAGTTTGGCATAGTGCACTACTATCAAAACTTGCTGCTTGTGTGGTAGGTGATGAATTTTCGCGGTTTCTATCGAGCCACCTTAGTAGATGCAAAATGAAAAACTTACACAGGTTACCTTTACAGACTGCACGCTCTATACCCGCCAGTCTTTTTGGGGCTTTTATAATTCCCAAAAAACTTAATTATAAAATATAAGAAATGCAAAAAGGACTATTGCCTAACATGCGTTTTAAGTTTGCTTAGGAATAGAATAGCCAATAATTTCATCGTGTACACTTGAACCAGCATAACTGTGGTTTTCTTTCCTAAAAAGATAATTATTTAACGACTAACACCAGCAGCGTAATTAGTGGACCACAAGTATATGTGGATATGCACTTATGGGAAAGTGCTCAACTTTCAAATAAAAAAAAAATGCAAAAAAGAAAAATAAGTGCATACAAGTGATGAAAAATATTTCTTAGTTTTCTTTATGCAAATTTTGTTTGAGCAAATTTATGAATTTTTTAACTTTTCTTCATTTATTTCGTGCCAGCAGCAGTTGTTACTTTTTTCACTTTCCTTTCACAAGAGTGCATAATGACCCTAAAAGTGCCATGAATGCATTTAAGCATGCTGTTGTTGTCATTTATTTTGCTATCAAACAAAAAACAACAAGAGGACATGAATAAAAATAAAAGCAATGCAAAAAAGTGCTCTAGAGCATAAATAAACAAAGTGCTAAAATACGAGGATAATTCTGATTTCAAAATACTTTTAAAACCATTATCAAACATATTATTAAAAGTTTTCCTTTAAAAGCGCTTTGCAGATTGTTCAATTGCAAATGAAATACTGACACAGACCGTGTTCGTTGCACAATACTTTACAGCTTTATTTACACTTAATACCACTGTGCATTAACAAGCTAGACTTGCTAACTTTTCTGACTTATGACTATCTTGCACCACGTTCAAAATTAAACTGTGTCTCTGTCAACATCTGCCTACTATTTGTACTTCTTTATTGTCTTCTACATTGTTCATGTAGCTTCCAGTTAATGATAATTCCAGAAACAATAAGAACGCAACAACAACAATAAAATCACTGGTTGTTGACTTGCTTAGAATTTTGCTTTCTTTAAATTATGAATGTTTGTTTGTTTTTTAATTATGTTTTTAGCTTTATGTTGTATGCGTGGATGTGCTTGTACAGTGGGACACAAGTAATACAAATTCGTAACAATATATTTTCATCTAACAGCAGTTGATACCGGAAGAGCAGAAATATTTAATAGTGCTTTCATTTCCATTTTATTTGAAAGTGCAATTTGGTCTTCGTTTCTACAATATTTTTACACTTTATTAGAGTTATTTTCTCCAAAATTTACCATTTCTAATGGCAAAAATTTTGGACTTTACGCTCTGTATACTTTAAAAGTGTTGAGAGTGCCCTATAAAACATATTACTCTTATTTTTGTCCTAGGTTGACCGATTATTCTTGTCTAAAACCGGCTTTTGAGTAATTCGAACAGTGGTAAATTGAAAAGTCAGATTTCGGTTATAAATTAATACAGTATTAATACAGTATTAATACAGTATTAAAAACAAATTTGTTTTTTTACTAGTACTTGCAAAAAATGAAGGTATTTACAAAGAATAGAATAATAACAGCTATTTAATAAGTTTTAATTTTCGTGTTTGCCACTCACTAATTTCCCTGATTTCAATAAAAGCTCACGAATACAAAAACATATGTCATATATACATATGTGACACGAGTTTTATTAAGATTATTCCTAAAAGGGTTTACTTCTAGTAGTAAGACAGAAATTTAAAAAAAAATAAGTTAAAACCATTCAGGAGCCAGTATATATAGATACCTTCGACACTGCCCAGACTAACAACATTTAGTCCAACACCTCCCATACTGCAAAGTAATGAATTGCAGTCAAAAGATATTAATATTGAAAATATTAAGAAAATGCGGACGACAGTGAAATAAAAAAAGAAAACAAAAATACACGTGCACACAGGGTGGAAGACTAATGGCGTTTTCTTTTCTAGAAAAAGTGTAGCATTTTCAATATTGTTTTGCCAAAAAACTACAGAAGTATACAGTTTTCTCAACTTTTTTTCAAATATTTATAGTTATTGTGACATTTTCTTTTCATCTCAATAAAACTTTAATTTTAGAACTTATATTTTAAGAAAAAAAGTAAGTGCAGCATAAATGCAAAACTTTTTCAGAAAAGAAATCGTCATAAGTATATATATTCCCGCATGCTACCTTTCCGGTGCAATTTGGTTTCAAAAGAAATTAGTAATGAATCAAACACAGACAACAGAGAGTGAAAAATATTTACATTAGCACCTGCCTTTAGTTTTTATGGATGCTACAGGCAAAATAAGATTTCAAGAATTATTTCTCAAAATTATAATATTAATAGGTTAGATAGAACCGTTTTCAAATATCTAATGAAGTTTGATTTCTTTCCTAAAACAAGATTTGAAATAATTTTTACCTACATATGTACATAGATAGATACTACTAATTTTGGAAAGAAATTTGATTGAATTGAAGCTTTGCTGTAAATATTTTTATCTTTTTGTTCTATAAGAATATACATCCTTTGGTTCTAATTAATAAATATGTTTCTCAACGTATCTTTTTTTTAATTATGTTATTTGTAACCACCCTCGTGTCAATACAATAACACTTAAGAATTCCAACTTTCAGGCTTTTTACATACATGTTCGTTGATGTGTGATGGAACTTAAATGTTGCCTGTTTATTTTTCTTCTTTATTTGTTATTGTTTTTTCTTCTTTTGCACTAAAACAATCACTTTGGGTCTCATTTTGTTCTTAGCCTCAAAGTTGTTGTTTTTTCGTTTTTCGTTCTTTTTGATTTTTGCTTTCCTTGAAAGCTTTCATCTCATCTGTTTGTGTGCAGCTGTGAGTATTTGCTGTGTTAGTGGTTGCGTCGCTTTTAGTGTGTTCGTAACAAGTGAGTACTGATACATATTATTTGACAAGTTGTTTTAAGAGTTGCTTTGCTCCTTGTTTTACTTTTGCCTTAATATTGTTGTTTTTGGAACTTTTAAATAAAGAAAAAAAAAAAAAAAAAAACGCACTATAAACTAGAAGAGGAATTCAAGTCCCCAAAGGGACTTGTTATTTTGTTGTGTTTATCTTTTTTATATGATGACTGTCGATTGTGATGTGTAGAATGTTAAACGTGCGTGCTGCATAACAAAAATTTGTTGCTGCCACATTCAAAGCCTTAAAGCGGGGTTGCTGGCTTGTTGTGTTTTGTTGGACATAAACAATCATACACACACATATACACACTTACACCACCATCAAATTGAATACTTCTGTTTGAATTTGCCACGTTGCCAAATTTCACTTTACGTGGTGTAAAACGGATTTGCTGGCGAAAGGAAATTACTGGCAAATTTATAACAAAACAACATGATTCTTTTGTTTGCAAGTGTAAATGTGTCTTTTGCCGCAATTTATTAACAAGTGTCAATAAACAAGGTTTTTTATATCATAATTAAATTAAAAAAAGGTCATTTTGTTCATACAGGTTGGCTTTAGCAAAAGGCACAGTTAAAAACAAAAATAAGTAAGAATAACTCTTAAAATCAGCGGATTTTAATTCAGCATTAATTTTAGGTAAATAAAATTTTTGTTCGAAATTTCGAGTTCTTTTAGCGTAAACTCCATATATCTAAAACAAATCTTTATAACTAAATTTGCTTAAAGTTCTAAATGGAAATTGTAGCATGAAAGTGCTACACTAAGCAATGTTCGATTATTCGAAGTTAAGTACAAAGCCAGTATCAAAAAGTGTTTTAAAGCGTTTAAAATTAGTACAACAACCTAAAACTCATATTTTGAATTTTGGTCCCTTACAATTACTTCTAGTTAGTTAATAAATAATGTTTTTTAACATCTTTAAAACGCAATTTCGAATTTTCGAACACAGCTAAAAATTTCGAATATGAATTTAAAAAAATAACACATATTTACTCATGTAGATTGTTGAGAATAATAAACAATTTTTTAAATATTTTTAATAGTTCTACATTTTGACATCTTAACTTTGAAGTTTCGAGCTTCGAAAAAAGAAATGTTAGAGAAATAATATCTGTATTATTGCAGGCAACATTATTTGGCATATAATTTAAAACATTTCAAAATTATTGAATATAAAATAACCGTATTTATTAATTTATTTTTTAGTTGTGGAGGAAATGAGTATTTTTACAGGCTCATAACAGTGAGCTGGAAACACGGTTTTATTTGACAATCCATTTAACAGCTGGAAGTTTTTTTTGTTTTGTTTTGTTTAAAGTTTCATTACATGCTAACTTGAAACGTAGTTAAAACTTGCTGTTTATATATCTGTCTGTTTAAGGTGGCGGACACGTAGTAATGTTAGAGTTTTAACTTCTTATAGTAAAATAATTAAAATGGCAAAAAACAACTACAATTAGCAGGCCACACTTAACTTTAACTTGAAGTTAGCGTCAAAGTTACTGTTTTCATGTCATGGAGACACTGAAACACAAATTAATATTCACAGAAATTTTTTTTTCCTTCTTCAATAACAAGGTTCGCTGAATCAATTAAAAAAGTTTTTGAATGCGAAACTGTAAACGAATTAGTGGATTCAAACAAAAATTAAGTAAAAATAATTATTGACGAAAAACAATTTTTTCCTCAAAAGCAACACAATGTGATATCCAAGAATAAGTAATCTTGACATAGATGTCTTCATAAAAATTATTTTTTCAGACAAAGATTTTATTGATTTTATTTCTGCAAACAATTGAGTTTTATTCACTATATTAGCTTCTACCATTGATACCAATAAAAAAAATTGTAAACGGCTTGGTTTCTATGGTTCCCAGCTATCTATATGTCGACATTTCATAGGAGCCGTGTGTCAGTAGACTTGGAAATTTTTTGTAAATGAGGGATGGTTCTCTATATTCCAGAAAGCAGAGCGCCCAAGTTAGGAATACAACAAGGCAAAGGTGAAAATGGAACAGAATGTGTCATTGCTATACATCCGCAACTGCCTTGACGGGCTTATCTGATGAGCGGCCAACTCCAAGGGGTGAATTATTCACCTGCGCCCCCGTGTGGCTTGCAAAGTTTACATGATTTGGTGGGCCGAAGTCGAATAAGACCATCAGCCCTTAGCCAACTCACTCGTCTAAACATCACTTCTGGTTCCTTATAACACAGGTATCTGTTGCAAGGCAATAATACCTCAGGGGATTATTAGCCTCCGAAAATTGGCATGTTTATCAGATTAACTAATTCCTTTTCCTGCTATTTTAAGTTTAAATCATGGCCAGATCATTTTAGCTACCATGAAGGCAGCTCAACCATGATGGCCCCATAGCTTCAAATTAACCATTGGCGAGAGTTTCGAAAGTTCATGCGGCTTCCTAGAGTTTTGTTCTAACCCAGAGAGCAGAGTGCTCTAGTTAGGCCTCACTTATCGTGACCTTTCGCCAGTAGGAGCATGGCCGATGGCGTCTTCAAAATCAATCCTCCCGCGTGAACACCCCACAACACAGCCTTGAGTGGATGTAACGGCATCAGGAGAGGATTTTCAGTGCGAAACGAAGATTTTGATTATTGAAGTAACCCTGCGTTGCCAGAATGAAGAATTTACATTAATTCTAAAGATTTTACAAGCAAAAAATAAGATTTGAAGATCTTTTTCTCAAAATAAAGATTTTCAAATCTGACTCTTCTAGAAAATGTTCAATTTCTTTCACAAAATAACTAGAAATAAGATCAAAATCTTTTTCACAATACGTATATATATATATATATATATATATATATATATATATATATATATATATATATATATATATATATATATATATATATATATATATATATATATATATATATATATACATATATAACTAATTTTGGAAAGAAATTTGGTTTAATCATATTATTGCCTTAAACTTTTGCTTTTATGTTATTGTTATATTAGAATAGTCACCATTTTGTAATAAGTAACAAAGATGATTTTTGGGTTTTACATAAAAAGATCTAAAGAATGATATTATTAAATATTTTTTTTTTTTTTTTCTTAAAATTAAGGGTTTTATTTCGGCAAATAAATATTTTTCGACAAAAATTCTGGCACTACTGACGTAACCGTTTAAATGAAAATTCGCCTCATAGATCACGATGATTATCGGTTCAAAACCGTTCTCTTTGTTGCTGGAATTTAGCATGTAGAGCACATGAGGTGTATAGAGCTCCATGGTGTGAGTGTGTTTGTATTATGCAGTTGTCTAATTCACAAAATATGATTTAACGATTTCAAATCGCACGATCAAAATACTTGCGTTATGGATTTAACAGAACGCCTATTTGGCGGTTTCAAACCGAAAAGCGATTTGCATTTGTTAGACCATGCTTGATTGATACCGATAAAAAAAAATAGCAGCAGCTTGTTTTTTATGTTTCCTAGCTGCCCACTGATGATTAGGGTAGGTCCATTGCAATGTCGACATATAGACAGCTAGGAAACATTAGAAACAAGCAAAAACTTTTTGCTTGCTGTTAACTATCAGGTCATGGGCCGATTCCATTTTCAGCCAAGAAAAGACTTTTTGTTAAATTTTTTTATTTTATCTTCGTCACCAAAAATGTTAATTATGTCGCTTCTAAGACAGCACAAAAATTATAATTGCTGTAATTACTAGTACACACCATAAACTAGCTTGAAACTACGACTGAGATGGTATAAAACTCCAAAAGTTATTTAGATTTTCGTCAAATTCATATCAAACCATAGGAGTGGGGTTTTAGTCACCAACACAAGTAAAATAAATCTTGCTTGAAAAAGCAGTTTGGCCACACAGGCCTTGTCGCTTAAAAATGATCTTGAATATTTGAAAAACAGGGCTTACACATGAACAATGGTGAGGGGATACTGTAATTTTACCTACCACTTGCAGCAAATACAACCGAATGCAAACTTTAGTATTATCTTTAGCCTTTAATAATAAAAAAATAAATAGAATTTAATTTCTTGTAGGAAACTTTTGGCTGCAAATTATAATTCTCTTTGTACAACTTTGTTTATTTTTATTTATGCTATTTTAATTTCTATCTCATGCTCAAATTGTTTATAAATCATGTTTTTAAATTTATGTGCTGCAAATAATTTATTATTTACAATATTTTCACATGTTTATATGAAAAAAAAAAATACACAACAAATTTATTTAAATGCAAACATTTTATATCTGTGTGAAGTCTGTGCGCTCTTCTACATAATTTTTGCATAATTTTCGGCTTAAGAAAAACAAAATTATACAAAATTATTATGTCAAATAGTTTTTCAAAGTTAACAAATGATAAATTGTTTAATTTCAAGACACGCAAAATTTCCTCAAGCATGTAATCACCTAACAAGCAACTAACCAACATCATTATCATCAACTGCCGCAACCTCATTATCTGCTTAAGCAACAACAAAATAGTTATCAACGGAAATACACATACATACATATAGGCAAATATTTAACAAGCCAGTCAGTCACTTGGCATAATTTTGCATACGACTTTATTGTGAATATGTGGCAAGGCTTCTGCTTTAAAAATGTTTAGATTTATATATATTTAGTTTTTTTATTTTTTTCTTTTTCTGACAAAAAAATCTTTGAGATTCTCTAGTAGCCAACCCATATCATGGCTGTGATCTAAACTAAACAAAAAAAAATTAAATAAAAATAAAAACCACCGTTAAAACGACTAGTCTCTAGCAGAGGCTTAAAAGCTAAACAGAAAATTTTCCTTATTTTCTGTCTTAAAAGTCAAAGTTACAAAAAGCAGAAAAATAAAAAAAGAAAATTGTTGCTAAATTTGGTAGACAGTGATTTTATGTTTAGACAATTTATTTCTTAAAACTTAAAATTAAAATGTTGTTTGCGAAATTCAATTGGACAGGCATGTGTTTGAAAAATCCTACCAGTCACACAAAATCTCTACTTGTTCTTTAATCGAAAAATCTTAGAAAAAAATTTTAAAAAAATACAGAGAGAAGCAAATGTTTCGCTACACAACATTTTTCTTAGCAATTTAGCTGTCTGTAGGTTTTCCATTTTATTTTAAAGAATGAAAAATAAAAATTATAAAACTACGCGCCCATTTCTTTACGTTTTTCCAGTCGGGTCTAAACTTTTGTGCCAAATGTTTGCATTTCATATTTTTTTTTTTTGCTTTGTTTTCATGCAGAATCAGGAATTTGTAAAATTAAATTACATTTTCTGATTTGTGTTTTATCTATGGATTTTTCTCTTTATTTTTAATACTTCCTTTTGCTTTAAACATTTATATCTTAATTAGGATTTTTCGGTTTATTGTGTCCTTCTTTCGTTTTTGTTTTGTGTTTTTTCTTTTATTTAACGGATTCGCTCAGTGAATGATGTATTGAAAACTGTCATGACAGCACTGTGGGCATTCGATATTAAGGTCAATGAAAATGAAGATTATTCTAATAGCAAGCATTTAGGGGGAAAATGTGATTAAATTTAAATGTAGTCCAAATAAATTTAAAACGAAAAAGCTTAGTTTAATTGACAGTACAATAATTGAAGAAAAAAAAAACATTACAAATATTGAAGTAACTTCGAATTTTCGAAATCAAAATGCTAATGATGGAAAGCCACAAAAAATATTAATAGTTAAAAGTATAATTCGATTAAAAAATAATATTTTGGAACACTTAATATGCAAAAATTTTAAGACAAATATACACAGAAAAAATATAGTTAAAATAAAAGCAACAAAATGTTTGCCAAAAAAAAAATTATTTGTATGCATGTACAAAAATATCAAAAAAAAAAAAATAACCCGGATATCGTATTTTGTTGTTGTTTAAAAAAATAGTTGTTTTTGGTCAATGATTATTTTTACTAAACTTTTGTTTGAATCCACGAATTTCTTTACAGATTCGCATTCAAACCATTTATTAATTGATTCAACGAATTTCGTTATTGTACACGAAAAAAATTTTTTCTGTGTATAAAAATAAAGAAAATATTATTGTTAAAATCTTTTGAAAACTACAAATTCTTCGAACGATTACTGCAGCTCCATGGTACGTAAAAAGGTCACGAATTCATAAAGATCTGAGTGTTCTGCTGGTAAAAGATGAATTCTCTATGGTATGTCAGTAAACTGGAACTTCACCTAAACCCACTTTCGCCACACTCGTTGAGAGGGAGGTTGCCACCATCAGAACTTTCAACAGGTGATTTTACCGATATAGCTCCTGCATAATAAAATATTCTGTCTAGCATTGGTCGGCCTTTTATCTAGCATTAGCACATTTTTTTATTTTTATATTTAGAATTAAGATTTGAATACTTATTATTAGTTTAAGGATTCAATAAATAAAACACGCTTAAAAAAATAATAATAAAAAATATAGACCAATAAGTCTACTACTAAAAATTTCAAAACTGTTCGAAAAATTGTTGATGGCGAATTTGAGTTTAATATTGAACGATGTCGGATGCATAACTAATTATCAAATCGTTTTCGGACTAAACAAACATACAGGTTATTAAATGTCATAAGAAGAAATTGTGAGGACAAAATGTATGTTCAGTAGTGCAATTCACTAACTTTTAACGATTTTAAAAGAGCTTAACTTAACACGAGCTATTGTGGTTTGCACTAACGATTATGTGATTCACTACATTATTTTTAACACCTCTGGTTGTATGTTAAAAAAGTTTGAAATGATGTGGCAGCTTTATTAAAAATAAAGAAAAACACAAAGAGCGAGCAACAGAAAAAAACAAAGAAATTTGCAAATAATTCCATCTTTAGGGTAAGTAAAACTAATTATAAATTTATTATTTTAAATTTTTTTTGATAAATAAGATAACTTCTCCTCACGGAGAACACGCCGACCGATTGTTGGAGGCTGATCTTCCGACAACTCGTATGCCAAATACTGTGAAGTTATTCTACCAGAAATTTTAACGACATTGTTGTTAAGATAAACACCACAAAAATAATTGGTGTTTAGTTAACGCTAATCAGTCAGGCTATAAAACAGCTGCTTTAAAACGAAGACAAATAGTGTTAAAAACTGTTATAGAATCGCGAAAACACCAACGCTAGTGTTAATTTCTCTAAACGGATTTTATTAGCGTTAAAAAAGGTTAGTGAATTGCACTACAGCTCTATTCATTGACGTTTCCCAAGCTTTTGTTAAAGTGTGGCACGCCACAAAGCTTAATGCACCAAATACATTTGAACTTGTCTGCAAACACTCACAAGCTTCTGGAAAGCTCCTTATGTGGCCGAAAATGTGTTATCAGAGAAAGCGAGTTTATAAACCCAAATCAGCCAATCGAGCCAGAAGTTCCCCAAGTAAAATACCGTGGCCTACTTTATATTCGATTTACGTCTCTGGCATGCCAACGAGATCTGTAATATACACTTAAACTTTTGCAGATGCTTCAGCATTCTGCAGCGTTCCTGAAATCCATTAATTAGCTTCATGAAGCTTACAGCAACATATAAGTGAAATGACTAAAACTTTGGAAAATAAAAGTTAATGAAGAAAAATGTACTCATGTTACATTCATACTGTGTAAACAATCATGTTCATCTATCCAAATTAAGAGCTCACCTACTCCGCAGCACAATGAAGTGTACACTCATAGAAAACTCGTTATAACTGTGTTGTGTTTTAACATCAATAGCATAACAAATGTCCTCATTTTTGACACCATGACACTTTTCATCGCTGTGATGTCAACCCTTACATCAGCTGCTCTAATTATCATTGACGGCAATTGTGGCAATTATTTCGTCAATGAAATCTCGTACTGACATCATGGTGATGCTTTATTGGAATACGTTTGATGTGAGCATGTGACCAATGCAATGACACTCTAATATCGAAGAAATTGCTAAATGAAGTCAATGTAATGACAAAATATCATCAATAGAATGTCACACTAACATCAAACTAACTATAAGTTGGATTCAATTTGATGCAAAAATCTCGTTGATGTGATGGCTTATCAAAACAATGATTAAGTTTAGTATCTTTTATGACAAATTTCTTGTAGTGTTTAAGACAAAAGAAAAGCTCGATAAACATTATGTGAGTCTGCTCTGCCAGATTACATTGTAAAATATTGGATTGTTGAATTTAAACGCGGTTAACAATCACTACAACAATTCTATCAACAGGGAGGCCACAAGAAGTGGTTAATGATGAAAATATCAAGAAAATTGTTGATATCGTTATGATCGCCGAGTCAAGTTACGTGAGATTGTTGAAATGGTAAACATATCATATGAACGTTTTGCTTGGCGCAAAACGAATGCTAACTGAGCGCCAAGAAAGGCGTGTCGTCATATGCTTAGCAAGCAACAACTGTGTAAGTCTTGTGTGTAAATCAACAATATGGGACGTTTTTAAACATTCAAAACCATTCAACACCAAAGAATGCAGCACAATCAGAAGCTAAGTAAGCATCATATTGAGGCTAGACTGAAATTTACTTGTGTTAACATTAACAAAAACTAAAAAAGAAAAAGTAAAAAATTTGGCTCGAAATTTAATTCGAATTTTCCAAAAATTTGTTAAAATTATCTGCCTGGCTCACGATGTCGTTTCGGTAACATCCGCTAATGTTTTATATTAAAAATAAGTGGCTTATAGTCAACTATTACTCAACTAACAGATATATATTAGGTAGACAAGCCAAATGATACAAGATCAGGAGAAAATAAAGCTCGAAAGCGGCATCTAAATAGGATTTTTGACCTTAAAAATGACGACGAACGTTTACGAAACGACATCGTGAGCCAGGCAGTATGTTGTTAAAGAAACTACAAAACTGTTATGGAACATATAGAAAATTTACATAGATACTATGTTTTACAAAAACAACAAATAAAATAAGTAAAAATTGGCTTCAAGCTAAAAGCCAACTTCGAATTTTCGAAAATTCTAAAAACATGCTGTTAAAGAACAACACTTGCTTTGGAGCTCGTATATGGACAAAAGTCATTACATAAACCAAGTATTGCAAAAAAAATAAACCAGTTTAAAGTTGGAATCCATAACTCGAAAAGAAGTTCGAATTTTCGAAAATCTTCTATCACAATATCGCCCCTTATTCACAGTTACCGTTTAAATTTTAAAGAAGTAAGGTAATAATTCCTCCTGGGCATTTTGCACAGTAGACTTTCAATGGATGGAATGGTGACTGAAGAATAATTTAAGAGTTTGTCATTGCCCAAAACCAATTATTCTGTTTATTGACATATTTATTCAAATCAAAATATGCCCCGTCAGCCATTATGATTATTTCATGAAAATCTGGGATTTCCCCGGGATTGTGCGAAATTGTGGCCAAAGGTGTTCTTTGACAAAAACCAAGTTCCTGAGCACGTCGTCGAATTGAGGTTGATGGATTGTGTTGAACACTTCCTTGATCAGCAGTAATTTCTTCAGCCGATCTTGCAATATGTACGAGGGCGGTTCGGAAACTTCTTAGCCGAGCACAAAAAGCGTGGTATAAACAGAAAAAAGTTAAGTGTTTTTGAAACTTCCATCTCTACTATGAAAGCATGTTAAATTTTGTTTCGATCTGGTAACTCCTTCATATAGAAACAAGTGTTCACAAAAGACGCATCGTAGTGGTCCATGCTTAAGCCTATCACCTATAAACCCTCTTGCTTTGAAATCACTCACTACACGATAAATATTGTGTTTTGTTGGCACGCTGTTTCTCCCAAAACTTTTGACGTAACATTCTCAACGTCACAGTAGTCGATGATTGATTTTAAAAACGTTTTAAAGATTAAAACACGTCGATTTATCGCAAAGTTTCCTATGATAAATTTGCCACGTGTCTACTTCACAGTCAAGACTAATGTTTACCAAAATGGCGGCAACATAAAGTAGTATACCTTCCCAACGGATACCCTGTACAAGGCTGTGGTATTTTCTGTTGTTTTAGTCCTTAAGCAAATTTTCGTTTTCCTTTTTAATAAATCATATTGGTAAGACAAATATTTAAATAGTTTGGCTGCTGCAACCAAACCATTTATGGCTACTAACTCATCTTAACGTTTTATTGAAGGCTTCTTACATTTTATGTGAAAGCCTAAATAAGAAAACCCGCAAAATACTTTTCCGTTTTAGACTTAAGTAAATGAAACTACATTTAGCTATTTTTTTTTGTGTTCATATATAAATATTGCAAATGTTTTGTTATTTTATCAGAAGATTTGCGGCTTTTTCTGTTTGAAGCACAAGAATTTTTTGGTTTCAATTTCAGAATATAAAACAATAGAGTTTTAGTTTAACAACAAGACTAAACAACAGACCATTTTTAACCACATCAATGGTAGAAGAGATAAAAATCCATTGTTTCTGTTGCCACAAGTACTATACTCGTACACGAGTAGTTTGTAGAAGAAAAACGGAAAAAAACAAAAACAAAATAATAAAATAAAATGAAAACCAAACGATAAATAATTGTGCCCAAAGGCCGACAACATAAAAAAGTGATTTTTTGCGTTCTCTGCCAGCAACAAAATGCTAAATGAATGAATGAATGAATGCATAACTGATGGACAGCCAGAAGAAGCAGAATGTTCTAAAACAAAAAAATATTGACTTTAAAACTGATTTTTAATGTATTATAGAGAAAGGCCAACACTTAAACACAAGCTTAGACAGATTTTAAACATTGGTTTGGTGGGCCGCAGCAGTTGGTGTGGCATTCTCAAAGATTTTCAATTTTAATGATAATTTTGTTTTGCAAAATTATTTCGTTAGTTCCTCCTTTTCGAAGCAACCAAAGAATTTATTGATGTTTTCTAAACTGATTTAATTTATTAAACATAAATTCTGCCAACCTTCAAACTCTTTTGCAACAGGCGTACTGCCAACAAAACAACACAAACAAACAAACCAACAACTTGGCCATGTCGGCCATCTCAGCCATCTTGGCCATTGTTGCAAACAACATCAGCTGTACCACATATCAGCATCATAAAGATAAAAGTTTAGTGTGTTGTCGAGAATGATGGTTCGTTCTTTTGTTTGGTAAATGGCTTTTGATTTTAATGTTTCGTTTTTATCTCTCTTGGGGGAGTCACTCCGCATCATTATTATCATCATCTTCGGCAAGTTAAGGCCAAGATATGCTACAACTAACAATTTTATGATATGCCTTTAAGTATCTAGCAGACACACAAGCGAAAGTTAAATTTACACATCCTTGCAGCAGCACAAACATGTTGCAACATCTCTCAGGGGTTGTTATTTTAACCATGAAATTTTTCGTTTATATTTTTTTCCATCTTTCGCTCTCTAAACTTGATTGTTGCCTTTGGGGTTGATTCGGTACGACGTACAAACAGAAACACAGACACATTCACTAGACAGATGCAACTAACAGCAAGCTGTATTTCAACTACCTTAAATAATCTGGCAGGCCTGGTTCCTATAAACATGATTGTATGTCTTGTATATCAAAAAGCCCTTTCGACAAAAGCTGCTGATGATGATGGGAGGTTGGACTGTACTGTCCTTTCGCATCCTACACTGCTGCCTTGATATTAATGGCTGTACTTAAATTATGAAATGATTAAATAATGAAGCAGGTTTTAAAAGCTTAAAGATACGGCCATAAGTAACGATAAATATTAACAATGAAAGAACTAAGCCAGATAAGAATTTTTTAAGGAGGTAACAAAATAAAAAAAAGAAGACACGAAAACTGTCTTAACAGCTGAAAAATTGCAAATACACTTTTGAGCAATAAAATAAATTTATTTGCCAAGTTTTAGCAACGATTTAAATTTAAAATTTCTGTATAAAAACAAGCAAAAGGTAAAAATACAAACAAAAGAGATTCTTAAATAAGAGTTAAAAAATTTTCGATATTATACATTTCAAACACTTAAAATTATAGGATTACATGAGAAATCAGATAATGTGAAGCACATGAGAAATGGAAAATTGATGAAACCAATTTTTTCTCAAAAATACATGTTCGAAATTATGTTCGAATTTTCGAACTTAAAAAAAATTTATATTTCAAAGCGTAAATTAAAAAAATGTGAAGCTTAAACGATGTAGAGAAATTGATGAAACCAATTTTGTCTCAAAAATATATGTTCGAATTTTCGAACTTAAAAAATATATGTTTCAAAGCGTAAATTTAAAAAATGTGAAGCTTAAACGATATAGAGAAATCGATGAAACCAATTTTTTCTCAAAAATATATGTTTGAAATTATGTTCGAACTTTCGAACTTAAAAAATAAATATGTTTTAAAGCGTAAAATTTAAAAAAATATTTAATAATTTAAATTTATATTATCAACAGCTGGGTAACGTACAAAGCTATGCAGTAAAATTTAAAAAAAATCAGTGCCAAGTCAAAAGCAACAAAACAAAAAAAAAATTGACTATTCAAACCAGGATTCCTTGATGACTGAATGGGCTGAGTATTCGACCACCAGTCTAGAGGTCACAGGTTTGATTTGTGCTACAAACTTTGGGTGTTACCGCAGGCAAGCAGCAAAAAGCTTTGCAGTTTTTGTGTTTGTTTAAAAAAAAAATGAATAAAAATAAAAAATAATAACAATAATATTAGCCATGAATGATAAAAATGTATTGACAAGTAAAATCCATATAGTCCACAAAAAAAAATTTGAAATTCGATAAAAGCACACATAAAAAATAGATAAATGAATTAATTTTTTAATCTATAAAGCTTGATTAGTTTTTATAGCTGCAAATATTAAGATCATTAAACATAAACAAAATCAAGCAAATATGAATACTAAAAAAATACAAAAAACTTAATTTCAGTAATTATAAAAAATGAAGGAATTGAAAAATAAAATACCGTCTTAAAACTAACATTTATTACAAGCTAGTTCGAGAATTATAAAAATTCTTCTTTTACCCAGCGTTTACACGTGTAGGTGCAAGCTCAAAAAACTCTACACACTCAAACTTCTTTACTAACACACCCGCACTTTCTGCACCTGCAAGCAACGTTCAGCTGAACCGACAAGAGATTTCGGATGACAGTGGTTTTTTGACACACTAAAAGGACAATTGTAGTAGCAGTGTTGCCATATAACAATTTTTACAAAGACCAACTGGATTTTAAAATTGTGCTTAAGCACAATTTAAATTTTTCAAAATTTATTTTTGCAAGAATTTTATATTTTTTCTTGAAAATATGTAGGCAAGTAATCTTTGTTAATTTAAGTTGATTTATTTTATTTATGATATTTACTTCCATGCAAAATAAAATGACGGGTATGGTTTCTGCATAATAACACTATTTTTGGAATTGTTTTCTTTTCGCTGAAATTTTTAAAAGCAGCTTCCATGTTACTTTTTAGACATAGATGAGACTGTCAAGAAAGTCGAATGTTATGTAGACATTGTCATTGATAATACATACACAGAACATCTATGCAAGCACTTGCGCGTGTAAACGCAGTGTTGCCCAGAAAACATCAAGAGAATTTTCGAGCATTTTTTTTTTTTTTTTTTTTTTTTTATATTGGACCAGTACTCAGGGGATGACCCCTACATATGCAGTGCATTGTACCAGAACTAGGAAAATAGGTTGTGAGGAGGGGGAAAGCGGGAGTAGTGTTTGTGAACATTTGACTTGAATCTTCCAACGCTATAACAGACAGGAAACACTTCTGCAGGCAACTTGTTCCACAGACGAAGCGTGCGGCTGAAAAACGAATTCTCTCTGTAATGCGTAGTACGATTCCCCGGGCAATCGACCACAAATGGGTGAGCTCTAGACGATGAACGCGTGCTACGTAAAAATGTGCGCGTTTCGGGAACAATATCCCTAATTTCGTCAGAGCAAAATCCATTGTAGTATCGATAGAACAGAGTAACGCATCCCACACTGCGTCGATGCTCCAGTGAGTCAATAGAGTTGGATACCCTACTGTCACCGATGAGCTTCTTCGCCCTCTCCTGCACACGGTCGAGTAACCCCAAAACAGACTTTGAGGCACCGGCCCAAACATGAGAGTTGTATTCCATTTTCGGTCGGATGTAGGTGGTATAAATAGTAAGGAGGTCGGATGGAGTGAAGTACATCTTACACCGTTTCAAAAAACCGAGGCACTTGAATGCTTCTTTAGAGATATGAAAAATGTGTTCATTCCAGCGAACGTCACACTGTATCTTCATTCCAAGAACATCAAGAGCATCCGATTCTTCAATATTTGTACCATCCATAAGCACAGATGAAGCAGCATTTGCGGTCGTTTGTTTGTGCGTCAATAAGCAACACTGGGTCTTACGAGCATTAAAGGCGACCCTGTTTTTACGACCCCATTCAGAGAACAATAGAAGATCACTATTCAGTGAATCATTCATATTTAGTCTCTTGGCAGCGATCTCTGATAGGCTGGGCCTATAACTAAAAGAGTACGAGTGACAAATGCTGCTGTCATCCGCGAAAGAGTGGATAGGGTTGGAAGTTTGGTAGAGAAGGTCGTTGAGGAAAATAAGAAATAGGGTAGGAGAAAGAAGAGAAAGAGCATGCATAAATACGGAGAATTCCAAAAGACAAGACACAAAACTCAAGCTGGAATCGAACTGAAATTATGAAATAGAACTCAAGTTTTCGAATGCAACAAAAATTGTAGTGTTAAATAAAAATTTTTATTAAAACATTCTAGAGTTCTAAATAAATTTCTTAATAAAAAAAAAAACTATCAAGTTTCGAACTTTACTAATAACTTATTATGCAACGGGACCAGACTGGACCCAAATGGGCTGGCTTTACAATAGCTGGCAGCCTGGTAAACCTAATCTAACAACTTATTAACATCTTCCGGAAAAATAAAACTATTGGAGCAAGTTAAAAAAATACAACATTTCGGGTGGTTAAATTTTAAGGGTCGATGATGAATGTAAACCACACCTAAGCCTCAAGTTTTTTTATGCATTTCATTTGACATTTCGCAATTTCAGACTAACTCAACATGGAAAGAAACACAATCAAGCATAGTCTGAATGGTGGCAAGAACATTTGATGATCAATTTTCCAAGAAAATTATGTTCATTGATGAGGCACATTTTGACCTTAATGGTTTCGTTAACAAGCAGAATTGCCGCATTTGGTTGACTAATAATACAAGAGAGATTGTTGAAAAACCAATGCGTACACAAAGAGCTACTATTTCGTGCGGTTTATAGGCTGGCGGCATCATCCAAAATGTAGGGGATCAGGAAGTTACTGTGAATGGTTTTCGCTATCGTGCGATGATAACGAACTAACCTCAATACACCATCTGTTTTGAGTGGTCTAAAATAGTTGACGCTGTATTTGTTTCTTACAGCTCCTAAGCGGGATTCTAACAATTCTATTTACATATATCCCTTTGTTGTAGCTGGACACCGGCCTTTGTCAGTTCGTCTGCTAAAACATTTCCGGGCACATCACCCAAAAAGCTCCAGGTTCGAATGCCGTGCCATCTCGCTACCCCGTCATGGTTGGTAGAGCAAACGATGGAGGCTTGTATCTTCGATTGAAGAGTACAAGATCCGTTTTCTGTGGGTTCACACCTAGACTACAATTTGTGCACCATTTGTGATAGTATATCCGGGTACTTACCCGACACAAAAACCGCAATATCATCGGAATATGTCATTGTATGGAATCTAATTCCATCAATAACAAATTCAAAGCTAAATTCCTTAGCAGAGGAGACAGAACCCCTCCTTTTGGAGCATCTCTTCTAGCCACTCTACGAATTGTGGTAATAACCCTGTTGGTCAGTATATTTCCTATGAAGCTCGCAATTGACTCGGGCACGTTCAGTCTTTCCAGGGCCATTATTATGACCCTTGTTAACACATTATTAAATGCTCCCTCTATATCAGGGAAGGTAACTCATGCATACTCTCCATGCTCCAGAGCTTTCAAAAACCATAACCAATAAAGAAACAAATATGCTTAGCAAAGCTCTACCTTAGAATAACATCATTTTGTATATTTTGTTAAAAGCCCACTTAAATGCAAATGTTCATTAGTGGAAAAAGTAGTATTTGATTTAAAAAATGTTGTGTTTTTTATGAAACTTTAAGCAAAAGGAATGCTTTCAAGTTTTTGTTCCGTCATTTTTGCGCTGTTTTAAAAAGAAATCTCCAACAATTTATACGAGTACACCACTAAAACAAACGCCTCCTTTGGAAGCAATTCCCTGCAGCAGTCTTTGAAAAACTGTCAACACTTTTTAAATGTTTAAAGCTATAGTTTGAAGCAGTTAACAAACATGTGTTTAAACTGCAAAGCACATAAAATTGTTAAATAAGAAAACGACATAAGAGAAATACATACAGTACATATCGCTCCTTTATTGCAACATAGTCATAACTAAAAAAAAGCTTGTTTCGAGAAAAATACTTTTAAAATGTATAACTTCCATACAAGTCTTAGAAATTTTTTTTTTAGAAAATATCTCCTCAAGAAAACAGTTTAAAAGTAATTTGAATAAATTTTCCGCACAATATAAAAGGTAGTACAGTTATGCATTAGTAACTCCAAAAGCTCATTTTTTGAGATATGACTTTGTTGTAATAAAGGAGCGATATGTATATATAAAAAAGAAATAAAAAAAAATTAAGAAATTATAGAGCTGCCATTGTATGAACAATTTTATTGCCACAATATTTAACAATAAAATTGCAGAGCACGTTAGTTAATAAACCAGTAACTGAAGATTCCTTTTCGTTTTTTGCTTTTCATTCTTGATGAGAAATTGAAATGATTAATCAAACAGAAACAAGGAATTAAATATTCGCTTTAAACAAAACAGGATGTCAGAAATAGTTTGTTGACGATCGCAATTGTGTCGGCCAAACTAATAGTTTAATTGAGATTCAAGTGAAAGAGAGAAGAGTTTGTTGGCAGCGACTATAAATACTAGGGTGGGTCGATTTGGTAGAACCAAAATTTTGCGATATTGTGCCAACGATTTTTCAATAGCTTTTGGCAAAAGCAAAAAAAAAGTTTCACTACGACATATCAAAAAAATAATTTTCGACGCAGACGATTGAAATTTGCTCAATCTGAATTTAAAATTAGTTCCCTTATTTTTCACACAAATTTTTTTTTTCTATCGCGCAAATAATATACAATTTCCATTAATAAATAATTTCATTAATAAATAATGAAAATTTTCTTTAATAAATAATTCCTATTCATCAAAAATAATTCAGTGATAATTCAGAAATAATTTTAACCTTGGAAAGGTAGTGTTAAAAAAGTAATAAATCAGTAAATTTTCTTTCTTATTCTACTAAAAAAAAGGCTTAAAACTAAAAGTTAAGAAAAAGTCAAAACTTAGACTTGGGTCCCGCGAATATATAGTTTTTGATATGTTGTTGTGAAACTTATTTTCTTCATGCCAATAGCGAGAAATCGATGCCGCAATATCGTTTGTTAAATTGACCCACCCTAATAAATACAGATAGAATTTTTGTTTATATATCCCCCCTTTCCCCGTGTTATTCTTTACCAAATTCATTTACAGCTTTGAAAAACTATCAATTGATTTGTGACAATTACACATATTTAAATTATTGCTGCTCCCGTAAACATACTTTTCAGCTGGTAAATTCTCATGAGGAAGAAAGAAAACTGGTAAATGAAAAGTTATTGAAAAACATGCTCAACATGAATAGATGTTTGAAGTTGTAAAACACTTAGAAGAGGTTTTTATTTAAACAAACATTCTAAAAAGCTCGAATTACGCAACCACCGATTTTTCCAACATCCCGATTAGCAGAACAAGTAATTTGCTACGTAACAATCTTACAAACGAAGAAAACCAGTCTAAACAAAGAAAAAACTTTGTTGTTTTATTAAATTTAAAGCCTTTTCCTCTTTGATTACCTGTTAAATGTATTTCTTATTAATACTTACCCAAGAAAACTTCAATTGCTGAGTAATGAGTTAAAATATTAATAATAATACCTTTCGCTAATTTATACTTCGACATCTTAAATAATTATTTTAGCAGACGGCGTCATTGGAGACAGTTGAGTAATTGATTTACATCAGCACCTGCCATTACGACCTAATCTGATGATGGACTAACTCCAAAGGGTGAACTATTCACGATTTACCAGCTCCTCCTTCCAGCTGGCTTGCTAGGGTCACACAGGTCGCAACTTTTTGCTATAAGTTTGCAGCCATGTTTACCAGTGCGGGCCTTCCAATTCCTCCTGTATTCAATTTCCGAAGAGTCAGTGAAAGACAAAGCGAATGAGTTGCTAGGCCGAAGCCCATTAAGAGCACCAGCCCTTAACCAACTCACACGTCAAAGCAATACTCCTGCTTCCTTACAGTACAACCTGCCGGTTGTTTTAATCCTCGCAAATTGATAACCTCTTCTTCAGTGGACACAATGCGGGCACGCATATTTCTGGGGCAACTTGTTAACTATGATCCTTCAAAAATTGTAGTGCCTGTGGTGGGAGGTCATTCTTCCGGCAGTATAATGCCTTTATGATCAGGAGTAGGAGTAAACCTAGATTTGAATTGAGTGCAAAGGAGCAGCAATATCTGGCAGTGTGCATAATAAATATTGTTGCTTAAGTAACAAAGGCTTTTAAATCTAGTGGGTCTGATTTTTAATCGATGTCCTATTGTGTGGGGAAATTTTGTAATTCAATATGTTGTGCCAATAATGGTGAGAAAAGTGTGGTGGAGGTGGATGTCAAGGAATGCAAATATTGAATTATATTGAAGATCTGTTGCAAGGCAACAGCACTTCGAGGGTTTGTTAGCCCCCCGAAAAACGGCATGCATAAAAGTTATCAGGGAAACTAATTCCCCTTTCTCCGCAGCCAGAACGTTTCAGCCAAGGCAGGCACCTCAACTACGACCAGCATCTGCAGGGCAGAATCTCCCACGGGCTTTGCTGATCCCAGTTCTGTTAAAATTAACCCTTGGTACGAGTGTCGGAAGTCCAACATAGTATAAATATTGCGGCTTTTTAGAGTTTTATTTGCTACAACAAACGAGGGACTCCTTTCCCTCTATGCCCAAGAACACAAAGTGCCCAGGGGTGGTCTACGTCAAAGCAAACCCTGTTCCCCAGGAGGAATCATTAGAGACAAGTGCTTGTCAAAATGCTATTTCTAGGAAGATATTCCACCCTATTGCTAGAGGCGCCATCGTAGTCACATGAAAGCGACGTAAAAACTTTGGCAATTATTTACGCGGTGCCAACACCGATCACAACATACATATATATGTAAGTCTCCTGGAACGGATGGCATTTAAATACTGGCTTTCTACGCTTGCTCGTTCATTAGCGCACTTTTACAGCTTATTGTACCATGTTGATGAGCTCCCATTTTGTTGGCAGTTTGCTAATGTAATGCCAATTCCAAAAAAGGGTGAGGCAAATAACCGACAATTTCCGTCCACTTGAAACCGGCTCTGTACTTTAGAAAGCAGCGAAAAGTATGGTAAGTACCATCTTGAGAGTCACATAAATTGCTTTATGGCCACCAATATGGATTTCGCAGGGGTTGTGCTACTGGCGATATTTAGGCAATATGTCTCGAAGAAATGGTGCTACACGATCCGTCATTTCAGTGAAAGAAAAGTGTTATACGCTGCATTACTATTAAAATTTACTGGTATTGGTGACGTTCAATACCTGCACTGTACTAGTTGTTATAGATACAGTCTAATCAAAGGAGTTCAAGTTTAATTCAAGTTTACCAAAAAGCTTAGTTCTATCTGCTACCCTGTTTCTTATTTTCCTTAATGACCTTCTATATCAAACTTCTAAGCCTGTCCACTCTTTTGCGGATGACAGCAGCTTTTGCTGCTGTACTCAAATAGTTTTAGGCCCGGCCTATCCAGGATCGGTGCAAACAGGCATATATGGAGGATTTACTGAGTAATGATTTTCATTTAATCTCCGTATGGGATTGTAAAAACAGCGCTGACTTCAACGCTCGTTAGACACATAAGCGCGTAACCGTGAATGCTGCTTCATCTGCACTTATTGTACTGTACTGTATTGGCACTGAGGAATTGGATGTTCGTAGCGTGAAGATCCAGTGTGATGTTCACGGGCCTGATCAATATTATTAGGTCTCAAATGAAACATTATAGAGTCTTGGTTTTTTAAAATGGTGTAAGATGTAATTCAGCCCATTCGATCTTCTTAATATTTATACTAGCTATATCCTTATATCCTACCGAACTTTCATATTTGGTGCAGTACTTCATAGAATATTTTGGGGTTACTCGACTGTGAGCAAAAGAGAGCGAAGAAGCTTTTCGGTGACAATAGGGATTTCAAATTTGTTGACTAATTGAATTATCGCGACAGTGTAGGGTGCGTTAGTCCATTCTATCGTTACTACAGTACATTTCGCTTTGCCCAAGTTAGAGATCTTATTCTTGAAACTCATACATTTTTTCAACAGATGCATTCATCGTCCAGGGCGCATTTAATTGTGGTCGAGTGCCCAATGCATTGTACAACGTATTACAGAAAGAATTCATTTCTCAGCCGAACGTTTTGTTTGTGGAAAAAGTTGCCTGCTGACACTTTGCCTGTTATAACGTTGGAAAATTGAAGACAAACATCCACAAACACCGTTACATTTCATATGTAGGTATCATTTTGCCTGAGTACTCCACCACGATAAAAAAAAAACTAAAAATAGCTTTCTTGTATTAAAACTGTAATTATTAACTTTATTATTTCCCAGGATAAGTGACCACCATATTTTTGCAAACCTCTACAATTTCTTTTAATTTTTAACAAAATTTTTAACAAATCTTTGAGTGATATTTTTCGAATTTAATAATTCCGATCATGTTGGTATGTCAGAAATCATTACTGTTACATTTCTTGCACAATTTTTATTAACATTTTCAGGTCTTTGCCTGAGTAACGAAACAACCATCTTGTCCATAAATAAAGCAGAAAGAAAATAAGAAAAATGCCTCATACTGTGTAAATAAATACAAAGAAGAAAATATTTCAAAATCATCTATAAACGACAATCTTTAAGAGATGTTAAGAGATACAGTTTAAATACTCCGGCACAAATACACAATACAAACAAACCAATAAATACAGCTGCTAACAGTTGGGTACATGTGCTTAGAACAGATATATCTTGCTGGTAATTTATATTATTTGCCTTTATTAGAACTTGTTCTTGTAATCGTATTAGATTTTCTTCTCAAACAAACCCATATACAGTGGGCTATAATTGTGAAAATAGTTGATACGAAAAACATAAAGAAGTTGAATGAATTGACATTTATTTTCAGAAAGTTAAACACTAAAGAAAAATTGCGATGAGTTGCTGAACAGGATGTATTTTAAAAATTGTTTAAAGACTGATAAGAGGGAGGTCGTAAAGAAAAATGTTCGTATGTACATATATTCAAATGCAAGAATCTGGATTCCATTTTGGAATACCAAAAACAATATTTATTTTTCGAATTTGATTTTTTTATATCAAATTGCATTGCAAGTCTGTCTTTCTAATCTAAATACTATTACATTGTTTTCCACTGTTTAGATAAAGCAGTGTTTATTTTAGCACACCCATAAACGTTTCTTTCATTTTACAATATTTGTGCTTGTATTGCCCATTTCTTTAAAACTTTGGTGATAAATTTTAAGTTCTGTTGTAAAAAAAAACGGAAAAGAAACAAAATAAAATAAAATAATATAATACAACATTTCCTTAAATTTTTATACATATATCAAACTTTAAATGAAAATGGAGTCTACTTAAGGTTGATTTATAAACTTAATAAAATTTTATACAGATTTTTTCAAGTTGATCAAAGTACTATAAATATTTTAAGACGAGAAGAAATATAATTTGTTTTTATTACTTTTTCGCTTAACTTTTTCTTAACTAATTATTATATAAAGTTATTTATAAAGGTTTTCATAATATACTTATTCCTTTCAACAAAAATACAATTAAATACGGTTTAAAACTTTCTAGATTATCGATTGGAAAGACCTGAGTAATAAATCCTTGAAATTATTGCTGCCTATTCGGCATGATTATCATGTCTGTTTTAAGATATGGGGCGTTCGTATGGTGGAAGTCTTCGAAAAAAGCCAGCTACTGCAAGACTGCAGAGATGACCTTTCTTCTTTCACCACGCCATCAAAAACACTTTTCACAACGCTGAACTTATTGCTGGCTAATCTCACGGTAAATTAAATAGAGGTGAATTTCGTGATCATGCTAAGGCCATTGTTAGTGCCTCAATTATGGGAAGAATTTTGGACCTTCCGGAGAATATTGATTACTGTTCACCGGCTCGACTGCCCTAAGAGATTTGATGTAATTCTGTTAAGCATGGTCGTGGAGATAATTGGTATACTCGTAGATCGTCGAGACGATGTGCTTGACATCTTTATAGATGGATCCAAGTTGGACTCGGAAGTTGGTGGCGGTATTTTTATCAACCTGTATGTCAGGAGAAGTTGCTTCAAGCTGCAAAATTAATATAGAATAAGGCAGGCGGAAAACATATAATGAGGGCAGCTGACTGATTGAGCTCCTACAGGGAATACCACTTGAATATCAAAATTTCTACTAATGATAAAGCTGCTTTGAATGCACTATCGGGGTTCTATACAACATCCAGGTTAGTGCACGAGTGCTGGATATCTCTAAACGAGTTAGCGAGACATTCAAAGCTGGGGTTTTTTGTTTGGATACAGGGGCATAGTGAAGAACCTGTAAATTTTGTAGCGGATGAACTGACAAAGGCCGGGGTTCGATTGCGACAAGAGGATGGTTGGGATACTGCTGAAAAACTGTAAGAAGCAGGTACAGTGCCAAATTTTAAGGACTACACACGACAGATGGTCCAGTAAGATTACCTGTGGAATATCAAAGCTAACATTTTGGTGCACGATCAGGGGAGAGAGAGAGCGTTGAGCACTTCCTCTGTCGGTGTTCAGCTATTTCTTATATAAGGGCTTTATATTTAGATCTGCACAGGCAACACAACGGGATCAAATTGTACTCAAGAGAGCTGGGTTTTTAATGGCTGGCTGCCTGGTAAAAATGTCGGCGACAACTTTTAAACGTCCTATAATTCTCTTTGGTTGAAATGACCACTTCTCAAAACGATTACCTACAAATTTTTAACAGTATTTAATAGTATTTGAACATCTCATTTTGAGATATCTGTTCTTAAAATTTTCAGCTTATTGCTCTTGTTTAATTCAATAATTAAAAAAGACAGAAAAAGAAATTTAAAGAAGTTGTTTACTCGTTTTAACCAAAAAAGTTTAGTACAATTTTAAGGGTCAACATAAAATGTTTATGACAGGTAAAAGTAGGAATGTAAATTACTTATAATTTCATATTTCAAAAAGTAGGTCTGCGAACCAAACAAGACGTAAATCGTGGCTTAAAATATGTGTCAACTGAATAAAATTTTATAGTGTAGGGCTGAAATATAAATTGAAAGTCAACATTATTTCATGAATTTCTTCGATGACTTTAACCCAGTGCTGGCCAGACACATATAATCATACTTACATCAGTAGCAGCAAAAAAAAAAAAAAAAACACAAAAACAGATGTAATTTTGAAAAGCTACACAATGAGATCACACTTTAAAGTCTAAACCACAGAATACCCAGAGGTGAAAAGATTGACGTTTGAATAAATCATAGTCAGATTTTTGAGCTATCTGAGAGCTGTCAGCAAACAGCAAAAGTTATTGCTTTCTCTCAAAACAATAACATAAATATAATAAAACCACAAAGAGCTGAGTAATAAAATGAAAGAGATGAATATAAATACATATTTTTTGTTTTGTTTCCCATCTGTTAATTTCGTACGCAAAGCATCAACCAAATGTATGCCCTCGTGTTTACCCCGAACATTTTTAAAGTGTATACCACATAATAAACAGAGATGAAACAAAACCAAAAATGCGTAACTATATTTAGCTATTTAATTTTTTCTTTCCGAGTTTTGTGCTCTTCTTCGTAAATAAAAAATTTTGTAGCATCAAAGGCATACGTAAATAGAAGAAAGCAATAGCTCACTATTGCTGTCTTTGTTGTGGCATATCTCTGAAAATTCCGAAATCGAATTTTCTTTTATATAAACGTTACTTTTATTTATCTCTGTGTAGTTTGTGGTGTATATTAAGATTTTTGTATTGTAGATGTGACGGTGTCGCAGCAGCTGAATTTTGTGTCATATACTCGCGAGTATAGGAAATTGTAATTTTTGCCACCACAACTCTAATCCTATTTTTAAACAAATTTAACCTCTACATTTTTAATGCCTAACATTTCCTTACTATAACGTTTCATAAAAGCAAAAGACAAGCCACAAAATTCTTAACGTTAAAAGCGCTTTGGAAAAAGTTCCTTTTACTTTATAAACAGTACTTAAGCAAAACAATAGTGTGGCATTATCCAGTAGTTCAAAGCCACAATGGTATAAATTACATAGATTTCTTTGCTTAATTTCATACTGTTGTAAGACTTCTTTCGAAGGCATTTAAATAATTTATTTTAAGCTGAAACAGTAAAGCTTATTTAATAAAAAGCCTATAACATTTTAAGAAATAAAACCAAAAAGCAAACTTGTTTGATGATGCTGAATTGTTGATGGTCTTTCGAAGCGATTCGAGAGGACCAAGAATTAGTTAAATAGGAATATTAAAGTGCATCTTGAGAAGATAATTTATATCTTTTTAAGGAATAAAACCAAAAACAAATTTTTTTAGTGATAAAATGCTGAATTGTAATGGTCCTTCGAAGCGATTTGAAAAGACCAAGAGTTACTGATACACGAATATTAAAGTTGATTTAAAAAGCGAGAATTTATATCTGTGTAAGGAATAAAGAAAAAAAGCATACTTGTTTTTTGGTGGAATGATGCTGAATTATTAATAGACCTTCGAAGCGATTTAAGAAGACCACTAATTACTTAAACAATTATATTAAAGCTCATTTTGAAGCAACAATTTATATCCTTTTAAGGCATTATGTTGAATTGTTGAAGGTTCTTCGAACCAATTAGAGAAGACCAAGAATTACTTAAACAGGAATTATTAAAAATGATATTAATGCCACAATTTAGACCCTTTTAGGTAATAAAGCCAAAAAAATATGATTGCTGAATTGTAGATGGTCCTTCGAAGCGATTTGAGAAGAGCAAAAATTACTTGAGCACGAATATTTAAAATTGATTTTAAAACGACAATTTATACCCTTTTAAGCTATAAAGCCAAAAAATAAAATAATGTTTTTTTCGCATGATGCTGAATCGTTGATAGTCCTTCGAGGCAACTTGAAAAGAACAAGAATTACTTAAAGAGGAATATTACAGTTCATCTTGAAGCGTGAATTTGTACCTTTGAAAGGAATAAAAACAAACTTATTTTTTTGGTGATAAATTGCTGAATAATTGCGATTTAAGAAGACCAAGAGTTACTGATACATGAATATTAAACTTGATTTTAAAGCGAGACTTTATACCTTTGCAAGGAATAGTTGCAAAAAATAAACATATTTGATTTTAAAGCGACAATTTATACCCTTTTAAGTAATAAAGCCAAAAATATACTTATATTTTGATGATATGCTGATGAAATGTTGATGGTCCTTCGAACCAATTTGAGAAAACCAAGAATTACTTAAACAAGAATATTAAAGCTCATTTTGAAATGACAATTTATACCTCTTTAAGCAGTAAAGCCAAAAAATAAACTTGTTTTTTGATGACATGATGCTGAATTGTTGATGGTCCTTCGAACCAATTTGAGAAAACCAAGAATTACTTAAACAGGAATATTAAAGTTAATTATGCAGCTACAATTGATACTTTTTAAGAAATAAATCCAAAACATAAACATATTTTTATGACATGATGCTGAATTATTGATAGTCGTTCGAAACGATTTAAGAATACCAAGAAATACTTAAACATGCATATTAATGTTAATTTTAAAGCGACGGTTTATAACTTTTTAAGAAATAAACATAAAATGATTTTTACGGGATGATGCTGATTTGATGATGGTCCTTCGGAATGATTGGAAAGGACATGAGAGCACTTTAAGTAAACTTAATCTAAACTGTTTGATGGTAGACCCTTAGCGTATATTCATACTACTTGAGAAGCCTAATCCAATTTCTTAAAATCTGTGGGCTTTCTTAAATTGCATCATAAATTAATTACAAAAAATATTAAATTACAAAAAATATTAAACATCATTTTTCAAACAATATTTAAAAAGAAATGCATCATTAAATTAAACCATTAATCTCTGATAAACTTTAAGTTAAAAAAAACAACATTTATCAAATTATATTTTTTCCGAAAGACTTGTGGTAACAGAAGATTAAAAGAACATATTGTAATTTGTACAAAAGGCAAAAAATAAACAAAACTTTAAATAATGACCTTATTTATATATTTCTTTTTTTCCTTGCACATAATAGCAGGGAAAGACTAAAGCTTATCTCTGTTTGAAAACAAAAAACAATGAAACAGAAATTATAAAGCACTAAAACTAAAAGTCTGTTGACTGCACTCCACACACACATACAAACACATACACATGCTTTTGGCGCAATTATCAGTAGTTTTATGTGCAACAAACCCTTGTGTGTAACACACAATTTATTTATATTTATTTATATTTTAAACAATTTGCTTTTTCTTGCATTTTTTTTTATATTTTTGTTCAGCTGTAATAAATGCAAAATCATTTGTAAATTTCATAGCAAAAGCTTTTTGTGTGTGCGAGAATTCTTCTTTTCTTTTGCTGCTTCACATGGTTGACTGCATCCATACTTTGGCTTCGCTTTCCTGTTTTAGTTTTTTTTTTTTTTTTTTTGCCAAGCGAGTGCCAATGCAACATTTATCGCTGTACTTAACTCTTGTATGTGGTAACAGTAACAATAATATTACAGTATTAAGACCAAAGATATTTTACACAGCAAAAAAAAACACAACTTAGCGGGTTTTGGGAAGAAATATAATGTAATGAAAAATGGTCCTACGAACTAATATAAAGTACAAAATAACAATAAGTATCATAAAGCTGAGATGAAACCAATAAAAAAAAAAAAAAGAAAATACCTGTTTTTTTTATATTGGATACAGGGGATGGATACTGCCGTATATGTCCCGACATTTCATAGGAGCTACCCTAATCATCAGTAAAAATGAAATATATTTTCAAACATTTAACTATATAAACATATAGTTCAAATAAAATATTGAGAATTTAAAGAGAAAAATGTTCCAATAACGCCCTTCAAACACAAAAAACAAGCATTTTCATTCAGCTTACGCTCCTACTATTCCTAACTTAAAAATAAACTATTTATATTTTTTGATTGGTATCAACATTAATAGCTAATAAAGTGAATAAACTGAGTTAATTGATAAGAAGAAACTTTCAGTGATATAGATAGACATTTTTATAATAAAGCAAAAGTTTTATGTTAGGAACACAATTGCGACGAACGACGAATTTTTGGTCGCGAATAGTCGTCGCCAAAAATAAACCACATTAAAGTGCACACAATCGTAGTATTGGTCGAAATTTGTCACACTCAGCGAAAATGTAAATAGATTTGTTTCTAATTGTTTCGTCAGCGAACGACAGTATCAGGTAAACAAATTATCAGCTCACCAAATAATACTTAGTAAAAACTTTATGAAGATGGTCTCAAAATAGGTATAAAGACGTGAGATAATTTGTTCAAAAATCCCTCTTAAGGATGGGATTTATATAGGTTTACTTTTAATATGGTCATCTTAGTATTTATAGTCATTCTTATATATTTTTCTTTGCACGGAATGTAAACAATGTTATCTACACAAAAGTTCGTTGATTTTGTGCTTCACCCCAAGGCGAATTAATACAGGTGAATGCAAGCGGGAAGGCGAATTCAGTACTATGTATTTTGTTATTGTAAAACATATCCTGAATGTCAAAATCGAAATTCGCCTAAGATTGTTCAGCTAGGAAAAAATGTTACATAAACGTTAAATACAAATTTTTATTACTGTTTGTAATTTAAATCACAAATTATAATGGTTTTTCATTTTTAAATTCACAAAAACTTTTTAAAATTTCACTGGATCACACAAGAAAAATCAGATTAAAATGGCGCGAAAATGTTTGTAAACAAAAGAAAAGAAATTTGACAGTCTCGTTGGAAAAAACGCAGCAAGCAAAAAATAATCACCTGTGCTGTCAAGTTCACCTAGTAATGAATTCTTGCTTCACCCGACGAATCTATACAACGAATATTTGCGAGCGAGGTCGTATATAAAATTAAAATAAAAGTAGAGAAAAACATAAAGCGGAAATCCATAGTTACGCTCTGACTGTAAATAAATTTGCACTGGGAAAAAAGTGCGCAGTTAAAAATAAAGAGTTTATTTATTTAGTAACTATACAGTTGCAAAGTAAATTAGCAATGTGTAGGACGTACAGCATGGGCGGGGTTACAAAGACCATAATGCCCAAGATGGTGTTAACAGTACTTTTGTAGCGTCGCTGTGACTGACTATAACGAGCTATGCCTTCACATAGGAAGTATCCACGTAGTTAACAATGAGTAACCTTTAAAAAAAACTGTAAACCAATACAGTTAGTTGAGGCAAACCATTAACCAGTGCGAGCGAGACGCAAAACTCTCGAAGACCGAACAACAAACACAAGCCTGGCCGCACTTAAGAAAAAAGTAAGAAATACGCAAAATACAGAGAAAAAACAAGGAATAAATTCATACACCCACGCGCATGTTCATTCATCGCTGTATTGACGACTAAACTAACGAGCGTAAGATTGTGTTTACTTTTGTTTACCACTTAAATATCATGGGTGGGCATCGCTAAATTAAATTGTTCTCTCTGGGACCCAGAGAGAACAATTCGCAAATTAAATTCTATTTAATTGGCTCGTTTTTAAATTTGTATTTCCGAATTTAAAAATAAAATTCGCGAAAAAAATTTAATTTTAAATTCGCGAATTTTTCATTGTTTTCGCAAACGAAAAAAATAAACAAAAACTGATTAAATTCGTTTGCAAACAGAATGAAAAAATTTCCGAATATAAAATAAAACTGTGCTCGCGAATTGAAAAATAAAGTTCGCGAATTTAAAAATTAAATTCGCCAGCATAATTTTACAAACAAGAAGAACAGAAAAAGAAAAATTCTTTAAGACATGATGAGAGTGGTTTTTGTTTTGAAGGTTGCCAAAATGATAATTTTAACACATTTTTGATGATTTTCGGACCCAAATGTATTTTGATAATTTTTTCGCCACCAAAATTTAAAATAAATAAATTAAATAGAATTTTTCGCACAAGAATTTCAAAAAACACCAAAAACAGTGCGAAACGCACCGAATTGACAGCACTGCTTTTTTACTTCTTCGGGAATAATTCGCAAATTTAGTTATTTAATTCTCTCACGAATTAAACAACTCTCTCCCGAATTTTATTTTTAAATTCGCTTCTCTGCTTTTTAAATTCACTCACGAGCTTTATGGGTAAAATTCGGGAAATAAAAAGAATAATTCCTCGAAATATGAAAAATTAAATTCTTTCGCGAACGAATTTAATTCGGTCATTATTCTTACCCTGCTGGGACCATAATGAAAACTCATTGTAATACATGACAGATCACACCAAAAAGCTGTCATTTCTCTTTAATATAAATTTAGTTTAGCTCACCTTTTTATTATGTACGAGTATAGACAGAAATATTCTTTACAATTTTAGGGAACGAAACATACCTGTAATGAAAATAAAAGAAAATTTTTTTTTAGTACAGCCGTATTGAAGTTGTAATTAAAGATATATTTCTATGTAAAGCCTGGTATTGAGATTGAATGTGCAAACATTTTTCAGCAACATTACTTATTTCGTACGAAAAAATTGATATGCACTCAGCGTTGTCTTTTTTTCTCTCTTATTCTCTTATTATTATATGTTTCATTTTTTATTTTAAGTATACATGTATGTATTTCGTGCGAAAAAAGCTTTGCTTATGTTATTTCGCAGCTGAAAAAACAAATAGTCCAGTACAAATAATGGCGAAAGTGATACTTAATGAAAAACACGCAATAAAATAAAAAAATGGTCCTTCGAACCTTTGCAAATAGACAATTCTTTCGCTAAACAAAAAACTATTAAGTCTTTCTTTTTAAATTATTATTTTTAAACTATTATGATTTTTTTTAGCTTTAACAGGATGCCAGCCATTGAAAAGCTGAATAATTAATAAAGAAAGTATGTAATTATTTTTTATGAAAAAAAAAGAACTACTCTTGGTAAAATAAATCCATTTTAGTTTTATGCGAACATGTAAAACATTTATCACGCAGGCCATTTGTTATAGAGATAAAAACGAACTTAGGCTTGAAGGACCAGCTGAAATTCTGCACCAGTAACCAATAAACACAGCTGTTGAAAGGGGAGGGGGGCTTTCTTAAAATACATAACACTTAAGCACTTTTTAAAAGCATTTCACGCATTACCAAAACAAGTTTGTAATTATATTCGTTCGAAGAACTTTTTATTTGACAGCATTCTAGCACACAAAGCGCGCTGGCTCTTTGGCAGCTTAATTTTGACGAACAAAAAATTCCTTCACTTAGTATTGGAATGTTTTATTTAAAACCCAAAAACAAAAAATTGCACTACACTTACAGCGAACCAAGCGGAAGATAAATATGTGGCAATATTTTATCTTTCAGTTGTATGCAATTCACTGGGTGAAGACTTTAAAAGCACATCATCATCTTCTTATGGCTGATATAAACGAGTTTGTTGCTAAAATATTGCTATAGAAAAGTATTTGCTAAAATGTTAAATTTGTTCGCACCGTTAACGTTGGAGTCTAAACACATGTTGGAAATTTTCAAATGAAATATTATGTGTTTAATGACGTGGGGAGCAAAGCAGAGGGAATTTGTAGAGCAATTAAGGCAAACAAAACAAAAAAACACAATGGAAAAAATGTTCTTGAGAAGAGAACATAGCAATTAAAAGAAAGGATATTTTTTTGCATTACCAAGGATAATAAACTTTAATGCATTTATGAGTAAATTAATATATATGAGTAAAGAAGTTTTAATATTAATGGTCAAGTGCAAATTTTATATGGTATGACATCAAACTTAATTTTTAAATGAATTTGTAATGAACACAGATAATTATCTCGCTAAAAATTTTTAACGTTTTGGGCAATTAAGTGGAGAAAGCCAAACCAATTCGTCTATAAATATAATAATAAATCGTCTCGATGAGGTTTAAAATTTTGTAAGCAAAAAAAGAAAAAAATTTTTACTAACTGGTTAAGATACTAGGGGAGGATATTCGAATTTCTATAATACCAATAGCAAGGCTGTGAGGAATATATTAGTGCGGTGATGTTCATACCATAAAACAATTTTTTTTTATGTTCACGTATTTGTAATGTTTTTAATTCATTCATCGTTGAGCAAGTACACAAAAATGAAAAACAGAACAGAGATATCAAATAGTGTATTATTGCTCGGGTTTATCTAAGCTTTATTTTTATGAAAAATAAGTCTTCACGTTTCCCACTTATTTGCTTAAGAGAAAAAATTAAAAAAGACACACATTGTTACGTTTTTTTGAACTATAAAAACGCTTTGTGGATTCTTGAATTGCAAACGAAATAATTGTTCGTTATGCAGTACTTAAATGCCTTACAACTTTATTTACAGTTAATACCACTGTTTATTAACTAACAGACTAGACTTGCTTCCTTTTCTGACTTATACCTGTCTTTCGCCACGTTTAAAATTAAACTAACCCGAGCATCTGTCTGCTAATTATTTATACTACCCCGTAACCTTCTACGTTGTTCGTGAGGCTTCTTGTCAATGATAATAACAGACTCAAATGTACGAATATAATTGCTATGCACATACACAAGCACACACGAACATACTTGCGAAACAATAAGAACGCAACAGCAACAATAAAATCATTAGTTATTGATTTGCGTAGAAGTTTGTTTTCTTTAGATCATCAGCCATGTCACAGAGTTTAATTCTTTTCGGAAATTGATTTGAATCCATTTTCTGGTTCTTTAAAAAACAAAAGCTAAAACATTTTTTGGAATAAAATCATTTTTAATATCGAGAATTTAATTAACACATATTCCTTAAATTTATTTCACTTCTTAGTTTTCCGATTTTTAAAGAATTAAAATCCGGATTCAATTCTGCTTCCGAACGGAATTGAGTACCATGACATGGCTGCGTGTATGTTTGTTCAGTTGTGTATTATGTTTTTAGTTTTATGTTGTATGTGTGGATGTATGTGTACATTTATAACAAGCATAAATGTGTTATATCTCATAAAAATAAATGTAGTCTTTTCCTTACTTTAAAAATTAATTGACATTATGTTTGCAGGTTAGCTCTGGGGGTGTTAATGCAAGATGCTTTGAGCACATTGGAATGTTACAGAAGGAAAGGGTTTTCAGTAAACCCTGCGAGGTTTACTGCTAAGGAAACGCATAATTGAGTTTGCTCCTTAGGTAGAGGTGAAATATCTGGACACTTGGGAGCAGCACCTTGATTCGTTAGGAGAAAAGCTACAAAAAGCCTCTGTACTGTCATATAACTGCTGGGTAAGTTCAGTTCTTGGGCCTAAGACTCAGAATGAAATACTAGTTATATACTCAAATGCAAAACTAGTATGGTGAGAAAAATCCAAACAGGTAACTGTCACACCAAAACTTTGCAGTTTACAGACACTTGCATACCTATGTACCACAGGGGTGATGAGATCTACCCCAACGAAAGGTATGGAAGCTCTACTTAACCTAACGCCGCTAAACGTGGGTATCTAAAAGGAGGCAGCCATTCAGGTTATCTTTACTTATCATGTCTTTAAAAATTTGCAATGGTCGAAAGTCGTAACAGTATGTTTTTCTAAAAATAACAGAAATTTTTCACAAAATGGGCTTTTTAAATTTAAAAATAGACTTTAGTTTCTTTTATGAAAATGGTAGAAGATTGACGAAAACAAAATATTGTAGATCACTCCTTAGCTCGTCCGTAACACCGTCTAAGACTCAAAGGTCCTAACAGTGCGTTTTTCCAGAAATAACTGACTTTTTCAAAAAATGGGCTCATGAAATTTGGAAATGGACTTTGGACGCTTCAACGAAAACTTCGGTCAGGAAGAGCAATTAGTTAATTTTTTCCCCTTATAACAATGCCGGTTTCTCGGCTAATAACTCCCGGAGTGCGATCTAGTAACAGCTACCTATAATGTAAGGAGCCCGAAGTGATGCTTTGATGGATAAATTGGCTAAGGGCTGATGCTGTTAACGCACTTCGGCCCACCTACATACTAAGTCTTGCCTTTCAACCAACTGTTAAATTTCACACAGAGGAGATTGGAACACCGGAACTATTCTATATGGGTACAAACATATAACAAAAAGTATTTAATTTAAAGCATTTAAACGAATTCGTTTAGGTACCCGGTTAGGTAATTATGCGAATACTTTTATTTATGTGAACGACAAAATTGCACGAGTACTCTTTCCGAAGTAGCTATTTAACCGGGGAGTTTGGAGAAATAAGTAGAGGATTTTTGTTTAGAGATAAATAAGCACGAAAGGTATTTAAGTGTGGGGAAGGTATACGCACTTTAGTCTAAATTTTTTCAAGTACCTTTCCACCTCAAAATGTTCTTTGCGTCAAATACATCTGGAAAAAATTTTTTTTAACTTACTTTGCTTGAAAATTAGTGTAAAGTTTTAAGGAAACTTAAATTTGTTTAAAATTTGTTAAAGTTCCGTTTTGTGTTGTTCGCTAACAAAAAATTGTGTTTTTTTTCTTGGCTTGTTCAATGGTTTGAAAATTCAGCTTAGACGACAAAATAAACCATTAGATTTTATGTTCTGATTTCAACGGATGGAAACAATTTCTGAAAGCAAATTAAAAAAAGTATGCAAGCAAACACAAATAACGACAGACTGGGTAAAAAAAGTTGACTGCCAAAAATGGAAATTGAGCCATCAGTTTTAGGCATTCAAACTAACTATTGAAAGACAGTAAAAAAATCTCTGTGGATTAGGGAAAAAATGCTGCTGTGATTTTCTTTGTTTTATTTTCATCTCTTAAATGGTTATTCTTCCATAACAAATGAATAAATGTGCCCACCGAAATATCCTTAATGCGAAAACTGATGACACCAAATAGAAAAATATTTATGGTGGTAGTGACAGCGACTAGGAGGGAGTAGGAGAAACCAAAACGTCAATGCAGGAAAAGAGGCAAGGAGCTAGTGAAATGTCTCACTCCTTCAAGTCTATCTTTTACTGGTACAAAATATCTTGAATATTTTTGGAGAAAAGATCTCCTGCTATTTTTATAATTAAAACAGTGGTGGTCAAACACATACATTTATACTTATACGCTAGCATTAGTAGCAGCAAAAATCGAAGGTATACATATTTTTTTATCTTGGTCCAGTACTCAGGGGATGACCCAATGTATGTACCGAAATTAAGAAAATAGGTTATTGGAAGGGGGGAAGTAGGGCATAGTATTTATGGACATTTGACTTGAACTTCCCAGCGTATAATTAAAAGGAAACACTTCTGCAGACAACTTGTTCCACGGCCGAAATATACATCTGAAAATCGAATTCTCTCCCTATCACCACAAATATATGAACTCTGGACGATGACCACTTGTTATATAAACATATGTGATTTTCGGGAATAATATCTTTAATCTCGTCAGAGTTGCATTGTAGTAACGATAAAATAGAGAAACGCACCCCACACTGCAGCGATACTCCAGTGAGTCAATAGAGTTGTACGCCCTACTGTTACCGATATACTTCTTTGCTATCTCTTGCGCACAGTTAAGTAGCCCCAAAAAAGTGTTCGCGGCACCAATCCAACCATGAGAATTATATTCCATTTTCGTTCAGATATAGGTGGTATAAATAGTAAGAAGATCGAATGGAGTGAAGTAATTATTACACAGCTTCAGAAAACCGAGACACTTGAGTGTTTCATTAGAAACATGAAATATGTGTTTAGTTCAGCGAAAATCACACTGAATTTTCATTTCAAGAAATCAACTGTATCCGATTCTTCAATATCTATATCATATATGTTAATAGACAGCAATGGGTCTTACGAGCTTTTACAGAGTGAGCCCTGTTTTTACAGCCCGATTCGGAAATTAAAAAAAAAACATTAACCAGTGATCTCTAATAGGCTGGGTCTTTAACTGAAAGAGAACGAATGACAAACGCTGCTGTCATCTGCAAAAGAGTGGATAGGGTTTAAAGTTTAGTATAAAAGCTCATTAATATAAATAAGAAATAGCGTAGAAGAAAGAGTATTGGAAAAGCTGCGGGGTGACATTTTACTTCACTAAAGTCTAAGGATTATATTTGTTGAAATAATTTGATTGTATTTATTGAAATGTAAATAAAAGACTGCATGCTTTCCTGTTTACGGCGAAGGTATACACAAGCGTTTTCATAGTTTACGTATGAGGACGTCGCAGCAGCTGAATTTTGTGTCCTACACTCACCAGTATAAGAAATTGAGATTTTGGCCACCGCTTACTAAAAATATCTATTCGACCTCCTACTAACAACACAACTATTCGAATACCTCTTACTGTTATGAAAACAATTTCTTTTTCATTTGAAAATTCATTTTCTCTCTTATACATTTGTAGCAGCAACATTTTGCTTGCAAAAAATGGTGAGGTTTTATTAGTCTGCCATTTAATTTTAACGAATATGAAATTGATTTTCACATTAAAATCAGCAATGAAATTAATTAATACATCATGTAACCAGTTAAATATCTATCATCTATTGTATGCAACACAAAACCACGACGGCAACAAAGTAGAAAGTATTATACGCCATCCATTCAAAAGACATTTTCACTCAGCTCACTTCACTCGCTCCCAAAACAATAACGAACACTCGCTAAACGTGTATTCAGACGTAAACCTTAAATGCCACAATCTAAACAAAAGATTTCAGTCAGCAGACATTCAATATATACATATTCATACATATTCGTACATACATACTCTTAGGTAAGAAGTAACAGAATTTAGTTCGTCTACACTAAGAAATATGAAGCTGATATTTGAAGGTTTTATATTTTCTTTTCTTCTTCTCTGGGATGTTGCAACAACCACGTACATCAATACATGTGTCGATGCATTATACATAAGTAAAACGTTTTCGGATACATATGTTATCGAAGACAAAGAAATGCACACTTTTATACTGCCTTTATTAGCCTAAGCAAGTTCTGAGGGAATAACCCAGCGAATTGTTTTAATTTACATACAAAATCTAAACGCTTTGTTAAATTCTTCGTTTAGCTGCAGGTGCTTATGAGAAACAAGTTGTATTTGAACTAAGAAGAAAAATTTGTAATCGCTTTTCCCAAATTTAATCAATATAACGTACTAATTTGGAAAATGTGTGCTTGATTTGGTCCTTCGAACCCAGTATTAAAGCTTCGAATATAGCTCATATTCTTTTGATACATAATTCTTTTATTAAAAAAGGCAAGAAAAGAAGATTTACTTTAGCAGGAGTATGTATCTGGCAGCATTTACTGCTATATTGTAATTTTTAAGTTGGTGCTTATTAATCATTTGCAAAACGAGATATTAAAAAATCACCACTGAAGAATGGAGCAATTCGTATGTCCGACATTTTGTCATCATAGTTGTTTTAGTTCAGAAATAGCTAATAATTTTAATAATTGTATACTTCTGTCTGTTAACCTTCTAAGCGATTTTTTGTTACAGAACACAAAAAAGTAGCATTATTTTACTTGATTTTTTTTTTGCATCCTTTACTACGATCTTCCAGTTTTCCTTATTAACGATTTGTCTCTTTATAATTATCATCAAAAAATGCATGGAATGAATGCATGGCTATGATTGTAAGACATCTACTAATTCTTACAATGGCCTTACTTCACCAATGGAAACAATTGTTATTTGATCGGCTGTGTACTTGTTTTGGTCCTTCGAATCCGACCGTTAAGCTCTCGAGCGCTTAAGAAATGAAGTGTACTTCCTAGATCAATTTGTTTTATTAAAAAAGAGAAAAAATATAATTGTATATATATTTTATATGGAGGAGGTGAATTTCCAATGATAAACGCATTTGTTGCTGCCATAAAAGAAGTGTGCCTCAAATTTAAGTGCAATCATAGACATCGTCTTAAATTGCTTGATATTATAATTTTTAAACTGTTGCTAATTAGCGATTTTTGTTAATCACTGTGGCAGTGTAAAAAAGTTTGTAAGATATCGTCTAATTTCAGTTGTTTCAGTGACTGTGAACTTGTTTTGGTCCTTCGAACCGGACTTAACTTAAGTTATGTATTCTTAGTAGTTCTTTTGATAAAACTACTTTTTCTGCAATCAAAGATGTCCATCTCAAATTTCCTGGCGTTTTTTTTTCGATTGACCTCCCTCCTTTAATCATCATTGGCAGTTGCAAGGATTGGCCTAAAAGAGATTTTTTTATAGCAGTAAATTAAATTGGTAATAGTTATACAATTTCGTTTGGAAAAACTTTTTCAATACACAAAAAAAACTATTCCGATATTAAAAAAATTTTTTTTTATGATATAAGTGCCGCCAGTGTTGATACACATTTGTGCCCGTTTTATCGGTTTTTCTGCAACTTTTCGCAATATATCTAGTAATAAAACAGCCGATCATGCTGGCCATGCCAAATAGCAAAACAAGAGATATGCTTCCTTCATAAAATCCTTTGTCGCTTATGTTGTGAGTGTGATTCAACCAACTCACAGAAACTGCATATTCACAAAGCCCTGCTCATACCATTCCGGCAGTAAGAAGTCGCTCATCATCGCCCTGTTGAGTTTGTCTGTAACAGTAACCGATCACTTCTCACGCGGGAATACCACACCATTTTCAGTGTAACAGATTGTCAGTGCCCTAGAAGCGCAGATTTTATTTGCTGACGTAACCTTTTAAAATTAAATGCGCCTAGTAGCTTATGATGATTTTCGACTGAAAACCGTTTAACTCAATTAATCCACTCTCTTGTTATAGCGCTCCATTGCTTCTTTGTTTGTGTTGTGCACCGGTTTAGTTCACATGTCTCAAATATGATAAAACGGCATTTGCAAAAGCTATTACATTTTACGATATGGTGATACATTTAGCACCACCCTAAAGTTGTTTTGGTCCTTCGAACCACATTAATGTTGAAGATGTTGTAGACATATCCGATTCTCTTGAGAGGTTGCAAAAATAAAGAGTATTTTTTTGTCTCGACTTTAAGAAGAAACTTCATAGAAGTTCTTTGAAAAGTGACAAGCCATCTAGAATTTCTATACCCTGATTTAATGTGTTTTCTTCTTTTCTACTCTTGCAATATTTCACTGGTTCATGTTTTTCCAATCGTTATTAAATTTAACTTACATATGTTAAATAATAAAAATATAAAACCCGATATCAATAACAAATAAGGCGTTACCAATACTCCACATTAAAACAAAAGGAAACACTTTATCTGCTACATATTACAAACATAAGCGTAACAGAAGCTTTACTTTAGTAAAATTGTAGCATAAGAAAAATATTTGAAGCAAAATTTATATTGTTCATATGAAAAAAATATCTAAAAATAAACTCCGCAATGTGTCTTAAAATGTGGTCAATTGAAAGGCATTGGAAGAGAAAAGACAACAAGGAAACTTGATGTTTTTGCACACAGCTTGAGGTCTGGTTTTTTAACGCTGCAAATGTTTTTTTCTTTCTTTTCCTGTGCAATTGTATTTCTTTGCAATGGAAGGAAGCCCTTTTTGTGCTCGACTTTTTTTGTGTTTTATTGCTTCTTTTGAGACAAGAAACAATTGTGTGGCATTTATTATAAATGATATAAATATTTGTGTGCTACACTATTGTGGGTATTTTACAGCAATGATATGTCTTTCGTAACCTCAGTGGAATATATAAAGGGTGTTTTTTTAAGCCCGATAGAACTTGAAATTGTAAAAAATAAGACAAAAAATTAAATTGTAATCAAAATTTTTTTTTATTCGAAAGATCAATACGTGACATTAACATTTGAAAATGATTTCGGGCATATGGGCACCGAGGCTGTTCTTGACGAAGCGCATTCTGGACGTCCAATTTCGGGCCACTTTTTCGAGCACTGCTGGCCGTATGTCACGAACAACACGAACAATGCTGGCCTCCAAGGCGTCAATTGTTGCTGGTTTATCAGCATAAACCAGTGACTTCACGTAGCCCCACAGGAAATAATCGAGAGGTGTCAAATCGCACGACCTTGGAGGCCAATTGACAGGTCCATTTCTCGAAATCAACTTATCGCCAAATTTTGATTTCAGTAAGTCGATGGTTGCGTTCGCCGTATGGCACGTAGCGCCATCCTGTTGAAACCACATCTCCTCCGGATCAATGTCATCCATATTTTCAAACAAAAAATCATTGATCATGGTGCGGTAACGATCTCCATTGACCGTAACGCGAGCTCCGGCCTCATTTTTGAAGAAATAAGGTCCGATGATGTCACCAGCATGAAAACCGCACCAAACAGTGCATTTTTCTGGATGTAATGGAGTCTGTAGGGTCTCTTGTGGATTGGTCTCACTCCATATGCGGCAATTTTGCTTATTAACAAACCCGTTAAGCCAAAAATGCGCCTCATCGCTGAACACAATTTTGCGATAAAACAACGCGCGAATCGACGACTGATTTTCAAAGTAAATTTGGATAATTTCGTAGCGTTGTTCAAGCGTGAGTCTATTCATGATGATTTGTCAGAGTATACTGAAACAAATAAAAAAAATGTTTCATCAAAATTTAATTTTTTGTGTTATTTTTTACAATTTAAAGTTCTATCGGGGTTAAAAAAACACCCTATACTATGATTTTGTTTAATCAAGTGCATATGATCTTGTATCAAATATAGAACCCTTCCTGACTCGATGGAGTAAAATTAAAATACGAACTTTGAATAGACCACGAAACACAAAAGCATTCAATTCGCTTTTTCTAGTTTCACAAAATCCAATGATTCGCCAGTAAGATATTTTATATTTCGAGTTAGTCGTTCAAACTATCGTAACACAAAAGAATCACATTTGGCATCTTAAGTTGGTATTTCCCTAATTGCTCAAAAGTAAAATTTTTTTCTGTAATTTACCATCCCCAGTTGTCTTACTTCACACATAAGTCTTTAATGGTTTTACTAATTGTGTACTTATTTTGGTCCTTCGAACCGTAATGTAATTTTATTAATCTAACCTTATGTTATTAGTATAGCCATCTAATTCGTTATGAAAAATTCTGTTATGAAAAACGTCAGTTTTTAATCATCTTGACTTTTTATTTAATCTTCAACCAACATTAGCCAAAGGCTTTCTCATCTTGCTTACAAATTCAGCAGCAATTCTCACTTAAATAATTTAAATAACTGAAATATTTAAATTAAAAACAGCTTTTCAAATATAAGAGAGTATAGCCTAAAAAGAAATTTCTTCTAGCCGACTAAGCACTTATTAATGGTCATTCGAACCAAAATTTTACAATAATATCCCAAATAGCTTTACGAAGCCAGGTTGTAAATTCTTAAGTAATTAAACAACATTTCACTATTAACAGTCTAACAGAAGAACATTTTGTTTTTTTCCAATTACACGCAAGTGGTTCTTCGAACCAGTATGCCAAATAGATATTACAAACAGTTTTAATGGTATCACCTGATCTTTATTAGGTAAAATTTAATTATTACAAGTTTAATAAAAAAAAATATTTGTTCTTGCCAATAAGGCGCAAGTTGTATTGGTCCTTCGAACCAAAATTTAGTAGCTTTATCAAGCTGTACCACCACTAACAGGCTACTCACTTTATTAATTGTTATAAATTTATCAGAAAATTGCGGTACTAAGCAAACCGGCGCATGATTTTCACACAGAGAAGAATAAGATAGAAGTAACTTTTTGAATTTATGCCAAAAACTTTTGCTCGCATAAGTCTGTTACGCCGTTGCATGCCGAAAAATGTAAATAGGGGCCAACCATTGACAAAGCCAGCCCACTTGCTTTCAAATTCGTGCCATTGTGCCACCTCAGTAGCATAAGTATCTCAGCAGATTTACTATTCAAAACCAAACTGGGCATCGGATGAAACAGTCCAATCTGCCTGTGGCGCATTCCGATACTTCTGTCAAACCATGCATCATGTGCCTGACTAGATATAAAGCGTTGCAACGTGACAATGTCCCGTCAGAACCTCTACCTCCATCAGGGCAGACCTCTAAAGAAAATAGTTATCCTACCTGGGCCATATCGACCTCGATGTTCAACCATCTCTCCTGTACAGTTCCTAAAAGTTGACGCTGCACTTATTTTTTATAGATATTAAACAGTGTACCTACCGCACCATCTGTATTTCCTCTTTGTAATCCGGGTATCGTTTTTGACAGTTCTTTCGCCACAATGTTACCACAATTACAATAAGGGACATTTCATTGTACCCCTGAATCCAGATTCGAATGTTTCGCTATCACGTTCGGACATATCCGGCAATCTCTAACCAACCTGCATACGAGAGTCCGATCCATTTAGTAATGGAAAATGCTCTATTTAGCTAATCCTTGCTTAAAATCGTTCATCTGGGCTCAATGGTTTTATTGGTGGCACAAGAACGTAGCTGAAAAGTTTAAAGCTTGAGATGATATTTGATAATATCAACGACTTAATACACTTTTAAAATATTTGTTGGATTTTCCAACGAAATAAGGCTTAATTTATTAAATTTTTGTTTTGATGATTTACTTTTCATAACAACCAGTTTTTATCGTAGTTCAAATGCTACATTTTAGTTGAAAAATGCATCATCCTCGTCATTTTTTTGCTTAAATGATGGCGAGGTGTGGGCTTTCAATTCACCAGTATCTCTAAACTTCGTTTAAAAATTTTTTATTTATTTTGTAGTTCTTCTATGGACTATCCTTGCCAACATTTTCAATTCCTTTACTTTTACCAAATTCAAATCATTTTTTCTTTCCTTCTTTTTAATACATATAACCGAATATATGTAAATGTGAGCAGAAATAAATGCATTAATGTATTTCCATGTTGACTGCTTTAAATCGCCAACTTAACAATTTAGCATTTAAGTTTCGAAAGAAACCCAATGAATTTTGTTAAATCTGCTTGAAACAGTCCTTCCTGTTTGGCAAAAACTGAACGTTGTTGTTTTAATACGAACGACTGAACACAGCCTGTAAGTTGCCTGGTTGGTTTGTGTTGTCTGTCGTCTTCTTGTCCATCATCAGTTTAAAAGGCATTTTGCTTTAGTTAAAGTGTGTGTAAAGCTGGCAATCAAAACATTTTCCCCATACTCAGCAGTATCATTGCGGACATGTTGTTATTTTTTGTTCTTAGTTCGTTCTCCACTTGCTTTGTTGTCTTTCCCATTCGATTTGCCTTTGCTGATGGTTCTTTAGAGGGAAAGGAACAAATTTATTATGATTTTCAAAATAAAATCGAAGGCGACGGCTAAAAAACGACTACTATTACTGTTCGTACGAGAACGGCTTTAGTCATAATATTATATTAGTTGTGGAAGTGCTCTGTTTTCATGGGAGAATATTGGAACAATCTAAAAATAAATACCGAATGCCTTGAACATGGCAGAAAGTTTTCGTGGGCGAACATTAGCGCAATCAATACTACTAGCCTTGAATATTGCAAAAAGTTCCTGAGCTTCAATGCTAGGAGGGCGGAATTTGCTCTAAAATTGGTATAGATAAAGAATAACGATACTGTTGGTAGCGGTTACAGCACACTATGCCCTATACAGTCGTGTAAACTATCTACCGTGGCGGCCTAATCTGATGTTACACTAACCCTTACGGTTCACCAACATCTCCATTTGGCCGACAAGGCTCACTCAGGCTGCAACTCTTGTCATACCTTTGTAGCCAAGTAAACATCTACTTGCTGAAGAGTACGGATCTGCTATTACCTGCTATAAGACCCAGTACTGTTTCTTAACAGATAAATTCATGACAGTGAACGCTTCTTAAACTCATGGATGCTGTAAACACTGAAGAATGAGGTGCTCTCGATGTTCTTGCAATGAATATTTAGTGTGGTGTTAGCTGAACCCACATCATTCTAGTATATATTTTAGTGTCTATTTTAGGGTTACTCGACCGATTGCAAGACAGAGCGAAGAAGATTATCGGGACAGTAATTGTATTTGACTAACTGGGACATCGCCGCAACATAGGTTGATTACTCTGTTTTATCGACACTACAATGAAATTTACTATGATGAGATTAGAGATCTTGTTCCCGAAACCCACAATGTATGTACGTGTATCAAATACGTTATACTCGTGCAGACTTCGTCTAGAGCTCAACCATTTACTGTTGATTGCCCATTAAACCGCACAATGCATTACGAGTACAGTGAAAACTCGTTTTACTGCCGTTCGGTTCATCTGTAGAATAAGTTGCCTGCGAAAGTGTTTCATGTCACATATAATGTTGGAAGATCCAAAATAAACGTCCACAAACACTATTCACTTTTTTCTCCTCTACTGGATATGTAGGCTTCATCCGCTGAGTGTTGATCCAAGACAAAAAAAACAATGGTATGCAATTCCCAAGACAGCCAATAGAAGTCTAGGCTTCACTCTTTATAGTCCGAGCTCCATAAAAATCATGAGTTCTTAATCTATTCAGCCGTCCATACATCTCTTCTGATTCCTTATATTACAGATATCTGTTGCAAGAAAACGGCACCTCGGGGACTATACTTAACAACCCGAAAACAGCCTATGCACTATAAATATTAGGGAGTATTAAGAACCCCGGCTTGCGAGGAAGGCCAGAACGTTGCAGCCATAATGTAGGCAATTTCACTCTGATAAACGCTAGGAGGGTCTGAAAACAGCAGTTGCTTGGGGCGTGCTCATTCCCGTTTCAGCAATTAATACTTGAAAGGGTTTTTGAAAGTCCCAATACAAGCTAAGACATGCTGGGAATACCTGGAGGCTAATTTGCTACAACAAATAAGGGACATTTACCACTCTAAACCCTAGAGAGTAGTGTCCCGAATAGGAATACGGCAAAGTAAAACCTTCTACCCGTGAGGAACTCTTCCGGGGATCAAAGGAAAACTTGGCTACTAACAATGCAGCTCTGGAGCAGTGAAGCAGAATGAGGTACAAACAGAAGCTGCTGAGGGTGTGCTGATCCTGGTTCTACCAACTATCCCTTGGTAACAGTTTTTAGAAGTCTCAACAGAAACTAAGTCATGCTAGAATTTCCTAAAGTTTTATTTGGCGCAGCAAATGAGATACTCCTACTGCTCTAAAGCCTAAAAAGCAGAGTGCTCTGCTTAGGAATATGGCAAGGCAAAATCTGCTCCCCGGAGGTACCTATCCCGTGAATCAAAAAAAACACTTGGTCACTAACAGTGTAGCATTGGGACAGGGTAGATACAGATTACTGCATGTCTATATATTGAATGACTTGTACTTGTCATGAATCTCACTCAAGAAGCTGATTTCTTTTCTGGAGGAGACAGAAAAAGTGGGAAGTAAGAGATCAATGATAGTCGTAGCACAAAGTTCTTTAATTACGTTACGTAACAAATTTTGAAACAAATGTTTATTATATTAATAAGTGCAGCGAATAAATCTTAGCGCCGTTTTTTATTTTCTTAATTACTCTGCATCGAGTGACTTTGTTCTCTTATATATTTTCCCTTTTTCAATTACTTCCCTGTGATATTTTTCAAATATTTTATTATAGGTTTTGTTGCCGTTTGACTTTTCTGCAATATCTGGCTGGGCATTTAGATATGTACATATGAATGTATGCAAGCAGGGAAAAGATGGCTGCAGCCAAACGCAAACAGTAAATGCAGGAGTAAAAAAACAACGTAAATTTATAAATAAGATGAGCTAAAAGTTAAGGAGAGCAGCGATGTTTAAGGTAGTGCAGAGAAGAGAGTTATACTGGTTCAAATGTGCGTGTACGTGTTGCCAAAGTAATAATTGTTTTTCATTTTTCTGGCTTTTTATCTGTCTCGTTGTCTGTCTGTTTGGTCCGGCTTTTGTTGCAAGTAAGTGTTCATATGTCGGTGTAGCAGTGGCTGTTTATAGACAAATTTAACGTATTTTTTTATGTGTGTAATTTGTTGCTGTTGTCAAGTTGTACCAGCAGAGTTGTGCATGTGCCATCTTCGATTTTATCATTTACAATTGTAAAAATTTTAATTAAATTAAAGATTTTTTCTCCATATCTATCATTTATGTATGATTTTTTTGTTTTTTGCAATATAAACATGTTTTTCTTAGCTTATTTCTTTCTGTTGTAAATTATATAGTTGTACATTGCTTTTCATTCAAGCAATTTCATATAAATTTAAGAAATGAAAAGTTTCAGATAATGAGTGGTTGCTTGGTTGTGTTTTGATGAGCGGGACAAAGAGCCTGATGTTGCCAATCATATCTTTTAATAGGTTAAATAATAACATGGTGACTTTGCACAGTAATATTTAAGTGTTGAAAATTACTTGTTGCTTACCACAATTGAAAAGGGTTAAGATATTATTTCAATTAAAATACTTATATCGACTTGAGCTGGTCTTCTGGGGTTTCTCAACGAGCTTAGCTGCCACAATTTGATGAACTGTGTTGTAGAGATCTGCTGCCACCATTAGGCGGGTAAATTTAAATGTTGAGTTGCTCAACTCGTGGCTTTATTAAAACCTCCTGCGATGGTATCACCTGTATAGTAAGGTCTTATTTTTCTATGTTTTGTTTAGAGATTGACTTCAATATTTATGGGCAACAATTCATGTTATTAGCATCATGTTGACTTTGCGAGAGATGTGGTACACTCGAATTAAATAGTTAAACTAGTGATCCTCACTTAATGTGCTTGCATTGGGATATCTCATTATTTATTTTTAGTGACTTGTTATACTGACGCCATGGTTTGCTCGAAAACTTATTATTATAAAAACTGTAAAAATAAATAATTCACCAATTAAACTTTTTATTTGAATGAATTAAAAATTTAATTGATATAATTAAACTTCTTATGATGCCAATTACGCAAATTTAAAACAAAAATGTGAATGATGTATATCGAAAAAATCCGCCACCATTAGGCGGGTAAATAGGAATGGTTAATTGCTCAATACGTGACTTTGTTCAAAGCTGCTGAACTGCTAAAGCCGCATGATTTATATTGTGTTTGATTTTCGAAACTTTAACCAACGGTTAATTGGAAGAACGGCGACCTGCAAAGTTATTTGGAGATTCTATTTTCAAATCATCCCGGTGCTAATTGTGGTTGAGATGCCTACATCTTGGCTAAAACGTGCTGGCTCTGGTTTGAATCTAAAGTCTTCCCCAATTACTCCACCCGGGAAGCAGGTTTTGGCTTGGTATAAAACTAACAATAACTACTCTGCTTTTTGAGAGAGGTAAGAGTTCTTCGTGTGATATGGCAAATAATACTCCAGAAAGCGGCATGCACTATGTTGTGTTAGATTCCCGAAACCCTCACCATGGGCTAACTGGCAGTATAGTGATTGGCAAAGTTCCGGGGGTTCTGCCGATCTGCCTTGCAGACGAGAAACTAAATGATGAAACAGAACTAGGGCTTAACCATGTTTTCAATACAATTTGACATAAAATTACGCCAGAGAATGCGGTCGCAAAATATAATCTATTTTATTCTGATTATCTGAATTTTTTTATGGTCTCACTTTAAAGCAGAAAAGCTATCAAAAATATTGCCCTATTTTTAGTAAATTTAATACATTTTGTAAACAAAACCAACGCTGCAAAAGCTTTAGCGCTAAGAAAAATAAGAACAAAAGAAAAATAAGGTATTTTTACCTAACAAGGTAGTAATATTAAACGGCAGTTTGTGAAGCTGCAGCCGTCATTTTAATTACGGACGTGTTTTCTCTGAGAGTTGTTTTTGCTTGAAGTTGCGGTCGTATTCTGTTTCACCAATAATAGTGATGGTTAAGGGATAATGCTCATTAAGGGATAATGCTCTTAATAAGATTTGGCCTACCAACTTATTAAGCTTTGAATGAAATTGCATACAGGACGAATTAGAAATCCCGAACTCTTCAGCAAGGGTTTGTCTATATGGCTACAAACTTATCGGAAAAGTTACAACTGAGACCCTTGCAATTCGCATGAGAAAACTGGTGAATCATGAATAATTTACCCCGTGAAGTTGGTTCATCATCAGGTAAGGCCTTCTAGGCAGGTTTTGGTGGAAGTTAATCACACATGCTGACATGAAAAAACGGCATTTTGCCGTCCCAAAAAGTACAAACCAAAACTGCTTCGAAGATTGGAGAAATCTTAGCACAAGTGTATTATATCTAGGGATGAATACTTTGAAGGGAAAGAACAACATAGATATTGATAAATAAATATAAATTTTTGATAAAAATTAAATTTTACGTGTTCTATTGAACAGCATCGTTAGGTTAGGTTAGGTAGGCAGGCCGCTAGAGTGTCCAAAAAGTAGCTTAGATTCTCCAGCTCACTTAGGTCATGAAATCGTTCCCTTTGTGCTAGCCTGAAAAGTGTAGGAATAGGTAAAAATAGAAATTATTGGATGGAGAGGAGGGGGTAGGAAAGGAAATGAAAGGTGGGAAACTCTTTTTAGTGTGTCATTACATGCCATCTTCTTTATCCTTATGAAAGAAGCTAGCGTGGGCACCGAGGCCAAACATGATAGGCTACTAAAGCTCCTTGATATCTTAGACGGTGATGCTCTAATGCCGGGCATGTTCCGAGGAGATGATGGATTGGCTCCTTCCTTTCCTCGTAGTGGTAACTTCTACAGAAGTCGTTATAGGGTAAGCATAGTTTCCTGGCATTTGTTCCAAACAGGCAATGTCCAGTGATGACCGCTAAAGTGACTCCCACGTTCTCTTAGAGTTAATAGGCGGCCACATTTTCCTTGATATAAGGCATGTGTTCTCAGTGAGCTATTTTTCTTGGGCACGTTTCAGTTTGTGGAGTTTTATTCTTTTCCAACACGCTGAACAGTACTTTACACTCTGTAAATTCTTGAAATCTTTTCGAAAAATATTGTGTGACGTATTTAAGAAAAAAAAAACTCTTTTAAAATACTTTTGCCTGCAACATATTGTTGCATTTCTGCCTTTAAACCCCCTTTGGGGATTCTTCAGCTGCAAATGAAATAATGGTGCAGACACTTGTTCGTTACACAATACTTAAATACTTCACAATTATATTTGCACAAAATTCACTGTGTTTTAACACGCTAGACTTGCTGACTTTTCTGCCCGACACACTAGACTTGTTGTCTTTTCTGGCTTATGGCTGTTTTTCATCACGTCTAAAATTAAACTCTGCCTCTGTCGAGCATTTGCCTCCTATTAATACTTTTTTAAATTTTTAATCAGCCATCTAGTTATTCGCAACGGATAATTCCAGACTCAAGTGTACACATATAATTGTAAAAGCACATACACACAGGCTTACAAAACAATAAGAACGCAGCGACAACAATAAAATCATTGGTGGCTGATTTACTTGTATGTTTGCGTTCTTTAGATCATGTATGTTAATTGTTTGGGTACTATGTTTTTAATTTTATGTTGTATGGGTGGCAAAGCAACGGCTGCACAATGGATTAGAAGGGATACAAACTTGTAGTAATATATAATATTTTATACCCGCATTTAATTTCTTTCAACAAATAAAAGTGACAACAGTTTTGTGATTTTTATTGTATTATGATTGCAAAGAATGTAACATCTGATTAGAATCTGATTTATCTTGCATTTTTCATTAAGGCTTTCCCCACTAAGTTGTTCCATACTGCTTTTATATTGTTATTATTCTAATTTAATTTTTTTTACTTAGCTCAATGTATTTACAACTCCATATGTTTGACAAGTGTGATTTTTTGCATGACATTACTTATGGCAGAGCCCCTCAAGTAAGTTTGGCAACAGAAAAGTCTAAAGAGTTTTGCCCTCAACACAAAAAAAGATTTTTTTTTTTTTTGGACTTACTTCAAGTCCTTGCTTTAAACAGGAAATTCAAACAATTAAATTTCCAATTATTTTATTTATTTTTATTTTATCTAAATCTCCCCTGATTTTTTTTTACAAGATTTGTTATTTTTCCAAGATTTCCTGCTTTTTGTACGAGTACAACGTAGATTATTTAACTTTTAATGTTAAAGACAAATGCAAATAAAAAAGTATCATGCTGTTATTATATTCTTAACTTTTACCAGGCATTCACTTGCTTATTATCCAAATATCTTGAAAAAGATTCGATAGAAACACACAAACGTTAAAGAGTGTTCTGTTAAAGAACACAGATGTAAGAGAGAAATGAAGTTTTTAAAATGACCTAGTGAAGCATAGTCGTTTTCATCTAACTGTTGAGTTTGATAATAATAAAAAAAAATAGATGCTAATAACGAAAGTCATTCCTTGAAACAGTTATAAAAAATACAACAAGAAAACTTTACCACCCGATAATGAACCATGACAACGATACGAACGATACCACTTCTTAAAACGCGTCTCAAGTTAACAACACCGTTTGCCCAGTTATTGCCACAAATACATTAGAATGACTTGACAATATTCTGTTCAGTTTTTTGTTTTTTTGTTTATTTTTCATTATCGTAATATATGCATGTGTATTCTACAAGCGTTAACTATTATTGTTGTATATGTCTCTTTTATCCATATATGTATGTACGTCTGTCTGTCTACACATGATTTTAATAAAAAACGAAAATAAAAATTTATTGTCACATCTCAACAGCACCAGCAGCAGCTACTGGTGTTGAGCTTTTGTTTTTGGTCAGCGTGTTTTTCTTGTCTCTTGGCCCCAGCTTCTCACATTTTAACAGGCTTTGAGTTAAACAAACTAATTAAGAAAATTGTATAAATCTTGCTGTGTTAACATAATCCAATAAGAATAAAATTAAACATTTTAATACAACGAATAGAAGACGACAAAAATGAGATTTTCTACTGCAACACTGAAAAAGGTCGACATAAAGGCAGCTGGAGAGAATACAAAAACAGTTTTCTTATATAAGAACAAAAAATATATGAAAATAATAATAAAAACCATAATTACACTGAAAGAAAACCACTTTCTTGCACTGAACAGAAAATTCAATTAATTTAAGATGAATATAGAAGGGAAATAATTCAATGGCTTGGTGGCTGAGTGGTTTCCTAAAGGAGCAAGATTGTGGATGACCAGTGTTATCAACTCGGTGCATTTCGCACCGTTTTTGGTGCTTTTTAAAACTATTTGTGCAAAAAAAAAAACTTTCGTCGGTGCGGGGTGCCCTTATTCACATTTTTGGTGCGTTTTTTAAATTGCGGTGGCACAAATTCAACTTAACTTTTTATTTTAATGTAAAAACAAAGTTCAATCAAGTGTTCATAATTTTTACGATTCATTTTACGTGTAAATAGTACCGTGTTTTATGCACAGAGTCAGACAATCTTGCTATTGTATATTATACACAGTCTCGAAAGAAAAAGAAACAGTTCGTTCTACAATATTTGCTGCTTTTAAAAAGTGGTTTGCTATTAACGATCACGCCAAGTTTGTCAAATACTACAATAAATGCAGTCTCTCAACAGAGAAGTTCGTATTTATGACAATTGCTGAACTTGTTACAGTTTTTGTAATTGAAAAATTACAAAATTATTAAGTAAATTATAAAGTTTTTCCAAAACGTTTGCATTAATTTTGATTATGATAAACTTTATCTTTTCTTTGTTATAATTCTAGCAAATTTTCGTACATTTCAATAAATTCTTTTAAACACACCGCTTACGAAAACACAAATGAAATGTACTCTGTGTTTGGTAGAATTGCTATTAACAGAATTTAAAGACGTGTAACAAAATGATCCCATAAACGTAAATTCTTTCGACAGTAATGGTTGTATGCTCCTGCAATAAATTTTGGTGACGTTAAGCAGTTGTATTTTTGTTTCCCTGACAGTAGGCAGTAAAAGTAACAGCTCATTTAGGCCGACAGCAAAAATAATTAAATGATATTGCTTAATAATAAATTTGATAAAATATCGTTATAATTATCTTAATAAAACTAATAGAGTCGTACTAGAAGCCAAGTTTGACAAACACGTATTCTAGCTATTGAACGAATTTGATGGCATGCCCCAGGCGGTGCTATCAGATCCATTTTATATTATCGTCGCTTAAGAGCTTTCCATTATTGTGTTTGAATGTAAAAATTTTATACTTCTTAAAATACAAAATAGGTTTTTAAAAATGAAAAGAAAAATTTCAAAATTCGGTGCGTTTTTGTTGAAATAACGCACTATTTTCCTCATTTTGGTGCGTTTTGAAATTTCAAAGTTGACAACGCTGTGGATAACTTGTCTATAGAGAAGCTAGTTTATAGTTATCAGCTAGAGAAGCTAGTTTATAGTTATAACTCAAAGATATCGCTAACATACAAAACATTTATTAAAAAAAAAATTCCCTGAAAAATTTTGGACAGTGATAACGTTTTTACAAAAAATAATGTCAATATAATTCATTGTCAAAAGTAAAGCTATCGATAGCTTTTTTGAAGAAGATTAAGTTTAAAAGCAACTTTACTGTACAAAAGTAAAGCTATCGATAACTTATTTAAAGAAAGTAAGTTCAAGGATCACTTTACTGTAGAAAAGTTAAGTTATGATAACTTTTTTGAAGAAAGTTAAGTTAAAAGGCCATTTTGCTGTAGAAAAATAAAGCTATCGATAACTTTTATAAAGAAAGGTAAAAAAAGTAAATTTAATTTAATTTGTAGAAAAATGGAGTTATCGATGATTTAAAAAAAGTAATCTTAAAGGCAACTTTACTGTAAAAATAGCAAGTTATCGATAACTTCATTACAAAAAATTTATAAAAAGTAGATTTCTCGAAAACATTTCTATAGAAAACTAAATTTATTCATAGTCTTTTTATATTATAATCCAGGTAGCGCCTAAAGTTATTGATAACATTCTTATAAAAACTTAATATATTGATAAGTTTGCAAAGGAAAAGTATATTTATTTTTGACTGATTTATAAAAAGCTTAAACTTTTTTTATACATTTACATATGTAATTAACAGTCTTCAATAGCTTTTGCAAGGAAAACTAAATATGTCATTAAATATATCAATAAATTTTCAAATACTTATTTTCGTTCATAAATAAAAAAAAACGCTTAAAAATAAAATTTCAAAAGACAAGTGATTTGACAGATATACGAGTACATGTCGTTCCTTTATTGCAACATAGTCATAACTAAAAAAAAGCTCGTTTCGAGAAAAACACATTTTAAATTTTTAGTTTCCATACAAGTCTTAGAAATTTTTTTTAGAAAATATCTCCTAAAGGAAACAGTTTAAAAAAAAATGTAGTAAATTTTTGGCACAATATAAAAGGTAGTACTGTTAACAATTCTGCATTGTTAACTCGAAAAGCTCATTTTTTTAGATATGACTATGTTGCAATAATGGAGCGATGTATTCTTTTTTTTATTGTTGAAAGCTTGAAAATTTGTTCATGGCACTGGAAACTAAGTAATAACTTCTACTAAGCTAAAACAGGTTTAAAAAAAATGAAACTATCAATAGTTATTCGATAAAGAATTAATCAATAACTTAGCATTCTGCTCAATAACTTAACATTCTGCTCAATAAAAAAATTTGCTTCGTTTAAGAAGGTAAGACCCCAATAGATTCGTTAGCGATCAGTTCCTACTCTCATTTAGAATCAAAAGACGATAATCTATTACTACATATGCCCCTCCCACATGATGTCTCGAAGCGATAGCCAACTGGGTCAGTAAAATTAGCTATTATCTCTGCATATTTAATACGCCAGCGCATCTTTTAAATGAAAAGATATTGTACAATTTAATATAATAAGATTTTCATTTAATCTTAACACATTGTATCACGTTTCAAGCAAAATGTTTAAGTCTCCGTTGAACAACTTAAAACAACTTTTGTTCCGACACCACAGATTTTGTTTTGATTTTAAATCTGTCAGATTGCAACGCTACTTTGATAACGTTTGAAGAATCCAGTTAAACCAAATAGTTTTCACACCTTGTTTTCGGCTATTCGTTTTTGTCACAAAAATGTTAGATGACAGACCGCACTAAACGTCTACAGAAATTAGAAAAAAAAAAAATTGTACGTGAACTGAATAGAAGTCAGCATTAAAGGAAAAAATATAAACAATTTTTTCCCGCACTGAAAATACTATACATGAGAAAAAATCAACTCGTTCATAATTATGACAAAAACTGGCTCGAGCTATAACTGCATTTGCTTTTTTCTTCGATTTGCTGCATTAGAGGTGTTAATAACACTTGTCTTTATGGCTTAATGAATTTTTTAGTTGTTTCAAGTTTTGCTGTGTTGTTTGTGGTGAAAACTTAGTCGGTTGGAGTTGGCATCGCCGTAAGTAATTCAGTAAAGAAAACGTAACTGAGTTTCTTAATATCATTTAGGTCTTCTTTACTCATTGTAGTAATAATGTTGTCATACATCTTAATCACTTTACCATGACTCTGAAGTTTTGTTCTAATTTCCCTGGCATTTGATCTGAAATTAATTTGTTAAATAGTTTACAGTAGACTTGAAACATCTGGCCCGTTATGAAGTCAATTTTAAATGTTTGCGTGCAAAATTTTTGCAACAAAACTTCTCTTAATTGACACTTTAAGAAAACATTAGATTACGCACAGATCTGTCGCCTAAAAGAAAATAATTCATAAGAAGACAAAAAGAACATTAAATAAAATACACAATTATTCTTCATATTTCGCGAGGAAGGTAGAGAACAGAATTGCTGAAAAGTCCAAGATTCGCAGAGATGAGTCATTTTCCGCTATTAAATTTGCTAAAGCTTAAATGACGTTTTTCTTTAACACATTTCCCCAACCAGTTTTCCAAGAGCATCCTCAACTAAAGATGGCTGTTGCAGTAATTAAACAAGAACGAAAACAAACGGCAATTAGAAACGACAGCAAGAAAAAAAAATTCTAAGATTAATAACAATTTAAATTAGATTATCATAAACTGTAAATAACATTAATGGCACCCATAGCTGCCATCAAACTAAAAGTAGAGACAGATAATAATGGCCAGAAGCTCTTTCTTAGACAAAGTCTTTACTGAAGTACTCCTTAGAATAAAAAGACCATTAGCCGACTTTTGAGATGAAAACTAAAATGCGAAATTAATCAAATGCTGAAAATAAACTCATATACAACACGTTGGCCTCCATTAAACATTTGTGTCCTGTTAGATAAAGCTTCACCAAAAAGGGAAGTATGGCTAAAGGAGTCATCGAAAGAATGGAATATTTTTTATCTTGAACTTTTATTCGATTGCAGAAATTATATTACTAACTTTACCTTTGCATATAAAACTTATCGATAAATTTTCTTTTTTATTGAAAAATTTTGATATCTTCGCATTTTTATAGAAAAGTTATCGGTAATATTATATGTTTAGGTAGAAATAAACGATAAATTAATTTTTACATATTAAATTAGCGCTGTCCCATTAAATTTAAAGTTATCGATAACTTCAAATGAAGCATATTGACATTTTTTTTCAAAAAATGAATCGATAATTTTATGTTTATAAATAGAAAAAATCGTTAAATTAATTTTTCTATATTAAGTTAGTAGTAACTCTCCCTTTTAATTAAAAAGTTATCGATAACTTTATATTTTTAACGGAAGTTATTATACCTATCACACATGAAGTTATTATACCTATCACAAATGAATGTCAGTCATTAAACTTTTTCGTAAAAAAAAGCTTTCGATAGCTTATCTTATTTCTATAGAATGATATAAATAAGTTCTCGATAATTAACCGAAAAAAAAAATTTACTTTATTTAGTCTTAATAGTAAACATTATCGATAAGTTTTCTGTTGCAATGGAAAATTTCCTTGACTTTTCATTTTCTATAGAAAAGTTATCGTTATATTAAATAATTTTGTGTGGAAATAAACGATAAATTTATTTTTCTATAGTAAAGTTAACTATAACTTTACATTTTATATAACAGGAAAATTATTTAATTTTTCTATGATATGTTAACGATAATTTGATATTTTTAACCAAATTAATTTGGCATGAAACAGTGTAAATAACTATACATATCATAAAACAAATCTCAGTCATTAAACCTTGTAAAAAAATGTGTAATAGCTTTATTATTCTGAAAACTCATCTATAATTTATATAAATTAGTTCTGTATAAACATTTATATATAACATTAAATATCATAAAACAACTGTCAGTCGTTAAACTTTTCTGTAAAAGTTATCGATAGCTTTACCATTCTATACAAAAATTATCAATAATTGATAGAAAAACAGTTAGTTATAATATATAATAATTGATAGAAAAACATTTAGCCATATTTTTTATAGCAAAAATATAAGTAATGTTAATTTTGCATAAAAACGTTATCGATAACTTTTTTTATAACGAAAAATTTTGATAACTTCACATTTTCTATAGAAAAGTTTGCGGTAATAAAATGTATAAGAATAATAATAAGTATCGACATATCAAACATAAGAGAGAGAAAAGAAAAAAAACGATAAACTTATTTTTCTGCAATAGGTTAGCTCTATCCCTCTCTTTCAATTAAAGAGTTATCGATAATATTACATTGAACAAGAGTTAAAATCATTTGCATTTTCAATCGCAAAGTTATCAATAATGTGCATGATTTTTGCGTAAAAAGTTGTAAATACAATTACATATTGCAAAACAATTGTCAATCATTAAATTCTTCCATAAAAGAAGTTATCGATAGCTTAAACATTCTATGAAAAAGTAATATATAATTAAATATTTCTGCAGAAAAAAAAACTTTAACTTTAATTTTTGTAGTAAAGTTATCAATACGCTAATTTTGCACAAAAACGTTACCGATAAGTTCAAATTATAAAAAGCTTCCGATAATTTTAAATTTCTAAAGAATAATTTTTTACACCTCTACTTTTCTATCAAAAGCATTTCGATATTGATGCTTTACCATAGAAAACATTGTGGATCATATTTTGCTGCTGAAAAGTTATAAATTTTCGGTCCATTTACTGTTTTGCACAAAAAATATCGATATTATTACTTTTTTACGTATTTTGTTTTTCTTTTTTTTAAACTCCTTTACCTTTTCTTCAAAAAGTTATCGTAATATTGCTTTTCCATTGAAAAGTTGAGGATAATTTTTTTCTGTTAAAAAATGATAAGGTTTCGATTCGTTTACGGTTTTGCACAAAAACTATCGATATTATTACTTTTCTATCGATATTTTTTTTTTTTAATTTTTTAGTTTTAAGATTTGAATACTTATTGTTAGTTCTTTTTGAAGATTAAATAAATAGAACAAGTGTAAAAAAAAAAAATTTTTCTCTTATATTTCTATAGAACAAAATCTATAGATTAATTTTTTGTAGTATATAACTTTAATTAAAAAAAGAAAAGTTATCGATAACTTTTAAGTTTTATAGGAAACATTTTAGGCAGCTTTACTTTTCTATCAAAAAGTTATAACAATTATCGCTTTTCTATGGAAAAGTTGTGGGTAATTTTTTTCTGCTGAAAAGTTATCGATAGTTTTTCAACCATTTTACTTTTTTATGATAAAACTATCGATAACATTACTTTTCTTCAGAGAGGTGATGGATAATTTAACCTGGCTACAATAAAATTTATCATTATTATTATTTTTCTATAAAAAAAGTTAACAATAGCATTTTTTCTGCAGAAAAATTATCGACTTCGTCGATTTAATACAAGTATTGAAAAATTATCGGAAAACTTTTCCATAAAAAATTTAGCGACTACTTTTCTAGTACAAATATATCGTTAACTTTGCATTTCTATAGAAAAGTTGTCGATAAGATAGCTTTTTTGCAAAAATTATCGATAAATCTACTTTTTATATAGAACGAAAGTTAGCAACAGTTTTACTTTCTTATAAAAATGTTTCCGATATATATGCTTTACTTAGAAAAATTATCGATAGCTTTTATTTTCCACCACAAAGTTAATAATAGATTTACTTAAGTCTTATGAATAACTTTACTTGCTTCTCTCTTGTTTTTTTTTTTTTTACTTTATATTTTTCGAAGTAAAGTTCGGCTTTTTTTAAGGCATACCTTCCCCTTGTCATTTTCAATCAGCCAAAACACTAAGTGCGTGTTGAAATTGGGACTTTTTTGAGGCCATGAGGAAACAACTACACGCCATCATAAAACTCATTTAAGATATTAATAATGCAGTCGTATCTATCTGCTACGCACGTTTTTTCCTGAAGAAATTAAAGACTCACAAAATTCTATTTCCAAGATACCAAAACTTTCTTTTCCGTTTCGCCGTTTTGTACCTGGTTGTAACTTTAATAAATCATCTTATGAGAAACCATAAAGAAACGCAAAGAATTATCAAGAAGCCAAGAGCAAAACGAAAGACTTAAAAGTGGTAGAAAAAGTCATGCAATCAAAAATTTACTAAAGAGAATTATGGTTATTTGGGTTAGAAATGATGAAAGCGACGATGTTTGAAAATAAAGTTAAAAGTCAAACTTTCCAAATGAAGTCCTCCTATTCCAGCGGTAACATAACGTGGCCTAGTTACCAGTAAGGCAAAAAATATTTTCCATAAGTCTTTAATAAACAAGGAAAAAAAATTTAAAGCCAAGAAAGAGAGAGAGATGCCTGAAATGGGAAAACTAAAATTCTTTTAGTTGGAAAACCTTTTCTAATGCCACATTCCAGTTTGCTAATGTTTAACATTTGACATTTTAACCATTTGCTGATGCTGCTATTAAATTGCATACTTTATGAGACATAATAAATATCATGTTGTGCTAAGCCATTCATTCATTCCCCCCTCAACATAAACGCCAGCCAGCAGTCATCTCAGTTGAGCTTTAGCTCTGCTCCCAAAGAAATAAACTGTTTAACATCATTGTTGCATACGAAGTCTTTGTTTTGTGGTTTTATCATATTCTGTTTTCCAAAGAGCTATGAAAGACTTGTGGAATAAAAATTAATAATAGAAACAAGAAGAAAATTCGAAACCACAGAATTTTGTGTGGACCATTTTTTATAGTCTTGAGAACTCCAGAACTTTGTCTGACAGTTATGACGTTTTAAGTCATAAAAAAATTTTTAAGTTGAGGAAAATTATGTAACAAAAAAAAAAAATAATATTATCTAAACTTTATATCGTCAGCTAAAATACAAAAGGGCCTACCATCTCTTTTCAGAAATTTTACGGGAGAGAGAAAAATTGTACAATAATAAAATGAAAAGTGGTAAATTAAATTTCTTTAATAAAGTCGTTATTAAAAATTTTTAATAACAGCAGATTGTGAAACCATTAGAATTAAAACAGAAATATAAAAACGTGTGCAGACGTAGGCCTTGATGCGCTGTATTAATATCCATCAAAAGCTTAATTATGAACTTTTTGGCTGTTTGTACTTCAGATGACGATATACATATATATAACCCATTTGAAATTTATATTTAATTATAATAAATAACACCATAAATATGATCATATATATACATATGTCTATTAGCTTTTATATTTAAGTATAAATGATTTCCACATCAGCCCTTTTAAGCTTATTTTGAAATCCTATTTATTTTGCTTTGTTTCGCTTTAAAACTGAATAATATTAACTAATAAATTGCTTCATTTCAAATAAGTGTAATATTGTTTCTTTCAAAAAAATAAAAACATATCAGTCTTCATAAAATATATAAATTTTTTTTTATTTTTGCTTATTAAAGACTTATTTGACAAATTCCTATAGAAAGTTTGTCAAATAAGCTTTTAATAAATGTAAAATATTTTTTTATGAATGAGGATGGTCCGACCATAATGCACGCTGTTAATTGTGAGTTATACCTCTCCTTAATGTCAAATTTTCTGCCCATCTTAATTTGGCACAGTTTTATCTGTTAAAATGAACTCGCTTTGAATTAGATCAACGGTTGCCACAGTGGGTTAGAAGTGTTACACATTCGTTACAATATGATGAAATATGACCAAAAAAAAAAAAATGTCCACTGGAAGCACTTTAAACACTTAAAGCAGAAATGCTTTAATTCTGGTCTCACAATCGGCTAGGTATTGAACGGTTAAAAAACTTTTTCATGAAAATTCTGGCAAAAGGCAAAGCGGAGTTCAGAGAATATTTTCAAGAATTTAGGTCTAGTAAGTGGTCCTAATGATAACTTTATATTGCAATGGACAAGCCGCCAATTATGAAGCCATTGAGAAAAGCGGCAACTAAAAATATAAAGCATTTTTAGCGACATTTCCAATCATCAACTACTTTATTTTGCGTGTTCATCTTTATCTACTTTTTTTGGGCTCAAAAATACTTCTCTTTGTTTTAACCTCTTAAAGTCGCCTAACAACTTCTTAATGACAAGTTGTTGTGACTACAGTGTAAACATTTATTCTCATTTTGCCAGTTTATTAATCTTAAATGAAGCAAGTAATCGGTTATTGAATTTTATCGAATAAGTGGAAGTGTAGGCTTTTCCAGCCACCATAAATTAATAATTAAGCAACCTAAACAAATTCAGTAGTTGAAAAAGTTGACAACTGTTCGTTTAAAATATTTATTATTTAATTATCCAGCATTTAATGTCATTTAAATTTAAAACACATATTTTTTAATTTCATTGAAACTTTTTCAAGTTTCTGGCGAAAAATTAATAGCTGCACCCTAAAATCAAATGCCGCTTGCAGCACTTAAGAACTCGTATGATTTCTTACGCTTTTTTTTTTTTTTCTTTATTAAAAACTGCAATATGACTCTGCCTTAAGTGTTGCAAATTGTCACAGTCGTCAGTCGTAATCGTAAGTGGGTATAAAATAAATTTATTTTTTGCTCAACCAACAACTTCTTGTTGGGGGTAAAAATGACTTAAAATCTGCCTCAACCAAAAACAGCAGAACTTAAAAGTAAAAGAAACAAACAAAAAAAAGGAAAACAGAAAACAGAAAAACTGCAAGACATATCGATATTTCGAGTAACAAACTTGTAGACATTTATCAACAAGCTACTTAAACACTGAAACATAATTGTTTGAATTTTATAAAACTAAAAAAAAAAAAAAAACTTAAACAAATCGAAACTGTTCGGAATGTTTCGAAATAAAGTTGTCACAATATAATATTTGTAAATGTCTTTTGAATGGAAATAAAGGAGGGGAACTTGTCTAAAAAGGATTGTGTTACCAATTAAATAAATTGAGAGGAATTAAGTACTTGACTACTGAAATATTAAACTTAAGTAGCAGAGAAAACAAACGAAACGATTAATATTGTTAAGCAATAGAAACAAATGACACAAAAATTGGCATTTAAAAAAAGTAATGGAAAAAATCTTGAATATAGTATTAAAGTCAAGGACACAAGAGCTTGGGCTCATTCCAGTTAACATTTATATGTTTGTGGAATATTATTACAGATTATATTTTTTTTATATATAAAAAGCAAAGAAAAAAAAGTGATAGCAATTAAATATTATAATATTTTAAATTCTACGCTAGCTAAAAATAATACTAAACTTCAATTGGTTACTAAAAAAAAGCCAAATAAAATAAAAAAAAAAACTTTATTGGGAATATTTCTTGAGAGGAGAGATTTTGACGACTTATATACAGTGGTGGCCACATAATTAAAACGTTTTTTATAGTAAATAAATTTATTTTTTTGATGGTATATCTGAGATTAGGTTGTTGGTAAACTAGAGGCCATTCATAGCGTTTTCTATCTGATCCCCACTGGAAAAACTTGGATTCGTCGCTCCTTAAACTATTTTTCCAAAAACTGATTAGTTTCTTAATGTTTTTCCTGACAAAATCTAATCTGGATTTACAAATTTTTTTTTTTGGAGACGAAAGTTTTTTCTTTCTTTCTTTTTTTTTTCATTAAGCCTCCGTCGAATAGTTCTATATAATACATGGATACCATATGATGACTCTAATTCAACTTTTAGTTGTTTACAGCGTTTAATTCGGTCAGCTTTAGAGGCACTTGCGACTATTCTTTTGTCTGTGGCTGTGGTTTTACGTCATTTGGAGGCTCTGGGTACTTTATTTGAGTTCCCAAATTTATCAAAATGGTTCATTGCATTATACATTTTTCCTCTAGAGCATAAAAGGAACTGACAAAATGCATTCACCGTCTTCTCGGAGCCTCATTAAGCTACTGATTACCTTTTTTCTTCTTCGGAGCAACTTGGTCTAGGTCTTTCCCCCATGCCTAGCGGCTAATATTGGTATACAATTTTACCGATATCATTTAAAACACACCTATAAAAATAACTTTGTTTAAATAGCAGAACCGAAAATGTTTTAAAAATGTGTCCACTTGAAAAACGTCTATTTCACTAAATAATGGCTGATGTTTTAAAGAAAATTGCACAAAAATATGAATGTAAAGAAATAGCCAAATACAAAAGATATCAGACTTATCTATGCAGTGAAAAGATTTTATTGAAATAACAAAAGATGATATAATACTTCGGAAGAATGAAAGATTACATTTATGTTTTAATTACTTGCCTACCACTGTATATGGTATACAGAAAACTAAAGTTGTCGATAAGTTTTCTTTATAAAAAATTATAAACCAAAGAATAAATTATATTAATCTTGTTCAGACATCAACCACACTAGTTTTTTTTTCGTTTAAAGAGATCTGTACACTTTTTAACAGTGAGTGTTAATTTGGTGCGTTTTTTGCTTAGAGAGATATCTCCATACGTGGAGCACAGCCAGGTAAGGAATAAATTGGAAAATGCTCTCCAGAAAACATACGGAGTAGCTGATAAAAGCTGCTACCAAAAAAAAAAAAAAAGGCTACAACTCATTTTCTGTGTAACTGATCTGTTCCATTTTTATTGTATTTCATAGATTGATCTATAAGTTTAACTAAAATAAAGAATTGGAGCAATGAAACATGAATTTGGATAGTACGACGCTTTCACGCGTTAGAGCCTATTGATTCCGTCCAAAGAGAACATAGGCGCACGTTTGGCGGCACTCCTCCTAGCAGATGGATGGATAATGAAGCTCGTGAAGTATTTTGCCGACCGTGGCACAATCGCAAGAAGGCCTTATCATTGATATACCTCAGCTCAAGCGCAGTAAACTATCTCTGCTATAGCTGCTGCCATACAATCCAATCCTAGAGTTTTGACAAGGAGCTTATCGGCTCCAATGGATGTCAGTAGACAGTCACTGCAGACAATTTTGCACCAAGACTTAAACTTATTTCCATATAAGTTTCTATTAACAAACTAACTGAACCCTACAGAATTCCCGATTCACTTGGAATGATGTCAGAGGATGAAAATGTCTTCAACTGCATTTTTATAACGACGAGGCACATTGCAATGTTAACGAATCAAATAGTCGAATATGGAGTAATTCTAACCCAGAGATACTTCATCAGATGCAATTACATCCACTTCGCATCACAGTGTAGTGTGCAGTTTCTTCAGGGCTCATTGTTGGGCCTTACTTTTTCGATGAAAACGGTCTTACTGTTACGGTCAATGGGGAACGTTTTTCTTTCCAGAATTACGCCGAACGAGAATCCCTTTCAACTTTATTTGGCTGCAACAAGATAGGGTAACTTGTCATATAGCCTCACCTGTTATGACAGAATTGAGGCAAAAACTTCCCAATAAACTGATTTCAAGAAACTTTATATTCTGTTAGCCTCCCAGGTCCCTGACCTCTCTGCACCTGATTTTTTTTTCGATAACATTTGTATAGAGACCAATTTTGAGAGTTGTAATTTTTGCATACAGCCTAAAGTTATCGATAAGTTTTTAGTCAAAGAGAAAATTTTTCATATTTTTGAAGTAAAAAAATTAATCGTTCGATAACCAATTTTGAGAGTTGTAACTTTTGCATACAGCCTAAAGTTATCGATAAATTTTTATTCAAAGAGAAAAATTTTCAGATTTTTGAAGTAGAAAAATAAAGCGTTCGATAACTTTTGTAAAGAAAAATGAAATTATCGATGAATTTTCTCTTAAAGTAAAAAATTACCTATGTTAATGTATATAATTATTAGCTCGTAAGGCCTAACATAACTTCATGTCAATAAAAAACAAATATTTTATTATAAAAATATTTGCAAAAAATGGAACTTTGGCACAGAAATAACAAATTACTGTTAACTTTTCTATAGACAAGCAAAGTTATTGATTAAGTTTCGCAAAAAGTAAACTTAACAATGCACTCTTAGAACATCAAGCTATAGATAACTTTTTGCCGATAAATTATTGTACGAGTATTGATAAACTCAAATACAATACTTATCGATAAGAACAAACTCTCTCCATAACGTTTCTATATAGCAAAGTAAAGTAATCGATTATTTTTCCACAGAAAAGCAAAGTTGTCGAAAAGTTTTCCGCAGAAAAACATTTTCATCGTCCACTTTTGTATAGAAGAGGGAATCAATGATTTAGAGTTTCGTTAATGAATGAAAACTGAACACAAAAGCTATTCTGGGGTATGGCAAAGCCTATTCTCTCATCGATGGCTTATCAAGAGTTTGGAATAGTTAATGGTGACTTTGTTATAAAATTCAAGTGATCAATTATTTTCTTTGGACACAATAAACTTGTCTTTGACTTTTTAGCAATTGCCTACTTTTTTCAAAAATTATAAATTTGTCGTTCTTTTAGAGTCGCTGTTGAGCAAAAACAAGAAAACATATAAAATTTTCTTAAACTCATAAATTTTCTTCATAGTCTGCGTGTGCACTACAAAGTAACTTCACAATATTAATTAAAATTAACATTTTTCTGAACAGAAAACATGCTTAAAAGTCTTGTTAAACCCTTTTCAGCAAAAAAAAAAAAAACAAAAAAAAAGTGAAGAAAAAAAAAAACGTTACGTAAAACACCAAACGATGACAATTTATTACAGGAAAATATAATATTGAAGAAGAGAGAGAGAGAGTACAACAAACGTACAAGACATATTTGGCGCATGCGTGCAATACTTTAGCACATTGGCCTGAAATTGTTTTTCTCCAGAAATAATAAAACAAAAACATGTTATACGAGTACTTTATTATGGTTCATATTTGAGCCAGTTTTATAAACCCTTTTTGCGAGAAGAGAATTTAAATGTAAAGCGAAAAAGTTTTTAAGACACACATTAAGTGGCTGACTGACTGGCTCGTTTAGTGCGGCTTGGTTTGGTTGGGTTTCGTGGGCTGGGCAGTACAAGTTGCACTCTTGTTTAACTCAAAAAAAACTCCTTATTTAGTATTTATGACTGTGTTTTAACTTAAAGGGAACAAGTTTTTTTTCAATATTGTTTTCCTTGGTTTCAGATAACAATCTTGAAATTATAAAGAAGAGCCGGGCTTGAGTGTTTTTTTTTTGTTTCTTTTTGTTCTTTCATTTATTTGTTGCTTTATTTCTTTATGTTTAGCATATTCCACCATGTTTTTGCAATCTTAGTTGCTGTGGAATTTTATAAGAAAATACTCTTGTAATTCCAAATTAAGACCGTGCTGTGCATTTTAGTTGAGAAGAATGAAGAAACAGAAGAAGCCATAAATTGTACTAAGTCATGTTTGATACTTTAAGTTTATTAAGCTTTTTGAAATAGTAGTAACAGATCCTGTGTCATTTTGTTTAAATTTCTGTTTTGGACTGTCATATCAGCGCCTGGCTTTAAAATTGTTGATTGTGTTGTTGTTATTGTTTTGCTGGTGATTTTAATTAAAAATGATATCCACATAAAAACATTTATTGTTATGAAATGTAATAGCAGAGAAACAACGGCATACGGAAATGCTAAAAGCAGTAACAAAGCGGTTTAAAGTTTTAATGGTGACTGTTCTAATCAACGTTTATTAGAAAACTGGAAGCTTAAAACTGAAGAAGAAGAATACGTATATAAAGGGAGTTTTTATAGAGGTTTAGTATTTTTAAATGACATAAAATAAAAATGAATTTTTTAAATTAATATGAAATTTACTTTATACGAAAGATAATCTTCTGACACAATAATTTGTGTATACACTCATAGAAAAACGGTATTATGAAAACAGTCATCAGTAAAGTGAAAACTGACATCAATCTCAATCACAAAAGTCATCACAAAACTCGCTCATATATTGAGTATCATCAATGCTACAACGGTGGTGACATCAATTCAATGATACATTATATTAATAATTTTAATACATCGAATTTGCCGAAATTGATGTTAAAAAAAGTGTTTTAGTATTTTCTATTTATTGTTGAAAGGGAATTTTGTTGTTAAAATTATTATTTTTAAATTTAAATTAATTTTTAAGAAGTAGAAAAAAAGCATGATATTGATGTAAATTTGTAATCACTGAAAGTATTGTTTAAGAAAAGGCAAATAAGTACAGCTATAAAGAGAATATATAAATGAACACATCATATTGACGACAGCAAATATAAAGAACAAATATAATGAGAGCATAGACAATAAAATAAAAAACGAACTACGAGGCAAAGAAAGAAAATACTTTCTCATGCAAAGCATACTCGTGCACACAATTAAAATATGACAATGCGACACACATCAGTATATAACAGTAAGTCATCAAAAGTATTATTAGCACATTTTTAATTCTCATTGATTTCTTGAAAATGGTGGCATATAAAGTTACATGTTTGAACATATTTTTGAAATCACTAAATTGAATCGGAGATTAAATTAAGTTGATGATAGCATACCACGGAATCGATGCTTTTTTGCCATATAATTTACTTTACCTAGTAATTTTTCAGATGTTAATGAGTCATCACAACAATGAGAGTTTTACATCAAATTGAATCATATTATGCTTGGTTTGATATTAGAATGCCATTGTTCATTTAGTAATTTCTCAGATATTAGAGAGTCATTCCATCAAATGTATTCCGATAAAATATTTCCGGGAAGTCAGTATGACATTTTATTGATGAAATAATTGACATAACTGCCGCTAATGACAACTGGAGCAACTGAGGTAATTGATGTTAAAATACATCACAGCTATCACGTGGTTTCACGTCACGTGGCTGGTTCGGACTTAGTCTAATCTGCGGATTCAATTTTCGATTTTTTTCCAACATTTGTGGCCGTAATCCAAGTAGTCAATCGTTTCGAGCTTATCAGCGTTAAGTAGCGACTTTACATATCCCTACAAAGAATAGTCGAGTGGCGATAAATTGACGATATTGGAGGCCAACTCACGGGACCTAAATGCGACGCTATGCGGTTACCAAACGTCTCCTTTAATAAATCAATTGTAGCACGAGCTGTGTGACGTGTTGCTCTACCTTTTAAAATCACTGCTCCTGCACATCATGGTTGTTCAATTTATGAACGAAAAAGCTAGTCTTCATGGCTCTACAACAGTCACCATTGATTATAATATTCTGACCAGCATCGTTCTTAAAGAAGTATGAACCAATGATTCCACCTGCCTAGTATACCAAAAATTCAGTTTTTTTAAATCTAACGTTGCCTCCACTGATATAAAATATCACAAAATACTGGCATTTTTGCTTAATTTAGTCACAAGTAATTTTTAGCTCATGATTTTAAGCTCCTTAAGTAAGAGTGTGCACATTTATATTTATCTAGTATCTCCCCTGGACTTGTACAAAACATGATAAAGTAAATGCATTGCATACCTATGGAGTTCACATACATATAGAAGATATAGGGTGTTTTTTTAAGCCCGATAGAACTTGAAATTGTAAAAAATAACACAAAAAATTAAATTGTAATCAAAATTTTTTTTTATTCGAAAGATCAATACGTGACATTAACATTTGAAAATGATTTCGGGCATATGGGCACCGCGTCTGTTCTTGACGAAGCGCATTCTGGACGTCCAATTTTGGGCCACTTTTTCGAGCACTGCTGGCCGTATGTCACGAACAACACGAACAATGCTGGCCTCCAAGGCGTCAATTGTTGCTGGTTTATCAGCATAAACCAGTGACTTCACGTAGCCCCACAGGAAATAATCGAGAGGTGTCAAATCGCACGACCTTGGAGGCCAATTGACAGGTCCATTTCTCGAAATCAACTTATCGCCAAATTTTGGTTTCAACAGGATGGCGCTACGTGCCGTATGGCACCACATCTCCTCCGGATCAATGTCATCCATATTTTCAAACAAAAAATCATTGATCATGGTGCGGTAACGATCTCCATTGACCGTAACGCGAGCTCCGGCCTCATTTTTGAAGAAATAAGGTCCGATGATGCCACCAGCATGAAAACCGCACCAAACAGTGCATTTTTCTGGATGTAATGGAGTCTGTAGGGTCTCTTGTGGATTGGTCTCACTCCATATGCGGCAATTTTGCTTATTAACAAACCCGTTAAGCCAAAAATGCGCCTCATCGCTGAACACAATTTTGCGATAAAACAACGGGTCATAATTTATAATAATTCATGGATAATTTCGTAGCGTTGTTCAAGCGTGAGTCTATTCATGATGATTTGTCAGAGTATACTGAAACAAATAAAAAAAATGTTTCATCAAAATTTAATTTTTTGTGTTACTTTTTACAATTTAAAGTTCTATCTAGCTTAAAAAAACACCCTATAAATATCTCATGTCTCCCAAATGGAAAATTGAAACAGTTATTTAGCTTTTCCGTAACAATCTCTCAAGGCTAAAGATATATTCGATGCTATGGAGTTGAATTTCATTATTTCAGTTCAAAGGTATGTTTTAAAAAACACTAATTACGTAGTAATGCAATTCACATATGTAATAAATAAATATCTTATGTCCCCAAAACAAAAATTTGTTTAACAATGTTTTAGCTTTACCAGGGCTAGCTCCCCTGGCTAAAGATATATTCAAAGCTTTGGAGTTTAATTTCATAATTTCAGTTTTATTAAGTAGTGGGAGTATCTACCTTGGTATCTTTTGAAGCAGTAAAAATTGACTTGGGAACTACAACAAACTCTTCAACAGTGTAAATTACATATGTTATTAAAACTGCCTGGTTCATCAAAGTTTTATTAATTTTTCTCCTATTATTTCACCTATGTTTTGCTTTTTCTTTATGTTGGGCACTTCCCTGAGTTGGAAACTACAACAAAATATATATGTATGTAATTAAACAAGCCCGGTTGATCAAAGTTTTATTCCATATACTTATATTAAGGCACTCCCCTGGAAGATATATTATGTATATTTACCCATTTTTTCCTTTCATCATATATACGAGTACATATCGCTCCTTTATTGCAACATAGTCATATCTCAAAAAAGCTCGTTTGGAGAAAAATCCATTTAAAATTTTTAGTTTCCATACAAGTCTTAGCAAATTTTTTGAGAAAATATCTCCTAAAGGAAACAGTTTAAAAACAATTTGAATAAATTTGTGGCACAATATAAATGGTAGTAGTGTTAACAATTCAGCATTATTAACTCGAAAAGCTCATTTTTTGAGATATGACTATGTTGCAATAAAGGAGCGATATGTATTATTGAAGTTGCCAATATATGTACAACTTTGCTTCCGCCTTATAGCCATAAATAGATCGTGGATGCCGTACAATAAGCTTATGCCATCGAAATATTAGTTGATTTGTGTCCGCATCTGAAAGTTATTTTCGAACACACATCGAAATATTCGTCAATTTGTGTACTCATCATAAAGTTATTCTCGATTAAACATGTCAGCTTACGTCATTTGTTTTAACTTTCTGCTTTAATATGAAGAAATCTGCAGCTGAAGTTCATCGAATGCTGTCATATACCTATGGTGAGGACGCTATGAATGATCGTGGTGAGAGTTGTTTCAGCGCTTCAAGAACAGTGATTCTGATGTCGAAGACCAGCTTGAGAAGCTTTCCGAACATGCACAGTTAGCAGGATCATTAGGAGTGATGTTATAAACCGTTTCAAAGCTCCCAAAAGTCATGACAATGATTCAAAAACAAGGAAATTGGGAGCCGTACGAGTTAAAGCCGAGAGATGTTGAATGGGGTTTATTTGCTTATGAACAGTTATTTGCAAGACAAAGACGGAACGGGGTTCTGCATCGTATTGTTACTGGGAACAAAAAGTGCGTTCAATACGATAATTCCAAGCGCAGATAATCATGGGGATATTCCGGTCATGTTTCCACATCGATGGTCAAACCGAATATTTACGGTTCCAAGGCCATCCTCAGTATTTGGTGGGACCAACACGGCGTAATGTATTATGAATTATTAAAACCGACTGAAACAATCACATGCAATGGTAATCGATTGCAATTAATGCGTTTGAGCCAATAATTGAAAGACAAACGGCCACAATAAAACGAGAAACAATATTTGTCTTTGAAATCCACGTTGAAACGGGAAGTCTTACCCCACCCAACGTATTTTTCATACGTTGCTCTCTCTTATATTTTGATACTTCTTTATATTGCCTACTTCCCCTTGCCTGGGCTCTGAGCCAAACAAAACATAAAAAGTATATTGAAATAAAATAAATTTAACAAAATCTTGGTTTAATATTTTGTAAAAAGCGTATATTTGTATAGTAGTTAGTTATTTAACCTTCTCTAGGTATCTCCCCTGCAAAGCTTTGGAGTTTAACTTCATTATTTCAGCTCAAAAATATGATTTAAAAGGCACTAAATATGTAACATTTATTAACTAGTGATTATCTGTGCTAGTCTTTTCCGAGGCAATAAAAATTGGCTTGGCAACTTCTACAAATTCTTCAACTCTCACTCAACTCATAGCTTACATGAACAAATTTTTGTAAATTAGAGTTCTATTCTTCAAATATTTAGTCACTCCCCTGGAATGCATATAATAGATATATTTCCCATTTTTTCTGCCATTTATGAATAAATAAAAAAGCAAAAATTTTACAAATATTAATATAAAGTAGTTTTAATGAAATCTTAGTTTAATATTTATTAAAGGCCTACATTTTTTTAGCTTTAGGTTGTTAGATAAATAAAAAACTACTGTCAACTCTTTTTCTGTCACCCTCAATTAAAATTTTTGAGTGCTTTTGCATTATTTTCTCATAATTAAACACAACATTATATTTTTAGCCACTTAGATATGTATAATTTATGAATATTTTATCAATCAATTTACTTTTTTCAAATAAACGCCATAATCACTGCACTTTGCCATCAGCATAATTTAACCAGCAGGTTTTGCATTAGTCGTTTGGTGAGTTCGGCCGCAATCCAAACAAATATTTAATTGATACTAAAACACAAGAACCGAATGAAATTGTAATCTATGAAACATTAATGGATTATGGTGATGGATTTGTTATGTTCAAAACGGCAGCGATAGCGATCTAGTGATGATGGTTACATAAAAGCTCCTCATGTGTCTTTTTCACACACAGCTTTAGTAACGGCAAAGCAGGATCAAGCAGGAAGTTTTCATGGCATTTAGATTTTCAAATATTTGCTTTTTTATTTAGACTATATAAGCCCGCCGACAGTTGTGTAGACATGAAAAATATGTTTACTAATAAATTCTATGTTTTAATATTCTTTTTATATACTTTACTCTAGTGGCAACATGTTGCACAAAGTCCATAAATTATTTGAGTTTTTGTTTTAACCCTTAACATGTTAATTGCTTCCCTCTTCGACTAGACGGAAATAATCTCTGAACAAACATTTGTATACAATTGATAGTGCAATAAAGTGTTTGAATGTTCTGTGGGTTGATGTTTTAGGGTTGAAATACTTTTAACATGAGGTGCCAGGAAAATTAATTATTGTCTGATTTTTGTTAATTGTTTTGCTATCTGCATTATTTTATATGAATTTAAAACATGTTTTTACATAATTTCTAGACATTAGCATGTGATAAAAAAAAGTATCTTTTTATATTTATAAAAATATTCATTAAAGAAAAGAATTACGTGCTCCATTGTGAACAGCATAAACATGAGTTTTTATTTTCAGGGATTCTTTTTATTACAAAATGTTTAACTTGAAATTCAAACAAAATGGAAAAGGTTTTAAGAGATTTTTGCAGCCTTAAAAGGATCAGTTGAGCTTGTGCATACAACAATAATTGTAGGATTAAGCAGCAGGTAGAAATAAATATAAAGTACTACATGAACCGTGGAACAAACGACATACACTAAAAAATGTGAAATAAAATTTAGTAAAATTTGCTCATCTAGACGGGCAGAATACACTTCTTAGAGAATAACAGTAAAATTTTTCCTAATGAAATCTAATACATATCTAGGAATATTTAAAAAATCTGTAGAAAATGTTCTTGCTGACATATGAAATAAATACATACATATGTATTAAATATATTTTTTAGTGTAAAAGAATTTTTACATATAAAGGTCCCATTAGTTTTAACGTTTTGTTGCCGTTCTGTGACGTTCATTTCTGTAGCAAATATTTTATAATTACTTTTTCCGTGAAAATATTCAGCTGTTGTTTACAGTAGAGCATAAATAAAAGCAACACATTGGAATGCAGAATAAAATATGTAAATACATAAATATTTTCTTGTGTGAAAAAAAGGAATACATTAATAATTTAGAAATGGTGATCAAAAGGTCCACTTCTATCTCACAATCTCCAGACTTTATGACACTTCTTATACAAAATATAATTTTTTCATTGCTAAAATTATATTCTTTTGATCATTCATAGTTGCTTAATTGATAAAAATGCTTTAACTTTTCAAAATCTTTAATTGAAAAAAATTTTTTTAGTTTTTGACAAAAAAAAAATTATATACATTTGAATAAAAAATTAATGTTTCCATACCTGAAAAAAGTAAAACATACACATATCTGGCCGTCACTTAACGTTGAATTCTATTTTCAACAGATTAGTCCGTAACAGAACAGAACGTAAAAGTGAAAACAAACCATGTACATATAGTTTATATTGAACAGAAACAAAACAGCTGATTCAGAACGGAAAAGAACGTACAAACTAGTTCTGTCTTAAAGGGCAGTACGGAGTTCTTACGGAAATTCAGGTTACCATAAGAACTGTGTGTAAAAAAAGTTACGGAATTTCAGGTTGGTAAATTCTTTATGTAAATTTCCGCTTACCAGTATGGAGTTCTTAAAGAAAAGTAAACAGAATTTTTGATATTTTTTTATTATTACAGGTATGTTAAAAGTAAAAGTGGAGACTTTTTTCCGTTAACTGAAGTATTAAACACATAGACCACAGCAGACTACACGACTTCACAACAGCAAATGCTGCAACCGGCAATTGTAGTCGTGTAGGGCACTACTGAATTCTTTTGAACACGGCAGCAACATAAATTCATTTTCAAAAAATTATATTTCAGTGTGGCCACCTAACACACAACTATCAAAATTTGTTTATGTTTTCATATTTTTTCACACATTTTCATGCGCGCCATTTCATATTTCCTGTATACATATCTTAACCCATTTGTTGCGGCTGGACTTAATTTAGTACAGTTAAACACTAGGCAACAATTTTAAAATTGATTTTACAATACGCACACAACTTAGGGAGGTCGTAGATGAAATGGACCCATCCAATTTATTGTTCAAAATTGACATTTGTAGTATGAAATCTTCGTGGGTGTTCTGTATCGATATTTTTAATAGATATAGTCATAGTAAAATATTGGCGCCATAGATAATATATGAAAATTAAAAAAATATGAAAATTGTATATTATTTTCACCAGCTAGGTGTTTAATCAAATTTCGCCCTATGGACTCGGTTAAAAACAAATTTAATAAATGAAGTGACAAATGAAATAAAATAATTCGTTGCCAATGCAAACTATTTTTAAAACCAATATGTATTGATAACATTCGCTTTCGAAATTTTCACTTAACTACCACCACCCTGATCTACCCATTTATTATCTCCTTAATGCTTTTACATATATATATATATATATATATATATATATATATATATATATATATATATATATATATATATATATATATATATATATATATATATATATATATATATATATATATATATATATATATATATATATATATATATATATATATATATATATATATATATATATATATACATTTTGTATACAATGAATAAAAAAAATAAACTTTTTTGTTAATAATTACTTCCAGTTTTATTTCGACAGTAATGGGTTAATCGTGTTTTTGAAAATAAATACACAATTTGAATACATTTTATTTCAGCGTTGCCGCTTAGCATGTACTCGTGATTATCAAAAATTGGAACTAAATAAAAAATTTCTGATAATTTTTGTGCAATTAAATTTTTTTCATAATTTCTTTGTATATTACAGCATCATTACATTTTGCTCCGTATTTTTATTCAAAATTGTTAAGGAAATATATTTATCAATTGAAAATACTTCATTGTTGTTAATACCATTTACGTTTTCAAAACTCACTTTCTTAATCTGACACAAATTGTTCTGAAGACTTTAAAAATTTTGTTATTAGACATAAATATATATTTGCACATGTAAATTTAAAATTTATTATAGCGAAAATTTTATTCGACTAAAAAGAATCTGCATTTCGTTGCAAAAAAATCTAACCACAAAATAATTTTCCACACGTATAATACATCCAAAATGTATTTATATTTTACATTAAAAATAAAATTAATAATTAGTCTTACTCTCGTTGATTTACAAAACTTTTAATAAGTTTTTAATTCCAATATTTTGTTTAATTGTTTCCTTGATAGGTCCAAATCATCATCGACAATTTCTTATACCTTCTCTAGCAAAAAACAATGAATAAATCGTACAAGAGACTTATAATATATTTCAAATTTCCAGTTTTTAAGTTTGCTAAAAAAACTTCCACTTAATATATTCAAAAGTGTAAATATTTAAAGACAATTGATTATTATTATAATTTAAAAATGTTTTCTTTCTTAATTTTTATATTCTCAAAAAACGAAAAGAATTTTTCGGATTTTGTGAGCTCTTGGCTGTGGGTAATTAATTTACGTTCCCGGCAATACTGGTTTGTTCAATAGAATTTAAGGCGAATACAGTATGTTTTTGATACATTGGTAATTTTATATAGGGCGAACACCATGTTGTTTTTTGTGCTGTTGTATTGTTCATGATACAAAAAACAAGGTAGCCGCTTCGCTACAACAATACAACAATAAAAAAAACAACAGGTATTTTGTTTGTGTAAAAAGGCGAATTCACACTTAAGCTGTCAAAAGTAGTTGATAAAGAACATGTACAAAAATTTAAATGGCGCCGAAAAAGGTAAACAAAACTTGACAGAGAAAGTGCCGCCATATTAATCGAATTCGCCTGAATTCGCCGATGCATCCACCTAATAATTAATTCGCCTTGGTATTGTTGTTATGAATTCGCCTTGCTGGCTTCAATGTGTTTAATGCAAGGCGACTTTATACAGGTGAATGTAAGCAGAAAGGCGAATTCAGTACTATGTAATTTGTTATTGTAAAACATATCGTGAATGTCATAATCTAAATTCGCCTAAGATTGCTCAGCAGAGAAAAAATTGTATATAAACGTTAAATATAAGCTTTTATAATTGTTTGTAATTAAAATCACAGATTATATTAGTTTTTCACTTTTAAATTCACACAAATTTCTTGAAATTGCACTAAATCATGCATAAAAACCTTCAGATTAAAATGGCGCGAAAAAGTTTGTATACAAAAGAAACAAAATTTGACAGTCTCATTGGAAAAAACGCGAGAAGCAAAAAATAATCACCTGTGCTGTTAAGTTCACCTGGTAATGAATTCGCCTTGGTTTAATGCTTGAAACAAAAATTAATGTTCAGACATTTATTTGCCTACGGAGCTGTTGACAGTTGAATATTATTATTGTTAATAAAATAGATTTAAAAAAATTTTTTGTGAATAAAATGGAGGTAGCATTGTTTGCCGTATATTTGGACTATGAACACAGCATGACATAAATATTTACATATACCTTTTCTATACCAATCTGCACAATTATTTTTCCATGCAGAAGTAAATGTATATTTTAAAACGTGAATTTCCGCAAGAAAAGTAAAAAAAGTAAACAAAATGTAATTTTTTGATCGTGATATTTGGATTGTGATATTTGGATGGCTATCCACGTGATAAATATTGAACATGTAGCACACGCGTGTGATGAATGACATTTGTATGCTACATGTTTAATATCCATCACGTCAGTATTTACGTTATTTCTTTGCTCTGCGGGTAACAACACATAAACGTTCTATCAATAAACCTTATTGAGAAAAAATTATACACAAATTCATTAAAATGGTTTACTTTTTATATGTTTAATTTTTTGCACTGTATTTTTCAATTCTTCCTAACGTACCGCGATTTATTATCACGAAGATGCTACAAGTTCAACATTTATCGCGTAATCCGTGATCTGGATTTCAGAATATTTTCATATTCTGCGATAATAGATCGAGATCCATTAATACTGCACGCTACACGTTCAATAAATATCACGATACTGTTTCGCGTTCATAAATATTGGACGTGTAGCATTACCATTTGAAGTAGTTTAGTTTCAATAAGAAGTATCCTGTTTTAAGTAGAGATGTATTCCTTTTAATTGCAAAACCAAAATCATGCCCATTTTATAAAAAATGTTTTCCAATCTAATCAGTTCAGCCTAAATTAGTGCGCCAAGCGTAACGTAATTTCGTGCTTAGATTTGTGCTGAGCTAAGTGACCTTAATAGGAACAATAACTGTGTGCCAATAAGAGTAATGTTTATGGTTGGCAAAAATCGCTATGTAAAAATAATAAATAGAGATAAAATCGCTAAACAAAAAAAGAGTAATTCATTAAACGCATTCAAGACAGCTGTCTATCTGTCAAAAATAGGATACATGTGTTTACTCGTATATGGAAATAATTATATAAAGTGTCTGGTAGCAGATTTATATTTTCAAACTTAGATAAAAACGTGATAATAGACACAAAGTCTTGTTAAGAATATTGAGCTATAGAAGGGAAACGCGAATTTTATTTTTGAAAAAGTATGTCAACCAGATGCCCTCCATTGATTTGAACACACTGTTCAAAAAGGAGCCTTGTGTTCTACGTCACACGCTGCAGTAAACTTGGTTCAACTGAGTTGATTTCTCGAAGAACATTTACAAACTCTCTCTTCGAGATAACCCCATTAACAATTCATGGGATTAGATAGGGTGACCTCGGTGGCCATGGGATGTCCCCAAAGCAACTGATCAGTTTTTGGAGAAAAATTTCCCGAAGCACATTCATCGGAGCTTTGGCTATATGCGCAGTCGCCCAATCCTGTTGATGAGTACGATGGAGAAGCTCGCAGGGTTGGCAAAAAAATATTTGTAACCATGCATGTGTCCGTAATTTTCTAATCGCCTAGCCTCGAGAATTTCCGAAAAAAAATGGCCAAATTATCTCAAGGGTGGATAAGACACACGAAGCAGTTGACTTGGAGCAGTGTAATGAATTTCGATGTTTCAATTCAGAGTTGTCGGTTCTTGAAAAAATGAGATTTAGAATGCGAAAATCTTGCTTAAATCAAAGTTCTTTTAGTTCTTGAACGATTTAAATTTTAAAAGGATGAAACTTCAGATTTTTTTTTTTTTTTAATTTCATCAACAATCGCTCTTGGAAGTCCCAGAGCAGCTGCTTTTTCTGTATTGAAAGTCAAGGAATTTCACGTATGTTGCTTCGACTGTGTCCTCGAAGTGGGACATTCAAAGCCGAAGCAGTTGCGTGGAATCTCTGCACCAAGAACAAATAGTTTACACTCTGTACATCACGTACTCGCCTAATATCGAGCTTTGAATAAAATTACGAGCGCTGACTGATATTGAAGCTACCTAGCGCGATCTGTCAAACGTAAGCTGTTAAAATATCACCTAAATTCATCGATTAGTTTCTTTGTTATAGTCGTTTGAAGAAAGCAACTTTTGAAAAAGAGAAAAAGGTGAATTTCGTGTAATGATTAAACACTAGTAACTAAAAAGCAAAAAGGGCGAAAAACACATAAGAAAGGCTCAATAAACATTACGGTGAGTCTGCTTCGACAGATTACATTGTAAAATATTGGAGTGTTGAATTTAAACGCGGCTGAATGAGCACTGCAACAATACCATCAACAGGAAGGTCAAAAGAGGTGGTTACTGAAGAAAACATCGAGAAAGTCCTCGATATCGTTCTGAATGATCACCGGGTCAAGTTACATGAGATTGTTGATTTCTGTTGTTCAACATTTGCATGAACATTTATGATGGGTGCCGTATTTGCTCAGTGTCGAACAAAAATTGGTTCGACAGACCACTTCTTAGCAGTGTTTGGGTATGGTAAATCATCATCCAGTTGATTGATGACCACATTTAAAGAAGAAAAAATAGATCTTTCTTTAAGACAACGCTCCGGTATACATAGCATTAGATACGATGCTGAAAATACGTAAAATATACTTCGAATTGGTTGGTCATCTACATTATAGTCCAGATTTAGCTTCTAGTGACAGTTTACTGTTTCCAAACTTGAAAAAACGGCTCGCAGGAAAACGATTCATCACAAACCTAAAAGTGATTACTGAAGCTAAGGCGAACTTTGGGTTCTCAAAATCTTATTATTCAGATGGCACAAAAAAGTCTTACTAAGTTTATTGAGCTAAAAGGAGACTATGCTGAGAAATAAATGGTTCAAACACCAATAAATGTTTTTTTCCTACTTTGGTAGCTTCAATATCAATTCGTCCTCGTACATAGCAATCAGTACTCTTTAAAAATGTTTCCACAATGAGCGCACGATACTCACTCGACCACTGCTTGAGGGCATTGTGTGATGATCAATGATCACTTGCTACAGGATAAGGGTGTTCAAGAATTAGTGCAAGATTTGAATTTGTCGCCATTTGAGCAGTAAAATGTTGGCAGCTTTAAAAATCAATTCGACGGCTGGCTGATTATGGTTAGAAATAGTGGAGCGTTATGGCAAGTAAGAGTTCGTCGGTTGAATTATTGAACATCAACAAAATAAGGATTTCCGAGCAAAATCATCCTAAGCGATGAGACCTGATGTGGTGAGAACTCACACATGAGGCATAATGGGGCCATAATTTTTTGCAAATGATGTTGGTCGCTAGTTCTCGATATCGCGACATGATAACACAATGCTTTCTGTCAATGTTAGATAATATTGATATGGCCAATTTATGGATTCAAAGAAACGGTGCCACACGGCATACAACCAGTGATAGCTATAGCATGCGAGGTTTCCAAGTCGAGTAGATACTCTTTCGTTTCTGCTCTCAAGATCAAGTGATCTTACGCCATTATATGTTTTTTATGGGATTATTTGAAATCACGGTACTATGTCTACAAGCCCACAAACCCGTACATTAAATGAGGATCGAAACGAAATTACCCCATAAAAATGATCTATTCAATTCATCTTTCACTCATTTTAGGTCACCCTTTACCGACATGCCTAATTTAAAATTCCTACAAATATATAGAAGAACTTTACACAATATCAAGTTTTTTAGGGCATTATCTTTAGTAACACAATATTTAAAGATGTTAAAACTCCAATAGTTTGCTTCAATTGTTGGGGTTTGTCTTCGATAAGTCAACAATTATACCAGTGCCTTTCAAACTAGTTTACTAAGGGGAATTTTTGCCTTTATCAAACCAAAAGGAAAAATTCACAACAAAGATAATTATTATGAAAAAAATGTATTTGTTTTATTTCTTCTTTTATCAAACCAAAAAGCAAGAAAACTACTGTTTGCCTCAAAAAAGTAAAGTGAAGTCGAAAATAACTTTAATAGGCCCCAGATTGCTTAAAGTATCCGGCTCGAAGGACCAATAAAAAAGCCAAAGCTAATAGGGCTGCAACTCTCCGCCGAAAGGAAAGGAAAAGTAAAAAAAACCAACAGAATTCCTTGCAACTCGAAATTCACAAAATAGATTTTTATTAATTTCAAAGTTAAATTAATTACACTGACACTGGTGATATTACAAATGTTGGAAAACGAACAGTTCTTTCTTTACACCAAAAAAATAAGTATATAATAAAAAGCGCGGCAAACCAACTAACAAAATGTCGTTTTTACTTTTATATTACAACAAAAACTTATACATATAAAGTAGTAAGTGTCAAAAACACTACGGCTACAGCGCCACCTAGGAGTCAGATTCCACAAATGATAAATTGGCCAGATTTAAGCTGCTTAGAGACAATCCCCAATTTTGGCTTAAACAGATGTTGAAGTTCCGACGGAAAAATTCCGCCTAATAAATAATTTCTAAAACAAGTGGATATTTCTAAGATAAACTAAGAAAAAGAGCGATATGAGGTAAGTTAAATTTGTGTAAGGAACTATTTCGTAACACTATTTTAACAAAAAAGTTCTAGCACGTTTCTTTGTTTTATCGCTACAATGTATTTTGCTCTGACGATATTAGGGATCGTGCTTCTGAACTCACGTATTTTTACGCAGCACGCATGTTTATAGTTCAGGACTCATCCATTTATAATCAATGGCCCAGCGAATCGTGCAACACATTACAAAGAGAATTTGTTTTACAGCCGTACGGTTCAACTGCAGAACAAGTTGCCTGCGGAAGTGATTCCTGTCACATATAACGTTGAAAAGTTCTAATCAACCATGCACAAGCGCTATTCCATCTTTTCTCCTCCTTACAACGTACTTTTCAAGTTCCAGCAAATTACACTGCATATGCAGGGGTAATTCCCTGATACAGGTCCAAGATTAGAAAAACATTTGTTTATCTTTTGTAGACGTCAAACTTTAAAACATGTCATTAATTTACTCTACGATCGTAACCCCTCGATAGGTGTATAAGTGCCCTGGGTTTTGAATGGTGAGTTAATTATTTCTTGCACCAATTTTTTCATTGTCTGTCTTATAAAATTACTGAAAGCTATAATACCAAATTTCGTTTACTTAAGCTACCAGTACAAACAACGCCAGGAAATAAGCGATATGTATAGATATATTAAGATTAGCAGAGAAGTAGTCCTTCTTCCGTAGACTCTTTTAAAAACTTCAGTTTACCTCTACGTATTTTAAACTGAATACTTGTTTGCAAACATGGAATATACCTATATCTACATATGTATAAACAAAAACTTAAACTCACCTTTCCTCCAACTTTCAGCTCATAGCCCATACCTTGCGGCGTTTTCAGTTGAACGGGACACACGAAACCGATATCGCGATGTGGACTATCTAGGCCTGCATAATTCTTACGCGTTGTCACTTTGGGCGCAACACGTGTCGGTGAGGGTGTCGACGACGTGGTATTCTCAGCCACGCACAAAGCCTCACCGCCGTGTATGGGAAATTTTGAACATTCTAAATTTTCAGGCCAATTAAAATTATAAGTCTTCATCAGAGTCTCACAGATGCGAGCCGATTCGCACAACGAACGACACGGCGGTATGGGTTGCTCCAAAATTGTACACACTGGTACATACAGCGAGCACAAGAAGAGCTGCAAGTCTGGTGAACAGCCAATCTTCACTAGTGGCGCAAACTGATGAACCTCAAGACCGGCTTCTTCTTGTTTAGTATGGCCGATAAGATTCGGCATTATGGTCATATTGTAGGGTATATTTTTGCAAATAGATATTGTTATGGCCTCACAGCGATTGTGATGGGGAAATGCATCCCCCGCTAAAGATGAAGAGGATGAGAATACTTCTCCAGAGCTGGAAGTGCGGTAATAGGGATTGCTAGTCTCTAAAGAGGATGACTGATCATAGCGATGCACCGCCAAACAGAAATTGAATAATATGATCATGGCACACACTTGAAACAAAAGGGTACAGGTAATTTTTACACAAGCCGCCATTTTTAAACACTTTTTCTTTTCAATTGAAAAACTTCTTATTTCTTTTACTTTATATCTATAATGGGAAAAATTCTAACACTTGTTTGATTTGATTTTCTTTTTCTAATAAAACGGCCTCATATTGCCTTCTTTTATTTTCGTTATGCCTGCTTTACACTCTTTTTCTTTTTATTCACTTGATTTTCTTAAACCGTTTCAATTTGCGGTAAGCTTACTGATTTATTTACTCACAAAGACAAAACTTCTTTGTAGAAAGGTATAACACGTTTATTTTCTCTGAATTATTTCTTTAGTTTATTTAATGCCGACGGCATTTTTATAAATATATAAGATACTTTTCTTTATGATATTTTTGTTTACTTCAAAGCACCGTAATCCATTAGGTGTAGGCAAAGGTATTAAAAAACGACCGTAATATTAATTTATTTATGTTTAATTTTATAGACTTTCATTTAAAAACACTTCAACCGTTTTATTAATTTGAGCATCCACACGCATTGAAACCCGCTGACAAACTAAACACACCGTTAAAATTATCAACAACGAAACAAGTTTGATACTCTTTTCATTTGCACAACACTAAATACAACAAGAAAAACAACAATAACAACATTTGAAACAGCATGTGTTTACTAAACCCTCACTTGTTTTTTTATAGATGTGTTGGTGTTTAATGTTTGTTTACTAAAATTCATGCAGCTGAATAAAGAGCTAGAGAGGAGTTAAAAGTAGTAGAGAGTGCATACAGTGCATAATATTTAGTGAGTGTTTAATGTGGGGTTAACAGTGTCGTTAACTACTTTTATGGCGATAACATACTATTCTTAAAAGTTAAATGTTAATTAAACCACATAACAGAGTGTTTATAATGTTAATGATTAAATAACATGAAGTTTTCGTGGTACAGAATAATAACATAGGAAATTAAAGAAATTTAGCAGTGAAATAAAGGAAATGAAGAATAAGAACTTTAATTTTTATTATTTTTTTTTTTTATCTTTTGGCGGAAGTTAACAAATTTATGTGGACAAAAATGATATACGAGAAATTACGAGATATTAATTAATATAACAGGTAATAAAATAAGGTAAAAGTTAAAGAATAAGATAAAACAATATAAATAAAATAAAACAAAAAGCATGTATGAAAAAATGTATTTCAAAAGTTCTACAGCTTAAACATCAGGAAATAGCATTCTGCTAAATATTTTGCAATTACTTGAACTTACACCATAAATGTAAATATAAACTCACTCTTACTGTTATTGATACCAGAAGAGAGAAAAGAGATAAAGATATGTATATTAAGCAGCAGGGATGATAAAGAATAGTTAACAAATTACACCGACTTCATAGACAAATTATACAATTTTGATGGCAGCTGTATTATATTTAAATGATCCTTTTTTCAAACGCAGTGGTTTTCGCTGGTGCTCAATTAAATAAGTGTTCTTCTGTTTATTTTTTGAAAATTCGATTCCCAGGTAGTTGTCTCTTGAAGTCCTTCTTGGACCCAGTTATTGACTTCGTATTTAAATTTCATTTAGCTTCAAGTTTCATTTAATTGCGAATATTAATTTTTCACTACAAATCTAAATTAAATTTAAATGTCCAATCGTCTTAATTTAAGTTTTATATAAGTTTATCCTATTGCTGCTTTTTTATTAGTACAAAAGAGGCAAACGAAACATACATTTGAGATATTATCTGTAAAAGATATGTTCTAATAAGTTGCTAATTTTGTGCCAAACAACACCACAATATGATATTTAACTAAATATAACATAGAATGAAATACAACAATTAAGTTTTTCTATGCTGTTGATAAATTTAATATATTTCTTTAAGCATTTTTATATTCTTCCAATAACTAACAGTTGTTCTATGGAGCACGTGCAATATTATTTGGAATTTAAAGGGAGCTGCTACACTTGTATTTAAATAAGAGCAATTAATGAAGACTGCATTTAAATACAACGTAAATTTAAATGAAAACAAACTTTTTTTATATGATAATTAATTAAATTTTTATAATGGTGAAAAAATTTTCGGGCTCATAACTAACTCACGCTTTTTAAACAATATTTATTTTCCAATATTATATGATGGTATATGTCTGGTTCAGACCTGGCTCTCGCCAAGAATTATTTCTAACTATAACAGTAATTGCTGCGATCAATAACTGTTGAACAAAGAAGACAGGATACTTTTCGATACTTTCAATAAGTAAATCGTAGCAACCAGCGGTTGTTCATTTGTTTGAAAGGTGTAAAGAAATGTTTGAGACGTGTATAAATGAAAAAGATTGTTTTTTGTGTTTTGACAGGTATTATTAGAGCATTTTTCTTTTTATATTCTCAGCAAGTTATTTAGATTGTTGGGATATAAAATTGAATGCTTGAGAATATCTTTCAAAAATTTCCAAAGTCTACTGATGAATAGGGTAGTTCCTATGAAATGTCGACATATAGATAGCTGGGAAACATAGAAAACAAGCTATTTATAATTTTTTATTGGAAAAAAAATATATGAAAATGTTTTTTTGTTTTATTTCAATGTTATATGCAAAAAATTTTCTTTACTTCGTATTATAAATGATTATTCTAACATAACAAGAAGATTAAGCAGACATTTAGAGAAAAGATTCAGTTTAATGGAATTTCTTTCTAAAATTAGTAATATGTAATTATGTATACATATGCAAAATGTATATTCATCATATGTATTTTTTAGATTTTCTTCTGATTTTTCTCATGATGGTCACCCTGTTTTGGCTTAACGGTCAATTTTGGGAAACCCTGTATAAGAAAACTAGATGCCAAAGGTTTGAAACCAAGAAATAAAACATTATTTCACGTTAAATTTTTTGAAAGAATTCAAAGGCCAGCCCACTTTGGCCCCGTTTTATTACCCATTTGGTCTTATTATGTTGGGGAAAGAAGTTTATTTTCATTCAATATTTAATAATAGTTTACAGTTTTATTAATGTACTAGGTCTAAAAAAAAGCTTAATTTTAGGAGAAAAATCTTCAAATCTTATTTCACTTAGAAAATTTTCTTCATTTGGCGGGCCATCTTTGGTCCCGTTTTATTACCAATTTGGTCTCGTTGTGGTGAGGAAAGAAGTTTATCTTCATTTAATGTTTAAGAAAAGTTCACAGTTTTGTTAATATACTAGGCCTAAGAAAATCTTCAAAATTAAACTAGTTAGTGGGAATTCCGAGCAAGCATTTTTTCTCATCCAATGAACATTTTAAGACTTGTGTGACACTTTGAAATGCCATTTAGCGATTAACTATGAAAACTGGAGGAAAATAATTAAAAAATTATAATAATTTAAATTGTTAACTAATAATTAATTAATTATTAATTTTTAAAAGTTTGCTAAACAATTTTCGTTCTTATTCAATGCCGTATGTTTATTAATATTTTTACCAAAAAAAGGGCAAATACACCGACGTTGCCATCCCTGTTCAGCAGTTTTTTATGTGTAAGAAAAGAGAAAACTTGAACATCTTGTTTTGCCGGCTTTTGTTTCTTTTTTTTCGTTTCTGTCGCACATATGCAAAGGTTGATTTTGAGTTTTCTTTTGACCATTTTCATTGCCGTGGAAAATAAGAAAACAAAACAAAAACATGTTCAGATAAACATACATAAGTACACAAGTACGTACATCCATATGTATGTACATATTACGTATATACATTTGTATGTACATATGTAGATGTACCAAAATACTCGTATATCGGTGTCTTAAATTCAAAACGCTGAAATCAAAAATTTAAAAAGTATTTTCGTAATAACATTTTACAAAAATTAAGTTCTCAAAAAATGTTGTTTAGAATGACTTAAATAAATTGATGGAAATCTTAATATTAGGTAGTAAAATTATGCCATCTTGATTACAAAAGAAACATATCGGCATCACATAAAGAAACAGCAAGAAGTGAATTATCAGTCTAATATTACATATGTATATAACTTCGATAGAATACATCTTTTACAATTTTGGATTTTCCAGAAATACTAAAATGTGTACTTATGACACTTTATACTGAAGCCAGCCACATGTAGACAGAAGTCGTCGAGTTATTATACTTTTTTCTATCATTGTTTTGGTTCCCATATGTATTTACAACGCACTCAGAGGTCTAGCTTAGCTCTAGTTCATTATTGAGTACCTCATTAACTTCATAATGATCAAGTGACAAGGACTGTTACAGTTTTATGTTCCGTAACAGGGCTGCACTTAACAGAACACTGTACAAGATTTCATTATGACCATATTTTATGAAGGCGACATAAAATTTAAAAACGTATTAACGAAATAATTTTTTAGAGGGCATATTAAAAAATTTTAAATGTAATAAAATAATTGCAGAGAAGAAAATTAAAGAAAATAAAAAAAGAAGTAAAAAATTGCCAAAAAAAATTTCCTGGTATTAACCAGGGTTATCAGATATGGCGATTTCTCGCCAAACGTGGCGAATTTTTATCTACTATAGCAACTAAACTGGTGAGTAAAAAATTATGTGGCAAAATAGTTGGCGCAGATTTAAAATACGAAGTATTTTTCCTATTTTATACAATGTTTTGTTGTCATACTGATTGCTCAAATGATTTATCATGACCTATGTGCCGGAAAAAATCGTCTGTTTTTGATATTCATAAGTCTGTTAGCTATCAATATGAATCAATTAAAAATAAAATTTCAGTCTGATTATATGCATGATCAACTATTTTCTACTACATAAGAATTTTCCCCAAAATTTTTTGAAAATTAAAAATGCAGATAATTTTTTGCTTACGGCGAATCAGCCATTCGGACTCGGAAATACAATAGTTTACGGCTCTGAGTTTGACACTCAGCTTAGGAATACTGAATAATTTAACGCCAGAAGAAATTAATTATTTAAAAGAAAGTTGTCTCACATACATATATGAAAAAACTTTTGAAGGAAATATTGTGCCGTTTAACTGAAAACATGAAGCTATTTAAAGTTTTTAAAGAAATTTCAACAACAATATGCGATAATCCGCTAATCCAAGCACAAAAAAGTGTTAAAAAATATTTTCCACAGAACATTTGTCGCTGACAAAAACTTCCAATACAAAATATATTACTGACGAAATTTGTTTATGAAAAAAAAAATTTTAAGCGTTCAATATTTTTTGAATCTTTAAAATGAACTAACAATAAGTATTCAAACCTTAAAAATAAAAAATAAAATGTATAAAAAAATTTAAAATATATGAAAAATGTATCGCTGAAAAATATTTTATATAAAAAGACTAGCGCTGACAGATATTTTCTATGGAAATTTTTTTATTATATTGGTAACAAAAACTCCTGATAAAAAAGTTATTGCTAAATAAAACGAAATACTACTTAGCTAAATAAAACTTTTAAACATTATCGCTAACCAAAATTTCCTAAAGAATATATAATTTTAAGTTAAATTTTCCCTAGGACAATTAGTACTGACAGCTATTTTCTATATAAAATTTATCGCTGATGAATATTTTGCGCAAAAAGATTAGTGCTGACAAATATTTTCTATTTTCGATGACAAAAATTCGTAATGAAAAAGTTATCGCTGACAAAAAGTTTATCGTTGACCAAAATTTTCTATAGAAATTATATTTTTAGCTTAAATTTTCTCTAGGACAATCAGTGCTGACAACTATTTCCTATATGAAATTTATCGCTGACAAATATTTTATACAAAACAATTAGTGCTGGCAAATTTTTTTCTATGTAAGATATATCGATGACAAAAACTCCTGATGAAAAAGTTATTTATGGCTGACAAAAAAAATGTAAAGAAAAGTTTATCGCCGAACAAAATTTTCTATAGAAAATACATTTTTGAGTTAAATTTTTTCTAGGAAAAACAGTGCTGACAGCATATTCTTCTATAAGATTTAGTGCTGACAAAAGTTTTATTTGAAAGGGGTTTTTATAATGATGATAAAATTTCCTGATAAAAAAGTTGTTGCTGAAAAAAATTTCTTTTAATGAAAAGTTTATCGCCAACCAAAAGTTCACTGCTAACTTAAATCTTCTCTGGGACAATAAGTGTTGACAACTATTTAGAATTTACCGCTGACAAAAATTTTTTGTAAAAAGATTAGTGCTGACAAATATTTTCTATGGAAGATATATCGATGACAGAAATTCCTGAAGAAAGAGTTATCGCTGATAAATAGTTGTAAAGAAAAGTTTATTGCTGACTAAAACTTTCTATAGAAAATACATTTTTGAGTTAAATTTTGTTCAGGACAATCGGTGCTGACAACTATTTCGTATATAAAATATACTGCTGACAAATATTTTGTATTAAATGTTATTGCTGACAAAAATTTTCTATGGAAGATATTTTATATTGATGATAAAAATTCCTGTTGAAAAAGTTATTACTGAAAAAGAATTTTAATAAAAAGTATATCGCTAACCAAAATTTTCTATAGAAATTCCACCGCGGACTTAAATTTTCTCTAGGACAATATGAAAAATATTTCCTATGGAAGATATATCGATAACAAAAATTTTTGGTGAAAAATTATCGCTGACGAAAAGTTGTTAAGAAAAGTTTATTGCTAACTAATATTTTCTATAGAAACTCAATTGCTGATTTAAATTTTCTCTAAGACAATTAATGCTGACAGATATTTGCTATATAAAATTTATCGCTGACAAAATTTTATATAAAAATATTAGTGCTGACAAACATTTTCTATGGAAGATATATCGACAGAAAAAATTGCTGAAGCAAAAGTTATCGCTGACAAAAAGTTGTAAAGAAAAATTTATCGCTAAGCAAAATTTTCTATAGAAAATACATTTTTGAGAAAAATTTCCTCTAGGACAATCAGTGCTGACAACTATTTCCTATATAAAATTTACTGCTGACAAATATTTTATATAAAATATTATTGTTGACAAAAATCTTCTATGGAAGATTTTTTAAATTGATGATAAAAATTCTTGATAAAAACGTTATTGCTGACAAAAAAATTTTAATGAAAATCTTATCGCTACCCAAAATTTTCTACAGAAACTCCACTGCTGACTTAAATTTTCTCCAGGAAAATCAGTTTTGAGAACTACTTCTACTTTATATAAAAAGATTAGTGCTGACAAATATTTTCTATGCAAGATATATCGACTATGAAAAATTCGTCCTGAAAAAGCTATCGCTGACAAAAAGTTGTAAAGAAACGTGAACAAAATTTTCTATAGAAAATAAATTTTTGCGTTAAACTTTCTCTAGGGCTGGCAAATATTTTATTTTAAAAGGATATTGCTGACAAAAGTTTTCTATGGAAGATTTTTTAAATTGATGATAAAAATTCCTGATGATACACGGAAGCAGTGTTGACAACTATTTCCTATATAAATTTTATATAAAATATTTTCTATAAAAATTTTGGTGCTGACACACATTCTCTATAGAAAAAAATTCCTGATGAAAAAGTTGTCGCTGGCAAATAGTTGTAAAGAAAAGTTTATCGCTGACCAAATTTTCTTTAGAAACTCAATTGCTGATTTTAATTTTCTCTAGGACAATTAATGCTGACAAATATTTGCTATATGAAATTTATCGCTGACAAAAATTTTGTATAAAAATTTAGTGCTGACAAATATTTTCTATGTATGGATGACAAAAATTTATGATGATAAAGCTACCGCTGACAAAAAGTTGTAAATAAAAGTTTATCGCTAACTAATATTATCTAAATTTGCTATATAAAATTTATCGCTGACAAAAATTTTATATAAAAAATTAGTGCTTAATTTTTATATAAAATTATAATTTAATTAGTGTTTTATATAAAAAATTAGTGTGGGAGATATATCGATAGAAAAAATTCCTGAAGCAAAAGTTATCGCTGACAAAAAGTTGTAAAGAAAAGTTTATCGCTAAGCAACATTTTCTATAGAAAATAAATTTGTAAGTTAAATAAAAAAAATTTATTTTTTATATACTATTTTTCGTTTTTATATATGTATGAAAAAAAAAAATTTTAATACATTATTGAAAAAAACTTGTGGTAACCGACTTCTTATCTTTTCATAAGTTTAAAAATTTTTTCAAACCGGTTCTTTGTTTTGCTCATTTCAAAATCACTTTTAGTTTGTTTAAACTAAATTTAAATTAATATCCGCTTAATGTGTTTCCATTTAAATTCATTTAAGTTTCATTGGCTTTCTAGTTCTCTTAATTATTCTAATAAATACGTTCTGAGTGTTGAAGGTGGAGTAATTTTGTAGGTTTGAAACTTTTAGTTGCCACCTTTTTCAGTTTAATAAAACTGTAGTGCTCAACTTTTTTAATTATTCTGCTGCATTAATTTCGTATTTATATTCATGATTAGACTTTGATACTCTCAGGCAAACACACACACGAACACACACACACACACACGCATACATCAATTACACTTTAATACATTAACCGCCTACAGAATAATTTGCTCTGCAAAAGACATCCCACCCCCGCTCAATTCCTTTAGTTTTAATCGCAAGTAGGAAATGTATAAAGTCCTTAAAAATTCATGCTAAATTATTTCGACTGTTGTTTTGATTGCACAAGCTTCTCCTCACATCACACTACATTAGCATTCCTTCAAATGCCAAAGCTGTTTAAACCTGCTTGGGCTTAAAAGCTTAAAGGCAGCAAGCACAACATTCCTGTTGGCTCCAGTTTGAATGTGTGCGTGTTTTCAATGACTTTGTGCCATGTTTGTGTATTCATTTGTAATCAGGCGTTAATTAGTAAACATTAACGCCGGGATATCATTAAGGATATGCTCAAGGATATGTCAATGTTTGGGGTATAAAAATAATTCAACATCCGTTTCGTACAAAACTTTTTTCTTGCTGTAATTTTGTGTTTAGAAAGCAGATAAACCGGCAGGCTATAATCAACTTGATACTGTGATACACAAATAAACTCATGTTGTCTAATGATGCGCAATATTTCCTTAACTTTTCTCGAAAATTTTCTTCTTGCAATTTTCCAAAAAATGTTTGATTTATTATGCCAATAACTAGAAAAATTAAATAATAAAAAAAGAGCTGTAAAACAATTTTGACATAAAGTGTCATTCGAATTGATTCATATGGGTCAATATAAATCAATAGCAGCCGTTCTTTATTGCAAAAATGCACAAAAAATCTGCAAACAATGCAACCGGAAAAAATCGTATTTTTAAACACTCACTCGTTTGTTTGGCCGGTACATAAATTTTGCGCTCAAAGAAAACTCTGTGCTCAACACTCCAAAACAAATAACATGTAAAGCAAAAATAAAAAAATCTATTTCCCCATAAATCATGGTAATGAAAAGTTCTTTATATGCTTTATTATATTTAATTCAATACAAAATTTATTTATTGTACTTTGTGGCCAGATAAATTCTCATATTTTTACCCCCCGAAAAAAAAGAACTTAAAAAGATCTTAGAGCTTTTTTTAAGCCATAATTTATGACAATTTTTAAAGATTTAAAACACATTAAAGAGCTTTAAAGTTTGAATGGCAAAAAAAAAATAGAATAAGAACTAGCAAAGAAGTAACTTAAAAACTATGTAAGCATCAAACTTTAATTTACACTCAAAGAAAATATTAGTGAAATCCAAAAACCGCAAGGAGTGGTTAAATTTTAAGGGCACACCCAAACGTTACGTTTTTTTTCTGCATTTCATTTGACATTTCCCAATTTCAGACTGATTGAATTTGAACCACGGAAAGATACACATTCAAGCAAGGCGTTAAAGTTATTCAGACTTATTATGAAAATGAACAGAAAAAATTATAGTGAAAATAAAATCAACAAAATTTTTGTCTGAAAAAAATTTTTTTTATGAATTTATGTATCGTATTTTGTTGTTGTTTAAAATAATTCCTGTTTTCGATCAATAACTATTTTTACTTAACTTTTGTTTGAATCAAACAATTTATTAATTGATTCAACAAATTTCGTTATTGAACACGAAAAAAAATTTTTGATTTTTTCGGCCAATTTAATCGTACAAATGTGCGTACAATCAGAAAAATCGTGTAAAAATTTGAGCATCCTGGGTCTGTAGGCAGTGTCAAAATACCAGTGCATGGTCGTACAGCTCGTTCTGCAGAAAATATTGCTGCTGTTCGCGATGATGGGGCCGTCCACCTCAACATTCATCATAGTGCCCAACAAATGCAACTCTCACGCTCGTCGTTGATGAATATTATGCATAAAGTCTTGCATTTACACGCTTCCTAGGTGCAACTGAGTCAAGAACTGAAGCCTCGTGACCATTCCAAGCATCGTTTATGGTCAGAATGGTGGCAAGAAATGGTAACACTGGATGAAGCAGAAAATCCCCTTCTTTTCACCTCAGTGGGTTCGTCAATAAGCACCCACAAAGAGTGATAGTTTGGTGCGGTTTATGTATGGCCCGAAGTGGAAGGTACGGATGTGGACGATATGTGCGCGTATTATCTCACATGGTACCGATGTCAGTTGGCCGCCAAGATGATGTGATTTGACACCGTTGGGCTTTCTTCCTTGGGGTTATGTAAAATAAAAGATATACGTCGATAAGCCAGTAATAATTCTAGAGCTAAAGGATGCGAGTAAAAAGAGTTTACTTTAGCACCTGCCTTTGCGGCCTTATCTGATGAAGGACCAAGTCCACGAAGTGAATTATTCGCGATTCACCGGCGCAGTTCTTACCATATGTTTGTAGCCAAATATGCAACCCCTTGATTAGGTGCTTGGTCCTTCTAATTCCTCCTGTATGCTTACGATACAGATATATCTTCGTATTGACACACTTCAGGCTCGGTTTGTACTTGCACTTGGCACACGCTGGAATCGGATGTTATGGGAGTTCCCTAGGGTTCAGTATAATAACGGCTGCTGGTGAGAATTTCTTTTAGGACGTATCAGATTTATCTTCGTACGAACACACTTTAGGTTCGGTATGACCGTTGAATCGGGTATGGTAGGAACTCCGTCGGGTTCGGTATAACAACGGTTGCTGGTGAGAATTCACTTAGGAAGGGTTGGGTGTATATTTCTATGGACAGGCTTCAGATTCGGTATGGCATTCGTACTCGGCATACACTGGAATCGGGTATGGTAGGAACTCTCTTTCTTTCGGTATAACAACGGTTGGTGGTGGGAATATCTCTTAGGACGGGTCGGCTGTATCTTCGTATGAACAGGCCGCAGCTTTGGTATTGCAGTCGTACTCGGCATACAATTTAATCGGGTATAGTAGGAAGTCCTTTTCGTTCAGTATAACAACGGTTGGGGGCAAGATACCTGTTAGGACGGATTGGGTGTATGTTCATACGGACAGATCTCAGCTTCGGTATGGCATTCGTACTCGGTATACAGTGAAATCGGGTATGGTAGAAACTCCGTCGGGTTCGGCATAACAACGGTTGCTGGTGAGAATTCCTCTTAGGACGAGTTGGGTGTATATTCGTATGGACAGGCCGCGGCTTCGGTATGGCAGTCGTACCCGGCATACACTGGAATCGGATATGGTAGGAACTCTCTTTCTTTCAGCATAACAACGGTTGGTGGTGGGAATTTCTCTTAGAACGGGTCGGGTGTATCTTCGTATGGATGTTTATGTTACGGCCGCAGAGACCAGGGAGGTTTCAACTAGCTACTTTTTCTGTACACAGACCACTCAGTGGGTTCCAACCCTCTCCCCGGGTATGCCGACAATGGATAAATGGTCACGGAACTTCTTCCTTTTTGAGCAGCGTTGCCAGAATGAATCAATTTTGAAGTAAAATAAGATTTGAAGATCTTTTTTTCACAACTAAGATAATAGACATTTGTTGCTATAAGAAGGTCCCTTAGGAAATGTTCTGTTTGCTAAAAATAGTCCTTAAGAAAACTAATTCGTTTTTAAATTAATCGTGTGCATTAAAATGAAAATTACATAGTTTTTTGGGTGTATTTTTTCTTTGGGCTGGTTGGTTGCTCATAGAGAGGAGTTTGTTTGTCTATCTCATATGGAGTTGTAGTAAAATGGTTACTAATTCTAATTTATGGCTCCTATAAACGGAATAATCTTGTGGCTTTTATTCGACCACTAAAAGTAATAGAAAATTTTTATAGCAAGAGAGTAGTCTATTTGTTACTATTCTTTTCTTTTCTTTTTTTTTTAACAATTTGTTAAACAAATTCCTTTAATAGATTTTTAAATTTCACATGAGTCCCTACTTACGGTCCATACAATTTATGCTGAATTAACGCTTTTAGAGTAACGTTTACAGTAAAAGCATAGACTTGCTTGTTTAGCAGGCAAAAAGATTTGAATTCACACAATTTTAGTTTTGTGTGTTGCCTAAACGTGACTGAGCTGTTAAAGACCAGAATATTTTTTTTTTTTTTGTTCGAAGCCCCTGGTGAGTGATAAACAGGCATTTTTTACGTTTTACTTTGGGAGAATGAGAAAATGGGGGAAAAAAGCAAACAGTAATTTTTCTACATATTGTATGTATAGAAATATTTAATTTTTAATACATATCCTGGATGCCAATTAACTGCTGTTATCTCTAAATCCAAACAAAATTTGAAACGAAAATAAAAGCAAAAGTTTTATTTAATTTACAAATTCAGGTTGGCAAATAATATTATAAATTTACACAACAAATGAATAACAAACATGAGCAAATTAACACATACAAAGCATAAAGGCCTTATTATCCTTTTGCCGACACCCTGAAACTTAATGGTCAAAACCTTAAACAGAAAAGGTCAAAATTATTAATGGAAATATTTTGGGAAAAAAGGCAAAAAGGATATTTAGAATCTTTCAAGCTGTAAAATTTACACAAACTTTTTGCAGAAATATAATCGATATTCATAACTTTAAAAAAGGACTAAAGGACTTGTGTGCTGTTCAACACACACTGACATATCACTGCACTCCTTTCCACCATTCCATAAAAGTGTAAGTGTAAAGTTATTTTTGTGAATTTTTTTTTTTTTTTGCTAAAGCTCAAAGAACGTTGTTTATACTTTTTAAGAACCAGGCATGAAACGCATAGCGAAAACAAAACAAAAAAGAGAAAAATTAAAGCAAAACCAAAAAGCCATTCCGCCATAAAATTCATAAAAAGCTTAAAATACATTCATGTTTGAAATACCAACGCTCGTAAACTCACACGTAACGTAAGGATCAAATAACTTTAATCTGATGGAAACTTATCAACAAGAATCAAAGAGAAAGGGAGCGATATTGAAGCACAAAATCATTTTACCCAGTAGTAAAAATAGCAAAACAGTTAAACAGAAAATTAATTGCTTTGGGAAAATGCGCCTTAAAAATTGGTTAAATACGTAATATAGATTTTAATTTATTGAATTTTTGTTGAACTTTATAATTTTTTTTTTTTTTTTAAGCATTTTTTTATTTATTGAATCTTCAAAATGAACTAACAATAAGTATTCAAATCTTAATACAAAATTTTTTTTTATAATTTTTAAATAAAATTTTTGGTTTGTACATTTGTACAACGGGTTATAGTTCAAGTTTTTTCCTTTTTTAGGTTTTTTTCCTAAGAAGGATTTTTTACAATACAAATTTGCTGGGATCAATAATTTTTGATTGAAGAAGACAAGAAAAATAATAATCAAATCTTTAGCTGGGGGGCAACTAGCTGTTTCGTAGTCGCTACACACAAAAATTATTGATCACAGCAAATTTGTATTGTAAAAAATCCTTCTTAGGAAAAAAACTTAAGAAAGGAAAAAACTTGAACTATAACCCGTTGTACAAATGTACAAACCAAAAATTTAATAAAGATTTTGTTTCTATAGTTTAAAAAAGGGCTGGTGAACTTTTTCCAGTTCCAGTTTACACACATCAGGCTTTCTTTATCAATTCTGCTGCAATTTCCTTTTGCGCTTGCATTTACGTTCACACACAAAAGTTTTGTCTTAAAATTTTCATATTTTTTGACATTTGATTTTAGACTTGACGGTACCGTTTTCCATTCTTTTTTTTCCGTTCTCCCACAAATTGCACCGTTTTTGGAGCTTTTTAAAATTTGTGCGAAAAATTCTTTAGTGGGTGCGGGGTGCGCTTTTTTTAGATTTTGGGCGCGCTTTTTACTTTTCGGTGGCACCAAATCAACTTCAACTCAACTTTTTGTTTATATTTAAGAAAAAAAAAAATTATTCAAGTGCCCAAAATATTACGTTTCATTTTGCTGTTGTTTATTATACATATTCTCGAAACGAAAAGAAACATTTCGTTTTATAAAATTTGCTGCTTCTAGAACGTGTTTTACTATTAAACGATCAAGCCAAGTTTGTCAAAATTACAATAAATGCAGACGCATATAGTGAAGTTCACATTTATGATGGCACGTGAATTCGTTACTGTTTAGGTAATTGATTTTTTTTTTTTTTTTTTTTTTGACAATTCAATTATTTATTGTATCATCTAAAAGAACTAACAATAAGAATGCAAATCTTAAATCTAAAAATTCATTAATTAAATAGAAAAAAAAATTAATTAATGTTGAAAAATTTTATTTACTTAGGTCCAGCCAATGCTAGACGAAAAGTTGCTTCTTGCGTGTATTTTGTTGGTAAATCAGCTTTCCAACGCTCTGATGGTTGCAAGGGTGTCCATCCTTCTCAGTCGAGTGTGGCCGCCAAAGTTAAGGATGCTACGTGCGAGAGGATTTAGGTGAGACTCCAGTCTGTTAATGTACCTTATCGCGTGTTTTGAAAATTCATCTTTCACTAAGGGTACACCTAGATTTTTGTGAATTTGAGAGATTTTAAAATACCATGGAGCTGCAGTAATTGAACGGAGAATTTTATTCCGGCGCTTTTGAATTTTCTTAATGTTGGATGCAGAGGCGGTACCCCACAATCGAATTCCATAGCTCCATATTGGCTTTAGGATTGCGTTATACAACTAAAGTTTGCAATCTAACTTCAAGGTTAGTAGTTTATGGTGATAGGTAAAATACTAGTCTTTTCACTATTGACCACAAATTCTCAGTCGGAATTTGGTCGGCCCTTTGCGCTGGCCTCTATCAACTGGAAATTTTGACCGTTCAGCTTTTCACAATTTTGGTTGTATGCTTTGAGTCGCTATCCTGCCGAAAAACTACTTCTACCGCATGATAGGCTGCTTTTGTCTACAAAAATGTTAAGATTAGCCTGCAAACTATGCAGCTGGTCTGCTTTCTTCATTATGCCATCAATTTTTTTCGGTGGACCAATGTACCATCAAGTGAAGCAGCCCTAAGTCATGACACTGCTTCCTCCATGCTTTACTGTTTCCTTAACAAGGGAAGACGCTTTCGTGGGCGTTTTTAGTAATATTGCTTACTATGGGACTGAAAACGATTGAATTTAGTTCGTCTGATCAGATTACATGCGTCCAGTCATCACCTATCCAGTTGATGTGCGCTGTAGCACTTCAACTGGACAAGACAGGTCTTTGCTTTTTCCGCTGCGATATACGTGCTGCAAAAAGTTGATGGAATAATAAAGAAAGAAGACTAGCTGCATAGTTTACAGCCAATCTTAACGATTTGGTAGACAAAAACATTCATCCGAAATCGTGAAAGAAAGGCTCAACGGTCAACATTACCGCGTAATAGAGGGGCCTGCGCAAAGTGCCGATCTAAGTTCAATTGAGAATTTCTGGTCAATCGTGAAAAGAAGTTTGATATTTTACTAATCACCGCAAACTACTTTGGACGAACTTTAGCTACGAATTCTCTACGTTTGGGTAGACATTCCAAAGAAGGTTATTCATAAATTGATAGAAAGTATGCCAAACCGTATAGAGAGTAGTGTTTTGTCCTTAGTCCAGTGAACACGTTTTCGTGCCATCCGCGTCTTTTTTTACCTGTTTTATTTGTTGAAATTCGTGTCGTCCGTTTTTTTGTCTACGTGCTCTTTTATTTTATATTTTTTGCAATAAAAATTAAATTTAAATTATATGCAATTTAACTGCAACTGTTGTCCGTGGTTTCTTTATATATATGTTCAATATTAATTTATTTTCAATGCATTTCATTACCTTGTAATGTGGAAGGTGTTGGATTAAATTTTAATAATCTGAGCAGTGTCAAAGGTATATACACTGGGCACTGATCAGTTTTAACTAATTTAATTCCAACATTGTAAATGCTGCAATAGAGTTTCTTTTAGTCTGTCGTGTTGTTATTGTTAAAGTTAAACCTCCACGAACACTACTCCCTCTTTTCTCCTCATCATAACCTATTTTCCTAGTTCCAGTACAATGCGCTGCATATGTATACTACCTGAATACTAGTCCCAGATAAAAAAAAGGTAGAATTTCTGCCGATGAGCCAATTTAGTTGCACTGCTTTTAATTCCATCTGAGTGACTTTAGCGTCAATGTGAGACTTCCACGTGATTCTACGGTCGAAATGAATACCAAGGTATTTGACTTCACTATGTTGCGGAACAATATAGTTGTTGATTTTAATAGCCGAACAAGTTTTTCTGCGTAGTGTGAATGTAACATGTAACGTAGTGTGAATGGTACATTTTTGTTCATTTACTTTGATTTTCCAAAGTTTAAGCCATTTCTCCAATATAAGAATGCATTCTTGCAAATTTCGTGATGCTAATTTATAGTCTTCATGGGCACGGATGTATGGATGTATCATCTGCAAAAGTTGAAGTGTGAATTTTGCAACTCGTTGGCATGTCTGAAGCATATATAAAGTTGGACCCAATATGCTACCCTGGTGAACTCCAGTTTCGATTGCTGAGCCCAGCTTTTGAAATCACCTCTCTAACAACTTGTAAGTATTTGCAGGCAAGTTTAATTTTATTTTATGAGTTAAGGCAGAATTAGTTTGTACGATTATTTTCCGTTCTGAATCAGCTGTTCTGTTTCTATTCAATATAAACTATATGTGCATGATTTGTTTTCACTTTTTCGTTCTGTTCTGTTGCGGACGAATCTGTTGAAAATAGAATTCAACGTTAAGTGACGGTCAGATATGTGTATGTCTTACTTTTTTCAGGTATGGAAACATTAATTTTTTATTCAAATGTATTTATTTATTTATTTTTTTTGTCAATAGCTAAGAAAAATTTGTTTCATTTAAAGATTTTTAAAAGTTAATACATTTGTAACAATTAAGCAACTATGAATGATCAAAAGAATATTATTTTATTTTGTATAAGAAGTGTCATAAACTCTGCAGATTGTGAAAGAAAGAAGTGGGCTGTTCTTCGTTGGTTTTCTTATATCGGGTGGTTAAATTTCAAGGGCCGATGTTGAATGTGAACCACACCTAAACGCCAAGTTTTTTTTCCGAATTTTATTTGACATTTCTCTATTTCAGACTTACTCAATGAACCACGGAGAGATACACAATCCAACAACGTGTTAAAGTTATCCAGACTTATTATGAAAATGATGATCAATTTTCGAAGAAAATCATCTTCAGTGATGAGGCACATTTTCACCTCAGTGGATTCGTCAATAAACAGAATTACCGCATTTGGGCGAATGAGAATCCAAGAGTGACTGTTGAAAAACCAATGCACCCACAAAGAGTGACTGTTTGGTAAGGTTTATATGCTGGCGGCATCTTCGGGCCGTATTTTTTCCAAAATGAGGCCGGTCAGGCAGTTACTGTGAATGGTGTTCGCTATCGTGAGATGATAACGAACTTTTTATGGCCCGAATTGGAAGATATGGATGTAGACGATATGTGGTTTCAGCAGGACGGTGCCACTTGCCACACAGCTAACGAAACAATTGCTCTTTTGCGCAACAAATTCAATGGCCGTGTTATCTCACGTAATGGCGATGTCAATTGGCCGCCAAGATCATGTGATTTGACACCGTTGGACTTTTTTCTTTGGGGTTATTTGAAAGAAAAGGTGTACGTCGATAAGCCAGCAACAATTCAACAGCTAAAGGATGAGATAATTCGGCACATTAATGGCATAGAACCTCCATTATGCCTCAGGGTCATCGAAAATTTGGACCATCGGATGGAGGTGTGCCGCCGTGATCGCGGCGCCCATTTGGCCGATATTTTGTTCCATACATAATTCAGTAATACCAATATATCATAATAAAATAAAATTACAATAATTTCCTAAATAGTTTGTGTTTTATTCAAAATCAACATCGGCCCTTGAAATTTAAACACCCTTTACAAGATATAGATATAGATATAGATATAGATATAGATATAGATATAGATATAGATATAGATATAGATATAGATATAGATATAGATATAGATATAGATATAGATATAGATATAGATATAGATATAGATATAGATATAAATAAAGATATGGATATAGATATAGATATAGATATAGATATAGATATAGATATAGATATAGATATAGATATAGATATAGATATAGATATAGATATAGATATAGATATAGATATAGATATTTTATTCTTCATTCCAATGTTTTTCTTTTATTTATGCTCTACTGTAAAAAAACAGCTGAATTGTAAAATATTTGCTACAGAAATGAACGGCAGCAAAAAGTAAAAACTAATGAGGCCTTTAACCCTTCGTACCACACTTTGTCAAAAGCTTTGGAATCGTGAATGAATAGAGGTGAGCAATATTCATAAATCAAATATCTTTGAAAGCGTTTCTGATAACATTTACCAGCCTGTGTGTTTGTTCTATGGTGCTATGCTTAGCCCTAAAACCGAATTGATGGATAGGAATACATCCTACTTCATTCAAGATTGGGGTCAACCTCGTCGTTAGCAAATTCTCGAACAGTTTTAAAATTGCTGGCAATAGACTTATTGGCCTATATGACTCAACTTTTGTAGGATCCTTTCCCGATTTGGGTATCATAGTAATGACAGACACCTTCTACCCAGCAGGAAAATACTCAAGACGTAAAATAGCATTAAAAATAAAAAGGACAATTCTTTTAGCTACTCGGGGTTTTTGCACAAGGTTTTTAATATAAAATATTATACTTTTTATAATGCAAAATTGGTTTTTAAAAATGGAGTTTTAAAATTCGGTGCATTTTTGTTGCAATAATGCGCTTTTTTCCCCCATTTTGATGCGTTTTGAAATTTCGAAGTAGACAAGGCTGTTTCCTGGTTTCCTTTTCCCACTGAATAATAATTGTGAAATATATTTCTTTAATGTATAAAAAGCTGAAAATCTTTTATTTTCCAAACTCTAGAAATTTACGTCCCAATCTCGTTATTTTATTACGAAAAAAGGTAAACAATATTCGGTTACAGGAGGAAGGGTTGGGGGTTCAGTTTATAAAATTAACATGCAGTGCACGTTTCGATATGATGTTTTTGTTAAGAAAAAAAAAAAAAAAACTTTTGTAACTTGTTAACTTAAGTTTCTTCGTCGCCTTTTTTTTCGTTTGAAAAGAAAAAGCATAAAATAAATTTATGAATCTAAAAGCATGAATAATGCGTGCACACTCGTAAGTATCAACGTAACTTTTCTTTAGCATATCGTTTACTGCTGTCACTTTGGTAAAAAATGTCAGGACATAATTAAGACAATTTTGTTTATTTCCTTGTCCGTTGACAGCATTTCAGAGTTTATTGGAGCTAATTTTCAATAATACTTCTTTACTTCCGATAAGGCTCCGCTTTTTCAAAAGAGAAAGTAGAAAAAACCCTTCACTAGATGTGTATTAAATTAGGGAATTATGTTGCCACTTATCAGCAAAAGTAAAATAAAATGAAATGAAAAGTAATTTTTAAAAGGCAAATAAAGTTTTCCAGCCATAAAAATAACTATCGTGCTGTTCACAGAACACAGACGAGCAACTTGTCTAGAGAATTTATATGAAAGTTACTAAATTTTTTGAGTGATTTCCATATAAATTTTTTTAGATGAGTGCTAGTCTGTGTTCTATGAACAGCACATATATAGAAATCTAAACCTTTAATATGAGCGTGGTTGAAATTTCTTTCACAGGGGGTTGAATAACGAGGCATTTTTTCTTATTAATGTACTATTCATAAAACACGGACAAGCAACTCGTTTAGAATATTTGTATAAAAGTTACTCAATCTTTTGAGTGTTTTCCATACAAAATTTGTTAAACGAGTCGCTCGTCTGTGCTCTGTAAACAGCACATAAAATACTAACAAAAATTTTTGTCACCTAACTTAACCCTTTTCCTTATTTTATCACGCCCCTGTTTTGTCTAAGTATTTTGTCCACGTGCCAGATTTCGTCATTTATGTTGCTCTGTTTTGCATTTTGCCTTTAAATCCCTTTTTTTACAGCCATTTTCTTGCAGGACATGACTTACCTAGTAAACTAAAATATAAATAAAAAAACCAATGCAACAACAACAGAAAAAGGATGCCTCGTTGTTGTTCAATACTTTTCTTGTTCTTGCGTCGTAAAAACTGTTCCACAAAAAAAAAGGGGTGTGCAACAAATCAAATTGATTGTTCGCCCAACACTCATTCAGACAAACAATTCTGCTCCAATAAACAACTAAATGATGTCAGGAAGAAACGAAGATACAAAATGTACTTCTCACTGTCTGAATGCCTTTCTGACTTTTCCTTCAATTCTTGTTTAGAGCCATGTCATCAACTCATTAAGCAAAAGGGTAAATAAGAGCATACAAACGTTCCATATTTATCACGCAATAGCATCACCAGCAGAAAAAAATAGGTAAGAAATTTTATCAGCAAAAGAAAGTTGTTGATATCGGAAATTTATTACAAAAATTATGTGCACAAGCTTTTCTGTAATTGGAACACAATCAGAGTGTGCAAACAGTAATCAACAATTTGTGCACACTAATTATTTGCCAAACACTTATTTCACTTAAAATGGTTGGCACGTAAAAGACACGAGCAATTTTATTGTTGGTTTTTTGGTGAAAATCAGAGAAACAAGATTACTAACACATATAATCACAACATTTTTCTAAATTTCCCGATAACTTTTTGTTGCAAAGTAAAGTTGGCAATAAATTTCCTATCAGCAAGAAAATTTACCAATAGCCTCTATAGAAAAAAGTCACTTATCGATAACTTTTCTATAAAAAAGTGACGTTGTGGATAAGATTTCTATGGAAAAGTTAGGTTATTGGTAATTTTAATGTGGAAAAATAATATTAAAGTGAACCTTCCGGTGGAAAAGTAAAGTTATCGATAACTACTCTACGAAAAAATTACTTATCGACAACTTTCCTGTAGAAAACTGAAGTTGTAGTTACTTTTTTATGGAAAAGTGAAATGAAAAATGTTGAAAAATGCAAATTAAAGTGTATTTTCTGAAAGAAAAGTAAAGTTATCGACAGCTCTTGTATGAAAAAGTGATCTAGAGATAACCTTTCTATAGAAGAGTGAAGTTATGGATAACTTTTCTATGGAAAATTGAAGTTATAGGTAATTTTAATGTGGAAATATAAAAATTAAAGTGAACCTTCCAATGGAAAAGTAACGTTATCGATAACCCTAATACGCAAAATTGATTTTTCGATAACTACATATTAAATTATTGATGATACATGTAAACACAACATTTTTCTACACATCTCGATATATTTTTTTGTTGCAAAGTAAAATTCGCAATAAATTTCCTATCAGCAAGAAAATTTACCTATAGCCTTTATGTGAAAAAGTGACTTATCGATAACTTTCCTACATAAAATTAAGGTTGTGGATATTTTTTCTATGAAAAAGCTAAGTTATAGGTTATTTAATGTGGAAAAATTGAAAATAAAGTGAAACTTCTGATGGAAAAAGAAAAAGTAAAGTTATTGATAACTACTCTACGAAAAAGTCATTTATCGATAACTTTCCCATAGAAAAGTAAAGCTATGGATAACAAAGTAAAGTTATTGATAGCTACTCCACGAAAAAGTTACTTATTGATAACTTTCCTATAGAAAAGTAAAGCTATGGATAACTTTTTTATGGAAAAACGAAATTATATATAATTTTAATATGGAAAAATTAAAGTTAAAGAGAACCGTCCGATGGAAAAGTAAAATTATCGATAACCCTTGGACGAAAACGTGATTTAGCGATAACTTTTCTATAGAAAAGTGAAGTGTGGATTTTTTATGGAAAAGTTTATTTATAGTTAATTTTAATGTGGAATAATGATGTTATCAATATCTCTCTATAGAAAGTTGAAGTGACCCTTCTAATGGAAAATAAAAGCTATCGATAACTTTTTTACGAACAGTAAAATTATACATAATTTTTATATAAAAGGTAAACCTACTTTTCTATTAAAAGTAAAGTTATGGTTAACTTTTCTATAAGAAACCGACTTACCGATAACTTTTCTATTGAAAAGTGAAATTGTAGGTAATTTTAATATGAAACTATGATGTTCCATATCTTTCCATAGATAATGAATTGAAATAAAATTTTTAACTACAATAAGTTTTCTATAGAAAGTAAAGCTATAAAACCTTTTCGATAAAACGTGAAAGTATCGACAACTATTTTGTAACAAGTGATGTCATAGATAACTTTTCTATAAAAGTGAAGCTAACGATAACTTTTCTATAAACAGTAATGCTATTGATAACTTTTCCATAAAAAAGAAAGTTATCCACACATTTTCCATAAAAGGTAGAGTTATCGATAGCTTAACTTTTTTAGTACATTTATTGATACCTGTTATTTGATAGAAAAACAATGATTGTTATAATCTGCGTTTGAAAAGTAAGGTTATCAATATATCCACAAAGTTATCGATATATTTTATATAGAAAAGTAAAATTACCGATAGCTTTTCCATAGCAGAAAAAAGCTTCCGAAAACTTTCTTTTAGAAAAATAGTGCCATCTTTAAACTTTTTAATAGAAAATTAAAATTATTTATAACTCTTCTATAAAAAAATAATATAATCGATAACATTTTTATAGCAAGTATTTTTTACCTATAATTTTTTTATAGAAAAGTTAAATTTTTTAATATATTTGTATACGGAAATAAATTATTCTGTAATATTTTCTATAGAAAAATAAAGTTATCAAAAAAATTTTTACTAAAAGAAGAGTTGAATTACCGAAAGCTTTTCTGTAGCATAGTCAAGCTTTCGATAACTTTTCTGTAGAAAAAAATGGCATCGTTAACATTTTGGCAACACATTAATGTTATTTTATATTATTCACATTATTTAGTCGAAAAATAAAATGTTAGACAGCAAAATAATATAATAATCGATAATTGTTTTAATAGAAATGTTAAGTAATCTTATGTAACCCTTCTATACAAAAGTAAAATTGCATGTTTAAGTCTAAACCTAAAGCTACCGATGAGTTTTCTTATGTCAAAGTAAAGTTATTAATAAATTTTTCTAAAAGCGAGAACTTATCAATAGCTCTTTTATAGCACAATAAAGTTTCCGATAACTTTTCTTCAGAAAAATAATGTTTTAGTTATTATATATACGAGATATAACCTAAACGGATTTTTCCATGAATATGAAAAAAGTTTTTTTTTTTGCTTATAATAAATTCTGGTAATAAAATAAGGTTACTAAAATACAGAACATAAAAATTTTCGATATCGGTCTATACAGATCCGAGATGTAACCAAAACCGATTTTTCATGAATATGTCGCTATAGCAAATTTAAACAATTTTTTTTTTTTTTGCCAAAAAGCTGTTTTGGTAATGAAATAAAGTTATTTTAATATGGAAGATGAAAATGTCCGATATCGGTTCAAAGATATAGCCTAAACCGATTTTTCCATAATTTTTTTTTTTTTGCTTAAAAGCAGTTGTGATTATAAAAGGAGGTTACTAAAATACAGAACATAAAAATTTTCGATATCGGTCTATACAGATCCGAGATGTAACCAAAACCGATTTTTCATGAATATGTCGCTATAGCAAATTTAAACAATTTTTTTTTTTTTGCCAAAAAGCTGTTTTGGTAATGAAATAAAGTTATTTTAATATGGAAGATGAAAATGTCCGATATCGGTTCAAAGATATAGCCTAAACCGATTTTTCCATAATTTTTTTTTTTTTGCTTAAAAGCAGTTGTGATTATAAAAGGAGGTTACTAAAATACAGAACATAAAAATTTTCGATATCGGTCTATACAGATCCGAGATGTAACCAAAACCGATTTTTCATGAATATGTCGCTATAGCAAATTTAAACAATTTTTTTTTTTTTTTTGCCAAAAAGCTGTTTTGGTAATGAAATAAAGTTATTTTAATATGGAAGATGAAAATGTCCGATATCGGTTCAAAGATATAGCCTAAACCGATTTTTCCATAATTTTTTTTTTTTTTGCTTAAAAGCAGTTGTGATTATAAAAGGAGGTTACTAAAATACAGAACATAAAAATTTTCGATATCGGTCTATACAGATCCGAGATGTAACCAAAACCGATTTTTCATGAATATGTCGCTATAGCAAATTTAAACAATTTTTTTTTTGCCAAAAAGCTGTTTTGGTAATGAAATAAAGTTATTTTAATATGGAAGATGAAAATGTCCGATATCGGTTCAAAGATATAGCCTAAACCGATTTTTCCATATTTTTTTTTTTTTTGCTTAAAAGCAGTTGTGATTATAAAAGGAGGTTACTAAAATACAGAACATAAAAATTTTCGATATCGGTCTATACAGATCCGAGATGTAACCAAAACCGATTTTTCATGAATATGATGCTATAGCGAATTTAAAAAAATTTTTTTTTTTGCTAAGAAGCTGAATAATGATATAAAGTTATTTTAATATGGCAGATGAAAATGTCCGATATCGGTTCAGAGATATAGCCTAAACCGATTTTTCCATAATTTTTTTTTTTGCTTAATTATTAAAGGAGGTTACTTAAATACAGATAATGAAAATTTCCGATTTCGGTCCATATATACCCGAGATATAGCCTAAACCGTAAACGAACGTAAGAATTTTTTTTCTTTTTTTTTTTGTTTAAAATCAGTTCTGGTAATAAAAGGAGGTTACTAAAATACAGAACATATCAATTATCGATCGGTCCATATAGACCCGAGATATAGTCAAAACTGATTTTTCATGTATATGTCGCTATAGCGAATTTAAACAACTTTTTTTTTGCTTAAAAGCTGTTCTGGTAATGAAATAAGGTTATTTTAATATATAAGATGCAAATGTCCGATGTTGGTTCAGAAATATGTCCTAAACAGATTTTTCCATAAAAAAAAAATTGTTTGTTTTTGCTTAAAAGCAGTTGTGATTATAAAAGGAGGTTACTTAAATACAGATAATGAAAATTTCCGATTTCGGTCCATATATGTATAACCGAGATATAGCCTAAACCGATGTTTTCATGAAAATATCGGGTAAGCGTACTTAAAATTTTTTTTTGCTTAAAAGAAGTTTTAATAATATAAGTAGGTTATTAATAAACAGAAAATAAAAATTTCCGTTATCGGTCCATATTATACCCGAGATATAGTCTAAACCGATTTTTCCATGAAAAAATTTTTTTTTTGTTTAAAACGAGATAATTAAAATACATATAATGAGTATTTCCGATGTCGGTCCATATATACCTGAAATATAGGAAATATAGGAACAGCTTGAAAGCAGTTTTCGTTATAAAATAAGGCTAGTAAAATAAAGAAAATGGAAAATACCGATATCGGTTCATATATAACCGAGATTATCCGATTTTTCCATGAAAGATTTCCTTTTCTGAATGGTGATTACAAGGCAAAAATGTATTTTCCCTGATGTCGGTCCATATATGTATTTAGTTAAAATTTGTAATACACAAGCTATATACATATAAACGTGACTATCGTGAAAGGCATTTTAGATTCGGCCCACCCGAATATACTACATTCTTACTTCTTTCATTTAAATTTCCATCTTGTTATTGTAGTAGTTGTGCAGGAAATATATTTTTGATTCGTCTTCTTTTAATTTGTTTAAACATTTTCTTTTGTCTGCTGAATTTCCCTGAAGAACTGAAACTTAACTTTCTTTAACATCATCAATAAATCACATGTTCAGATTTGGCTTTGATACACAATTAAAATACAATTTAATAATTTATGTAAAAATGTTTATTTTTTTTTTCATTCCATTTTTCCTGCTGCTGAATTTTATTTGTTTTTCTTTTATTATTTGTTTATACAAGTATTTCATTATTTTTAATTTCCCCCAAGATAAAAAATTGCTGTTCATAATTTATGCATTATTTACATACTGGCAATTAATTTTTCTTCTCTTTTTTTTTTCGTGCAGTTGCACGATAAAAATTCACACACAGACAGACACACACACAAGTAGATTTTTACACTGAATCATATAAAAGCAACGACTGAGAACAAAAGAACTCACCTGTACAATGGAAAGAGTTTGATTCTTTAATAAAATTACAAAAGCAAAGAAAGAAAGAAAAAAAAACACCATAACAAATCGTTTTGGAGAATAATGTTATTATTAAGTTTTTTGTTAATGCAAAAATTTGTATTTACAAGGCCACTGATCTCACTCTGGGCTGTTTGTAACTCCCCTTTCTTGCTCTCTGCACTCTGTTAGCCCCCCTCAGTCAAACAATTCTAACGAGTACTCAGAACCAGAAACAACAAGATTTAAGCATTAGAATGCAACCATAACAATTGCATGCTTGATACGAGTACAGCGAAGCAGCAACAGCAATTGCTGCATGAACAACTTATTAGATTCAAAACAACCCATCAAAATCCAACCCCAAAGCCAAAACAAGAACAACAACAACATAACGAAACGTTACAACTGCTGCGATAGCAGCAAAAGTGGAATGTTGGAATCATCTGCAAACAAATGCTGAAGAAGAGAAACCAAAAAACAATTGAAGTTTAACTTTAATTTATGGCAAAATGACTCGCAATGGAGTTGGGTGCCAAAACAACTCAGGAAATGGTGGCTTCAATACCTGAACAAGTGTGCACGTGCTTATTTATGAGTATGCATTGCATGTGTGTGTGTGTGTGTGTGTGTGTGTGTGTGTGTGTGTGTGTGTGTGTGTGTGTGTGTGTGTGTGTGTGTGTGTCTGCTTGTGTTATCTACAGATGTCCCAAATAGTCTGGTAACTTCATTTAGCAGGTGTTTGCTCTGAAGTGTAACCTTTTCTTTTGCATGTTTGCCCTCTGGGTTGCGGATATAAAAGCGTAATTTTGTGGATATTGGACAATTTCAAATAGATGACGAACGGGCTATTTGATCACAGCCAGCCAGGAGAGTGCGCGTTTGTGTGTGTGTGTGTGTGTGTGCCTGTTTTGGAATTTTCACTTTATTTAACGCTGACTACAGGATGAGCTTGATGTCGGTTAAATGGCAGAATACAAAAAGGGTTTTATTTTTTGCTCAAATCCCCATAGATGCGTAAATTACAGCCATCGCAACATATTTACTACGAACATGCATTCAAACATTTTGTATACAAACACTAGGACATGCCCAGCGGTAAAAGGAAGCAGCCTACAGGCCTTTTGAAATGCCTAATTTAGCAGACAGAATTCCTTCTAACTCCGATTCCTTAGTGATTTATTTTTTACACACAATTTTTAGGCAGTAAAGCTTTCCCTTACTCGGGTGTTGTTATTAAATCGTTACATAGTTTTGTCGTCGGCTGAGCTCGTCCAGGGTTTACTTACGGTTTTACGAACCTTAAGTAAATAACAAGACCAGATTTTTCCTATCTGAGGTTGACAAGAATACAAAATTATATTTATTCAGTACTTAAAACAATAACAATGATAGGTTTATGCTCACGATGCGTGCTGTACTTATCGGTAGCTGTGAAATGACCATACGGCCTAGTCTGATGATGGACCAGCTCAACGTGGTGAGTTACCCACGACTTACCAGCGCCCTCGTGTTTCCTGTTAGGTTCACACAGGTCGCAACTTTTGTAATAAGTTTGTAGCCTTATAAACGAAACCCCCCGCTTAAGAGTTCGGGCCTTCTAATCCCTCCTGTATGCAATTTCCTAACAGACAATGCCTAATGAGTTATCAGGACGAAGCCAACTAAGAGTATCAGCCATTAAACCAATTCCGCCATGCAAACGTCACTTCTAGTTCCTGTTGCAAGACACCATTGGGGGTTGTAAGCCCCCGAAAACCGGTAAGTAGCAAAGTTATCAGAACAGCTAATTCGCTTTCCTATGATTTTAGTTTTTAGGTCTTATCGGCAGAGTGATGATTGGTTACGGCCATGTACATATGTCTTCGTACTGACACACTTCGGGGTCGGTTTCGAATGCTGCGAAAATTCCACCGGATTCAATATAATAACAAATTTCTCTTACGACAGGTCGGGTGTATCAGATTCTCTTATGACTGGAAGCGGATATGGGCTCGACATGAAAACGGTTTCTGATGAGAGTTCCTCGTACAGATATTATTCTCGCCACAATCTGGATATCTGCGAAATAGGGAGTAGTCAGTCCGAAGATCGTTGGGTAAACAGCCAGTCCAAAAACTGCTGGGGGAACAGTCAGCTGAAGCTGCTGGGCGAACAGTCAGTTCTAAGACCCCTGGGGGAACAGTCAGACTTAATACCTACACCATGGTAATCACCGATTTCCTTCACTTTTGAGTTTGTTCTTTGCCATCTTATACTCGTAAGATCATGAAGTTTCTGTTTTTTGTCATTGGAATGCGATCTTGGGTTTTCCACAAAAAATGTTTGTATCCCTTCCTATGGCAGGGAGCTCTAGAAGGCCTTCATCAGCAGGCAGAATGTCTCATTGGTTGATTTACGTTAACATCTGCCTTGATGGCCTTATCTAATTACCAACTCCATGGAGTGAATTATTCACGATCCACTGCCGCTACTTCATCCTGCCCCCCCCCCCCCCCCCCCCCAGCGTGTCTCTTGAGAGACTTACATAGGCCGCAGCTTTTGCCAAATGCTTGTAGCCATATGGGCAAACTCAATGCTGAAGAGCTAGAACCTTTAAATCTATCTTACATGCAATGTCGCACTGAGGATTTTGGAAATCCAACACAACATAAGTCATCAACTCCTACCCCTCTATGGCTCCTACCCCTCAGGGCTCTGGCTAGGCATACACCAACGCAAAACTTGCTCACCGAGGGAAGCAGCAGAAGGTGGATTGTGAGATTGATTTACATCCTTGTCGGCCAAAACTGGTGATGGACCAACTTCACGGGGTGAATTATGCACGATTCACCAGCGCATCCGTGTGGCTTTTTAAGCTCACACATGTCACACCTTTTTGCTAAAAGTTTGCAGCCTTATAGAAAAACTCCTTGCTTAAGAATTCGGGCCTTCTAATCAATCCCGTATGTAATTTCCCAACAGTCCTTACAGTACAGGTATCTGTTTCAAGACAACAGCACTTCGGCAGTTATTAATCCCCGAAAAGCGCTATCAGGAAAACTAATTCTTCTACCACGAGTTTAGGTTTAAGCCACAGTCAGAACATTTCAGCCAAAGCAGTTTCCTCAACCATGATCAGAACCGAAAGATCTGCAAGGCAGAACCTCTTGGCGTCTTTGTTTATCCTCATTCTGCCAATTTCAATTCTTGGTAAGGTTTTCGGAAGACAAACACAACATAAGTCATGCGGCTTCGTAGAGCTTATTTTGCTATAAAAGACGAGGAGCTCTTTCACTTGTCCCAGAGAGCAGTGGTACACGCCAAGGCAAAACTTGCTCCCCGAGGGAGCATCAGAAGACAGGCAAGAATGTATATCGAGTCGGTGGTGTAACTATGGGCATACAGGGTAAAGCACTGTACCCAATTGGGGGTAGCCACATAGCGATCCTTGTCACTGGTCCAACCAAGCTGTTGTACAGCCTCCTCGTGGCGCTACTGTCTAGCTCTCAATATCTGCTAAGGGTGAACTAACTGTGTGACAGCAAAGAAAGATATGGTTGCAATGACTTTGAGCTATTACTTGCAGTATTCTATTACCTCAATACAAAGGAGTGAAATCTTGGAATGGTTATCAGGAGGCTTATTCTGAATTGCGATGCGAATGGTAATGCTACTCGAAAATACATATATGCGAAGAGTTGCTATTCTCTATTGCGATATTCGCATAGTACCTTTTTATTCGCATTCTTAATTGCGAAAATAAATGTCAAACTCGCAAAATTCATTCGATAGCAAAACAGCATTAGCAAAGCACGAAAATGTAAGCATTATATTACTGTTTGTTCATTCATCTATTTTATTTGTTAAAATGACAGTAAATTATTAAATGAAATCAAAATTCATTGCGGTAGCTAATAGATTAATTGCTTTTAATAATATTTGACTTAGGGAAACTAACAAGGAGACCACTAAGACGCGACAATTCGTAGTAATGGTGGAATTCATGAAAAAACATACGTAATTGGCCGAAAGGCCACTTGAAAACACCAAATGCTCGACAGTGCTTTGCGGGATACATTAGCCGAAGAACTAAATGCAAGCAATAAGAGATACTGCAAGATGGTGTTGGTAGCCACCTTGACCCAGAAATTTTAAAGCAGCTGCTAATTTGATAATGGGCGGAATCGTACTTGATTTCGCTGCTACGCACTTCAAGCTAATGTAATGCTCCATTTTTGAAAATAACAAAAATTTTTTTTTTTTATTAAACTTTTTTTATTTTTTATAAACAAAAATTTTTACTCGTAAAACTTATCGAATAAGAAATGAATTTGACGTTTATTTGTTTACTTTGGAAGAGTGTTGCCACATTTTGAAATTAATTGCGAATGCGAAAAACTTACAGAATACCAAATATCTTTCGCATCGCAATGACTTTCGCATTGCAATTCAGAATAAGCCTCCAGGATAATGCTGCAAGTGCCTCCCCCCTCCCCCCACTAAAACCTAGCAAGTCTTTATGTACTTTCAGTGCCTCGTCCCGATTACGGCGCAGTTGAGATGACACCTGAACACAGTTTCCCATAAGGATTTGTGTTAATCCTTGCATGAACTTTTTCACGAAGAACTTTAGAAATTTCCCGCTGAGTGTTATTACCAACACCAGCTTAAGTGAATGTGTGTTTAAGACAAGAAATGCAACCTGTTATTGGCCTGTCACTGAACACAGTTTGCCATAAGGAGCTGTATCAATCCTCGCGTGGCCTTCATCTTAGAAGACAAACCTTCCAGAAGGCCTTTTTTACGAAGACCTTCAGAAGTTTCCCGCTGATTGCCAAGAACAGCATATTTGAAAGTGTGTTTGGGACAACACATACAACCTATTGTTGTGTAGGGATTTCAAATAGTTCATGGTATAGATTTTCCTTTTCATTGAATATAACGCATGATTGAAACAATTTTTTATGCAACGTATGCAAAAAATAAACACAAATAAAAATGTGAAATATAAGAGAAGAAGAGTAAAACAACAATGAAACAAGTGTAAATAACTGCGGCAGCAACTTTCACATATATTTAAAAATTGATGAGAAAATATTTTTTTTCACTATTCAAGCCCTCAAGGAAAAGTGAAGTACAGCAAGTCATTTTAATTAAAGGAACAAAATGAACAAGCAGCAACTTTTCTCACGTTTCTAATAGTGACGGATTTACTAGTTTTGCATAACTTTCGATTGCATAAATACGAGTAAAAGTAACTTTCACCAATGTACAAAAACCAAAAATTTAATTTAAAAATTATTAAGTTCAACAAAAATTCAATAAATTAATAAAAGTAACTGCAAACGAGAAGAGCGTGTTCGTCTCTGTTAATCTTATAGCGCATTTACACCAACTCAAAATCTAGTAGATTTGAATTGAAATCTACAACGAAATCTATATCGTTTACACCACCGTTTTTGACATCTAGCAAGATTTCATTTGCGGAAAAATAATTTATGCATGCGGTTTGACAATACAATATTATCAGAGACTGAATACACCAGCATTAAAGTGTATATTTCTCGTGCCCAGCGACTGCATTATAGTACATTATAGTGCAATTTTGTTGCAGCGTTGTATTTTTAAGTACTTTGCAAGAAATCACAGTTGCATCGCTTAGTACTGAGTAGATTTCAGGAGATTTCGTCGAATAAATAAAGTAGATTTCATTTTGTATGGGAAATCTTCTCAAAATCTACTAGATTTTTTTTTTAACTTGGACCAGTACTCTGGGGATGACCCCTACAAATACAGTGCATTGTACCAGAACTAGGCAAATAGGTTGTGAGGAGGGGGAAAGAGGGAGTAGTGTTTGTGAACATTTGATTTGAACCTTCCAACGTTATAACAGACAGGAAACACGTCTGCAGGCAACATGTTCCACAGACGAAGCGTACGGCAAAAAAACGAATTCTCTCTGTAATGCGTAGTACGATTCCTCGGACAATCAACCACAAATGGATGAGCTCTGGACGATGAGCGCGTGTTACGTAAAAATTTGCGCGTTTCGGGAACAAGATCCCTGATCTCGTCAGAGCAAAATCCATTGTAGTAACGATAGAACAGAGTAACGCACCCCACACTGCGTCGATGCACCAGTGAGTCAATAGAGTTGGATACCCTACTGTCACCGATGAGCTTCTTCGCTCTCTCCTGCACACGGTCGAGTAACCCCAAAACAGACTTTGAGGCACCGGCCCAAACATGAGAGTTGTATTCCATTTTCGGTCGGATGTAAGTGGTATAAATAGTATGGAGATCGGATGGCGAGAAGTACATCTTACACCGTTTCAAAAAACCTAGGCACTTGAATGCTTCTTTAGAGATATGAAAAATGTGTTCAGTCCAGCGAACATCACACTGTATCTTCATACCAAGAACATCAAGAGCATTCGATTCCTCAATATTTATACCATCCATGTGTACGCATTTGTGGTCGTTTGTTTGTGTGTTAATAAGCAACATTGGGTCTTACGAGCGTTAAAGGCGACCCTATTTTTACGACCCCACTCGGAGATAAATAGAAGATCACTATTCAGTGAATCATTCATATTTAGCCTCTTAGCAGCGACCTCTGATAGGCTGGGTCTATAACTAAAAGAGTACGAGTGGCAAATGCTGCTGTCATCCGCGAAAAAGTGGATAGGGTTGGAAGTTTGATAGAGAATCTCATCCAGGAAAATAAGAAATAGAGGAGGAGAGAGAACGGAGGCTTGTGGTACCCCTGAATTAATCTTGAACTCGTTTGATGAGACCCATGAGAACAACTCGTATAGTGCGGTCTATGAGAAAGCTCGATATAAATCGATAAAAGTCATCACCGACACCAAAAGCAGTAAGTTTTGCCAGTAGTGCAGCATGACACACTCTGTCAAACGCTTTGGAGATATCGAGAGCTACCACCTTACTTTCGCCAAAATGATGGATTGATTGGCACCATTTCTCAGAGAGATATGCCAGAAGATCTCCAGTAGAACGACTCTTACGAAATCCATATTGACGATCACAAAGTAATTTATGCGACTCTAGATACCTTACAAGATGGTAATTGACCATACTTTCCATTACTTTGGAAAGCGCAGAGCTTGAAATCTCGAATGAGCAGATTTCGCTTTGGTGTAAATAGGCTATTAGTTATTTCTTGAAATTTGAATAAATCTTCAGAATTGAAACGCAAAACTCTAATTGCAATATTATTCCCTTAGTAGACTGTATTAAATTTCCTATAAATTAATGGGTACAATTCATAACCTCAAACTTTAGAAAAACTTACATTTTAGTGCAATAACTAAGAATATGTATAAAAGAATGTAGCCTCGTTCCTCGTCCAGTGGTTTTTCAGCAATGACCTCCTAGAAATTTGGCGCAATGTTAAGAAGACTAGCAACTTTAAAGTTTTTGAAATAGCCTTTATCTTATTTTAATATTTGAGCTTAAAACTAAAAAATTCGTTTACAATATTAGACAACTTTATGTAAAAAAAGGACAGATATACTCGTATGTAATACATAAAGTGTAGAATTGGCAGTGCTGATAACAGTAACTTTAGTTAGTTCTGTTTTATAACAAAGCGTGTCTTCAAAAAAGTTATCGCCAACTTCACTTTTCTGCAAAAATCTTATTGAAAATCATATTCTTCCCAGGGACAGTTCTCCGTTACTAAAATTAAAAAATTATCGAGAGTTAATGTTTTTTACAAATAGACAAACCATATTCTCAGAAAAGTTATCGATAAATTCATTATTCTACAAAAAACAGTTATCAACAAATGCAATTTGCTACACAAGAATGGTCGATGAATTTACAGTTCTATGAAAAACTCTCGATAGAATCGATTATTTTATTATTATGCAGAAAATTTATCAAAAACATGTTTAACTTAAATGTTATCGATAATTTCACGTTTCTACCAAAAATTCGCAACATCTTTAATTTGCGTTAGAAGGGCAATCGATAGCTCCAACTTCTTAAAGATTATCTATAATCGATAACTCCAATTTCATAAGATTATCTATAATACAACTTTATTATAAAATAGATAATGAATCCACAACTTTATTTTTTATAGATATATTCCCCCTTATTTCAAGAGGCGAAGTAAAAAGTTTGGTATTTATTTATTTACTTGTTGCCAACAACGATTGAATTGAGGCCTATCAAAGAAAAGTTAATTACTATTGAAGACGAGTGTATAATTAAGAGATTTTTGAAGCTGTCTTGTTATGACAACGATGACGGCTCTTGGAATACGGGAGATCGATATTGAAGCTACTTAGCGTTTTTTGGCCGTACGCTTCGTCTGTGGTACAAGTTGCCTGCAGACGTGTTTTCTGTCTGTTATAACGTTGGAAGGTTCAAGTCAAATGTTCATAAACACTACTCCCTCTTTCCCCCTCCTCATAACCTATTTTCCTAGTTCTGGTACAATGCACTGCATATGTAGGGGTCATCCCCTGAGTACTGGTCCAAGTTAAAAAAAAAAAAAAAAAAAAAGATGGCAGCACAAAAACAAAAAAAAATTATTTAATTTTTTTATATTGCGATATTGCAAATGTCAGCTGAAAATGTCTCTAGGAGTTAAATTTGGTTTATAAGGTGGATGATCAACCAATTCGAAGTCTATTTCACATAATTTTAGCATCGTACGAGATCTGGTGATGTGGGAACTATTGCGTTGTCTTGAAGAAAGAACACTTTTTTCTTTCTTAAATGCGGTTGTTTTTTCTTGATTGCATCAATCGTTTGATCCAATAATGCATGATAATACTTTCCTGTGATTGTGGACCATTTTCAAGATAATCGATAAGTAATATTCCGTTTGCATCCCAAAGTACAGTGGTCATAAACATGCCAGCCGATTTCACTGTATTTGACTTCTTCGAAGTATTCCCACCAGCTACCACCCATTGTTTCGATTGATTTTTGGTTTCAGGCGTACAGTGATGGACCCACGTTTCATCAACGGTTATTGATAGATGCCGAAATTTAATTACGCTAAACACCGCTGCGAACTGGTCTGTCGAACTCGTTTTTGTGCGACACTGAGCAAACGCGGCACTCGTCTTGCTGATAGCTTTTTCATATGCAAATGTTCATGCAAACTGTTGAACACACGTTCGTATGATATGTTTACCATTTCAACAATCTCATATAACTTGACTCGGCGATATCGAGGATTTTCTTGATATTTTCTTCAGTAACAACCACCTTTTTTGGTCTTCCTGTTGATGGTATTGTCGCAGAGCTTGTTCCGTCACGCTTAAATTCAGCAATCCAATATTTTACCATGTAATCTGATCACCGTAATGTTTATCAAGCTTTTCTTTTGTCTCTTTCGCCGTTTTCTCTTTCAGATAATAGAGTTTAATCACTGCACGAAGTTTACATCTTTCCGTTTTTCAAGAAACACAAAAGTTGATGACTTCAAACGGTTGCAACAAATTAATTGAGCGATGAATATAGTTGGAATTTTAACAGTTGACTGACGTCTGACAGATCGCAATTTCATAAAAAAAATGTGTGTGTAGCTTTAAAATCAATCCGCCCTCGTATACTACTACCTGATAAAGCTGCCTTGCCTGACAATTTACTTTTCAATAGAAAAATTATCTTGTAAAATTTTGTTTATAAAAATTTGCTTTTATATCGGGTGGTTAAATTTTAGGGGCCGATGTTGAATGTGAACCACGCTTTAACCTCAAGTTTTTTTCAGCATTTTATTCGACATTTTTTTTTAAATTTCAGATTAATTCAATTTGATTTCAGACTAATTCAATTGAATTTGAGGCATGAAAAATACACAATCTAGCATGGTCAGAATTGTATGCAGGAAATGGCAACAGAGAGACAGATAATCCAACACTGATGGTCGAAAAACCAATGCACCCACAAAGACTGACTGTTTGGAGCGTTCTAGGGCTGGCGGCATCATCGGACCAAGTTTTTTCCAAAATAAGTCCGGTCAGTTAGTTACTGTGAATGGTGTTCGCTATTGTGAGATGATAATGGAATTTTTATGGCCCGAATTGAAAGATATGTATGTGGACGATATGTGCTTTCAACACTTAACTTACCATACAGCTAACGAAACCATGGCTCTGAATGGCTACTAACTCAATGGCCGTGTTATTTCACGTGGGGCGGTGTCAATTGGCCGCCAATATTATATGATTTGACACCGTTGGACTTCTTTCTTTGGGGTTATTTGAAGGCAGAGATGTACATTGATAAGTCAGCAACAAATTAATAGCTAAAAAAATGCACATTAACGGCATAGAATCTCAATTATGTTCAATTGGAAATTTGGACCATTGGATGTATGTGAGCCGCCGAGATTGTGGCGGCCATTTGGCCAATAATTTATCGCACACATAATTGAACCACACCAGTATTAATAATTCTCCGTATCCAGAGATGTAAATATTAATTTATTGAATTTTTGTTGAACTTTATAATTTTTCGAATCGAAGTTCGAATCCCAGTGGGTGCTGATGAGTAGTGTAGCGACTACGAAACAGCTAGTTGTCCCCCAGCTAAAGATTTGATTATTTTTCTTGTCTTCTTCAATCAAAATTATTGATCACAGCAGATTTGTATTGTAAAAAATCTTTCTTAAGAAAAAAACTTAAGAAAGAAAAAACCTGAACTATAACCCGTTGTACAAATGTACAAACCAAAAATTTAATTTAAAAAATTATAAAAGTTCAACAAAAATTCAATAAATTTATAATAAAAAGAAATGATAATAATTTCTAAATAATTTGTGTTTTATTCAAAATCAATATCGGCCCTGAAAATTTAACCACCCGTTAAATATATAATTTGTATTTCGTTAAAAGTTTAACTAAAATTAAAGTCTGTTTCAACTAAACTTTTATAGTTTTCGATGGAGTTTTTTCATGCTTTTATAAAATACATAAATTTTTTTGTTTCACAGCAATTTAAATAAATTAAATGACACACGTAGTTCTACACAGAAGTGTGCGAAACACCTACAAGCAATATTTTATCCGCAGCACTTATTCATACTGCTACTTCTGACATCAAATAATGAATTATTTAATATACGAGTACACTAGTGAACAAACACTTTCTTTCGCCGCCCACACACTGATATTTATTCACAACTTCAACACAACATGAAACATGAGTTGTTGTACAGATTTTTATTGTCATTTAAGGGATTCTTTTACTTGTTTTATATTCTCTTAAGTCCATTTTTACAGGTACTGAGGATAAATGATAATACAAACGAGAAATAAAATAAATAAGAGTGTAGTATATTCGGCTGAGCCGAATCTAAAATACCCTTCATAATAATCACGTAAATATACAGTATGTATTACAAATTTGAACTAAATATGATCGGCTACATATGAACCGATATCGGGGAAATTTTTTTTTACATTGTAATCGCTTGCCATTCATGGCAATTTTCATAGAAAAATCGGTTTAGACTATATCTCGAGTATATATGGACCGATATCGAAAATTTTAATTTTTTGTGCTTTAATAACATTCTTCTATAACCGGAACTGCTTTGAGGCAAAAAAAAATTTTTTCATGAAAAAATCGGTTTAAGCTATTTCTCGGGTATATATGGACCGATATAGAAATTTTTCATTTTTTGTGCTTTAATAGCCTTCTTTTATAACCAGAACTGCTTTTAAGTAAAAAAAAAAATGTTTCATGAAAAAATCGGTTTAAGCTATATCTTGGGTATATATGGACCGATATCGAAATTTTTCATTTTCTGTGTTTTAGTAACCTTCTTTTAAAACCAGAGCTGCTTTGAGGCAAAAAAAAAATTTGTTCATGGAAAAATCGGTTTAAGCTATATATCGGGTATATATGGACCGACACCGGAAATTTTTATTTTCTGTGTTATAGTAATCTCCTTTTATAACCAGAACTACTTTCAGGTAAAATTTTTTTTTTTTTCATGAAAAATCGGTTTAAGCTATATCTCGGGTATATATGGACCGGTATCGGAAACGTTTAATTCCTGTGTCGTAGCAACCTCCTTGTACAACCAGAACTGCTTTGAGGCAAAAAAAAAATTTTATGGAAACATCGGTTTAAGCTATATTCGGGTATATGTATATGGACCGATATCGAAATTTTTCATTTTTTGTACTTTAATAATCTTCTTTTATAACCAGAACTGCTTTGAGGCCAAAAAAAAAAAAAAATTGTTCATGGAAAAATCGGTTTAAGCTATGTCTCTCTCGGGTATATATGGACCGATATGGAAATTTTTCATTTTCTGTGTTTTGACATCCTCCTTTAATAACCAAACCTGCTTTGAGGCTAAAAAAAAGTTGTTTAAGTTGCCTTACGCGACATTTTTATGAAAAAATCAGTTTAGGGTATATCTGGGATATGGACCGATATTGGAATTTTTTTATTTATTTATTTATTTTAAACCGCCTTTTATAACCAGAACTGCTTTTAGGCAAAAAACAGGTTTTCATGACAAAATCGGTTTAGGATATATCTCGATATCAGAAATTTTCAGTTTCTATGTTTAAATAACCTTTTTTTTTACTACCGGAACTGCTTTTAAGCACTAAAAGTTGTTTAAGTTCTCTTATGCAACATTTTCATAAAGAATTGTAAACTTTTGCTGTACAACTCGATTCTAAAGCCAATATGGTGCTATGGGATTCAATTATGGGGCACAGCCTCGGCATCCAACATTGAAAAAATTCAAAGAAGTCAAAATAGAATTCTCCGTAGAATTACAGACGCTCCATGGTACGTTAAAAACTGACGAATCCACGCAGATCTGAACGTACCTTTTGTGAAATCTGAATTTGTGAAGTACGCGACAAGATATATTAATATACTTGAATTCCATCCAAATCCTCTTGCAGTTAATATTCTTAATTTTGGTGGTCATACCCGTCTGAGAAGGAGGGATACTTTGGCTACCATTAGAGCTCTAAGCAGATGACTGAATTCTGAAATAATATTGGCATAAAAATAAATTTTTGTCCAGCACTGGCAGGGCTTTAATCACAATTTTTTTTTTAGTATTAAGAATTGAAGACTTATTGTCATTACATTTCTTATGTAGATTCAATAAATAAAATAATAAAGTTAAAAAAATAAAAAATTAAAAATCGGTTTAGGCTATATCTCGGGTATATATGGACCGATATCACGGAAATTTTTCTTTTGCCTTTTAATCGCCATGTTTAATAATTGTGTGAAGTTTGAGGCAAAGCAAACTATATTTTTTTCAAAAGTATACCAGTAAAAAATTATAAATAGCTTGTTTTCTATGTTTCCCAGCTACCTATATGTCGACATTTCATAGGAACTACCCTAATCATCAGTAGACTTTGGAAATTTTTGAAAGATATTCTCAAACATTCAACTTTATATCCCAACAATCCAAATAAATTGCTGAGAATTTAAAAAGAAAAATGCTCTAATAATATCCGCCAAAATACAAAAAACAAGCTTTTCTATTTATAAACGTCTCTAACATTTCTTTACGCCTTTCAAACAAATGAACAACCGTTTGCGTTTTGACGGATATTATTAGAACATTTTTCTTTTTAAATTCTCAGCAATTTATTTGGATTGTTGGGATATAAAGTTGAATGTTTGAGAATATCTTTCAAAAATTTCCAAAGTCTACTGATGATTAGAGTAGCTCCTATGAAATGTCGACATATAGATAGCTGGGAAACATAGAAAACAAGCTATTTATAATTTTTTACTGGTATAAATGTTAGAAGCTTAAAAGCGAATAAAAAACTTTATTGCTTGTTTGTTTTTTTTTTTTTCTTTCAAAAGTTTTAATACAAAATTGCAAAAAATGATGTTTTGTTTTTCGTAATTTTAGATATATTTCAGTTATATGTGAACCGATTTTACTTAATTTCAATAGAAAATCCATGAATCAATAGAGTAATAAAATGAGTCTAAAAGTTTTCTCAGAAACGGTATTTCAACGGCGGACAGACGGGCACCGCTTAATCGAATTTTCTATCAATGTTGATTCTGAATATGAACTCGTATACTTCACCGAAAAAATTATAGTAAAAATAAAATCAACAAAATTTTTGTTTGGAAAAATTATTTGTATGCATATATATGTATAAATATCAAAAATATAATCTTGGATATCGTATTTTGTTGTTGTTTAAAAAAATAGTTGTTTTCGATCAATAAGTATTTTTACTAAAGTTTTGTTTGAATCCACGAATTCCTTTACAGGTCCGCATTCAAACAATTTATTAATTGATTCAACGAATTTCGTTATTAAACACGAAAAAAAAATTTTTCTGTGTTTATGAAAACTGCAGAAAATACAAACGGCATCATTAACTTATATATGCTCGTATACCCTTAAGATTTTTGTGAAGGGTACAAAAATAATCAAAAATATATTTCACTTTAATGACGGGCCGGCTTATGGATAATTTCGCTTTTTTATCATCTTCTTACTTCCACTTGTTTAGCTTTCTGTGTGTATGTTTGTGTGTTTTGCTGCCTCATATTATTATTATTTTTTTTTTCTTTCTTTCTTGTCATCATTATTATCGCTCTTATACATTCTTTCCTTTTTTATTGCCATTATGCCATCTAATCATCGTTTTAATCTTTATTAACTGTGTTCAAATGAGTTTGTTTGGTGGTTTATATTTCTTCCCTCTTCTTGATTTGGGTCGACCACATATGTTTTTACAAGCAGCAGAGGCAGAGCTTAAGAAAGAGCCCAAGTATGCTGCTTGCGGTGTCATTTGGTTTGCGACCAACCAACAGACAGACAGACAGACGGACAGACAGACCATTAACTGTTTTCAGCTTAATAATCTTTTTTTTTTTTTAGATGAAGCTGTTGAAAATTGCACCGATTATGGTTTCAATCTGGGGTCCGGTGTGCTTGTGTCTGTAGTTGTTGCTTTGTGGTGGCAACATTAGTTGCAAGAACACAGCCCGTTACCGCGCTGCTGCTTCTCAAGGTATCAGTGCAACCAGCCATTCGAGACATTAAGAAATGTTAAATTAAATATAAAGAAGACTTTATTGAAACGAAAAAGGGACACAACCTCGATTAAGAAATTTATAATTGACAGCATTAACGCTGTTATTATTTTATTGATATACAAATATTTTAGAAGGACAAAAGCGGTTTGAGTCTCATCAAAAAAAAATTTTTTTTATAGTGTTGACATGATGATAACTTTAAGAATTTATCTTTAAGCTAAATGATTTGTGTAATTGATTGGCATTTAATAAATAATAAAAATAATTGGATTTTGGGTTTTGTACATCGGATTTAAATTTAGAATTGTTAGGGACTTTATGACCCTAAAAAGGAACGATTTCAGACATCTTTTATTAATTCCGACCAGTGCCTGTGTTCTGTAACTCTCGCCACGAGAAACTTTTCGACTGACACGTGTGAAATGAAACAAAGTTGAAACAAACCGCTGCTTTTCCCACTAAACTGTAGCTACAACTTTTTTTTGGTGAGTAATAGCTGTCACGTAAGGAAATTACTCGCCATTTTACAGAAAAACTGTGTCTGTAAAACTTTTGCGAAAAAATTTCCCGCATTCAACTGTCATTATTTCTCGCAAATAAAAAGGCTGTGAGATAGTATTTCAAATAACAATAATCATCATTAAATGAATAATAATACTGAAAAAATAAGGCCCAGTTTTTGACTGCGTATTTAAATACAAAATTAGTTAATTTTCATTTAAATTTAAGTTGTATTTAAATGCTAGTTCAGTTTATCACTATTAAATTATTGTTCTTATTTAAATGCGATGAAAGTGTGGCAGCTCTACTTTAATTCCAAATATTATGGAAAGCGTTCCATAGAACAGCTGTTTGTAAGTGGAAGAATAGAAAAATTCTTAAAGAAAAATATTAAATTTATTAACGGCATAGAAAAACTTAAAAATTTTATTTTACGCTAAGTTATTTTTAATAAATTATTATACTGTGCTGTTTTTTAGTGCAAAATTAGCAACTAATTTTCGAATATCTTCTGCAGGCAATAGCCCGTATGTGTGTTTTGTTTACCTTTTTTGCACTAATACAAATACAAGCACACGAAAACCATACGGACTATGAGAAAAACTTAAATGAAGAAGTTTGGGTATTTAAGTTTAGTTCAAATTTGTAGTGAAAATCTGATTTTCCTATTTAAATAGAACTTAAAGCTAAATAACATTTAAATACGAACTCAAAAACTGGGCCTAAGTATTTTGCTGTTAATTTAAGTATCAAATACATATTTACACAGTTTAGAATTATTGTTTTTTTTTTTTATTTTAACTTTTTAATTAATTTTTATACCCTTTACACAACAAATTTAAGGGAATACTTAAGTTTGTAATTTCCACAATTTTAATATCCGACCCAACAAAGTATCGGGTGGTTAAATTTCAAGGGCCGATGTTGAATGTGAACCACAGCTAAACGCCAAATTTTTTTCCGAATTTTATTTGACATTTCTCTATTTCAAACTTACTCAATTTGAACCATGGAGAGATACACAATCCAACAACGTGTTAAAGTTATCCAGACTTATTATGAAAATGATGATCAATTTTCGAAGAAAATCATCTTCAGTGATTCAAAAAACAGAATTGCCGCATTTGGGCGAATGAGAATCCAAGAGTGACTGTCGGAAAACCAATGCACCCACAAAGAGTGACTGTTTATGTGCTGGCGGCATCATCGGGCCGTATTTTTTCCAAAATCAGGCCGGTCAGGCAGTTACTGTGAATGGTGTTCGCTATCGTGAGATGATAACGAACTTTTTATGGCCCGAATTGGAAGATATGGATGTAGACGATATGTGGTTTCAGCAGGACGGTGCCACTTGCCACACAGCTAATGAAACAATTGCTCTTTTGCGCAACAAATTCAATGGCCGTGTTATCTCACGTAATGGCGATGTCAATTGGCCGCCAAGATCATGTGATTTGACACCGTTGGACTTGTTTCTTTGGGGTTATTTGAGGTGTACGTCGATAAGCCAGCAACAATTCAACAGCTAAAGGATGAGATAATTCGGCACATTAACGCCATAGAACCTCCATTATGTCTCGCCCATTTGGCCGATATTTTGTTCCATACATAATTCAGTAATATCAATATATCATAATAAAATAAAATTACAATAATTTCCTAAATAGTTTGTGTTTTATTCAAAATCAACATCGGCCCTTGAAATTTAACCACCCTTTATATTGTAATAATTTTAATTATAATGTTTTTTTCAGAATTCACAAATTGCAATTGTTTTTTAATTTTACAAAATTTTGTGCATAAGTATGTATGTACATATGTATTTGTAAATAAAATGTAAACATTAGAGCCATACCCTACATTTTCTAGAACAGCCGGCGGTTATAATATGACGCCGTCGAACAAAATTTCTTAAGTTTAGTAATTTTTGGTCGGCGGCGGTACTAAATGTGGCTGGCGCTTTCATTTTTAAAATTGCATGTCGGCATCGTTTTATATTTTCAGACATTTCTAACGTAACGACGTAACCGCTTTGGATAGTTTTCGACATGAGTTACAGACGCAGTTTTTTCTCACTTTTCGAGAAACGATGGAATAATTTGTTTCACAAGCTTTCGAGGCCAAAGTTACAGAACACAGCCACAGGTGTATTGTTATTTTTCAGTGATTGGATAATGGTCGAAATTTCGGAAGTTCTAGTACTAATTTCTTCTGAGTAGTTAGCATTTAATGATTGTTGACCAGTGTGCCTGTTCGGTGGCAAATAGCTGTTTCGTAGGCGCTACACAACTCATCAGCACCCATTCATTTGGGTCATGACACATCATGAACTGCTGCCTTAACCACTCAGCCACCGAACCATTCAATTATCCTCCATCTATATTCATCTCATAGTGAATCACATATGCATTTTGCTAATTGTCCGCATTGTTTGTACAGCAAAAACAACCCAGATGAAATTAAAAGCCGCGCAATTGAATTGGCTCATCGGCAGAAATTCCACCCTGAGCTTAGACTGCAAACTTTTGCTATATAACGCGATCCTAAAGCCAATATGGTGCTATGGAATTCAACTATGGGGCACCGCCTCCGCATCGAATATTGGAAAAATTCAAAATCGTCAAAACAGCGTTCTACGTACGATTACAGCAGCCCCATGGTATGTAAAAAATTCTCGAATTCACAAGGACCTAAACGTACCTTTAGTAAAAGATGAATTTGCCAAATATGCTGGAAGGTATATAACCAAACTTGAAATCCACCCAAATCCACTTCCTCGAGACATCCTTACCTTTGGTGGTCACACACGATTAAAAAGAAGGGACACCCTGGCTTCCATTCGGGAGCATAACAGATGATGTCCTGTGGCACGGTATTCTGATACATTCGCTGAATCATACTTTTTTGTCTAGCATTGGCTGGACTTAAAAAAAATTTTTTAGTTATTAAGATTTAAATAATTGTTGTTAGTTCTTCTTGAAGATTCAACAAATAAATAAAAATTAATAAAAAATAAAAAAAAATAAAAAATTGTTTGTACAGCGTTTGCTGTCTCAGAACTAGCTGTATTTCTTTTTTAGTTATTATCATAAATATTTTTGTGTTTTAATAATTCTCCGTACCCAGAGATGTAAATATTAATTTATTGAATTTTTGTTGAACTTTATAATTTTTCGAATCGAAGATCGAGTCCCAGTGGGTGCTGATGAGTAGTTTAGCCACTACGTTGTCTCCCAGCTTTAGTGTATTCAATTATTTTTTCTGTTCTTCTTTGGTAGTATTGTTTCACAGCAATTATTGTTATAATTAAAAACAATCCTTCTTCTTGACTGAATTTGAATTTTTAAAATCGTACAAATGTTTATAATTTTTAAATTGAATTTTGATTTTGTATATTTGTACATCGGGTTTGAGTTCAAGTTATATCCTTTCTTAAGTTTTTTTCTTAAGAATGATTTTTTGCCATACAAATCTGCTGTGATCAATAATTTTTGATTGAAAAAGACAAGAAAAATAAGCAATTCCAATTTAATTAAAATTTAATTTTAATTTTCATCGCTTTCTTTCTCCTTCTTTTTTTTTTGCGAGAGTCAAAAGTTTAATGTATCTGCTCATTTATACAAATTAACACAATGATATGAGAACAATGGCGGTCTGCAACCAGGAGTCAGCAAAAGCACACTTAAGCCACATACTAACCATTCACCCGGCCGACTGGCAAAATTAAGCACAAGTATTTTCTAAAGCGATAGAATAAAATGCGAGTACGATAACTTGTTCCCTGTTCCCCCCTTTTTGTGGATTCGATGACTTTAACGACAAAACACACATGCAAATTGTACGTCGTCGTATGTCAACGTCAAATGAACCAGTTAACACAAGTGCTCCCGCTAGAGAAAACACCAGCAAACTTGAGTCTAGAAAACCAAACCATGTGGATGAAACTGTTAAATTTTTGTTTCGAAAAACACCTTTAAGTCGTGTGTGTTGCAGAAGCTGAGAGATTGTAAAGGAATACCATTGAATCGTAAACTCTTAACACCAGGAGTGGAAATACAAATCCAGCAACGAAAAAAACTGACATAAAATTAATACACAGACATAAAATTGAGTTTTTAGCACAACCGCATAAATTTCGTAGAATTTTCTAAAAATACAAATGAATAAACGGGACCAGCTAAAAAAAAAGAGTGAAACAACTTCAACTTTTCTATCATACGAGGTTATTTATCTCTCCTGGAATTTCGGTTAAAAAATTTTATAGAATTATATGAAAGTTAAGCTACAGTCAAGCTATTTATTGTTTTTCTTAGTTAGGACTTGTACTCAGCAGACGACCTCGATATATTCAATATATTGTGCCAGAACTACGAAAACAGGTTATGGGAAAGAGGAAAGAAGGTGTAGTGTTTGTAAACGTTTGATTTTAATCTCTCTACATTGTAAGTAAGAGGAAAAATATTAGCCGACACGGCTTTTCTACAGACGGACCGCACGGCAGAAGAACGATTCACGTTGTTTGATTCACGGATGGGGTTTGAACGAGATCCCTCGTTCAAGCCGTTTGAGCAAGATTCATTGTAGCGGCAATGAAACAATGTAACACCCTTCACACTACGTCGATGCTCCCTTCAGCGGTGAGCATCTTCACTCTCTCTTGCATACGGTCGAATAATCTCAAAATAGACTTTGAAGCAACTACCCCAAACATGAGAGTTGTTCGGTCAAATAAAAATGGTATAAATTGTAAGGAAATGGGATACCACTCCATCCCATGAAACGGTAATAAAAAAGTTAAATTTTAAAGGGTTTTTCTGTAGACTAATTTGTTATATCGGGTGGTTAAATTTCAAGGGCCGATGTTGAATGTGAACCACACCTAAACGCCAAGTTTTTTTCCGAGTGTTATTTGACATTTCTCTATTTCAGACTTACTCAATTTGAACCGTGGAGAGATACACAATTCAACAACGTGTTAAAGTTATCCAGACTTATTATGAAAATGATGATCAATTTTCGAAGAAAATCATCTTCAGTGATGAGGCACATTTTCACCTCAGTGGATTCGTCAATAAACAGAATTGCCGCATTTGGGCGAATGAGAATCCAAGAGTGACTGTCGAAAAACCAATGCACCCACAAAGAGTGACTGTTTGGTGCGGTTTATATGCTGGCGGCATCATCGGGCCGTATTTTTTCCAAAATGAGGCCGGTCAGGCAGTTACTGTGAATGGTGTTCGCTATCGTGAGATGATAACGAACTTTTTATGGCCCGAATTGAAAGATATGGATGTAGACGATATGTGGTTTCAGCAGGACGGTGCCACTTGCCACACAGCTAACGAAACAATTGCTCTTTTGCGCAACAAATTCAATGGCCGTGTTATCTCACGTAATGGCGATGTCAATTGGCCGTCAAGATCATGTGATTTGACACCGTTGGACCTTTTTCTTTGGGGTTATTTGAAAGAAAAGGTGTACGTCGATAAGCCAGCAACAATTCAACAGCTAAAGGATGAGATAATTCGGCACATTAACGGCATAGAACCTCCATTATGCCTCAGGGTCATCGAAAATTCGGACCATCGGATGGAGGTGTGCCAGCGTGGTCGCGGCGCTCATTTGGCCGATATTTTATTCCATACATAATTGAATAATACCACAATATCATAATAAAATAAAATTACAATAATTTCCTAAATAATTTGTGTTTTATTCAAAATCAACATCGGCCCTTGAAATAGAAAATTTATTTGAAATAAAATTCGTGATATTGTTAATTATTCTTAGTTATTAATAGTTTTTCAGTTTCCTGATGAAATGTAAATTATTTAAATAATTAATTACTTTCCATAAGAAAATTTAAATATAAAAATTTTCTATATAAAAAGGTGGAGCTATCAATATATTTAAAGTTTAGAAAAGTAAACAAATTACTAACAGCTTTTATGTAGAAATAAACAGTAATTTTAAGCAAACTAATTTTTCAAAAAAAAAAAGTTAAAACATATTCAAATTTATCGAAAAAATGTTCCTATAGAAAATACCTGAGATTTGAGAGGACCTAGTCGCCAATCTAATTGACTATTGCATTCAAAAACTATTCTTTTCTTGGAGCTACGGCTACCAAATCGAGGAATCTTCTTTAGAATCTGGATCCTTCTATGTTTACACGGATGGTTCCACGCTAAAATATCCTTCGAACTACCAGACGGACGTAGAGTTCTTGAAGCAGAAATATCGGTTATAAATAAAGCGGCTAAATGGCTGACGTTTGACACGATATTTGGTAGGGATATTATGATAGTAATGGACATCAAGGCCGCCATCAACTTCCTAATTGGAATATGCAGGAATGTAGAACATTTCTAAGCAAGATGGCGAGACATTCTAACCTAACCCTAAAATGGGTACGTGGATATGGTTGCAACGAAGGCAACGTCATCGCTGACGACTTAGCCAAAAAAGGAACAACCCTAGAGGATAATCCCTATCCTCTATCCCTCGTTCCCTTTCGCGAACAACCCTTATCAGCATGTTGGAAAAGAATAAAACTCCGAACGCTGAAACATGCCCAAGAAAAATGGCTTACAGATCCCACATGTCTTATATCAAGGAAACTGTAGTAGCATATTAACTTTAAGAGAACGTGGGAGCTATTAAAACTACCCAGATCTCTCTTGAGGGTCAATGTAGCAATCATCACTGGACATTGCACATTTGGGAATCATGTTAGGAGACTATGTTTACCCTATAACGGCTTCTGCAGAAATTGCCAAGACGGTGAAGAGGAGGAGATGATCCTTAATCTCCTCGGAACATGCCCGGCATTGGAGCATCACCGCCTAAAATATCTATGTGAAACGGAGCTTCAATACCCTATCATATTTGACCATGATAAATCCGTCCTCGCGATAGCCTCTTTAATAAGGAGCAACGAATGGCTAGCACAACAGCATGTAACGCCACTCTAAGCGGTTTCCCACTATATCCCTCTTACTTCTATTTTTCACTTCTACTCTTCCACTTTAAGGCAATCACATAGGGATCGATTCCAGAACCCAAGTGAGCTGAAGAACCTAAGTTACTCCGGGGGAGTTCATCGGCCTCTCCACCTTACCTAACCTAACCTTCCTATAGAAAAACAAAACTATCCAAAGCACTTTAGTAGGAGAGTAAAAATAACGTAAAATTTCTTATACATATCTAAAGTTATCACTATACATAATTTATCTGAAGATTGTCTTAACTATTATAAAAAAATATTTTTAACTTTTCTATACATATCCAAAGTTATCGTGATCTTTTTACACAAAAAGACACACAGACACATGTTAGAATAATGATAGCTTTTCTAGACCTTTTTGATGTTATCGGTAGTTTTTCTATAGCATAGCAAATTTTTTAATAACTTTTCTGACTACAAATAAAGTCTTGCATAAGTTTTCAGTAAGACAGTAAATACATAGCTATAGCCTTTCTATATATTTATAAAGTTATTGAGATATTTTTATACCATATATTCCGCACTATCAAAATTTTTTTATCTAAAATCACCTAGACTAGTTTTATAGATAAGCATAGCTATGTACATATATCTATAGAAAAGCAAATTTATCGATAACCTGTCTATAAAAAAATAAATTTAATGGTAACTCTGCTATACATATATAAAGTTATCGAAAATTACACTCTTGTTTGCAATAATTACACTGCTTTACAAATCTTACATTTCGAAAAATACCAAGAACGTCACATGCCTAGATCAGTTAATTCGAACCTCTTGAATACGAAAAACGCTATAATTTTTTTTTTCTAAGTACCGTTCTTTAGATAACGGTACTTTTGTGTTTTTCGGTGTAAGGTACCACTCAAACCCTTGTGGAGCCCAACCAAAAAGTCCGATCGAGATAAATGGCATATCGTTGGAAAGGTAATTGAATGCTCTTTCCGTCGATATAATTTTTTCCTGACGAGAAGTGGCTAAGTTATGGCACTTCAAAGTTCAAAACTTTCCTATTTTTTACGTTTGTTTTAAAACTTTTCATTTTATTTGGTTTTTTTTTTTCTACGTTCTAGTAAAGATCTGGAATGTTTTCTTTACCAAATTTAATCAAGTTTATTTAATTTAAGTTTATTTAATTACCAACATTTTAAGCTTAATTTGAAGAAAAAAAAACGGATGAAAAATAAAGCTTTTACTCATGTTAAGGATTTTGTGGAACAACAATATTTTCATTTTTAATGCTCACACACTATATTCGGTGTAAGTTGAAAAAATTTAAATGAAAAAAAATGACGAGCGACTGGAACTTCCTCGTTTTTTTCAGATAAATCTTCGCGAATGAGGAACCAACAATAGTCCGCCATCATTTTTGCATCCCACCAGCCTTTGTAACGTGTCTAGATTTTTTCATTTCCTGGTGAAATCTTTCACCTAGTTTATCACTTTTGGAACCCAAATTCGTGGGGAATATATCCAAATGACTGAATAAGAAGTTTAATTTAAGTATCATATTTGAACCTAAAATTTAAAAAGAATAAATTTTCAAATGATAATGGGATTTTTGATATACATGCTTTCACTCAACGCTTACCAATGGCACTGAATTTTTAGAGTAATGTATCGATCTTCTCAGTGTAATCAGGACTGCTGTAGTTTCCCAAAAAGTTTTGAACGATGCCCTGAAATGCTTCCCATGCCTCCAAATTAGCTGGACCTAAACACTCATTATATGTTTGGTCACAGTACAGAGCCCGAATTTGATGTTTATCAAATATACCAGCTTAAAATTTGCTCGCTGTTTCTCTCGGACATTTTTGTTTAAGGTTTTTGTTTAAGACCGTCTTTTGGCAACTTTTTCACAATATTTGTAAATAACCCAAGCTTATTATGTAATGGAAAAAGTATTATCTTCTCCCGAGAAATAGTGATTCTGACAGTCACGCCTGCCGCATAGACATAGAAAATAGGGAAACTTCCTTGCAATCCAGACACTATGACAAACTTTCCATTGATGATGGTCATTATGTATGAGATCGGAAAGTTCTTTCATTGCTTCATATGTTTCCTTTATGTATTTTTCATATCCGATTGAAATTGATGCTTTCGCATTCCCTTTATGAAGCTAACGAGTGATTTTTTTTGCTATTATCTTTTTGGCAACACTAGTTTTGTGTCACTGTCAAACATCTTCAGTTTGGTCTATAATTTAATCATGAATCGTCTTACAAACGAACAACGCTTGCAAATTATTGAATTTTATTACCAAAATGCGTGCTCTGTTAAGAAAGTTCATCGCGCGCTTCTTCCATTTTATGGTCAGTTTAATCGACCTACTGAGGCTTCTATTCGGGCTATTGTAAAAAAATTTCGCACCAAATTTACATTGTTGGACATTAAACCACCAACACGCTTACGTAGAGTGCGAACTGAAGAAAATATCGCAGCCGTATCGGCCAGTGTTGGTGATGACCGTGAATTATCGATTCGGCGCCGTTCGCAGCAATTGGGCCTCTGTTACTCCACTACGTGGAAAATTTTGCGGAAGGATTTGGGTGTGAAGCCTTATAAGAAGCATTGCAAGAGCTACCAATGCATCCACAAAAAACAACCGTTTGGTGCGGATTATGGGCTGGCGGCATCATTGGGCCGTATTTCTTCAAAGATGATGCGAATCACAACGTTACTATGAATGGTGAGCGCTACCGTGCGATGATAACAAACTTTTTTTTGCCCAAAATGGAAGAGCTTGACTTGCATGACATGTGGTTTCAACAAGACGGTGCCACATGCCACACAGCACGCGAAACAATGGACCAATTGAGAGGTGAGTTCGGTGAACAGTTTATTTCACGCTTGGGACCAGTCAATTGGCCGGCCAGATCGTGCGATTTAACGCCTCTAGACTATTTTTTGTGGGGCTATGTTAAGGCTAATGTCTATAGCGACAAACCCGCTTCGATTGACGCACTGGAAGCCAACATTGCCAACATTATTCGTGAGATACCGGCCGAAATGTTGGAAAGAGTATGCCAAAATTGGACTAAGCGGATGGACCATTTGAGGCGCAGCCGCGGCCAACATTTGCATGAAATAATCTTCAAACAAAAAATTATATCGACCCAACTATCGATCCAAATAAATATTTCATGCATTTTTCTGAATTTTATGTGTTTTTTTTAATTTCCGATAGTTCTTATAAAATCACCCATTAGATTGCAAACTATTCTTGCCTCTATCCAGAAAAAGACGCCATTTCTCTGGGTCATTTTGATTTAAATTTTTTGAATGAATTTGTCGTTCCACAAAATCCTTAATAAAAACTTTATTTTTCATCAGTTTTTTTTTAAGTTACGCTTAAAATGTAGATAATTAAATAATCTATTTGGTAAAAAATAAAAATGAAAATTTTTGAAACAAACATAAAAAATAGGCAAATTTTGATGTGCCATAACTCAGCCACTTCTTGTAAGATAAAAATTCGCATTATATCGACGGAAAGAGCATTCAATTACCTTTTCAACGATATGCCAACTGTCTCGAGCTTTTTGCTTGGGCTCCACAAGGGTTTGAGTGGGGCCATACACCGAAAAATATAAAAGTACCGTTATGTACTTAGAAAAAAATATAGCGTTAGAAAACAAATAAAGTCCGAATTAACTGATCTAGGCATGAGGTGTTCTTGGTATTTTTTGGCTGTAAACCAGTGTTATACAAGCTTGAAATTTTTTCTTTTTTTATAACAAAACATATATTAATATTTTTCGTTCCATATTTAATTTTTCCAACAAAAGAAAGCTTAAAGCATCTAGGACCAATATAAGTATCGACAGCTTTTGTATTAGTTAATAAAGTAATGATAAATTTTTAAAGCCAGAGCTATTAGAATTTTTATATAGACAAGTTTATTTACAGTTAACAAGTTCTTTATGTAGAAAAAGTATCTGCAAATATTTGCTGTGCTGTGTATTGCAGTTGGTCTTGTTAAGCTTTTCTTACCATTTGGACAGACTAAAGTTTTCTAACTTTTATTGAACAACTAACAGCCAACTGTTGGTATGAGAGATGACAAAAAGTTCATGTGGTTGGTGAGTTGTACGAATAGTAGATGCAGTCAACAGCTAGTATTTGAGCTGCTGTACAGCGCTTTAACAAAATTTGATTGTGCATCAAAAATATTTGCTTTTAAGACTCTTCCACAGCCATGATGATGATGATGATGAGCCATGACGATGATGGTGATGACGGTGGTATGTTGATATTTGGTGCGTTTCTCATTTTAGTGTATGGAAAAGAGCAACTATTTTTTTTTTACTTCTTTGGATATTACTCGTATTATAAGTTTTAGTTTATGTTTTAATCTCCTTTAGTCTGTGCACTCAAGTATCTTAACTTATTACCAGCATTTGCAAGTTTGTTTGGTTTATTAAAATATGTGTTGGGAGGTTAGCAGAACCTTTCATAAAGGGAATTTCTTGTAAACGGCTGCTATTAGTATTGCCCACTTTTTCTTCCTTTTCTTTTTACCTTTGAATATATTTTTCAGTGTCACTCTTAAAGTGAGAACCGTTTCACGATGACTTAATTATTAAAATGTCCCAAATGTAAGCAAGTTTATAGTAGTAGTTTGCAGCAGGTCACGCAGCTTTAGCTTTGTTTCTTTCTTCTTTAGTTTGGTTAAAATTTTGACGTGTGCTTAATCTTATCAGACATAATTCCATTTATTGTGGTTGTTAGCTGTTTTGAAATGCTTGAAATATTTAAATAGTAAAATTTAGTTAAAACAGACAGAAACAAGTTGCTGGTGAGGTATTTAAATTATGGAAAGTAAAAAAGCAGCTGAGACAACTGAATAAAAAAATAATTAATAATTAAGAAACGACAGGAAAGTTCTATTTGAAGAGAAGAAATACAAGTAATCAGTATTTATGGCAATAATAATATAAATAACAATAAATATATTATTTTCTTAAATGTTTTGCTTTACATTGACAGTTAGAGCCAGGGATATTGAAGACGGCTAAAAATTGAATGCTTCTTTATCTTTTATATCTCTTAGATCTTGCTTAAATCCAGTAAATTTACCGCCAATTTTTAAATCTCTAATAATAATAATTATATTATTTTAAAAATTGGCGGTAAATTGATTATTAAGTACCTATAAGAAACAATCGTGTTTAGTTTATAGTTTTGATAAAATGTATAATTATATTATTTAACTGTATTTTGTATTTTGGTTTAGAAAATTTTTTTTAAGAAGTGTTAAGAATTTTGTTTAGGAATTTAAAAATTAGCTGTAATTTAGTGGAACCTTATAGGTAATGTAGTGGAACCTTACAGTTCTACAGTAAAATTTTAGATCACTTTATTTTTCTATAAAAAAAAATTTATCGATAACTTTTGTTTTATACAGTAAGGTTATAGATCATGACATTTGCTTACCAAAACTTATTAGATTACTTTACTTTTCTTCTGAAAAGTAATCTTAGTATACTTTTATATAAAAAAGTTTCTAATAAGTTTACTTTTACTTTGCAAAGCTTACACAGATTGCAACTTTTGCTATGAGTTTGTAGCCATATAGACAAGGCCAAAGTGTTTGGGCTTTCTACTCCCTCCTGTATGTAATTCCCAGAAGTCAATGAAAACAAGGCTTAATGAATTGATAGACTGATCAAGATCATCAGCGTGTATTATAGGTATTGTTGTTATTAGCACCCGAAAATCGGCATCCACCAAAGTTATCTGGAAAACTTATTCCCTTTCTTGTGATTTAGGTTTAAACCACAGCCAGAACGTTTGAGCCAAAGTAGGTACCTCAAATATAATCAGCACCACAATGGTCTGCAGGCAGAGATTCCCAGAGGGTTAGTCAATTAACCCTTGGTGTGAACTTTGGAAGTCCAACACAACATAAGTTATGCGGCTTCCTATAGTTTTATGTGCTACTTTAAACGAGAAAATTTTACCTCTCTATACTCCAGAAATTAGAGTGCCCTGGTTTGGCGTATGCCAAGGAAAAACCTGCTCCCCGGGAGGACGTGTTTCTTGTCAATTACAAAGTTCATGTCAAGCGTTCACAAACACTACTCTATGTTTTTACCTCCTCTTTATTTATTTTCCAATTTAAAAGATAATAATGTACAGAATGGACTATAAGTCTCTCAAATGAAATGATCAATAAAAAGCAAATAGCGTTTATAAAACTGTTTATTTATTACAAAAGTAAATAAATTAGGATTTTATTATTTTTTTTAATTACATTACTTAAATGCGATCCTTGTTCACTGTAACACTGGTGCAACTTACTTTGGAAATTTTCCAGAGCCGCTCTACAAGTATCGATTGAAATGTTTTGCAGTTCTTCGCGTGTATTTTCACTTTCTTCGGTAATAGTTATCGGGTTGTTATTCAAAAATTTTGCTTTTTTGATTTCGCTAAAGAAAAAAGTCTATGAAGACAAATCGGAGTTTTCTTTTCGATATGATTTTTAGGTTAGAAACTTGACAAACTGCAGTCAACGATTCTATTGACGAATGGTATGTTGCCCTACCTTGTTTTAAAATCCGATTAAGCGATAACCGTGGTATATTTAACAGCGCAAACCGCTTACGAGTAGAAAAGATGGGTTTTTCTCGATTGGTCTGTGAACTGTCATTTTCGCAGTGAATGACCCTTGATAGTTCAGAAACACGTTCCACAGCAAAAACGCTACCAAATATGACACTTTGTTTCTGAACCGGTTGCGAGTTTCTGAAAATTCCCAAAATCGGTTTCGGGAACACATACAGTCCCCCGACTTTCCTGGAAGCAATACTGCAGCTTCAAATTTCGCACTGTCGCAAATGACTGTTAGTAGTTCATATACAAATTCCACGGCAAAAGCGTGTACCGACTACGAAAATCCGCTTCCGAGGCCTTTCGAAACTCTGAAAAACGGCTTCGGTAATCGCCAAAATTCTCCCACTTGACCCGAAGCAATACGGCAACATCAATTTTGGCACTTAAGCGAATGGCCGTTAAAAATTGAGATACACTTCCCATGGCAGAAACGTGCACCGAATATCAAAATGCGGTTGCGAACTGATTAGGGAAACTTAACCGACTTTGGAAGTTTAGGAATTCCTAAAATCGGCTTACGGAATCGTTAAAAGCTCTACATTTCCCCAGCAAGCAATACTGCAACTTCAATTTTTACACTAATAGTTCAGATAAACGTCAAAGACACGCACAACGCGAATGACCGCTAATAGTTCACACAAAATATGGAAAATCGTTTTCGAACTAGTTAGCGATGCAATTCCGAATTTTTTGGAAATTCCCAAACTGCCTTCGGCAATCGCCATAATCTCTTATTTCCCCGGAGTCAATAAGGCAACTTCAATTTTCGCACGAATCTGTTAATAGTCCAGATACGCGTTTCATGGCAAAAACAAAAGCCCACCGAATATGAAGAACCGAATCCAAACCAGTTGGCGAATTGGTTCCAAGTTTTTGGGAATTCCCAAAACTAGCTTCAGAAATTGATAAAACTATCCACGGCGTCAGAAGCCAGTTGTCTATATGTCGATATTTCATAGGGGCTACCCTAATCATCAGTAGACTTGGAAATTTTTAAAAGATATTCATAAACATTCGCCTTTATATCCCAACATTCTAAATAAACTATTGAGAATTTAAAAATAACAAAGTTTTAATACTACCTGTCAAAACACAAAAAAACAACCTTTTTCTTTTGCTCACGTCTTTACTTTTCATAGCAACCAACGGGTTTTCAGTTGTTTGAAAGGTGCAAAGAAAACTAGACAAGTATGCAAAAGAAAACGCTTCTTGTTTGTGTTATTATTAAAACATTGTTCTTTTTAAATTCTCAATAGTTTATTTAGATTGTTGGGATATAAAGGTGAATGTTTATGAATATCTTTCAAAAATTTCTAAGTCTACTGATGATTAGGGTAGCTCCTATGAAACAACTGGGAAACATATTAAACAAGCTGCTTATAAAATTTTGAATGATATCAATATTAGACACTAATATAGTGAATAAAACTCAATTGTTCGAGTTATTGATATATTTCTATAAATACGATGTATTTCTATTTTAAACCTTTCGATGACTACTTTTCCGCCTCATTTGCTTTTATTAACTTACTTGCTTTGTCTGCCGCCATTAATCATTTACCCTAAACACATTTAAAGTCCTGACATTTTTCCAGCCCATCAAACTCGAAAAACGGAGAGCAGAATATCTAAATCATAAAGTTGGACACTGAAACAGATTTAAACTGCCGTCTTTTATATTTTAACAATTAGTAAGAAAGATAAGTGCAAAAAAAAAAAAAAAAACAAAATAAAAGAAAAGAAAAGAAAAAAAAAAGATTAAAACAAAAATAAAAATGTAACATTTGTCTAATTTCTTGAAATTACTAATCATCTGCGACTCTAAAGCAAACCATACGCATATAAGATAGCTTGGAGGCCTTCACAACAGTAGCATGAGAACGGAGACAGAAGAGAAGAAAAATGCGGGGTATTTAAAACGTATGGAAACTATTATTAAAGTGGCAAAGTGTTTAATTCTTAAATCATTGCGATTGCATGAAACGAAAAATTTATAATGGCATTTTTCTTTGCTCTGGCTTCAGTTAGCAAGCGGCCCGGCCAACCCAGAGTTTAAAAATGTTTTCTCTAATGGCTGCTTCTATTGCCTGTTTGCGCGCCAGAATCGCTTTCTAATGGTTGTAACATCTACTTTTTTTTCTTCTTCTTCTTCTTCGTTCATTCTTGGCTTAATAGAGACATTAAAGTCCAGTACATGACATCTTCAAGTGGTGATTTTATACACGACTAGTGTGTGTTTTATTTTTGTAGTTTTATTAGATTTTTCCTTTAAAATGTAATAATGTGGCTGTAGTAGATTTAAATACATGAATACAAGTATGTACTTTAATATTATATATGAGTACAAGAAAATGTTGGTTATTTTGGTTAGAAAAATGTTAAGGAGCACCATAACCCAGCAAAGAATTTATGTTGTGCCAAACAAAAGAATTCAAACTAGAAAAAAAACAAACAAATTTATGTTTTGTGTTATTTAATTGGTGTTTGCGTATCAAAAGTCAAAAGCTCAAAAGTCAAATTCCCTTACCACAAATTTCACTGGGTTAGGCCAATACCATTCTCAGCGAAAATGCCTGCATATTTGGTAGTTACAAGTTAAATTAAACATCTAGGAAGTGCATACAAGCAGAGAACCTTGTTTGTGTCTAACAACAGATTTTTTGTTGCTGTTTTTTTTTTATTCTTTGTTTGCTGCAGAATTATGTTGTAATAATTAGATACAATACGGAAGATTTGTTGCTTTTTATCCGGCAACAGTCAGCTAGAATACAAACAAAAAACAAAAACCTAAAACACTCTGCCATACGCCGAGAGTATAAAGTTAACAAGTTGCTGCTTTGGCTGTTAATGATTTTAACACACCATCAAAAAAGGATGTTAAAGATCAAGCACAATAATTCTTTTAAGCGCTCCAGCAGAATTTGAAGAATTGTTTCTAACGAACATGTAATTAAATCCTGCTGACTTTTTTAGTACTTTGTCTGCTTAAACTGTCAGACAGATAGACAACAGAGAAACAAATAAACAGCCATTAGACGAACTCAAAATCAATAAAAAAAATATTCATAAAGATAAAAGCCGAATAATCGTACAAAACTGCGCTAAAGAAATTCATAAAAAAATTAAAACTTTGTTTCAGCACCATGGGACTTTTTTCTTTTGCAAAAGAAAAAGATTTTGATTTTTAGCTTGCAAACACTTCTACAGAGGAACTTGAATTCTAGCGACTAGCCCATACGAGGGCGGTTCGGAAACTTCTTAGCCTATCAATGAAAAAGAATAGTTAGTTTTTCAAAAATATTTTTATTTGTCAATGTAATCTTCCGAAACTTCAATACACTTAGTCCAATGCTTTTCTAGCAATTCTATGCCTTGATTAAAATAGTTTTCCTCAAGGTCTTCAAAATAGTGGTTTACAACTGTAATTGCATCTTCATTTGAGGTAAAACGCTTGTCAGCAAGGAATTTTTTTAGATTTGGGAACAGGTAAAAGTCACTGGGAGCTAAATCCGGAGAATAAGGTGGGTGGTCAAGCAACTCGTACTTTAATTCGTTGATTTTAGCCATTGTTAAAACACTCTTGTGCGCTGGTGTGTTGTCTTGATGAAAAATAATTTTTTGGTGTTGTCAGCCAGGACGTTTTTCTCGAATTTGTACATTTTATTGATCCAAAGGGTTGCAATAGTACTCTGAATTTACCCAGATAGATTTATTGTTTTGCAGATAGTCAATCAATAAAATAACTTTTCAAGTCCCAAAAAACCTTTGCCATAACGTTAGCAGCCGATTGAATTGTTTTTGCCTTATTTGGAGCACTTCCTCCAGCTTCAGTCCATTGTTTGGATTGTTCTTTTGTCTCTGCAGTATAGTGGTGGATCCATGTCTCATCAACAGTTATGAAACGACGCTTAAAATACATTTTATTTCGCTTAAAACGATCCAACCAAGCTTGAGATATGTTCATTATTATGCGTTTTTGCTCCACTGTTAACAAATGCGGCACCCATCTTGCAGAAAGCTTTTTCATCTGCAGTTCTTCATGCAAAATTAAATGGACTTGATCATTTTAGATGCCCATGATATTAGCTACTTCACGCACTTTTATTCGTCGATCATTTAATGCCATATTTGAACAACCAGCTCAGTTGGGAGACTCCTTTCCGGGTCGTGATTTCTCAACCCTTCACCAAGCCCAAAGACTCGCACCAAATAAAATTTACTTTACAACAGCACTACTGACCCACATTTATACATTATTTTAGAGAAGGTCGTTGTTTTCTCCTAGCCGCCCATCCCTACCATGGCCAGTTCCTATTCCGGTACTGTTTTAACTGGCCCCACTCATTTCTTCGCTCTTACCTACTTTGGCTACAATTTCTGTTGTTGTTGCTGTTTTTGGACGTCCACTACGTGGTTCCTCTTCAATGCTTGTACGACCACGTTTAAATTCAGCAACCCAATTTTTTGCTGTTGCATATGAAGGAGCACTTTCACCTAACACATTCACCATATCATTATGAATTTCTTGTCCCGATAAACCTTTTTTATGTAAATATTTAATGACACCACGCATTTCTAATTTTTCCATTGTAAAAAAATCGCAGATGCGTCTTTTGTGAACACCTATTTCTTTATGAAGGAGTTACTAGATCGACACAAAATTTAACATGTATTCAAAGCAGAGATGGAAATATCCAAAACACTTAACTTTTTTCTGTATATACTGCGCTTTTTGTGCTAGGCTAAAAAGTTTCCGAACCGCCCTCGTACATGCATGTAAAGAATGATCCGCAACGGGCGTAGAGTAAGCCAAAACTAGCTCATTTGTATGGCAAACACATGATTTTTTAACATTACGATGCTCTCGGCTGGTGCAGCCCTTTGCATTTAATAAGAATAGTCCGATGTTTCCATGTCACTACCCCAAAAAGCGAACGTTTAGCGATTAATACTACATAGGCTGAAAAGTTGATCACAGCAAATTTGTATTGCAAAAAATCCTTCTTAATAAAAAACTTGAGAAAGGAAAAACTTGAACTAAAACCCGATGTACATATGTGCAAACCAAAAATTTTATTTATCAATAATTAATTTCAATAAATTAATTTCTTGTTTTAGTTTTACGCTGCTTCTTGATGGGAAAAACTACCGTTCAAGCGAAGCAATAGCTTGAAAAGTGTTATGAGAACTCCGCTCCATCAGAAACAACAATTAAACGTTGCTTTGCTGGATTCCAACGTGGTCAGTGGAATGGAGCGCAGTTGAGGTCCAAATGAAGTGGTAACACCAGAAAACATAAAAAAATCCACAGAATCGTTTAGAATGATCGAAAAGTGAAGTTGCGTGAGTTAGCTAACATCGTAAAGATCACAAAAAAAATTTTCCCGTGTTCAATAACGAAATTCACTGAATCAATTAATAAATTGTTTGAATGCGGACCTGTAAAGGAATTCGTGGATTCAAACAAAAGTTTAGTAAAAATAATTATTGACCAAAAACAAATACTTTTTTAAACAGCAACAAAATACGATATCCAAGGTTATTTTTTTGACATTTATGAATTTGCATACATATTATTTTTCAGACAAAAATTTTGTTGATTTTATTTTTACTATAATTTTGTCATATCAAAAGAACGTGTTAGCTTTATATAGCATGAGCATTTGAAAATGAGAAAGCTTTGCTCAAAGTGGGTGACGCGTTTTTTTTTTATATTGGACCAGTAATCGGGGGATGACCCCTACATATGCAGTGCATTGTACCAGAAGTAGGAAAATAGGTTGTGAGGAGGAGGAAAGAGGGAGTAGTGCTTGTGAACATTTGACTTGAACCTTTCAACGTTATAACAGACAGAAAACACGTCTGAAGGCAACATATTCCACAGGCGAAGCGTATAGCTGAAAAACGAATTCTCTCTATAATGCGTAGTACGATTCCCAGGGCAATCGACCACAAATGGATGAGCTCTGGACGATGCTCACAGTTGACGAAAAACGAGAACGTGTTGATGATTCTGAGCAGAGTTTGGACATGTTTAAACGTAACAAACATAAATTTTTGCTTCGATATGTGAGAATGGATACAACATGTATCCATCACTTCACTCCGGAAGCAAACGATCGTCATCTGAGTGGACAGGAACTGATGAACCTCGTCCAAAGCTCCCGAAAGCACAAAAATCGGCTGGAAAGGTTATGGCGAAGGTGTTTTGGGATGTGCCAGGTATAATATTCATCGACTATCTTGAGAAATGTAATACCATTAACAAGGAATAATATATAGCGTTGCTGTAGCGTTTGAATGCCGAAATTGCAAAAAAAAAACGACCGCATATGGCACAAGAAATATATTGTTTTATCGAGACAATGCACCGTGTCCCAAGTCATTCAAAACAGTGGCAAAACTACATGAATTGAACTTCGAATTCGTCTCACATCCACTGTATTCGCCAGATTTGGCTCCCACCAACTACTGGCTGCTCGCAGACCTGTAAAAAATGCTCGTCGGTAAGAAATTTCGCACGAATGAAGAGGTTATCGCTGAAACTGGGACCTATTTTGAGGCAAAAGATAAATCGTTCTACAAAAGTGTTATTGAAATGTTAGAGCAATGCTGGAATGAATGCGTTGCTCTTGATGGAGATAACGTTGATGAATAAAGCTAATGTAGAACCAAAATAACTGTGTTTTCTTTGTTAGGTCCGGGACTTCTCAGCCCATGTGTTATATATACAAGCTCTTGTTAAACTGTGAAATGGCCCAATTCAGCATTACATAGGACCACATTGTAACTGATATGTTTCAGCTAAATGAGGCCACGCAGTCCAATATTATGTGCAGGATAGATATGCAATCGCAAGCGCGGAAAATCTTTTTGAATTACTTACAGCGATCTGGCCGACGTTTCAAAATCTGAAGGATATTTTAGTGTTTTATGTAAACGCCACCCCCAAACCTATCTCCCTCATACTGCTTTTTTACATAGATTGATGGCTGTTGTAGCCTTGGTTACTCTAGCCTGTAAATTCTCTTGGAGGTCCAACCAGTTTCATAGGTGTCATGAGTGATCTGCCAAAAAAACGCCTACTGAAAATTAAATCACACCATGAATCACGTTTTATTATTTTGATATAATAACTTATCGTTTGAGAATATCTTTCAAAAATTTCCAAAGTCTACTGATGATTAGGGTAGCTCCTATGAAATGTCGACATATAGGCAGCTGGGAAACATAGAAAACAAGCTATTTGTAAATTTTTTTTATTGGTATCGGAGATCACTGCCAAGAGGCCAAATATGAAGCATTCACTGAATAGTGATCTTCTATTAATCTCCGAGTGGGGTCGTAAAAATAGGGTCGCCTTTAACGCTTGTAAGACCCAATGATGTTTATTAAGACATCAACGACCGCAGATGCTGCTTCATGTGTACTCATTGATGGTATAAATATTGAGGAATCGGATGCTCTTGATGTTCTTGGAATGAAAATACCAAGTGATGTTCGCTGGACTGTACACATTTTTCATGTCTCTACAGAAGCATTCAAGAGCCTCCGGTTTTTGAAACGGTGTAAGATGTTCTTCACTCCATCCAACCTCCTTACTATCTATACCACCTACATCCGACCGAAAATGGAATACAACTCTCATGTTTGGGCCGGTGCCTCAAAGTCTATTTTGCGGTTACTCGACCGTGTGCAGGAGGGGCGAAGAAGCTCATCGGTGACAGTAGGGCATCCAACTCTATTGACTCACTGGAGCATCGACGCAGTGTGGGGTGCGTTGCTCTGTTCCATCGTTACTACAATGGGTTTTGCCCTGACGAGATTAGGGATCTTGTTCCCGAAACTCGCACATTTCTAAGCAGCACGCGTTCATCGTCCAGAGCTCATCCGTTTATTGTCGATTGCCAGGGGAATCATACTACGCATTACAGAGAGAATTCGTTGTTCAGCCGTACGCTTCGCCTGTGGAATAAGTTGCCTACTGACGTTTTCCCTATTTATTGTAACGTTGGAAAGTTCGAGTCAAATGTTCAGAAACACGACTCCCTCTTTCCCCCTCATCACAACCTATTTTCCTAGTGTAGCAATCATCCCCTGAGTACTGGTCCAAGATAAAAAAAATAAAAAAAGTATTATTTATTAATAAACAATACGAGTATAGCTTAAATTTTTTTAGTTTTGTTTTGTTCTAATTTATTAAAGCAAAAATTGGTGTTAAGCCCCTGCACTTGACAATAATTCAAATTTTATTGTATGACATTTATGGCCAATTGCAAAATACTTAACAACTTCCCCTTGAACAGAAAAAAAATTCAGCAAAGCTTTGTAGCTTTAAATATCATTATAACAGTTTATGATTGCTTTCGCTCTGAATGTAACAGCTATAGACCAATAAAAAAAAAAGCATTTTACCACAAAGTTTGTAATTAACAGTTTCGAAAGAAAAGAAAAAAAGAAAAGAAAAAAATATATATTCCAATAATTTTGCGGGATCCTTAATGGAATGCTAAGTAAAGTTTTCTTAGACTTGTTAAGACACTTACTTTGTTTTGAAAATTGATATAAATGTGATCATAAAATATGTCCAATATCAATTTCAACTAAAGCCGTAACAGAAACTTGTCTTAATAAAATTTTATATTGTAAATTGATTAAAAACCATCATCATGTTGTACTTCAGCGCCTTCTTATGGACAACAGAGATACTGGCGAGGATGGTCGGTCGGGTAACACAACACAACACAACATAATGTTGTTGTAATGTGTTGTTTTTATATATAAACTTAACTAAATGTTTTTATGACATTAGCAACATGGTTGCAGTTTTTTCCTTTTTTTTCTCTTTTTCTTTGTGGATCTATGAGATCCACAATAGTTTGTGTTCAAACTTCCGTAAAAAATTTAAGCCCAAGAACATTTTTCTGGTCGAGCAGAGAAGCTGATGATGAGTTAAGAAAACAGTGAAAAAAAAAACGAAATACAATCACTTACTAATTGCTGGACTTAAACATTATTCATAAGACTATTGAAAACATCTACTTTGGAACATCCTATGTTGGTATGGCAAAAGGTTGCAGTGCTGCTTGTTGTTTCTGTATGTTTTTCTTGCTTTTTGCCTGTTTGTTGTTTTTTTCTGCGCCCAGTAGCTGCTGTGGTAAAGTCAGGTGTTCACGTTTAAAGACTTGTTGCTGCTACATGTATGAATTTGTGCTTAAGATTGAAGAATATTGTTGCCTCTTTTTATTGTGCCTGTCTACGTGACAAGCTACTGTGACGTTTTAATCATACGCATAATTCATATTGAAACAGTAGAGAAAAGTAATACTGGTTTCAAGTACATGATAAATTGTATTTTAAAAAGCCAAAGATGTAAACATATTAGCACGACAAGCAACAAGCGACAAGCTATATCAAAATTTACGTACGTCCATTCATAAAAATACTGTTTTCAAGTTGAAGATAAATTATATTTTAAAAAGCCAAAGAAGTAAACACATTAACACGACAAGCAACAAGCGACAAGCTTCTGAATGACGTACGGTCATTCATAAAAATGCTGTTTTCAAGTTCATGATAAATAATATTTTAAAAAGCCAAAGAAGCAAACACATTAACACGACAAGCAACAAGCGACCAGCTATATAAAAACTTACGGTCATTCAAGATCATGATAAATTCTATTTTAAAAAGCCAAAGAAGTAAACACATTAACACGACAAGCAACAAGCTACATATAACCTATAGCCGGATTCATAAGAAAATATTTTATATTTTTTTAAAGGTTTCTATGTATCTATACAGTTGCAAAGAAAATTTGCAACGTATAGGATGCAAAGCATGGGCGGGGTGACGGAGGCCATATGCCCAAGATGGTATTAACAGTACTTTTGTAGCGTCGCTGTGACTAACTATAACGACTTCTGCCTTCACATAGGAAGTTGCAACGTGGTTAATAATGAATAACCTCTAAAAAAAAACTGTAAACCAATACAGTTAGTTGAGGCAAACCGCTAACCCGTGCGAGTGAGACGCAAAACTCTCGAGGCCGGAGCAACAAAAACAACAAGTCTGACGATAACGCGAGAGCTGTTCTTCAGCCCAGCGCTGCTTCATGACTTTTTATGATAAATTATATTTTAAAAAGTTAAAGAAATAAACATATTAACACGGAAAGCAACAAGCGCAAAGGTACATAAGACCTACAGCAGTATTCATAAAAAATATTTTATATTTATTAAAGCTTTATTTGACAAACTTTGCTGTGAAATTTGTCATATGAATCTGTAACACGTGAAAAATATGTTTTATGAATATGACATTTTAAGTAAAAAAATGAAATTTTATTGAATTAATGTTATTTTATCACACCACGAGCAAGCGACTTGGCTGAAAATTGTGTATTAAAACCAGTCAAAAAATTCAGTATATCGTTAGTTTCATGTAGAAAGGCCCTAACTCGTATATTCCCTGAATTGTGCTCTTTTAGGGATTCTACTACGTTTCACACAAGTACACAGTGTTACAAAGATTTAATTATATAATTTCATACATATCGCTCTTACAAGCAATTGAGCAAACAAAGTTACTTTTAGATGTACCTGCTTATACAGTTTCCATTACGATTTTTTCTTCCCCTGTAAAATTGCAATTATTTTTGTTAGGGCCTTTCTACATGAGACCAACGATATGTCATATCAAATATCTTGAAAAGTCAGTTGGTTTGTGTTGTGGAAACATCTCTTAAATATGAAAGAAAATAATAATAACAAAAGCGCAAATAAAATACGCGAAAAGAGTTTTAAAGATGTTGTTATACCAGTGGTGCCAAAAAGTTCTATATGGAAGAGCAAACACACTTACATTTAAGGAAAAACTACTTTTATTTAATATTTTTTGTTGTAAAAAGCACAACACAATTTACAAAAACAAAATTGACACTGATAATCGCTGTCGCCAACTTTTATCAGCAAAGCGAAGTGCTTTGCTCTTGTGTGTGCGAATTCATTATTAGGCGGATGCATCGGTGAATTCAGGCGAATTCGATCAATCCGCCGGCACTTCTTCTCTCAAGTTTTGATTACTTTTTTTGACGCCATTTAAATTTTTGCACATGCTCTTTCTCAACTACTTTTGACAGTTGAAGTGTGAATTCGCCCTTTAAACAAACAAATTACCTGTTGTTTTTTTAATTGTTGTATTGTTGTATTGTTGTAGCGAAGTGGCTACCTCGTTTTTTGTATCATGTAATTTATAACACGAAGTTGGTTGTGTATTTTTCATTGCTAGTGCTATATATATAGCTAAGCACTTTTACAAAAAAAAAAAAGCACTTGAGCATCGAGCGCATACGTCTGCGCACATCTGTCTTACACCAAAAGCCATCAGTAGCATTAACTCGGAATAAAAAAGTTGTCGCCATTACTCTCAATTGAGTGTTTATTGAAAGTATCAACTTGTCTATTATCCTCGGTCTAGAAAATGTAAAGGCGCTCTAAAGATTACATAATTCTTATCAACGACGAGGGTAAAGGGTAGGTATTTTTTGCTGTTGATGTAATATAGCGACGATGGTGACTCTTGGGATATGGCGAAAGAATTTGATTCTGTCCGTTAAGAATTCGAAATCAGACATTAACAGCTAGTTTACTAATATCGAAAGAAAATTGTATACAAAAGAAAGCTACTCCTCACCCACATTTGACCCATTTAGGGTTTATCTAACTCACTATTATTCATTCGCCAGTACATATGTATTTTATTTGATTTTTGTCAAATCGTAGCAGAATACAAATCAATTTTTTTTCGCCTAGAATGTAAACGAACTTATTCTTTCGATGTCGGTGAACTGGCTATTTTGGAATTTCACAAAATCTGTTATCTTTCTGCAGTTTATCGCCTTAATTCTGTTTATACGTTATTCTGTTTTAAGCATTCATTTCCAGTTGACATGTTTTCTTGCTGCATTTATGTACGAGTATGTTTAATTTTTTGTGAAACTGTGTAAAATAATTCGCTTTCAATACTCATCAGTCATTTTGAATTTCCAAGTTCCTCCTGACTCGTTTTCTAACAGTACTTGTTGATTCTACAAAATACCTCCAGGCATTGTTGTCTTCGAATAGTTTTTCTTTTGCTATTATTTTGCTTGTGGTATTCGTTAGTGGAAGATGGGCATTTGAGTATTTAATAAACATATATTGAAAAATGTACTAGACTAAGAAAAATTAACATTTGATTAAAGGCAGAGTTATTGGCCGATATAAAGACATTAATCAAATTATGATTACAAACTTGAGGAAGGGGAATAAAATTAAAGATATTTTACACGAGATCTCAAATAAATGCAAAAACATTATTCAAAGGCCCACTACTTATTTTTTTTACAAGAAAAAAAAAAAGTAGTGTAAGGGCGTGGCCTGACCTACATTTTTTTTAAAACAATATTACATAGTATTTGATAAACCATATAAAATAAACTCGACCATACGTGACCTTATTTGAATATGGGCGTGGCACTGTCCACATTCTTATAAACATGTCAGCTTAATAAAATTCAAACATATTAATTTTCTTAAATTTAAACCTTTTCACCTTTTTTGTGAAACAAAAAATTTTTCGAAATAAAATTCGAATTTTCGAACATAAGAAAAATTGCAGAAACGAAATGAAATTTCTATTTAAAAATTATGTTGTTTTGTCTAAAACGAAAAATAAAAAGCATTTTCGAATTTTTCGAACATTTACCAAAACTATAACTATTTAAAAAAATCTACCGCTAGCTTTAGACTATATTAGACTAAGAAAAATGAACATTTTAATTAAAGGCAGAGCTATTGGTCGATAAAAGACAATAATCGCATTATGATTAGAAGCTTGAAGGAGGAGAAAATATTACAGATATTTTACATAAGAGTTAAAAAAATTAAAAACATTATTCCAGGGCTCACGAAAGCTGAAGGCTAAATTCAACTAATTGTTAAAAAAAGGCGTGGCCTGGGCTACTTTTGTTTTCGCTAGGGCTGAATTCTAAATACATATATAAAGGGTGTTTTTTTAAGCCCGATAGAACTTGAAATTGTAAAAAATAACACAAAAAATTAAATTGTAATCAAAATTTTTTTTTATTCGAAAGATCAATACGTGACATTAACATTTGAAAATGATTTCGGGCATATGGGCACCGCGGCTGTTCTTGACGAAGCGCATTCTGGACGTCCAATTTTTGGCCACTTTTTCGAGCACTGCTGGCCGTATGTCACGAACAATGCTGGCCTCCAAGGCGCCAATTGTTGCTGGTTTATCAGCATAAACCAGTGACTTCACGTAGCCCCACAGGAAATAATCGAGAGGTGTCAAATCGCACGACCTTGGAGGCCAATTGACAGGTCCATTTCTCGAAATCAACTTATCGCCAAATTTTGATTTCAGTAAGTCGATGGTTGCGTTCGCCGTATGGCACGTAGCGCCATCCTGTGGAAACCACATCTCCTCCGGATCAATGTCATCCATATTTTCAAACAAAAAATCATTGATCATGGTGCGGTAACGATCTCCATTGACCGTAACGCGAGCTCCGGCCTCATTTTTGAAGAAATAAGGTCCGATGATGCCACCAGCATGAAAACCGCACCAAACAGTGCATTTTTCTGGATGTAATGGAGTCTGTAGGGTCTCTTGTGGATTGGTCTCACTCCATATGCGGCAATTTTGCTTATTAACAAACCCGTTAAGCCAAAAATGCGCCTCATCGCTGAACACAATTTTGCGATAAAACAACGGGTCAGTTGCCAACTGCTCTAGAGCCCAATCGGCGAAAGAACGACGCATACAATGGTCTCGTGGCTTCAATTCCTGCACCAGCTGGATCTTATACGGGTGTAGGCCGAGATCTTTGCGCAAAATTTTCCACGTAGTGGACGGACAGAGCCCCAATTCATGCGACCGACGACGAATCGATAAATTTGGATCTTCTTCCACACTTTCGTTTACAGCGGCGATATTCTCTTCAGTACGCACATTCCTTCGACGTGCTGGTGTTATTGCATCCTCTAGAGAGTATGTGGTACGAAATCTATCCACAGTTCGACGAATGGCTTGTTCAGATGGACGATTATGTACACCATACAAATGACGAAGTCGTCTATAAGTTGCGCGAATCGACGACTGATTTTCAAAGTAAATTTGGATAATTTCGTAGCGTTGTTCAAGCGTGAGTCTATTCATGATGATTTGTCAGAGTATACTGAAACAAATAAAAAAAAATGTTTCATCAAAATTTAATTTTTTGTGTTACTTTTTACAATTTAAAGTTCTATCTAGCTTAAAAAACACCCTTTACAAACTGTGCAAAGTTTCAGAATATTTGATACTGCCTACTTTTTATGTACATATAATAATAATAATAATAATTATAAACAACAGCTTGTTTTCTGCGGCTCCGATGAAATGTCGACATATAGATAGCTGTTTACAGGTCTTAAGTATCTCTACAGAATGGGCATTTACAACACTGACAATGTCAATGGATCACCCACCGTGGGACATTGTGACACAGAAGTTACAGGCTGCTACAACCGCATACCGCATAGGACTTGCCATCACTCGCAATGAACGACTTAGTGCTTTTTTTTGGCGTACTTAGTCTTGAAGTAGTTGAGGGCTGCAGTGCAAGGAGCCGTTTGGAGCCACATCTCTTTCAAATAAAAATAATAAATAAATCCTCTACCCCTTTTTCGAGTTGGAGCGTGTTAACCGTAAGCTTCTACCAGCAATCAAAAACAAAAAAAAAAGCAAATTGTGGTTATCGCATATGTCCATATGCGATAACTATGCCATATGTGGTCCAAATTGACATTATTAACTTGCCAACGTTCGATCTCGTGAGTCAAGCCACAAATGAAAATGTTTGTATAAATTATTCTTTACCTCAAATATTTCCTATTAAATTTTTATAATTTCTTTTATGTTTTAAAGCACTAAATCATCTCATAAAACTCTTGCTTTATCTAAAAAATGAAAAATATTTGAAAATTCTTAGCTAAAGGGTGGTTAAATTTTAAGGGCCGATGTTGATTTTGAATAAAACACAAACTATAGGGTGTTTTTTTAAGCTAGATAGAACTTTAAATTGTAAAAAGTAACACAAAAAATTAAATTTTGATGAAACATTTTTTTTATTTGTTTCAGTATACTCTGACAAATCATCATGAATAGACTCACGCTTGAACAACGCTACGAAATTATCCAAATTTACTTTGAAAATCAGACCCGTTGTTTTATCGCAAAATTGTGTTCAGCGATGAGGCGCATTTTTGGCTTAACGGGTTTGTTAATAAGCAAAATTGCCGCATATGGAGTGAGACCAATCCACAAGAGACCCTACAGACTCCATTACATCCAGAAAAATGCACTGTTTGGTGCGGTTTTCATGCTGGTGGCATCATCGGACCTTATTTCTTCAAAAATGAGGCCGGAGCTCGCGTTACGGTCAATGGAGATCGTTACCGCACCATGATCAATGATTTTTTGTTTGAAAATATGGATGACATTGATCCGGAGGAGATGTGGTTTCAACAGGATGGCTCTACGTGCCATACGGCGAACGCAACCATCGACTTACTGAAATCAAAATTTGGCGATAAGTTGATTTCGAGAAATGGACCTGTCAATTGGCCTCCAAGGTCGTGCGATTTGACACCTCTCGATTATTTCCTGTGGGGCTACGTGAAATCACTGGTTTATGCTGATAAACCAGCAACAATTGACGCCTTGGAGGCCAGCATTGTTCGTGTTGTTCGTGACATACGGCCAGCAGTGCTCGAAAAAGTGGCCCAAAATTGGACGTCCAGAATGCGCTTCGTCAAGAACAGCCGCGGTGCCCATATGCCCGAAATCATTTTCAAATGTTAATGTCACGTATTGATCTTTCGAATAAAAAAAAATTTTGATTACAATTTAATTTTTTGTGTTATTTTTTACAATTTCAAGTTCTATCGTGCTTAAAAAAACACCCTTTATTTAGGAGATTATTGTAATTTTATTTTATTATGATATATTGGTATTATTCAATTATTTATGGAACAAAATATCGGCCAAATGGGCGCCGCCACCACGGCGGCACACCTCCATCCGATGGTCCAAATTTTCGATGACCCTGAGGCATAATGGAGGTTCTATGCCGTTAATGTGCCGAATTATCTCGTCCTTTAGCTGTTGAATTGTTGCTGGCTTATCGACGTACACCTTTTCTTTCAAATAACCCCAAAGAAAAAAGTCCAATGGTGTCAAATCACATGATCTTGGCGGCCAATTGACATCGCCATTACGTGAGATAACACGGCCATTGAATTTGTGGCGCAAAAGAGCAATTGTTTCGTTAGCAGTGTGGCAAGTGGCACCGTCCTGCTGAAACCACATATCGTCTACATCCATATCTTCCAATTCGGGCCATAAAAAGTTCGTTATCATCTCACGATAGTGAACACCTGCCTGACCGGCCTCAATTTGGAAAAAATACGGCCCGATGATGCCGCCAGCACATAAACCGCACCAAACAGTCACTCTTTGTGGGTGCATTGGTTCTTCGACAGTCACTCTTGGATTCTCATTCGCCCAAATGCGGCAATTCTGTTTATTGGCGAATCCACTGAGGTGAAAATGTGCCTCATCACTGAAGATGATTTTCTTCGAAAATTGATCATCATTTTCATAATAAGTCTGGATAACTTTAACACGTTGTTGGATTATGTATCTCTCCATGGTTCAAATTGAATAAGTCTGAAATAGAGAAATGTCAAATAAAATTTGAAAAAAAAAAAACTTGGCGTTTCGGTGTGGTTCACATTCAACATCGGCCCTTGAAATTTAAGCACCCGATATCTTCGAAAAGACATTTTCTTTAGTGGAACAACTTCTCTAAATTATAATTGATAAAACGATTGAATCTTTCTTCAAGGTTTTTATTTTTTATTTTGACGATATAATAAGTTTGCAAAGCAATTTTTGTTTCAGTTATTATGAAATACAAACTCAGAGCATGTTTAATCATGCATCATAAGCTGTAGAGATGTTTGCCAAGTGTTAAAAATCTCGAAAAATATAGTAGGTTTAGTTTTCAACTTGTTATTATATACAGACTTACATAATTTCGAATGAGACTGAAATCGTCTTCGATTTTTACTTTAAACAAAATTTTGTGACCTATTAAAATTCAATTATTATTATTTTTTTTAATGTTATTATATGTACTCGTATGTACTCTATAGACAAATTATAATTTGTCTATAGATTTTTTTTGTAATACCTTAGTTTACGTAAAGCAAACTGTTATACTAGAATTTATTCATTGGCAAGTCGCTTCATTAAAAATTCTTAGATTTTTCTTTGAACATCTTGAGTTTCCTTATTGATTTATTTTTATTTCCTTTATGGATTGTTTTGTTGCTGATATTCATAAGCAATTACTTGGTAATCTTTCAATTTCAATGAATTGGAGACTTCATGTTTGGTTTTTGTTACCGTAACAAAATCGAGCTGATTTAAATGAATGACATCAGCATTTAAAATATAATGTGAACAAATTTTCTAGCAGCAGTGGCGCACTTTTGTAAAAGCAGGGGCCATATTGACAAAAAGAAATGGAAAGTTTTACCTTTCTGTCAAAAAAAAAAAAAGAAAACTTCTCGATAGCATGCCATTGAAAAGTTTTCTATGACTTCTTTACAGAAATATTAACTTTATCTTATCGTTTCAGTATTCTACAGAAAAGTTATCGGTAACTTTGTTCATACTAAGAAAAGTTGTCTTTTTTTTGCTGAAGAAATGCTGTTTTTTATATAAGTTTTCTGAGTTTAGTTTTTCATTTTACTATTCTACAGGAAAGTTATCGATAACTTTGATTATTTGTAAAAAGATATCCGATAACTTTATTTTTCAGTAGAACGAATATTTTTTATGTAACTTTTCTGATCCTGTTAACGTTAACCTTAATCTTTCATTTTACTGTTCTACGGAAAAGTCTTCGATAACTCTGATTATTTGTAAAAAGATAGCCGACAACTTTATTTTTCAGTAGAACGAATATTTTTTATGTAAGTTTTCTAAGCCTATTATCGTTAACTTTAATGTTTCATTTTACTATTCTACGGAAAAGTATTCGATAACTCTGATTATTTGTAGAAAAATAGCCGATAACTTCGTTTTTCAGTAGAACAAATATTTTTTATGTAAGTTTTCTGAGCCTTTTAACGTTAACTTTAATTTTTCATTTTACTATTCTACGGAAAAGTTATCGATAACTTTGCTCTTATGCAGAACAATTTTCGATAACTTTATTTTTCCCTAGAAACGCTATTTTCTTTATAAAACTTTTCGATAATTTTTCTTTTTCAGTCAAGAAGGATTATTTTTATTATAGCATTATTTGAGCCGATGGCCTATGTAGCCAGTGCTCCATGCAATTAATATTAGGTTTATTAATTTATTTATAGATCTAATAAAATAATAATAATTCTATAGGAATTCAATACTAACATTTTCTTTTCAGTTTAATCTTTTACAGAAAAGTTATCGTTAACTCTGATATTATATAAAAAAGTTGTCACTAGACTTATTTTGTGCTAGAAAAGCTATTTTCTGTGGAATAGTAATCGATTAGCTTTTATTCTATGAAAAGTTTGTCGCTAACTTTTCTTTTCCATAGGAAACTTGTTTATAGAATCTTGTATAGAATTCTAGAGCAATCAATTATGGTACTTTTACGTTAATCATAATCATAACTACGAGTAGATATCTCTGCAAAAAAGTTATCGGAACCATTATTTTCTCGCAAAAAGATATCGAAAAATTTCCTTCACTTGTTTTCAAATCTTAATGTTAAACTTACTTGCTTATAGAAAAATTATTGACAACTGTGCTTCTTCATAGAAGCAGTGTAGCAAACTTACATTTTTACTTTTTTATACAGAAGTTATAGTTAGCTTTGCTTTTTCTTAGGTAAGTTTTCGACAATTTTAATTTTGTACTGATAAGTTGCTGAGCATTTTCCTTTCCTCCAGAAAAGTTATTGATAATTTTACATGTCTATGTTAACATTATTGGCATCTATAATTTTTGATAAAATATAACAATAATTGTGTTTCTTGTTAAATGATATAGTTGAAAAGGCGGTATATTTACTTTTCTACACAGACATTATCCTAATCTTATCCAACAACGTTGTTTTTTTTTTCTATTAAAATTTTCACGAAAGTTATCTGTACAAAAAGCTTGGCTTTTCTACAGAAAAATTATTGTTAAATTAACTTCTGTGTATGAAAGTTATCGATAATACATAAAAATTAATTGTCAGAAATATTATCGGTAATTTTTTTGTTCTGGAAAACTTATAAAAAGGTTATCGATAACTTTATAGATTACCTCAACTTTATTTTTCTGTTTGCAAGTCATTAAAACTTTTTCTATACTACGGAAATTCTACCGACAAGTTTACTAGAATTAATGAAAATTTCCCCTTTTTAGAAAAGTTATCGATAAATTTGCAATACTAATCTATCAAAAAGCTTTGGACAACTGTAGTTTCTGATAGAATAACCAATTACTATATTTCTTCTGAGAAGTTTAGCGGTAACTTTAACGTAATTGTTTATTAAAAAGTTATCGATAGCTCCATTTTTTATAAAAAAAAATATCTAACAAGAAAGTGAGATATGATGGCGTAAATGTTTCTATTCTCTAGAAAACTTATTGATAATATAACTTTTCCCTAAAGAAGTTATCGATAACGTGAGCAATTATAATTTTTATAAACAATTGCTTTCTCGTCAGATTGCTTCCTTGTCGTATATGGCGTAAACGTTTCATTTCTCCAGAAAAATTATCCATAACATTACTTTTATGTAAAGAAATTATCGATAACGTAAATTTCCGCTAAGAAACTTCTGAAAAATCATTATTTTTTGGAAAAAAGTTGCTGGTGAATATACTTTTTTTTTATTAAATAGCTACCAATAGTTTAATTTTCTGTCAACAACTTACTGTAATTGTCTATTGAGAAGTCATCGATAACTATTTTTTTATGAAAAAAAAATTATTTCTTTTTCAGACATGTTAGTATAACTTATCGATATCATAACTTTTCCTTAAAATCAGCTATAGATAATGTAAATTTTCTCTAAGACACTTTGGTAAAACCCTACTTTCTAAGAGCAAACTTATCGATTATTTAATTTTTGTATTAAACAGCTATTTAAGGTATATTTTCTATATTATTTATAAATAAATAGTTTTTTGTCAGATATTTTGGCGTAAAAGTTTTGTTTCTCAAGAAAATTTATCGATAACATAACACTTCCGTAAAAAAGTTATCTATAACGTAACTTCCTATAAAAAACTTTTGATAAAATATTATTTTCTCGCTTGTCAGCAGTAACAACCAGCGTCTGAGGCAGGAATCGAACCTGCGACCTCGAGACTGTTGGTCAAGTACTCTACCGATACTCAATAACAAAACACTTCCGTAAGGAACTTATCTATAACGTAATTTCGTATAAAAAATTTTGATAAAATATTATTTTCTCGCCATCGAGGCTGAGAATTTAAACGTTATTATTAAAAAACTCTCAATGTTAAGATTTACCATCTATTGGTAATCTATTATTTGTCTAATTGCCCATTGTTATCAACAAGTGTTTTTTTTATTAAAATAGTTTTTTTGTCAGATATGTTTACTTTTTCTCTAGAAACCTTATCGATAACATAACTTTACTCTAAAGAAAGAATCGGTAAAGTAAATTACTATATTTTTTTGTTATAAAAAATGACTTTCTTATCAGATATGTTAACGAGAACGTTTCTTTTCTCTAGAAAATTTATCGATAATTTAACTTTTTGCTAAAAACAATTACCGATAATATAAATTTTCTATTATATTTTTTTTAGATAGTTTAAATTTTCTATTGAAAACCTATCGATGGTTTAATTTTCTATCGATAAGTTATCGCTAATCGTAATTGATTATGATAAGTTATCGATTATTTTAGTATTTGTTTTCCATAGGGAAACCTCGATCGTTCATCATAACTGGCTATGAAAAGTTATCGATTACTTTAGTTTTTTCGTTTTCGTAGAAAAATTTCATTTTGCTTCGAACTTTCACTACTGGGCACAAATTTAACGCTGGATGTGCCACTGGTTGGACACATAATTTAAGCAAGTTGCATCATTTATAGCCCTCAGGCCACAAAGTGATTTTGATCAAAGTTGACACTTGTTTTTATACATGCACGTAAGCCGTGTCATCGTCAGCAACAACTGAATGAAGAATGAGCGCTCCAAAGCTTGAAGAAGGTAGACGAAGATGATGATGTTGATAGTGGAAGGTAAAAGAAACAAAAAAAAAAAAAGAAACAAAAGAACAACAACCTTCACTCAGATATGTGCAACGTTTACTACAACAACACGATTTAAATGTTGTTGGCATGATGATGTGGATCATCATCATAAATACAAGTGCAACAGTATTTGCACATTTCAACAAAAACATAAATAAGCAAATACGAGTAGTAGATTGAGAAAGGGGGAGCGAGAGCATGAAATAGAGTGAGTGAGAGCAGGGAAAGAAGAGGTTTCCAGCCATAACCGGATGCAATGCAAGATACACTTCCACCTCAAGAGTTGGCACGTTGGTGTTTTCTTTCGCATTTTTTTTTTTTTTTTTTTTTGCATTTTTCAATTTAAAATCAATTTACTTTGCATGTCAAAAGCATTAATATCTAACATGCCGTCAATGTTATAGCACTTCAAGGAATTGAACACGAGTACATACTTCTTCATGGTTTGCAGCAATACAAATACGACCACAGATACTGAAAAAAGATGCATTTGAATCTATTTATCTAGCTGTATAAATTATTTGACAAACAGCCATCGACGACAACAAAGAACAGCATTTGAATCTATTCCTACAACTAAGCAACATAAACTTGCATTTGCTGTAAGGCAGTCAGTCTGCCATATTGCTGAATTCATCTGTTTTCTATTTTTTTCTTTTTTTTCTATTGCTTTTTCTATTGTGGTGTGGTGGCTTCGTAGTGGTTTCATCATGTGGTTGTTGTGAGTGTTTGATGACATTATTGTTTAGCTTATGTGGCATGTTGCATGCAATAATTGACACAATATGTGGAAGCTAGAAAACTGAAAATCTTTTTATGAGCCATTTGGCTTTGTAACAACAATTCGCTGCACCAGCGAACATGATTTATGTTCAATAAGAAATAAATCTTAAGTAGCCAAACAACGGCCAAATGTAGCAGCGAATTGAATTCAACTGGTGAGGTGGAGGTTGCCTCTTTACTTTATGCAGATCTTGAAGGAAATAGAAATTTAAATATACATAAATATAAATGATGACAAAAAGATTATGAAAGGAAGTGGAAAGATATTGTGGAAAAAGATAGTAAACATATTTCTATTGAACTTTAAACGAATATATTAGAATGACGTTTGAAAAGAATAACCAAGTGGCAATTATAAACACAAAAAAAAAAAATGTTTTATAATAAGGGGTGTCCCAAAATCTTTTTCGTTTTTAGATGTCAAATTTAAAGCAACAATACCGATTAATATGCGTTTTACACCGACCGACATCTAACATCTATCATCATTTTCCGACGATGTTGACATCTTCCCATAAGAAATACATTGTTAGAAAACTCAACATCTTTATAAAATGTTCCTATTTAATAGCATGATCACACGACGGCTTATTTTCGAGGTTCGCTCTCTCATTCGTGGTTCGCGGCCCAATCTTGATTGAACCAACATGGTTCGCCATACAAAATTTTATGAGCGAACCAACTTGGCCCATTTTGAATCTTGTTGTGAATCATGCAAAAACTACTATCATCTCGAAATTTGATAATAAATTATCGCTATTTTATCTGAACTAGCTCTCAAAAAAATCTAAAAAAAACAGATAATTAATGTGTGTAAAATCAAAATAAACGCATTGAAAATATACAAATTTGATACTTAATTAAAGATTTATATAAAAATTGAAAAAAAGTTAGTGAAAAGTTTGCACAAAATATGTAAACATCAGTGTGAAGCAAAAAACAATCGTCTGAACATCTAGTTTCGCAATAGTGGTTTAGACAGCGAACCAAGTGTTTCATATTACCGTCTGAACATGGTATTATTCTATTCCATTCAACATTTTTCGATTATTTCAGTGTGATCACTAGAAAAGTGGGAATAATATCGATTATTTTTATGGCATCAATGAAGAAACGTCATTTGTTTTGAAAAAATTAAAAAAAAAAATCATAATTTATTTATCATGTGTCAATTGTTTGCATGTGTGCTTTCTTTCTTAATTTTTTTCTGTAATAATTTTTTCTGTTTTTTGTCAAATTTTGTTTATAAGGCCTACATTTTATATATAGAAATATGTACATAAATTTTATAGTCCTCTTTTTGTGTTTCAAAATAATTTTTTTCAAAAAAATTTTGCGTGCTTTTGATAAATTGTTTGAAAATTGAAAAAATAATATTTTTGATTGATAGTAGATGTTAGATGTGACCGCTGTAAACAATGTTTCATATTTTCAACATCTTTCATGCGTTTCATGAAGATGTTGATCAGTGGAAAAAGCCTATAAAACTCGTGAACAAATTGTTGTTTAGCTAATCTCCAACTAGCAATTAGAAGGCGCTGAAAACTATCTAGATTGGAGCTTACAATTATAATTACTCCGTAGTGTAATTATAATTTGGGGGGTAAAGAAAATGAAGAAACCGTTATGGAAAACAGTAACAGTTTATTAAAATTGAGGAATATCTTACGTTGTTTTAGTTGGTAGCACCGTGGCAAGTGTTCTAGAGCATACTAATACTAAAAATACTAAAAAATTCAAGAATATAAAAAACAGTAAATTTCATTATATAAATTTCATTGTATAAATTTTGACAATTGGAATTTCTCCACTTCCCACAGTGCTACCAGCTTTACATTATAATAAGAAAATTCATATCCAACAAAGTTGGACAACTCGTTTTATTTATTGTTGAACTAAAGAGCAGTTCTTAAAGCTCAGTTATGAAAAATAGCTGTTTGCAAATGCGCACCATTCGCTTCTTCACACTTACATATATAACTTGGAGTTAAAATTTCGCTACAGCATCGCTCTTTGATTAGAGTTGATTTCTTCAGTGATTCTTTGTTCCAAAACATTCAGGATGGATGGCAATGAATTGTAAACTTTACTTATTAGGTAGTCCCAAAGGAATAAATCAGTAGACATTAAATCAAAGCTTCTCGGTGGCCAGCTGATGGCTCCTCGACGGCTGATCACTTTTCCAGGGAATAAATCGTAACGAGCAGTCATTTGCAACATGAGAAGTGGCTCCATCTTGTTGGAAAAAGGTGTTGCGGTTGTAGCCATCCTGTTTTTGCATTTCTGTAGCTAAAAAAGTCTGAATAATATAACAATATCGATGAAAATTAACGGTCTGAGTTAAACCTTGGTCTTCTTCAAAAAATAAAAACCGGTAATTCCTTGACTTGATATGGCAGCCCAAACAATAACTTTTGGGGGCTGCAACCGCTTCTGATCCAGTTGTAGCGGATTCTCGAAAGCCCAGTGTTTACGTTTGGCAATACCGTTCAATCAAACTAAGTGGCAGCCCTTCGCAGCCCGAACTCAACGAGTTCGTTGAGTTCTGGCAGCAACTTATACTCGCTTGGCGGTTATCACCAATACCTTTTAAACAGCGAGTTTTTTTCCTACAATTTGTAAGTAAAGCTATTCTCATTGAAGTGATTTTTTTTTTGTCAATTATAGTTTAAGATTTTCATTCGCAATAAATGTGTACCTGTTTTAAAGGATCAATTGTTCAATACCAAAAGATAGTGCTTTCATTTATTTCAAGCATTGCTTACCGTGGGCATCGACCGCTCCAGATCAACATTGTGCTGTATCAACCAATCTTAATAAGCCAACAATAATCCCGACGGCAACACTGGCTAAATCATCCCCGGGCACCTAGGGAGACGTGGCACTTGTAGTTTGTGCAACCAGCAAATACGCGACCATAACAACAGTCGAAGCCCCTTGCAAATCCTTGAGCAGAAAATTTGGTAGTTACAACGAAAGGAATCATCAAGAGAAATGTGACATCAACGGTTTCCAGAATTAATGAAACATTGGAAGGTCTAATCTACCCTCCTATTACCACCACCAACACTCAGCATCTTCCACAACCACTGGAGTAACTCTTGGATATTGGTAAGTCCATTTTTCTCCTCTTCTATCAACCCTCTAACCCCCCGTGTGCACCCGCACACCCTGTATCTGCCATTTTATTTAATCACATGACCGTTGATGTGAAAATTTGATTCATCGGAAAACCAGATGGTACGAGTATTGAAACTCCTAAAACAGTTTTTCATTGTCCTGCAGCATTCAACTTGTTTATCATAATCATCAGGCTTCATCTGCTCAACAATTTTAAATGAAATTTTTGATTTGTACATATGTACAACGGATTTTAGTTCAGGTTTTTCCTTTCTTAAGTTTTTTCTTAAGAAGGATTTTTTACTGTACAAATATGCTGTGATCAATAATTTTTGATTGAAGAAGGCAAGAAAAATAATAATCAAATCTTTAGCTGGAGGACAACTAGCTTTTGTAGGGATGAAAATGTAAGTCTGTCGAAGTAATGCGATGAAAGAATTATTCAAATGAAGGGAAGCTGCGTGCAATCTAAACAATTCTAGTTGGTCGTCCATAACACACCGGCGAATGCGGTCCATGTTCATGCTCGTTCTTGATGTCCTTTTGCAACCAGACGATTTGTCCGACATTGTTTTCAATGCTTAATTAAATTGGCACTTGGCATATGTTTTAAGCTTGTTAAATTAAAATGTGTACTGTAGAGACGAGGAACATTAGTATAGGAGTCGTTGTTTTTGTAAAAAACTCGCACGCAAGATGCGCGCTGTGGTCCCGTGAAACAATTCATTTTTTTTTCTCATTCATTTATTTATTGAATTCTCACAAAGTGAACTAACAATAAGTATTCAAATCTTAATACTAAATACATAAAATTAATTAAGTCCAGCAAATATCGGTAAAATCATCTTTCATGGCTATTAACCTGGACAAGTCGGCCAAGGAATTAAGGCCACTCTCCTCCCCCTGCTACCTGCGGTTTACGCGTAGTGGTCAGTCACTCTTTGTGGGTGCATTGGTTTTTCGACAATCACTCTTGGATTATTATTCGCCCAAATGCGGCGAATCCACTGAGGTAAAAATGTGCCTCATCACTGAAGATGATTTTCTTCGCAAATTTATCATTCACTGTTGCCATTTCTTGCCACCATTCCAACTACTGACGACGCTTGGAATGGTCGAGAGAGTTCTTCAGCGAATCAGAGTAAGAATAATGCTCAAATTAAATTCATTCGCAAACGAATTTAATAAAGACAAATTTAATTTTTCATATATAAAAGAATTATTCTTTTTCGTTCCTGAATTTTATCCATAATATAAAGTGAGCGTATTTAAAAACTCAACAAGAACTAAATTCCGCTCGCGAAGCTAAAAATCATTTGAGAAAAATTTATCAAATCATATTGAGGCTCAAAAGTTAGCACAAATGTGTTAAAATTAGCATTCTGGCGACGCTGCTAAACAAAAAGAACTCTCATTATGCTCAGTTAAATGTACTCTTCTTTCTTTGTTCTTCTTGTTTGTAAAATTCTGCTCTTGAGTTTTGTTTTTATATACCCGAGAATTTTATTTTAAATTCGGGGTTTTTTTTTTTTGCATTCTGCTTGCGAACGAATTAAATCATTTTCTTTTTTTCGATCGCCAAAAGAATGAAAATAAGCAAGAATGCAAAATACAATTCTGCTCGCGAATTTTATTTTTTAATTCGGGAATACAAATTCAAAAATGAGAGAATTAAATCAAATTTAGTTTGGCTAGCAGAATTTTTTTCCTATCTTGCACGCAAAGAAAAGGCAGTTTGATTTATGGTTGCAACAGCATTAATATAAGTATATTCTATAACATTGTGTATTACTGTTAAACACAGCGTATTTATTTATTTTTTATTTATTTATTAATTTATGCCTATGGAGAATAACTCCTTACAGGCAGAAACTATATATGTACACGCATATGAATTAAAAAATAATTACAAAAATTAATAAAAAAAGTAGAAAAAATAGCTAATTACTGGGGAAAAAATTTATAAGCAGTGAAAAAATTTGTTAATTACTGGAATTTAATACTAAAATTATACTACGCTTAACAAAATTTAAGTTCATCGAAAAGTCAATAACGTGGTACAATTCATTAAAAGAACAACATAATCTTCGGAAGGGATTTGCATTCGCATAATTCTGACGGTAATAAAGCACTGATAAAGGTTGATATTGACGAAGACTACGCTGGGGAACATCAAAATTTAGTTTGGACACCAGATACTCCGAGCAGATATTGCCGTTAATCAATTTGAAGACAAAAACGACATTTAACATTAGTGAAAAGTTTCTCGCATCGAAAACTACGAAACATAAAATTCCATCGTTTCTCAACTATCGAGAAAAACAGCGTTTCTGTATATTAAATCGAAAAGAGAAAATACTAGTTACGTCTTTATTGGAATATTTCCATTAAGCAGCTGTCAAAATGCAAAAAGTAAACAAATAAGAAGAAGAATATAGGAAAAATGTATCAAACAAAAAGAAAATTTAAGAAAGAAATGTTTAGCAGTGAATAAAACAATTGAATTTAGTGTTATAAATAAAATAAAATTGTGTCAGTTAATAACACGTGTACATAAATAAAAACACATTCAAATCATAAATAAATTTCATAAAAACTTTCAATAAGGTATAGTTTTGTGGTGATGGGTGCTGACCAATATGACCGGCGAAACATGTTGCGCACTTACAGCCAGAGATTAAGGGCTGCAACCGACCCTTTTTTAGTTCCTGAACCGATGAGGGAAGCTTCCCGCATTCGAGACAGGCTAAAATTAAGATTTTGCCATTAAATGTTTAATTTATCATACTGTATGTATGTACATAAATATTAAGAAATAAAGAAAAAACCAAAAAAATTTAATTCATAATTTTTATTTATTTATTATATTATAACGAGTGATTTTTTTGCTATTATCTTTTTGGCAACACTAGTTTTGACAGCTCACGCACGTTTTGTATCTTGTGTCACAGTCAAACATCTTCAGTTTGGTCTATAATTTAATCATGAATCGTCTTACAAACGAACAACGCTTGCAAATTATTGAATTTTATTACCAAAATGCGTGCTCTGTTAAGAAAGTTCATCGCGCGCTTCTTCCACTTTATGGTCAGTTTAATCGACCTACTGAGGCTTCTATTCGGGCTATTGTAAAAAAATTTCGCACCAAATTTACATTGTTGGACATTAAACCACCAACACGCTTACGTAGAGTGCGAACTGAAGAAAATATCGCAGCCGTATCGGCCAGTGTTGGTGATGACCGTGAATTATCGATTCGGCGCCGTTCGCAGCAATTGGGCCTCTGTTACTCCACTACGTGGAAAATTTTTGCGGAAGGATTTGGGTGTGAAGCCTTATAAGATACAGCTGGTGCAAGAATTGAAGCCAAACGACCTACCACAACGCCAAATTTTTGGTGAATGGGCTCTTGAAAAGTTAGATGAAGATCCACTTTTTTATCGAAGAATTGTGTTCAGCGACGAGGCTCATTTCTGGTTGAATGGATACGTGAACAAGCAAAACTGCCGTATTTGAAGTGAAGAGCAGCCAGAAGCATTGCAAGAGCTATCAATGCATCCACAAAAAACAACCGTTTGGTGCGGATTATGGGCTGGCGGCATCATTGGGCCGTATTTCTTCAAAGATGATGCGAATCACAACGTTACTGTGAATGGTGAGCGCTACCGTGCGATGATAACAAACTTTTTTTTGCCCAAAATGGAAGAGCTTGACTTGCATGACATGTGGTTTCAACAAGACGGTGCCACATACCACACAGCACGCGAAATAATGGACCAATTGAGAGGCGAGTCCGGTGAACAGTTTATTTCACGCTTGGGACCAGTCAATTGGCCGCCCAGATCGTGCGATTTAACGCCTCTAGACTATTTTTTGTGGGGCTATGTTAAGGCTAATGTCTATAGCGACAAGCCCGCTTCGATTGACGCACTGGAAGCCAACATTGCCAACATTATTCGTGAGATACCGGCCGAAATGTTGGAAGGAGTATGCCAAAATTGGACTAAGCGGATGGACCATTTGAGGCGCAGCCGCGGCCAACATTTGCATGAAATAATCTTCAAACATTAAATTATATCGACCCAGCTATCGATCCAAATAAATATTTCATGCATTTTTCTGAATTTTATGTATTTTTTTTTTTTAAATTTCTGATAGTTATTATAAAATCACCCATTATCTCCGTGGAATAATGAACTACATTCAATATCTGTCGTATTCACAATAAATAATTTACACATAACAAAGGTTTAATTGACAAATTTTGTGTAAAAATATGTATGTCAAGTAACCTTTTACTAATTGCAAATTATTTTTTATGAATACGACAATATGTGTATAAATATTTAAAAACCTTACCCTTTCTACACTTTTTGCATTCATTGTGTCAATTATATATTTTTTAAATTTATAACTTCCGCAACTCTTTTATTTGTGAAAAGTTTTGACTCATTTCGACTAATATATTTATGTGTGTGTAATGTTTTTAAAGGTATGCGTATTTTTTACAGATTTACAGAACAAAAATTCATCAATCTTTCCAATATGACAAAGATTTTTCGATATCTGTTATTCTATTCTAATTTCCATGATATAAAAAATACAAGGTAGTTTCATTCTCTTTTTATTATTTGTAATAAGGATTTTTGAAGTTTGTTATTAGAGAGAAATATAAAAAGGCGTTGCCACACAGTTCAATAAGGGAATTTACTCCTAGAATGAATTTTTTCTGAAATGTGTAATGCATTGTTCATATTAGAAAAAGCTAGAAATAATAAGCTGATGTAAGTAGGTATCTGTGGTCGTTTTGAAACCCATTAGGTTAGGTTTAACAGGCTGCCAGCTATTGTAAAGCTAGCCCACATGGGTGAAAAAACTAAAAGCACGGACTTCTGCTTATGAGTAAACTTTACGATAGCATTCAAACGAATGCCTATTTTAAAGAAAATATTATCATATTTAAAAGAAAATACTCTTTAAATATTAAAAACAAAGGGAAAAGTTTGATGATTGTGGTTTAAAAATATATAAACAATTATTTCTACTACAATAACCCAGGATGCAGCGACAAAACTAATGCACGTAACCTTGAATATTATTCATTACTTACAATAAGAAAAACCTACTTCCAAAAGATGTCATTATATGTTTAAATATCAAAGTAAGCATGTATAGCGAAAATTTGCATATAGTTTTCCGCCGTTTCCGTGACTTCAAACTTGTTCTGGACGTGACTTATAACTTCTCTAACAAATGGCGCGATATAATTATTCAGTGCATTTTAAAGAAAAACTAATAGCTGATTTTAATAATGGCCAATTAGTGACTACAATTGAAAAAAAAATTTGACATTCACCACAGCGTTGTATTAAGAATTATAAGCCGTTTTAGTTGTTCGGGTACTTTGGTTGCAGAACATAAAGGTGGACGTACCCGAAAAACCAGTAAACGAAATGGCCAGACAATAATACGTTTGAAAAAAAAATAATAACAATTCATGTCGTCAAGAACCATCGCCACACAATTGTCATTAAATGTTAACCCCAGAAGGATTCAAAGGCAGGCTGCAGAAGGTGGACTAAAAGCATACCATACAAAAGTGTAAAAAAGATCTTTATATCACGGAAGAATAGACTGGCCAGGTTGGAATTTCCAAGGGAACACATTAATTTGATCACCACACACAAGAATTCCATACTATTCTCCGATGAGTCCAAATTTAATTTAAAAGGTTCCGATAGATTAAGACTGATTAGATGACCGATGTTGGACGGTGGGCGGCCTAATAAATCAAACACAGATTTCAGCTTCACTTCTATAAAATGCGCTTTAATCCATAAATTCATTTTAAGTTAATTCATACATATTCATTTCTTATATATATAAATTCATGTAAATAAGACTTACAATTGTGCTTTTCTCAGATATTTACTAGTGCCCGGTCTCACAACAGAATGTTTATCTTCTAGAAATTTCGTCACTCTTTTACTTACAAAACGTGATCTTTGTAAAAGAACAGTTGTTCATAAAAAATTTAAAACTGTTTCTTCTTAAACGGTACATAAAGATTATTAGCTAAAATGTTAAGTCGGTTGATCTTACAGATGTTAATATAATATATTCAGAGTTACCAGACGGCGTTTACATATCTATAGTAGCGGGAAAAGTGTTATTACCGCGCAACAACCGAAAAGCCACCGTCTTAATCCATGTTATACTAAAGGCACATTGAAACATGGTGTCAGTAGCATTTTAGTCGGGGGATGTATTTCAGGCAATTTTTATATACTTATTTTATAGTTATGTATGCATTTGATTTTAAAATTTTTATTTATTTTTGTTAGAAGTCACAATTTTATTATTATTTTCAAACACAATTTCAAACAAAACTGAAAACAAGGGAATGTATAAACTAATACGGTAGCACAATTTTATGGAAAATGTCACAATCCTTATACTTGTCAGATGGTGATTGTTAAGGAAAATTGAGAGAATAAAGGCCTCATTAGTTTTTACTTTCTGTTGCCGTTCTGTGGCGTTCATTTCCGTAGCAAATATTTTACAATTACTCTTTCCGTGAAAATATTCAGCTGTTTTTACAGTAGAGCAGAAATAAAAGAAAAACATTGGAATGAAGAATAAAATATTTACATAAATATTATCTTGTGTGAAAAAACAAAAAAGGAAACAAATCAATAATTTAGAAATGGTGATCAAACAGTCCACTTCTTTCGCACAATCTGCAGAGTTTATGACACTTCTTATACAAAATATAATTTTTTCTTTGCTAAAATAATAGTCTTTTGATCATCCATAGTTGCTTAATTATTAAAAATGTATTAACTTTTAAAAATCTTTAGTTGAAACAAATTTTTTTAGCTTTCGACAAAAAAATTATATACATTTGAATAAAAAGTTAATGTTTCCATACCTGAAAAAAGTAACACATACACATAGCTAGCCGTCATTTAACGTTGAATTCTATTTTCAACAGATTAGTCCGTAACAGAACAGAACGTACAACAAGTAAAAACAAACCATGTACATATAGTGTACATTGAACAGAAACAAAACAGCTGATTCAGAACGGAAAAGAACGTACAAACTAATTATACTTTAAAACTACCTTATATTTTTTATATCATGCTAATTTCTATTTTATATGTTAATATATTGCTTGAAAAAATAAATTAAATAAACCACAAAAAATAGTGTTACTTATGTATGTATTTATATGTATTTATGTTATCATACAATATTGTGACCACCAACACTACTTTTGATTATCGTAACAATAGAATTTCCAATTTTTCAATGATTTGTTTGGGAGTGATTCTATTATATGGTTGGGGACATGACAGTAAAACTTTAGTTTTTACAATAACAGTGTTAGGTATAATATAATTACTATCACTGTCACTATATATATGGTTATATATTTGAATTGTGGTTCTTGGCTGTACCTAATTTTGTAAATAACTTTCTGATTGAAACCATATTATGTAGTTGTGTTTAACCATATAATTCAACAATAGTATTTTGCCCTTAGAATATTGTCATGTGAAGCATATTTTTTCTTCTACGTGTATGCAAGAATACGTGCAACTACATTAATATGGTTAAATATTATTTTTACAATTGCAATCCCAGACGAATTCCAATAACTATTTTTGTTTTATTGCAATGTCGTTGTATGTCGATCATTTGAGAAATGTTTTTACCACAAATGATACGGCGAGTAATTCAGCTGAACTACCGTCATACGCTGCTAGACCGCCTATGCCTTTGAGACTTAGTTTTCAAGATGTTGAAAATGTTATTCGTAACACAAACCCCAGGAAAGCTCCAGGTATTGACAAAATTACTGGCAAAATGCTCGTACAGTTACCTCGTGTTGCTAGAAGAATTCTTCTTTTTATTTTTAACGCTATTTTACGTCTCGAGTATTATCCTGCGGAGTGGAAGGTGTCCATGATTACTATGATACCCAAACCAGGGAAGGATCCCACTAAGGTAGAATCATACAGACCAATAAGTCTACTGCCAACAATTTCAAAATTGTTCGAAAAATTGTTACTGGCAAAGTTGAGTCCAATATTGAACAATGTGGGATCATCAATTGGCTTTCGGGCTAAACACAGCACCATAGAACAAACGCACAGACTAGTCAAAAAAAAACAACGGGAAAATAAATTCCTCACATTTCAATAAATAAGCAATAAAATCAATTTCAATAAAACAAGTGCGGTGGCAGTGCATTGTTATTGTTGTTATTGTGCGTGAAGATTACCTACCCAGTAGGAAAAAACTATACATTAAAGCATATTTTTTCTTCTACGTGTATGCAAGAATACGTGCAACTACATTAATATGGTTAAATATTATTTTTACAATTGCAATCCCAGACGAATTCCAATAACTATTTTTGTTTTATTGCAATGTCGTTGTATGTCGATCATTTGAGAAATGTTTTTACCACAAATGATACGGCGAGTAATTCAGCTGAACTACCGTCATACGCTGCTAGACCGCCTATGCCTTTGAGACTTAGTTTTCAAGATGTTGAAAATGTTATTCGTAACACAAACCCCAGGAAAGCTCCAGGTATTGACAAAATTACTGGCAAAATGCTCGTACAGTTACCTCGTGTTGCTAGAAGAATTCTTCTTTTTATTTTTAACGCTATTTTACGTCTCGAGTATTATCCTGCGGAGTGGAAGGTGTCCATGATTACTATGATACCCAAACCAGGGAAGGATCCCACTAAGGTAGAATCATACAGACCAATAAGTCTACTGCCAACAATTTCAAAATTGTTCGAAAAATTGTTACTGGCAAAGTTGAGTCCAATATTGAACAATGTGGGATCATCAATTGGCTTTCGGGCTAAACACAGCACCATAGAACAAACGCACAGACTAGTCAAAAAAAAACAACGGGAAAATAAATTCCTCACATTTCAATAAATAAGCAATAAAATCAATTTCAATAAAACAAGTGCGGTGGCAGTGCATTGTTATTGTTGTTATTGTGCGTGAAGATTACCTACCCAGTAGGAAAAAACTATACATTAAAGTTTTGTTTTCTGTATGAGTGATCCCATCAGAAATATTTTTGAAAAAGAGCCTAGCTCCACCAGCAAAAGTATATGGACTTCTGAAGAAGAGTCTATAAAGCAATCACTGGACAATTTTCTTTCTACAAGAGATAAAATCCGCTCCCGTTCCGGCTCGCCTAACATAGATGTTACAACAGAAGATAAAAGATCTTCTACTCTAATTAATGCCAATACACCAAAAACGCAAGTAGGCATGGATAGGTATATCACCATCACTAAACGTCAGCGAAGCCCTAAATCTGCTCAAATTGCATCCAAATCTAAAATCTCTAAAGATGCCGACACCGCTAGACCAACAGATCAAAACAGATTTTCCATTCTTCAAACGGATGAGCCAACAGCATCGTCAAAAAAATCGTTTAAACCACCACCAATTTATTTAAGAGAATCTGCCTCCAATGAACTGGTAAGAAAAATTGTTTCAACAATCGGAGAAAATACATTTAACGTTACCTCCATCAAGCACGGCAATATTAACGAAACTAAAATTCAGGTTAACCATGAAAATGACTACCGAAAACTGTCTGACGAATTTGAAAAGGAAAAAAAAGCTTTTTATACTTATCAGCTTAAAAGCGCTAAAGGTCTTCAAGTCGTAATAAAAGGGATTGACCCTTGCGTAGACATTGATGAAGTTAAGACCGGTTTGACAGACAAGGGATTCAAAGTAAAAAATGTGTTAAACATCAGAAATCGTGAAAAGATCCCTCAACCCATGTTTAGGGTTGAATTAGAGCCAGGAGATGTGACTTTAAGGAAGAATGAAGTTCATCCTATATATAATATAAAATACCTTTTACATCGTAAAATAACCGTAGAGGAACCGCATAAACGCTTAGGACCCGTACAGTGCCATAACTGCCAAGAATTTGGCCATACTAGGACCTATTGCAAGTTGCCTACAGTTTGTGTTGTGTGTGGAGAATTCCATGGTACAGCACAATGCAATAAGCCGAAATTCGACCCAAAAATTAAAAAATGCAGTAATTGCGGTGAAAACCATACAGCTAATTATAGAGGTTGCTCCGTCTACACCCACCTCAAGCGCTCAATGAACAACAAACCAATAATTGCTTCTAAGCCACCACAGCAGACTCAAACTTTTTCTAATAACTCTTTTCCTCCGACACGACAGTCAACCGCAGACATAACCGTTCAAAATCAAAAACAAATTTCTTATGCTAATGTAGTTAAGTCTACATTCGCAAACCCGAATCAGGAATCTAGATCTCAACCGCCCGATCAAAATTTTAGTAACCTTGAGGCAACAATACAGACCCTAATTCAAACTATAAACACTTTTACGTTGTCTATGATGACGATGATGCAGGAAATGGTGAAAATGCAATCCACCATTTTGCAGGTTATTTCGAAAAAATGATTTGGTTAAAAATATGTTTCTGGAACGCGAACGGCATCCGCCAACACAAAAATGAACTCGAATACTTCCTGATGGATAAGCAGATCGATATAATGATAATTGCGGAAACTCACTTGACGTCAACAAGCTTCTTCAAAATCAACGGCTACGTACTATATGATACTAAAGACTCCCGTGGAAGAGCTTGTGGGGGCTCTGCAATCTTGATAAAATCTAGGATAAAGCATTTTTTGTTGAACGACGCATGCGAGGACTATCTTCAAGCAACTAATATCTGTGTGGAAAATTTTCATTACAAATTGGTTATTTCATCGATTTATTCGCCGCCTCGATTTTCAGTGACGGAATCACAATATTCAAGTTTTTTCAACTCATTAGGACCTAGTTTTATAGCAGCTGGAGATTACAACGCAAAACACACTTTTTGGGGCTCACGTTTAATCACACCGAAGGGTCGAGTGCTTTTTGATACAATTTCTAAAATAGGCTTAGACGTAATATCAAGCGGACATCCCACTTACTGGCCGACTGACCGGCGAAAGATTCCTGATGTGATTGATTTTGGAGTGGTAAAGGGGATCCCAGTAGAATGAATGCAAGCTGAGCCTTCGTTAGACTTGTCATCGGATCATTCACCAACTATCATTTCAGTTCGTTTTCCCCAGGAGACTTGGTCCCCGATTAACAATTTGCATAGGACTGTCACCCGAGTGAATTGGCTGAAATATAAAAAATTTTTGAGTACCCATTGCACTGAGAATATTGTTTTAAGAACACCTGAAGATATTAATGCGTCACTAAGCAACTTTAGCCAAAACCTTAAACAAGCCGCTGCAATTGGTTCTAGCGTTTATTTAACACGCAGAAACCTTCAAAATAGAACATATTCTTCAGAAATCGAGCAACTTGTGTTAGAAAAAAGAAGAGTTCGACGAGAGTGGCAACTTCGCAGATCTCCGCAACTAAAAACAAGGCTACGTGAGTGCACAAGTCAGTTAAGAAATTTGCTTGCAACCCAAAAAACGGCTTCTCTACAAACGTATCTAGAAAGTCTGGATGGTACTCCTCAGTGCGACTATTCTTTATGGCGGGCGACTAAAGGTTTAAAAAGGCCAGTTAGAGGTAAGCCGCCCTTGCGAGAACCGTCTGGTGACTGGGCTAGAGATGACTCGGAAAAGGGTAATTTATTTGTTAACCATTTGAAAAACGTTTTTACCACAAATAGGTCTGACAATGCAAATGAGTTGCCACCTATCGTTAGTAGACCTCCTGTGCCTTTAAGATTCAATTTCCAAGAAATTGAAAATGCTATTGGCAATCTAAACCTTAAAAAAGCTCCAGGTATGGATAAAATCAGCAACAAAATGCTCGTAGAGCTGCCTCGTGTAGCTAAAAGAATTGTTCTTTTTATTTTTAATGCTATTTTACGGCTTGAGTATTACCCTGCAGAGTGGAAGGTGTCCATGATAACAATGGTTCCTAAGCCAGGGAAGGATCACACGAAAGTAGAATCATACCGTCCAATAAGTCTATTGTCAACAATATCAAAACTTTTCGAAAAATTGCTAAAGGCGAAGTTGGATCCAATGCTTCATAAGGTTGAATGTATTCCTGATCACCAAATTGGTTTTAGAGCGAAACATGGCACCATTGAGCAAACACACAGGTTAGTTAACGTCATAAGAAAGGCATTTGAAGATAAAAAATATTGCTCTGCCTTATTCATCGACGTCTCACAGGCTTTTGATAAAGTGTGGCACGATGGACTAATGCATAAAATAAAGTTTAACTTACCTGCAAACATACATAACCTTTTGAAAAGCTATTTATATTGTCGCCAATTTATAATAAAAGAAGGCGATTTCATAAGCCCCGCCCAGCCCATTGAAGCTGGAGTTCCCCAAGGCAGCATATTAGGGCCTATCTTATATTTGATCTACGCATCTGACATGCCGACAAGCACCAACATTCACACTTCAACATTTGCAGATGATACAGCATTCCTTAGCATACATAGTAACCACCAGCAAGCATCAATAAACTTACAGGAACATATCGACAAACTAGAGAAATGGCTCAAGCTTTGGAAAATCAAGGTTAATGAACAAAAGTGTGCCCATGTTACATTCGCACTGCGTCTAGGAACATGCTCACCCTTTACTATTAACAATAAAGTAATACCTCAACACAGTGAAGTCAAATACCTTGGAATTCATCTTGACCGTAGACTAACATGGAAGTCGCACATCGAGGCAAAAGTAACGCAGATGAAATTGAAAGCAGTGCAAATTAACTGGCTACTAGGCAGAAATTCGACCTTGAAGCTTGATTGTAAACTTTTGCTGTACAACTCGATTCTAAAGCCAATATGGTGCTATGGGATTCAATTATGGGGCACAGCCTCGGCTGTCAAAGAAGTCAAAATAGAACTCTCCGTAGAATTACAAATGCTCCATGGTACGTTAAAAACTCACGAATCCACGCAGATCTGAACGTACCTTTTGTGAAATCTGAATTTGTGAAGTACGCGACAAGATATATTAACAAACTTGAATTCCATCCAAATCCTCTTGCAGTTAATATTCTTAATTTTGGTGGTCATACCCGTCCGAGAAGGAGGGATACTTTGGCTACCATTAGAGCTCTAAACAGATGACTGAATTCTGAAATAATATTCGCATAAAAATAAATTTTTGTCCAGCACTGGCAGGACTTTAATTAAAATTTTTTTTTAGTATTAAGATTTGAATACTTATTGTCATTACATTTTTTTATGTAGATTCAATAAATAAAATAATAAAGCTAAAAAAAAAAAAAAAACAGACTAGTCAATGTCATAAGAAAGACCTTTGAGGAGAAGAAGTATTGCTCAGCTCTATTCATTGACATTTCTCATGCTTTTGATAAAGTGTGGCACCGGGGCTTGATACACAAAATAAAGCTGAACTTGCCTGCAAGTACACACAAGCTTCTGGAAATATACTTATATGGGCGGAAGTTTGTTATCAGAGAAGGCGACTTTATAAGCCCAACGAGGCAGGAGTTCCCCAAGGCAGCATACTGGGGCCTACTTTATATTTGATTTACGCCTCTGACATGCCAACGACACCCGGAATCCACACTTCAACTTTTGCAAACGATACAGCATTCTGCAGCGTACATGAAAACCATCAAGTAGCTTCGCGAAATTTGCAGGAGTATATTTCAATATTAGAGATGTGGTTAAAACTTTGGAAAATTAAAGTTAATGAACAAAAGTGTACTTACGTTACATTCACACTGCATAGACAAACATGTTCAGCTATCCAAATTACCAATTCACCTATTACGCAGCAAAATGAAGTCAAGTACCTTGGTATTCATCTCGACCGTAGGTTAACGTGGAAGCCTCACATTGACGCGAAAGTCACTCAGCTAAAATTAAAAGCAGCGCAATTAAATTGGCTTATGGGCAGAAATTCTACATTGAAATTAGATTGCAAACTTTTGTTATACAACGCAATACTAAAGCCTATATGGCGCTACGGAGTTCAATTATGGGGCACCGCCTCAGCTTCAAACGTTGAAGAAATTCAAAGGCGACAAAACAAAATTCTTCGAAAAATTACCGCAACTCCATGGTACGTAAAAAACTTACGAATTCATAAGGATCTCTGTGTTCCTCTTGTAAAAGGCGAATATTCAAAGTACGCAACAAGGTATATCAGTAAATTGGAACTTCACCCAAACCCTCTTGCATGCAATATACTTAATTTTGAAGGCCACTCTCGGTTGAGAAGGAGGGATAAAAAAAAAATTCCAACAGATGGACAATTCAACATCAAAGAGGAAATGCAATGTGACCATTTTTTGAAATTTATATTAGACATGGTAATAAATATATTATAAGCTTGTCGTTTTCTTGTAATTAATTAGCATATGTATGTTTGTATTTGTGCTAGTTATAACAAATATATGGCTCCATTGCAATAAAGCTATTTGCGATATTAGTATGGTTATTTCATGAAAGTAATATGGTTACATATGAGAGTGGTTAATATAAAAATGTGGTTGAGCATGACAATTGTTTGATAACGTTAACCACTACTGTGGTTACTTTTTATTATAAAAATGTTTAAACAAAATATAGTATGGTTACTATTAATTTATAGAATTTTTGTTGAACTTTATAATTTTTTAAATTAAATTTTTGGTTTGTACATTTGGTTACTTTAATAAATGGTTACTCACAATATTTCTTTTACAATACGAGTACTATTGTGTATCCTGTCTATGGTGTTTTAAATGTAACAATGTAGTATTATCCAGTACAACCATATAATCCAACAATAGTATGTTGTCACATCAACCATGTATTTTTTTCAACGTGTGCAGCTCACATTTACAATGTATTCAGATTGCTGGTCTCAAAAAATATGCTCGTATCGCTCCTTTATTGCAATATAGCCATATCTAAAAATATGAGCTTTTCGGGCTACCAATTTTTTACAATACTACTAAAGGGTGGTTAAATTTCAAGGGCCGATGTTGATTTTGAATAAAACACAAACTATTCAGGAAATTGTTGTAATTTTTTTTTTATGATATATTAGTATTATTCAATTATTTATGGAACAAAATATCGTCAAAATGGGCGCCACGACCACGGCGGCACACCTCCATCCGATGGTCCAAATTTTCGATGACCCTGAGGCATAATGGAGGTTCTATGCCGTTAATGTGCCGAATTATCTCATCCTTTAGCTGTTGAATTGTTGCTGGCTTATCGACGTACACCTTTTCTTTCAAATAACCCCAAAGAAAAAAGTCCAACGGTGTCAAATCACATGATCTTGGCGGCCAATTGACATCGCCATTACGTGAGATAACACGGCCATTGAATTTGTTGCGCAAAAGAGCAATTGTTTCGTTAGCTGTGTGGCAAGCGGCACCGTTCTGCTGAAACCACATATCGTCTACATCCATATCTTCCAATTCGGGCCATAAAAAGTTCGTTATCATCTCACGATAGCGAACACCATTCACAGTAACTGCCTGACCGGCCTCATTTTGGAAAAAATACGGCCCGATGATGCCGCCAGCACATAAACCGCACCAAACAGTCACTCTTTGTGGGTGCATTGGTTTTTCGACAGTCAAATTCGGCAATTCTGTTTATTGACGAATCCACTGAGGTGAAAATGTGCCTCATCACTGAAGATGACTTTCTTCGAAAATTGATCATCATTTTCATAATAAGTCTGGATAACTTTAACACGTTGTTGGATTGTGTATCTCTCCATTATTCAAATTGAATGAGTCTAAAATAGAGAAATGTCAAATAACACTCGGGAAAAAAACTTGGCGTTTAGGTGTGGTTCACAGTCATCATCGGCTCTTGAAATTTAACCACCCGATACCTCTTATATTGTGCCAAAAACTTATTCAAATTACTTTTAAACTATTTCCTTTAGGAGATATTTTCTAAAAACATTTTCTATGGAAATTAAAAAGTTGAAATACATTTTTCTCGAAACGAGCTTTTTTTTTTTGGTTATGACTATGTTGCAATAAAGGAGCGGTATTTGTTGAAATTTCATTTTATTTGGTGTGTCATCATATTAATTGGCTTTTGACATTTCTTTCTTCTTCCACTCAAACTGCTGGTCTGCCAATTATGATAAAGTTGTTATACGACCTCAAGCAACAAATTCATAAAAAATAAAACATTTCAAATTCATACCGATAAAATAAAAATTCTACAAATGGCTTTTGTTTAGAATAAAATGAAAGAAATTCAACCGCTTTAGGCTTCAATTTTAATTTAGAGCCATTTAAAAATAAACAAGTAAGAGTGTAGTATATTCGGCTGGGCCGAATCTAAAATACCCTTCACGATAGTCACGAATATGTATAGTATATTAAAAATGTGACCTAAATATGCTCGGTTATATATGAACCGATATCGGAATTTTCTATTTTCTGTATTTTAGTAACCTTCTTTTATAACGAGAATTGCTTTTCAGCAAAAAAAAAAAAAAAATTTTTAATGGAAAAATCGGTTTAGGCTATATCTCGGCTATATATGGACCGGTATCGAAAATTTTAATTTTCCATATTTATATAACCTTATATCATTACCAGAACTGCTTTTGAGCACAACAAATTGTTTAAGTTCGCTTACGCGACATTTTCATGAAAAACCCGATTTGGGCTATATCTCGGGTACATATGGACCGATATCGGAAATTTTCATTTTCCATATTTATGTAACCTAATTTTATTACCAGAACTGCTTTTGAGCAAAAAAAGGTTATTTAGCTTCGCCTGTGCGACATTTTCATTAAAATCCGATTTGGGCTATATCTCGGGTATATATGGACCGATATCTGAAAAAAAAATTTTTTGTCTTTTAGTCACCATGCTTAATAAGTGTGTGAAGTTTGAAGCAAAACGAACAACTTTTGTTTTCAGAAATTTTCATACAAAACTGCAAAAAAATGGCTTTTTTCGGAATTTTGAATATATCTCAGCTATACGTGGACCGATATTACTGAATTTCAATAGCAAACCCATGAATCGATGGGGTAAAAGAATGGTGAAAGAAAAAATTTTCTAAGTCTAATGGTTTTCTCAGAAACGGTATTTCAACAGCGGACAGACGGACAGACGTACAGACGGACATCGCTTAATCGACTTTCCCATTAATTCTGATTCAGAATATATATACTTTATAGGGTCGCAAAAAAAAACTGTAGAAATTACAAACAGAATCACAAACTTATATATACCCTTTACATTTTTGTGAAGGGTATAAAAATAAAAAACAAGAAGAAAACGAAAATTTACCCACAAAACCAAAAACGAAAGCTCAACACAAAGGACTCACGATGATGGTTTTGTGCAAAACTGCAAACTGTCGAAATAATAAGGTGTACGAATGTGGTTGTGTGTATGTGTGTGTGTGTGTATGTGTGTGTGTATAAAATAGTTTGCCCACAACACATAAAGGTCTATTAATATAATTTAACATGTTGGCTTGCTTGGCCAACATTTTCGTTGTTCCTGTTTGAAGCAAAAAAAAAAAAACCAAAAACAGATGAAAAGAATGAATTGAAAAGGAAACAAAATCTTCCACCAGTTAAATGTGTGATGTTGTTGTAGTAAAGATAACATATGTTGGACATGCTGTTAAACTTAAGGTTAGACAAGAAACCGAAAAACAAAATTACCACGTTTTAACAGAACGGTGGTTAGAGTCAGTCGAAGCAACAACTACAAAAAAAAAACTGTGGCCTAAGTCGTTTTAAAGCTCAAAAGCACTTAAGTATATGTTGGCAAACTTGACAAGTATTTAGAATGGTTTTTATTGCACTTCTTTTAACGCAAGAGAAGTTTAAGGGAGCAGTTTCACAAAACACATGTTAAAAGATTTGCAACTTAATTTAGAGGGCAGAATTCTTTACTTACTACTTATTTATGTAAAATAAATAAAAATCCTGCGATCTGCTCGATTTCGCGAACTTAAGGCAATTTAGTCACAAATAATTTATTATTTTTTGCCGCATAGCACTCAAAATTGAAATGTGTTCGAATTTTCGAACTTACTACAACTCACCCAATAATTAATTTTAACGGTCTACAACAATTTTTATTACAACTTTTTATAACTTCAAGTTTAAGCTTAGAAATTTCAAACATTAATACAAAAACAAATCTATAAGCGGTGTAAAAATTTTTATTTTGAATCCATTTACTTGAGCTTATTCATTTTTCATTGACTGTTTTCTTTACATTCTGGAAAGTTTGAAAATGTGCAGAATTTTCGAAATTACGAAAAATTCGAACTGTTTTTATTGTTATTAGTTAAAAATAATATTAATATAAAATAATCTCGAACTGGTTTCAAATAACGTTATTTTTTATAATTTTGGAGTTTTATTAGAAATTTATATGTAATTTCATCAAGTTGGCTTGAATATATTTTTAACTTCTTTTACCACGGAATAAATATATAGCTGAGTGCACTAAAGCAAGTTCGAACCTGATTTATTTATAATTCGCATTTGAAGTTATTACAGAAGAATTTGGAATGACTTGTTGCAAGTTCGAAAATTCAGGCAGTTTTCGAAATTAGATTTTAAGCAAAAGATTTTCAAATTCTCAGAAAATATTTTTCAAACGATTTAAATGAAACTTCAAGCAAACTCTAGAATTATCTAGTCAAACAACTTTATTTTTGTAACCAATTTCGAAAACTGTTCGAATTGTGTAATATGAAAAAATTTACGTTTAAAAATTGTTACAATAGGTGAAAATAGTTTTCATTAACTTTTAGTGATATTTCTAAGCCGTTTAAATTTATTAAGTTTAACTTTTAGGTTAAATTATTTGCATTTAGTTAAGCTGCTTCTGTGAAACCGATCCTAAAACTTATAACATTTATGTTTGTTAAAGCAATTTAAAGAACAGCAACGCCTTCTGCTACCTTAAGGCGGTTAACTTGATATCATATCAAAAGACTACACTTGTGTCGCTTAAACACTAAAAATCTCTGATAAAAGATTGAGTCAGACCAGTTTCTTAAACAATCATTTAGAGCATAAAGAACAAACTACAAATTTTATATCACAACTTTCTCGCTCGAGAGTGGAATGAAAGAAAAAAAACTGAAGAAAAAAAAGAAAAATATACTAGTACAAACATTTCTTTTGCCTCAGCTTCGTTCCAGACTGTATGGCCGATGATTGGCAGTTAAAGGCTCCGATTACATTTAAAACAACATTTTACGCAATTAAGTTGCCAACAAGTTTAAAATTATGCAATTATGGTCTTTGAGAAATTGCTGCTAAATTACACAGCCACAGAAAGGGGACTGACTGACTTGCTGGCTGGATGACTGACTACCTCTATCTAACATGTAGGAACATAAATGGCAAACACTGTTCAAGTTGACGACGATGATGATTAAGATGATGATACGAGTGCGAACGAACAAAAGCATACTACAATTCCTTTAATTTAAATTTAAATGAAAGTTACGTTAAAATTCCAGTAAAAGGAAATGCTGTCGTTATAACAATAAAAGTAACAGCTAAAAACAAATTGTTGCTTGAAACAAAAGCACTTTCGACTTGTAAAACACATTTTCAAAAGCCACCATTTTGCTGCGCCGTTAAACAGGGCCCCAGTTTAGTTAATTGTATTATTTATTAGAATTTAATACAAGATCATAAAGTTGGGTTTTTTAAGAGCATTAAATAAAAACTACAACTTAAATGATGACAAGGTTGGCTTTAACATTTTATAAAAGCAAAACAGTCCTTCTTTTCTTTCTCTTGTGCTACTGGATGTCCAGTGATTACATTTATCAGACGTGAATGAAACCAGCAGATTCTCTGGCAGAACTGCTAATTAACATGTTAAAAGTGTTATTAGCTCAGAGACGGACGAACAAGTGGATGGATACTCGTTTATATCGCTGTTAAAGTTCCTTTCATTTTTTTATGAATCGCAAGAAATATTTTAAACGAAATTAGTTCATTAAAAATGTTAATTAGAAGTCTTTAAAAGAAAATATTTGATTAGATAGCTGCATAAACAAGCTAAAAACGAAATTTACCAGTAACAGAAAATGTAGGGAAAACGAAATGTTGATTGAAAAAAATCGAAATTTTTCCATTTGAAGTGAAAAGACCAAACGATGTGATTTTTATAATTGCACTATATTATTTGTCAGGATTAGAGTTCGCGTCCACATTCACGCATGCAAAAATATATGGTTGATATGACAATACTATTGTTGAATTATAAGGTTGTATCTGATAAAACTATATTGTTATTTCTCACGTTATGACTACGAGTCCACGTTCACGCAGACAAAAATATATTGTTTTATATGACAATACTATTGTTGAATTATATGATTGTATCTGATAAAATTATATTGTTATTTCTCACGTTATGACTTTGAGTCCACATGCACGCAGACAAAAATTTATGGTTCATATGCCAATACTATTGTTTAATTATATGGTTGTATCTGATAAAACTATATTGTTATTTCTCACGTTATGACTTCGAGTCCATGTTAACGCAGACAAAAATATATGGTTGATATGACAATACTATTGTTGAATTATATGATTGTATCTGATAAAACTATATTGTTATTTCTCACGTTATGACTTTGAGTCCACATGCACGCAGACAAAAATTTATGGTTCATATGCCAATACTATTGTTTAATTATATGGTTGTATCTGATAAAACTATATTGTTATTTCTCACGTTATGACTTCGAGTCCACGTTCACGCAGACAAAAATATATGGTTGATATGGCAATACTATTGTTGAATTATATGGTTGTATCTGATAAAACTATATTGTTACTTCTCACGTTATGATTTCGAGTCACGGAGACAAAAATTTATGGTTGATATGCCAATACTATTGTTTAATTATATGGTTGTATCTGATAAAACTATATTGTTATTTCTCACGTTATGACTTCGAGTCCACGTTCACGCAGACAAAAATATATGGTTGATATGGCAATACTATTGTTGAATTATATGGTTGTATCTGATAAAACTATATTGTTACTTCTCACGTTATGACTTCGAGTCGCGGAGACAAAAATTTATGGTTGATATGCCAATACTATTGTTCAATTATATGGTTGTATCTAATAAAACTACATATATTGTTATTTCTCACGTTATGACTTCGAGTCCACATTCATGCAAACAAATATTTATGGTTGGCATGACAATACTATTGTTGAACAGTATGTTTGTATCTGATAAACTACAGTCGAACTTCCTTAATTCGAACTTCTCTAATTCGAATTTTCTCTAACTCGAACTAATTTAGTTGGCAGTAGCGTTAAAAGAACAAGTCACATACAATATGCCTTCTGTAACTCGAACTTCCATAACTTGAAGTTCTCCGTAACTTGAAAAAAAGCACACACATGAACTCTATAACTCGAAGAATTTTGCTTGTTTAAATGGTTTTTTGTTTTAGTTGTGATTTGTATGTTTTGATCTCTTTTGTTGCTTGAGCTGGTTTGTATATTTTACATACTTGCTATTTTTGTTTATTTTTTTCGGGGAATTACAAATTTGTTTCTTTTTGTTTGCGTAAGTATCAATTCTAAGCCTAATTCGGCCTAGATGATAAATGTTGAATTCGACTCTTTTTTTTTATTATGACAACTAAACGTGTTTTAAAATGCTTATCAATTGAAGAAAAATATAAACTTATAGAATACGTCGAAGATGGATTAAAGAAAAAGGAAGCAGCTGATAAATATGGTATTCCGGCAAGCACGGTCTCAACAATTTTCAAAAACAAGGAGTCAATTATCAAATCGACAGAATCTGGATTTCGTTTATGTAGTAAAAGAGTTAGACCCCCAAAATACAAAAATGTCGACAAAGCAGTCAGCGATTGGTTTTTAGCAGCTAGAATCTAAAACATGCCTATATCTGGTGAAATATTAAAAGAAAATGCAATCGAGTTTTGGAGATGCATGAGAGCAGAGGTATTAAGAAAAAGACTAATTGATGAAAAGTTCATTTAACTTAATGAATTTAAAAAAAAGTAAAATGTCAGTCACTTATTTAGGAATATGTATTTTACTTAACTATAATTTGTTAACTATGTGAGTACATATCCTTATTCTTTTATATTCTTAAGTACATAGTTTTCAAATAATATTAGGATAAAATTATATTGTTTTCCATTGGAGGCTATTTTAAATAAAAATACATAATACAAAAACCTTATATTCTATAATTCTGTAACTCGAAGTCTCCGTAAGTCGAAATTATTTTGGCATAAATAGTTTTTACTTTCAGTTGCCGTTCTGTGACGTTCCATTCTGTAGCAAATATTTTACAATTACTTTTTCTGTGAAAAATTTCAGCTGATTTTACAGTGAAGCACCAGCATGAGAAAAATATAAAATGTTTACAACGTTTCTTATACAAAAAATAATGCCTTTATTTTTATAAATTATATTCTTTTGAACATCCATAGTTGTTTAATTGATTAATATATATTAAATTTTAAAAATCTTTAACTAAAACAAATTATGTTAGCTTTCGACAAAAAAATTTGTAGTCATATGAATAAAAAATTAATTTTTCCATACCTGAAAAAAGTAAAACATACACATATCTGGCCGCCACTTAACGTTCAATTCTATTTTCAACAGATTCGTCCGCAACAGACCAGAACGAACAAGTGAAAACAAACCATTCACATATAGTTTATATTGAACAGAAACAAAACAGCTGATTCAGAACGGAAACGAACGTACAAACTAATCCTGCCTTTAGTTTGTACGATTCTATACTATTTTTTCAGAACAACAAAAATAAAAAGTTAACTATTCAAAACATTTTTATACCCTTCACAAAAATGTTAAGGGTATATATAAGTTTGTGATTCCGTTTGTAATTTCTACAGTTTTTTTTTGCGACCCTATAAAGAATTAATGGAAAAGTCGATTAAGCGATGTCCGTCTGTCCGCTGTTGAAATACCGTTTCTGAGAAAACCATTGGACTTAGAAACTTTTTTCTTTCACCATTCTTTTACCCCATCGATTCATGGGCTTGCTATTGAAATTCAGTAATATCGGTCCACGTATAGCTGAGATATATTCAAAATTCCGAAAAAAGCCATTTTTTTTTTGCAGTTTTGTATGAAAATTTTTGGAAACAAAAGTTGTTCGTTTTGCTTCAAACTTCACACACTTATTAAGCATGGTGACTAAAAGGCAAAAAATTTTTTTTTCAGATATCGGTCCATATATACCCGAGATATAGCCCAAATCGGGGTTTTCATGAAAATGTCGCATAGGTGAAGCTAAATAACTTTTTTTTGCTCAAAAGCAGTTCTAGTACTTATATAAGGTTACATAAATATGGAAAATGAAAATTTCCGATATCGGTCCATATATACCCGAGATATAGCCCAAACCTGGTTTTTCATGAAAATGTCGCGTAAGCGAACCTAAACAACTTTTTGGTGCTCAAAAGCAGTTCTGGTAAGGAAATAGGGTCATATGAATATGAAAAATGAAAATTTTCGATATCGGTCCATATATACCCGAGATATAGCCTAGACCGGGGTTTTCATGAAAATGCCGCGTAAGCGAACTTAAACAACTTTTTTGTGGTCGAAAGCAGTTCTGGTATTGAAATTAGGTTACAAAAAATATGGAAAATGAAAATTTCCGATATCGGTCCATATATACCCGAGATATAGCCTAGACCGGGGTTTTCATGAAAATGGCGCGTAAGCGAACTTAAACAACTTTTTTGTGGTCAAAAGCGGTTCTGGTATTGAAATTAGGTTACATAAATATGGAAAATGGAAATTTCCGATGTCGGTCCATATATACCCGAGACATAGCCCAAATCGGGTTTTTCATGAAAATGTCGCGTAAGCGAACTTAAACAACTTTTTTATGCTCAAAAGCAGTTCTGGTAATGAAATAGGGTCATATAAATATGCAAAATGAAAATTTTCGATATCGGTCCATATATACCCGAGATATAGCCCAAATCGGGTTTGTCATGAAAATGTCGCGTAAGCGAACTTAAACAACTTTTTGTTCTCAAAATCAGTTCTGGTACTGAAATAGGGTCATATAAATATGCAAAATGAAAATTTTCGATATCGGTCCATATATACCCGAGATATAGCCCAAATCGGGTTTTTCATAAAAATGTCGCGCAAGCGAACTTAAACAACTTTTTTGTGCTCAAAGCAGTTCTGATAATGAAATTAGGTTACATAAATATGGAAAATGAAAATTTCCGACATCGGTCCATATATACCCGAGATATAGCCCAAATCGGGTTTTTCATGAAAATGTCGCGTAAGCGAACTTAAACAACTTTTTTGTGCTCAAAGCAGTTCTGGTAATGAAAAAGGGTTATATAAATATGAAAAATGAAAATTTTCGATGTCGGTCCATATACACCCGAGATATAGCCCAAATCGAGTTTTTCATGAAAATATCGCGTAAGCGAACTTAAACAGTTTTTTTGTGCTCAAAAGCAGTTCTGGTAATGAAATAGGGTCATATAAATATGAAAAATAAAAATTTTCGATATCGGGCCATATATACCCGGTGTATAGCCTAACAGGTTTTTAGATGAAAATGCCGACTAAACAACTTTTTTGTGCTCAAAAGCAGTTCTGGTAATGAAATTAGGTTACATAAATATGAAAAATGAAAATTTCCGATATCGGTCCATATATACCCGAGATATAGCCCAAATCGGGTTTTTCATGAAAATGTCGCGTAAGCGAACTTAAACAACTTTTTTTGTGCTCAAAGCAGTTCTGGTAATGAAAAAGGGTTATATAAATATGAAAAATGAAAATTTTCGATGTCGGTCCATATATACCTGAGATATAGCCCAAATCGGGTTTTTCATAAAAATGTCGCGCAAGCGAACTTAAACAACCTTTTTGTGCTCAAAGCAGTTCTGATAATGAAATTAGGTTACATAAATATGGAAAATGAAAATTTCCGATATCGGTCCATATATACCCGAGATATAGCCTAGACCGGGGTTTTCATGAAAATGCCGCGTAAGCGAACTTAAACAACTTTTTTGTGCTCAAAAGCAGTTCTGGTAATGAAATTAGGTTACATAAATACGAAAAATGAAAATTTCCGATATCGGTCCATATATACCCGAGATATAGCCCAAATCGGGTTTTTCATGAAAATGTCGCGTAAGCGAACTTAAACAACTTTTTTGTGCTCAAAGCAGTTCTGGTAATGAAAAAGGGTTATATAAATATGAAAAATGAAAATTTTCGATGTCGGTCCATATATACCCGAGATATAGCCCAAATCGGGTTTTTCATAAAAATGTCGCGCAAGCGAACTTAAACAACTTTTTTGTGCTCAAAGCAGTTCTGATAATGAAATTAGGTTACATAAATATGGAAAATGAAAATTTCCGATGTCGGTCCATATATACCCGAGATATAGCCTAGACCGGGGTTTTCATGAAAATGCCGCGTAAGCGAACTTAAACAGTTTTTTTGTGCTCAAAAGCAGTTCTGGTACTGAAATAGGGTCATATAAATATGAAAAATAAAAATTTTCGATATCGGGCCATATATACCCGAGATATAGCATAGACCGGGGTTTTCATGAAAATGCAGCGTAAGCGAACTTAAACAACTTTTTGTGCTCAAAAGCAGTTCTGCTAATGAAATTAGGTTACATAAATATGGAAAATGAAAATTTCCGATATCGGTTCATATATACCCGGTGTATAGCCTAACAGGTTTTTTGATGAAAATGCCGACTAAACAACTTTTTTGTGCTCAAAAGCAGTTCTGGTAATGAAATAAGGTTATATAAATATGGAAAAAGAAAATATCCGATATCGGTCCATATATACTCGAGATATAGCCTGAACCGATTTTTTCAATAACATTTTTTTTTTTGCTGAAAAGCAGTTCTTGTCATAAAAGATGGTTACGAAAATAGAGAAAATTAAAATTTCTGATATCGGTCCAGATATACCCGAGATATAGCCTAAATCGGGTTTTTCATGAAAATATCGCGTAAGCGAACTTAAACAATTTGTTGTACTCAAAAGCAGTTCTGGTAATGATATAAGGTTATATAAATATGGAAAATTAAAATTTTCGATATCGGGCCATATATACCCGAGATATAGCCTGAACCGATTTTTCCATTAAAAAAAAATTTTATTTTTTTTTTTTTGCTGAAAAGCAATTCTCGTTATAAAAGAAGGTTACTAAAATACAGAAAATAGAAAATTCCCATATCGGTTCATATATATATAACCGAGCATATTTAGGTCACATTTTTAATATACTATACATATTCGTGACTATCGTGAAGGGTATTTTAGATTCGGCCCAGCCGAATATACTACACTCTTACTTGTTTATTTTCATTCTACTACTTTTCTGGAACATACCGGTATATTTAAAATAAATTAAAAGATTTTCAGCCTTTTTCGAAAACACTTACTAAACGTTTACTTATCATTATTAAGCAAAATGTCCTAAAGTATTATTCAAAACCCCATATATGTTTAATATTACTGATATTAAATATATTGAAATTTTAATATTCTTCAAACCTACTTTTAGTCATAATTCCTCTTATTGGTTTTTGCCCACAATTAAATTCTTCAAAACCAAATCCTATTTGAAATGGATATTTTTTGCATAATTTTTTGGAACTTATGAGGCATGTATTGTTTCTCCACTCGTTTCGTTTTATGGTAACACCACGAAGTTTCCAACGTTGTGAAAAATTGTTTTTTATACCCTTCACAAAAATGTAAAGGGTATTTATAAGTTTGTGATTCCGTTTGTAATTTCTACAGTTTTTTTTTGCGACCCTATAAAGTATATATATTCTGAATCAGAATTAATGGAAAAGTCGATTAAGCGATGTCCGTCTGTCCGTCTGTCCGCTGTTGAAATGCCGTTTCTGAGAAAACCATTGGACTTAGAAACTTTTTTCTTTCACCATTCTTTTACCCCATCGATTCATGGGCTCGCTATTGAAATTCAGTAATATCGGTCCACGTATAGCTGAGATATATTCAAAATTCCGAAAAAAGCCATTTTTTTTTTGCAGTTTTGTATGAAAATTTTTGGAAACAAAAGTTGTTCGTTTTGCTTCAAACTTCACACACTTATTAAGCATGGTGACTAAAAGGCAAAAAATTTTTTTTTCAGATATCGGTCCATATATACCCGAGATATAGCCCAAATCGAATTTTTAATGAAAATGTCGCATAGGCGAAGCTAAATAACTTTTTTTTTGCTCAAAAGCAGTTCTGGTAATGAAATTAGGTTACATAAATATGGAAAATGAAAGTTTCCGATATCGGTCCATATATACCCGAGATATAGCCCAAACCGTGTTTTTCATGAAAATGTCGCGTAAGCGAACTTAAACAACTTTTTTGTGCTCAAAAGCAGTTCTGGTAATGAAATTAGGTTACATAAATATGAAAAATGAAAATTTCCAATATCGGTCCATATATACCCGAGATATAGCCCAAATCGGGGTTTTCATGAAAATGTCGCGTAAGCGGACTTAAACAACTTTTTTGTGCTCAAAAGCAGTTCTGGTAATGAAATTAGGTTACATAAATATGAAAAATGAAAATTTCCAATATCGGTCCATATATACCCGAGATATAGCCCAAATCGGGTTTTTCATGAAAATGTCGCGTAAGCGGACTTAAACAACTTTTTTTTGCTCAAAAGCAGTTCTGGTAATGAAATTAGGTTACATAAATGTGGAAAATGAACATTTCCGATATCGGTCCATATATACCCGAGATATAGCCTAAACTGCGGTTTTAATGAAAATGTCGCGTAAGTGAACTTAAACAACTTTTTTGTGCTCAAAAGCAGTTTTGGTAATAAAATTAGGTTACATAAATGTGGAAAATGAAAATTTCCGATATCGGTCCATATATACATGAGATATAGCCTGGAACGGCGTTTTCATGAAAATGCCGCTTAAGCGAACTTAAACAAATTTTTCGCCTTAAAGCAGTTCTGGTAATAAAATAAGGTGATATAAATATTGAAAATGAAAGTTTTCGATATCGGTCCATATATACCCGAGATATAGCCTAAACCGGGTTTTTCATGAACACGCGGCGTAAGCGAACTCAAACAATATTTTTTGCTTAAAAGCAGTTCTAATAATAAAATAAGGTTATATAGGTATGAAAAATGAAAATTTCCGATACCGGTCCATATATACCCGAGATATAGCCCAAACCGGGTTTTTCATGAAAATGTCGCGTAAGCGAACTTAAACAACTTTTTTCACCTTAAAGCAATTCTGGTAATAAAATAAAGTTATATATATATATATATATATATATATATATATATATATATATATATATATATATATATATATATATATATATATATATATATATATATATATATATATATATATATATATATATATATATATATATATATATATATATATATATATATATATATATATATATATATATATATATATATATATATATATATATATATATATATATATATATATATATATATATATATATATATATATATATATATATATATATATATATATATATATATATATATGGAAAAAGAAAATATCCGACATCGGTTCATATATAACCGAGCATATTTAGGTCACATTTTTAATATACTATACATATTCGTGACTATCATGAAGGGTATTTTAGATTCGGCCCAGCCGAATATACTACACTCTTACTTGTTTTTTTTTTTTTTTTTTTTTTAAATTATAAAAAGAAAAAATTCTGGATTTTTTAAAAATGTATACCAAAACTATTAAAAAGCTAATAAAAAAAAATCTAAAATTAAAAGTTTGTGTAGTGACATCTTTTTATAAGCGGGTTGCATCATCCCTCTTTCCCCCTCCTCATAACCTATTTTCCTAGTTCTGGTACAATGCACTGCATATGAAGGGGTCATCCCCTGAGTACTGGTCCAAGAAAAAAATAACTATGGTTTCTTGATAATGATATAAATCTATGCAAAAATGGGCTCAAAGCTAAAAAAAAAAAATTATGATTATCATAAATAAAGTGTTTTCTGAATACAAATTTTTAATAACAGTTTGTTTGGCAACACAAATATGTACATGAAACCAAAAGTAATTTTTTTTGAATAAGGCTGTTTATAACTTGTTACTTTCTGTTTAAGAATTTACACACATGCCTGCTTTTCGAACTGGAACTGGAAAGTCGCCATCTCAAAGTTTAAAATTTATTACAAAATATTTTATTTTAAAAACATTTCGAATGGGGGAAAAATCTAAAAAATGTTTTATGAAGTACTAATTACAAGCGTTAATTCCTCTCTGTGATTTCTTATTGATTAATGAGTTTAATTTGTTTTTTTTTTAAGTGTAATGAAAAGGGCGGTTTTCACGGCTTATAAGCTGCTTTAATTATATTACAAAGTAGAAATTTTTAATTAAAAGAAACTAAGCGTTTAACTAGATTTTTTTAAGTTTAATTAAAATTTCAAAATCATTCAAATCTAAATCATACAATGAAATGAGTAGAAATGCATTTAATGCAAATAAGATACAAATAGGAAAACCTCCTTCTAACGCTGTTTTTTTTCTAACACTTTAAGTCACGCACAAATTTACAGCCAACATTTTTTTTATGTTTGACAATTTTTTTTTATTCGTTTCTTGCTTTTGAGATAAAAAGATAAATATTCTCCACCTGATGCATTAAAAAGGGGAGGAAGACATTAAAAATAATTAATTAGTCTGGTTTTCCATGAAACTGCGTTTAAATAAATAGAGGAATGTTTGAATCAAGCCTACAAAACTGGGCGTCAAAGCAATAGAAACATTATAGGAATCATTTAGAATCTTTAACGGAAATGTTATTAACACGTTGTGTTAATAAATTGTATGTATGTACTCGTATGTGGATGGGAATATTTAAATTTAAACCAGATAAATTTTGACTTATATTTAAATTGAAAGAATTTCTGCATTTGCCTGAATTTATCAATCAAACGGTTGTCATATTTAATATCTCTTTAACAATTGTCTCTGTTTTTATTCTCATCAATTATACTGTTTTTTATTAAGCTACAAACACACGGTTGTCAGATCTTGCAATATTGCCAGTAAAATTGTCTGAAAATGTATTACAATCGTGTAAACTGCCAATTTTTAACTAACAACGTTGTTAGAAAAAACATTGTCAATCAATTGTAAGACGACAATGTTGTCAGGCATCTGACAATCCTGAGAACACTCTTCGTCGGCATTGCCAGATAATTGGCTGGTATTGTAAGCTCAGTTTTAATTGTCAGATGTATAAAATTAATGCACCTGACAATGGCATCATTGTCAGAAAAAAGTTTGATGGGCAACACTGCCAAACAGATGGTTGTTATACATAAGTGGCAATGCCTTACAACACGTCTGGCAATTTTTCTCATCTAACAATCTGACAACCGTGTGAACTGACAATTTTTGTTGTCAGATGAATTATTTGTCAGACCATAATCTGACAATGAAATTGTAAAATTTTCTTACGATCGTCTGAACATACAATTTACTTCTGCGGGACAATTTTTCATTGTCACTACATTGACAGCATTTTGCCAGATCTTACAATATTGTAACATCTGACAACCGTGTGTACATAGCTTTACAATCGATCATTTAAATGCACTATGTGCAGCGTTGTCAACTCGGTGCACTTCGCACCGTTTTTGGTGCTTTTTGAAATTATTTGTGCGTAAAATTCTTTGGTTGGTGAGGGAGGCGTGCGCTTTTTTTACATTTTCGGTGGCAAAGAATCAAATTGAGATCAACTTTTTGGGTTATTGTAGGTAAGCAGGCCGCTGGATTTCCAGCAAGTACCCGGAAACTCCAGCTCACTTGGGTCCTGTAGGTCGTTCCCTTTGTGATTGGGTTATTGTAAGAACAAAGTTTAATTAAGTGTACAACATTTTTACATTACGTTTTGTGTGATTACGGTAAACTTCATCTTTTATTAGTTATAATTCTGGCAAATTTTCGTATATTTCAATAAATTCTTTTAAAGACGCCGCTTACACTGTGTTTGATTTTTTATGTTTTTATAAATTGACTCCGAAAAGAACATTGTTATTATTTGATCGCCATTTCACAAACAAATGTTTTAGAATTAATTCTTGGCGAAAGCCAGGTTTGAACTTGAGCCAAACAAATACCATCATATAATTCAGGGTGGCTGATCAATTTTGCTACACTAAGAAACCCAAATAATCAGCCATGTTCCGAGAACGCGCGTTCTGAAACCGCAATGCGTTTTGAAAAACGCTTAATTGACTTTTAGGTGTTCTGAGGAACGCGCGTTTTACTGGCGTTTAGGAGTTTTTTTTCCGAAAAAATACATTATGTGTTTTACATACGTGTATATGTATGTGGTAGTAATATAAAACAAAAAAAAATTTTACAACAAATAGAAAAATTTTTCAATTTAGTTTTCTTAATGACATTTTCATTCTTTTAACTTTTTTTGAAATAAAATTTAATTAAATTTTAATTGTGAATAATTTTATTGCCTTTTGCAAGTTCGGTTTTAACAAATTCAATCAATTCACTTCAATATATACATGCGAGTTGAATCGCCAATTTTAAGCGATATGCGTTTTCCAGAACACCTATTTGGCGATTTCAAATCGCGAAACCATATTTCTTGCGTTATACGTTTCTCATAATACCTATTTGGCGTTTTGAAATCGAAAACGCCAAATTTAAGCGATCTGCGTTTCTCAGAACATGCATGAATATTTTGTAAAGTTTATGTTTTCATTTAAAAGATAATATATTCAAATGGTCTCCACCCACGTTGAGACATGTGCGACATCTTATCGAAAAGTCCCAATTTTCACAAGGCAATTTTAGTTGCGCATTTCTTAACAAATTTTCTTTTAAACTTGCTTTTATGTTCAGACACAGCAATTTTACTTGAGCAATTTTCGTTTTCTATTGCTTACATTTTCTTAATCTTGCATGTACTGCTTTCTCAAATTTTTCCATTTAATTTTCACTTTCCTCTAAATTAATACTGCTGTTTATATTTTTAGGTTGTCCACAATATTAAAAAAAAAAAATTGTTCAAATGAAAATATCACATTTTCGCGCCAATATTACTTTCATCACGGACAACATATCAATACATAAAAGAAACACAAATGAAAGAAAGTGTAAAATTTCTGACATTACGAATGATAGCACAAAACGACTTTCCGAGTACAAGCAAGTCTGTACTCATTTTTGCACTCCCCACTCTTTCCTCACTTATTTGTCCACAAACTCAAGAATTGCGCAACTAAAATTGCCTCGCGAAAATTGGGACTTACTGCCTGGAGTGTTGCAACGGGAATTGTCTCAATTACCCTTCGAATGGATTGCTTTAAATCATCCAAATTTGTAAATCTTTGTAAGCTTCTTGTTTGCAATTACCCCACAATAACAAATCAAGTGCAGTGAAGTCCTGGGAGGCCGATGGAATGTGGAGTTTCTTGAAATCAGTTTATGGGGAAATTTTTGCTTTAATTCTGTCATAAGAGGCGTGGCCATATGACAAGTTGCCCCATCTTGTTGAAACCAAACAGAATTGAAAGGGACTATCTTTCGGTATTCGATTTCGTAGTTCTGGAAAGAAAACCCCTTTCAATATCTTTAAGTAACGGTCTCCATTAGCCGTAACTGTAAGATCGTTTGCTTCGAAAAAGTAAGACTCGACAATGAAGCTTGTAGAAACTGCACACCACCATACTGTGATGCGAAGTGGATGTAATTGCATCTGATGGAATATCTGTGGATTAGAATTACTCCATATTCGACAATTTTGACAATCAAAGTCTGCCTCGCCAGACATAAATGTGCAGTTCAAGACGTTTTCATCCTCAACATTTGAATGATCACACAAAATTCCAAGTGAATCGGGAAGTCTCTAGGGTTTAATTTGTATGTTAGCTGATACTTATATGGAAATAAGTATAAATCTTGGTGCAACATAGTTTGCAGTGGCTGTCTGCTGACACTCATTTGAGTAGATAAGCTCCTAGTCGAAGCTCCAGGATTGGATTGTAAGACAGCAGCGATTCCTGCATTTGAACTGATAGATCTCTATGACAAGGCTTTCTTGCGATTGTGCCACGCTCGGCAAAACTTTTAACGAACCGCGTTATAGTACATCTGCTAAGAGGAGTGCCGCCAAACATGCGTCTTTGTACGGACACAACGGACTCTAAACCGTGAAAGCGTTGCACTATCCAAATTTCTATTCCATTGTCCCAATTCTTCATTTTAGTTAAACTTAAAGATCAATCAATTAAGTTTTTTATTCACTATTTTTAGCTTCTACCATTTATACCAATAAAAATTATAAATAGCTTGTTTTCTATGTTTCCCAGCTATCTATATGTCGACATTTCATAGGAACTACCCTAATCATCAGTAGACTTTGCAATTTATTTATATTGCTGGGATATAAAGTTGAATGTTTGAGAATATCTTTCAAAAATTTCCAAAGTCTACTGATGATTAGGGTAGTTCCTATGAAATGTCGACATATAGATAGCTGGGAAACATAGAAAACAAGCTATTTATAATTCTTAAAGATCAATCCATGAAGTACAACAAAAATGGAACAGGTTAGTTACACATAAAATAAGTTATTAGCTTTATTATTATTTTTTCAGCTTTCGTCAGGCATCCTTTATTAAATAGTTATGTTTATGGCAACTTTAGAGTACGGAATATTTGTGGTTTTCAGGTCACAAATGAATTTAAAACTTCGCGTTGTTCAACGCACGACCAATTTCCTTTGATTGATAGTTCAGTTGAGTTTATTTACTTTTATTTAACGCAAACTTTATGGATTGCAAGGACCAGATTTTTTTCTTAAAAAAAAGTTTTTTTTTCATCAATTTTTGTGAAAAAATTCAGATATAAATGATTAATTTTAAATACATATGTCTTGTATATTATTCTGCCTAATTTATATATTTTATTTCATTAAGATCCGAAGGACCATTTCTTTTGATTGATAGTTCAGTTGAGTTTATTTACTTTTATTTAACGCAAACTTTATGGATTGGAAGAACCAGATTTTTTTCCTAAAAAAAGTTTTTTCTCATAAATTTTTGAGAAAAAAATTCAGATATCAATTATTAATTTTAAATACATATATCTTGTTTATTATTCTGACTAATTTATATATTTTATTTCATTAAGATCCGAAGGACCATAACTTTAGCCTCATCAGGCTTGATTTCTATTAGTTTGAGTTTACCTTTCAAGTGTTTTATTTATTAGTTTCAAGAGTTTTGATAACTTTAATTAGTTTTTAATTGAAAACCTCCTGTATTTTCAATCAACCACTTCCTACAGCTGCTTGCTAGGTGAATGTATGTATGTACGAGTATGTATAATGGTATGTGTTTTGTCCAATTTATGTGCAAGCGCAATGGCTGCAATAATAACAACAACAACATTAAGACCTTTATTGGTGCATAATTACATGCATACATTCCGCTCCTTTTCTGCAACAATGTCATAACTCAAAATATAAGGTTTTCGATTGACCATTTAATAATAGTTCTGTGTGCCAAAAATTAAATGTAAATGACTTTTAAACTTTCATCTTTAGGAATATTTTCTGACTTATTTTTTTCATACACTCAATTTAGGATAGGTTATTCAGTCTGCCAGCTATTGAATAAGCCGGCCCACTTGGATCCAACTTGATCCCGCTGAGTTGCCAGAGGATAATACGTTTTGCAAAAGTTCTACTTATCATATCCTTACCTATCACATCGGGTTAATTTGGTAGAGTACTCGAACAACAGTCTCGAGGTAGCCTCAGACCTTGGGTGTTACTGCAGACAAGCAAAAAAGCTTCGCTTGTTTTATAGACCGTCCTGGCGCTAATCATGGTTGCCGAGGCTATATCTTGGGTGAAATGTTCTTTAAAAGATTTGGCCAAACATTATTCCTTGCTCTCTTAACGAAGGACCAAAGTCGATGACTGCCCCAGGTAGAAGTAAGAACTTTGGCACGAAGACGATGTGCATGAAGAAGCTTTTCACGCCTAAGTGGCTTGCACACACAGATCTTGGCTCTCTGCGTAGCATACCAGCATCGGGGCCCTCTCTAGATCTGACTGCGAATATGCATATCTGATTAAACAAGGACTTTGTTTTCGATTTAATCGAAGTTGGAGGGGCTGAATGTTTCCATCCCTAGCGCGGTAATATTTTCGCCCATTTTTGCACAGATTTATATTATTATCAAGAAACCATAGGTTTTTTTTTCTCTTTTCTTGGACCAGTACTCAGGGGATGACCCCTACATATGCAGTGCATTGTACCGGAACTAGGAAAATAGGTTGTGAGGAGGGGGAAAGAGGGAGTAGTGTTTGTGAACATTTAACTTGAACTTTCCAACGTTATAACAGACAGGAAACACGTCTGCAAGCAACTTGTCTTACAGACGAAGCGTACGGCTGAAAAATGAATTCTCTCTGTAATGCGTAGTACGATTCCCCGGGCAATCGACCACAAATGGATGAGCTCTGAACGATGAACGTATGCCACGTAAAAATATGCGAGTTTCGGGAGCAAGATCTCGTCAGAGCAAAATCCATTGTAGTAACGAAGGCGTCATCGTCGTGACATCAAGACGACATCAAAAAACATTCGGTTACATATTAGCCTTCGACAGCAATTATCTATTCTTTGATAGGCCTTCGGTATTTTCTACATCTAAGCGATAGATAAAAGCCGTCGACAACATTCAATTGTTCTTGGCAACAGATAAACAAATGAAAACATGTTTGTGTCGACTTCATGTGACGACGATGACGCCTTATGGAATAGGGGGGATTATATATTAATACATTACAGAGTCATTGAAAGTATAGACTTTAAGACATGAAAGAAATCTAAAAATATATAATGCTATTTTTTGAGTTATGACATTGTTGCGGTAACTAAGCGATATGTATATAAAACATTATATAAAAATATATAATAAAACTTTGCTGTTGGTCAAACGACGATTTTTCCACGTTGTGCAGAACTTTTAAACTGGTTCCAGTTCATCTTACGCCACAACTCATAAGTCATAAATTTTTATGCCTTATAATTACGACAAACGACAAGTTTATTATTCTATTTTTTTTTTCTTTTTAGCTGCCTCGCAAAGGAATTGGGCTGAAACGAATTCTTTAATTTATTTGTTTGTAAAATAAAAACTTTAATTTTACATACATAAATAATTATAGTTATAAACATTAAACATTAAACTAATTTCAACATCTGCAGGAAAAGTTTTTATAAAGAACCTTTGTTTTATGTAATTCTGGTTGCATCAGACTTTTGTTCTTTTACCTCAAAAAATAAAAATACTTTTAACAAAATCCAATTTCCGTAATTGTAATTTACCTTTCTTATTGGAAATTCTTTTATGGATGCTGAGACATGATTTTTGTTTAAAAATACATGATCACTAATTTTCAGTGATCTCATCGCTTAAAACATTTTCGTTTGCCTTTAAAAATAACATTTTCCAATCACTCTACGGCCCAGTTTAATTGCTGTCAATTAACATGTTAATTTGATTTCTTTTATAAACTAAATTTGCATAAATTCATTTGAAACTTGTTCTTTAAGAAATTTTTAAATAAAATTGCATAATTCTTAAATATAATTGAAAATATACTTCTTTTGAAATATATAAAACCTCTTGGTGAGCAAAAAACCACATATAGTTTTCCAACAGTTGACATTTAAACAACATGAAGATTTTAGCCACTTTCGGTAAGACTTGCATTTGCCTTCAGAAGCAAAACTTTAAAGCCAATTCGTAAAATTATATTTTTTTCCTTTCAAAAAAGCCTTTTTGTGTTTGCTGCAAGTCATTGCTGGCCAGATTGTTAAAGATCAACAGCACCATGAAGACCATGCTAATAAGCCTATAAACCAAGTTCAACATCACAATGCAGGTCAGCAGGGTCATCAAGCAAATTCTCCTCAACATGTTAACAACGAACAACTTGTTGCCTTACCCAGCCAGCAACATGCTGGGCAACATGCTACTGAAACCCCCAAGAGCAGTGTAAGCGTGCAATCAACCTCTGTTGAAACAAAAGTGCCGGTGAAAATTCCTCCCAAGGTGCAACAAATTGTTACGCAAGTCTCTCAACATATACCGCAGGTGATAGAGCAACATGTTGCTAACAAACAGCGTATGGTGCGGTCTGTTGTGAATCGTAGCGGTTGGCGGGAAATGCAAGTAAATGCTGTTGAGCAACCTGGTAAATGTGAATATATTTGCAATCAAGTGGATGCCACCGTGTGTGGACACAATGGACGTTGTTATTGGGAATTCAGCAGTCAATGTGATTTAAGCACTTATAACTGTTTGAATACCCAGAAAAGTAAGTAAACAGGCTCAGGTCTTTTACTGCAGAATTTATATTTCTTGCTGAGGATCAGGCAAGAATTTCAGGGAATAGAAAAACAAACACATGCCCCCTCTTACTTCCTAACACAAAAACCTTTAACTGTCTTTGTTCTAAGCAAAATTCTCACCCCAAAAAGCTTCCTCTGAGTCCTCGTCTGTTCAATATTAAGATATGTTTGCATTGAACTGCTTGATTATATTCCTAATATGTAATAAATATTTTAATTTTTTTATAGTTTTCGAAGTGGTGGACTTTGCCAAATGCCAGGACGTTAGTGCTGCAAAATGTTATCGTGGTGACATGTAGACCGTCAAAGGAAAGCAACAAATTATAATTAAACATATACTTAATAAAACTAAAAAAAAATATATAAATAAATGTACACTAAAAATAAAATAAGTTTAAATAAAAGTATGACATTTTGCTGCATAGCACAATAGGATATATCGTTGGTCTCACGTAGAAAGGCCCTAACGCGCATTTTCCCTGAATTGAGCTCTTTTAGGGATTCTACTACATTTCACACAAGTACACAGTGCCACAAAGATTTAATTATACAAGGTGGCGCAAAAGTAATCCTCCTATCAGAAAATGCTATAAATTTTGCGATTGGCCCCTAATGTCAGTTCTGTTTTGACATTTGTGTAGTAAACACATGCGAAATACACGTTAATAAACAATGTTATGCTACACTGAGAACGCGGAATATTGGTGACTATTTATTTGACCAATAATCGGTCGGTGACTTTGGCACAACGTGAATTTCGTCACAGATTTCCTGGCTGTCCAACGCCTACTGGTGAAACACTGCGACGTTTAGCCGCTCGCCCCGAAGAGAGTGGCGCAACACCAGATGCTGCCAGGCGTGGCAGACCCCGAAGTAGCCGCTCCGCAGAGAATATTGCTGCTGTAGCCGAGGATGTCATGGAAGCGCCGTCGACATCGACCAGACGACGTGCCACGCAACGCGAGGGTTTTATAGCGAATTTTGATACAAAATTTGAAGATGTTTCCGTAAAAAGTCCAGACGGTGCATCAGCTGTTAGCTGTTGACCGCCAATCGCGTCTGACATACGCTCAAGCCATCCTTGATCACCACCAAGAGGATGATGATTTTTCATCAAAAATAATCATGAGTGATGAGGCCCATTTCCATCTTAGCGGTTATGTAAATAAGCAAAATTTACGCTTCTGTGGCACTGGGGCGTGTAACCCACGAACAGCCATTACATCCGCTCAAAGTCACTATATGGTGTGCTGTTTTCGCTGGAGGAGTCATCGAACCTTTTTTCTTCGAAGACGGTTACTGTGAATGGTGAGCGCTACAGAGCAATGATCAACGAGTTCTTTTTGCCGCAACTTGATGAATTGGGATTGGAAAACATGTGGTTCCAACAGAACGATACTACGGCACACACTGCACGTGCCACAACCGATATGCTGAAGGATGCATTTCCCGGGCGCCTAATCTCCCGTTTTGGCGATTTGCACTAGCCAGCAAGCTCACCTGATTTGACCGCTGCACACTTCTTTTTTTGGGGCTTTTTGAAGTCGCGGGTTTATGTCAACAAGCCTCAGATTTTTGCAGCTTTTAAAGACAATATCCGTCATGAATGTGAGGACCTATCGCCGGAAGTTTTGGCCAATGTGATGGAAAATGCTTTAAAGACGGCTCAAATGACAATCAGCTGTGGCGGCAGCCATTTACATGACATCATATTCTCGACTTGATGTAAAAAAATTAAAAGACCAAATAAAAATAATCCACAAGAAGAATCAAAGTTTTTCATTTTTTTTTCTTTCAAATTACAGCCAAAAAACATCGGAAATATGTACTAGTTAGAGGTATGTACTCGTATTAACTAAAAAAATTTTGTTTGTGATCTGTGCTGAAGTGTTGTAGAGAATATGTGGTACATGTTGACTATACGACTGCTTGAAAAAAAGCAAAAAAAAAAAAGACTTCTGTAGACCGGAACTTCTGATATACGTGGGTATTTGCGCTAGAATGTTTTTTTAAAATTGTAAAATGTGCAAATTTATCTGCAGCCACCTGTAACTTTATATGATATTGCATTTTTAGGAACAATATCGGTGATCAGACGAGAAGTTTCTTTACTGTGGCGCAACGAGCCCGTGCTTGATAAAAAAAACATTCTGCCGTTGAAGGTCATATATATAATGATATAATTAATATTAATATACGTGTAATAAAATTAATTTAATGAGCAAAAAATTAGAAATTTAGTAGCGAAATTGGTTGAGAAATAGAAATTGAACCATAGAAGTAGCCACAAATTTGAAGAAAACAACAAGGAGTGGTTAGATGGTCAACTTTTATTAGTTGATCTACTGACTAGTCGTGGAAGACCCGATAAGATGTTCGACGAATGTTCCAATAAAACGAAATTAAGTAAAGTCTCCCAAATTCTTAAGGAAATGCCTCACAGTGAGCTCGTAGTAGCTACAGCGTGCAGTTTATACTCGTACAAAGCAAACAAGAAGGATATCGATAATGATATTTTACAGCTTTTGTCACAACATAGTGTAACACCTTCCACCTTAGATTTATCAGTAGTTCTGAATCGGAACTATAACCCGTTGTACAAATGTACAAACAAAAATTTTATTTAAAAATTATAAAGTTCAACAAAAATTCTATAAATTAACTTTTTGTAAAGTTTATGTAATTTATTTTTTAGAAATTCATTTGAAAAATAGTACATTTTTATAAAAGTAATTCATTAAGATTTGAATATAATTGAATTCCAATGGTCTCCACTCTCGTTGACACAAGTGCGACATCTTATTCAAGTGCGACAAGTTATTCATTACTGACTGGAGTGTTGCAGCGGTAAGTGACTCAATTACCGTCCGAATGGATTGCGTTAAAATTTAAAGCAATCCATTCGAACGGTAATTGATTTAAAGTTTAAATCATCCAAATTTGTTGGGTTTTTTTTTCGTAAACTTCTTGTTTGCAATAACCCCACAAAAATAAAATCAGGTACAGGAATGTGGAGTTTCTTGGAATCAGTTTATTGGGAAATTTTTGCCTCAATTCTGTCATAAAAGGCGTGGCTATGTGACAAGTTGCTGTTGGTTGTTGAAACCAAACTGTTTGGAAAGGGACTATCTTTCGGTATTCGATTTCGTAGCTCTGGAAAGAAAAACTCTTTCAACATCTTTAGGTAACGGTCTTCATTGACCGTAAAAGTAAGACCGTTTTCTTCCAAAAAGTAAGCCCCGACAATGAACCTTGAAGAAACTGCACACTCCACTGTGATGCGAAGTGGATATAGTTGCATCTGATTGAGTATCTGAGGGTTCGGTTAACTAACAATTTTGTTAGTTAACATCGCCGTTTAAATCAAAATGTGCCTCGTCAGACATAAAAATGCAGTTCAAGACCTGTTCATCCTCTGACTCCAATTGAATAATCTTCTCACAAAATTCCAATCGGGAAGTTTCTAGGGTTCAGTTCCTTTGTTAGTTAAATCTTATGTGGAAATAGTTTAAAACTTGGTGCAAAAAATTGTCTAAAGTGACTGTCTGCTGACACCCATTTAAGCAGATAAGCTCGTTGTCGAAACTCAGGAATTGGGTTGTATGGCAGCAGCTATAGCAGAAAGGTTAGCTGAATTAACTCAGCTAACCTTCAGACATATTGCAGAACGAATAAAATTGCTTCAGTTATGTGTGTCATGTGGCAGTATAACTTATTATTATACAGCAACAGCGGGAATTATTTGTTTAAATGCAAAAACACAAATTATTAATGTTAATTATTAACATTGATTTTAAATTAAAAAGTGTTAAATAGAATGATTAAGAATTTCTTTCAATTGAATTTGAATATTTACAAGTTCTGAGTGAAGAAATATGAAAGGAAAGAGAATGATGAAAGAAATGGAGAAAGAATACAGAAATATTTTATTCATTCAGTTGAAAGAATCAATCAGTTGAAATAATTCATTCATGGATGACACAAGTCTAGTGCAAGCTGAGATCCCGCGGAGTACCAAAATGAAGAAAATAAATAGACTTTATGTGAGATAAAAATATTTCCGGTTTGTGTGGTTCCTCATTTTAAAAGTGGGATATTGATTACTAAGTTTATACGTGCAGGTTATTTGCGAATAAAAATATTGTAAACAGCAAAAATTGCCGCATAAACAGTAAATATAATTTTTATTTGCGAATAGCTAACTCACGTAAACAATTACTGCTTAAAACCTTATTTGCAAATAAGACATAAAAATCTGCCACTTTCAAAGATTTCATCGATGTGGACCACATTAATATGGTGTTTATGGGACAAGATTGAGTGATACGCTTAGAGAATTTGTGTGAAATATACTCAATATTTTGAGTTCATTTCATACAAATTTTCTAGACGTATCACTCATTTTTGTCCCATAAACACTACGTAAATATGGTAAAAATTACGTGAGAGACATATATTCAAAATTTTACATTTTTATTATTATTTGCTTTAGAGTCTGAGCACAATATAGCGATAATTTATTGCGGTGCGATTTTCCATACGAATTTGAAGTAAAAAATCGCAGTGCGGAACGGCATAAAATTAAAATTTATTTTATTTTCACTGCGGACTTTCTCATTCTCTCAATTTTTTACTCCCATTCTCTCTGCGATGTTGCCATATTTTTTAAATAATTGACGATTTTCACAACATTATTGTAAATAAAAAACATAATTTTGGATAATATTATTTTTTTTCACGAAATATAAAACTTTAAAAAATATATTAACGGAAGAAGAAAAAATTAAAAAAGAAGTTGGAAGTATGACTGTCTATATAATTTGCAGTCGGGAAGTTACAAAAACGTCCAGTATAAAGAACATTTTCGGTTCAAATTAACAAAGATTTTGGCGTACCAGGTAAGTGAATTTCTTTCACTTACCTTATTTTTTGTCAGACTTTATTGAATTTTAGCTGAGGAAGCAAAAAGAATAAAAAATTTCGAAATTAACGGAATACGTATAAAAAGTGGAAGCAAAGGAACAATTGGTGCATTAACGCGTCTTACCCACCATATCCTGTTAGCATGTGCCATAGTTTCTAATTCCACATACAAATCAAACGTGGCTTCTACCAAACTAATAATTTTTAAACAGCTATAATTTTTTATTTACTGCCATTACAGTATACATACCTTACACAAACAGTAAATATTTTACTTTACTTAATCCTAATTTTTCGACCTTTTTCTTAAATTAAGATGTAATGATCTTCAAGCTTGAGGTCTTTTTTATAAAAATTAAAAAAAACAATTGTTTATTTAATTCAATATTTCGTCTTCCTTCGAAAGACTTCTTCAGGAACATTTTTTGAAAAAAAAAAAAATCCCGAAGAAGCCTTCCGAAGGAAGACGAAATATTGAATTAAATAAAAAATTTTTTTAAAAATTTGTATAAAAAAGACCTCAAGCTGGAAGATCATTACATCTTAGTAAATATTTTAGAATTTTTTATAAAAATATACTCGTATGCACAAATAAATTAATAAAAATGTGAACTAACAATGACAAGTATTGCCGTCGCCGTCTTCCGACGTATTATGTTTATTTTTCTCTCCCGCAACGGGAAATCGTACCGCACCGCAAACATTGTGTTCAGACTCCTAATAGCATTATAGGCTTTTTACACTGATCAACATCTTCATGAAACGCATGAAAGATGTTGAAAATGTGAAACACTGTTTACATTGCTCACATCTAACATCTACTATCAATGAAAAATATTATTTTTTCAAACAATTTAACAAAAGCACGTAAAATTATTTGGTAAAAAATTAATTTTAAACACAAAAAGAGGATTCTAAAATTTATTTACATATTTCTATAAATAAAATGTAGGCCTTATAAACAAAATTTAACAAAAAAAACAACACAGAAAAAATTATTACAGAAAAAAATTAAGAAAGAAAACACAGATGCAAACAATTGACATATTATAAATAAATTATGAGTTCTTTTTCTAATTTTTTCAAAATAAATGACGTTTTTTGTGTGATGCCACAAGAATAATCAACATTATTGCCACTTTTCTAGTGATGACACTGAAATAATCGAAAGATGTTGAATGGAATAAAATGAAATAGGAACATTTTATAAAGATGTTGAAAAATGTTGACTTTTAGTACAATGTATTTCTTATTTCTTCAAAAACTGATGATAGATGTTAGATGTTGTTCAGTGGAAAAAGCCTATTACAAAAAACATTTAAGTTGTTTTTTTTTTTTTTTGTTAGAAAAATGCTGTTTATACTAAGAGTGCCACCAATTATTTACATTTTGGACTTTGCCATATCAAAAAAAAAAAAGCAAACTTTTTCGTGGACAAATTGGCGCATAAACAGTAAAGCTACATACACACGGTTGTCAGATCTTACAATATTGCCAGTAAAATTTTCTGAAAATGTATTACAATCGTGTAAACTGCCAACTTTTAACTTACAACGTCGTCAGAAAAACCATTGTCAATCAATTGTAAAACGACAATGTTGTCAGGCATCTGACAATCCTGAGAACACTCTTCGTCGGTATTGCCAGATAGTTGGCTGGTATTGTAAGCTCAGTCTTAATTATCAGATGTATAAAATTAATGCACCTGACATGGCATCATTGTCAGAAAAAAGTTTGATGGGCAACACTGCCAAACAGATCGTTGTTTATATACATAACCTCTAAAAACTTAGACGACAGCAGACTTCACAACTTCACGGCTACAAATGAAGTTAGCTTCAAATGCTGCCGTCTCGTCAGCAACATAATTATTTTCAAGACGGCAGCAGCACTATGTATATTTAAACAATGCAAATTTTAGAGGTGCCACATATATATTTTACATGAATAAAATTAAAATTACTGACTGAAAACGTAATAATATCACGTAAAGTTGTAAAAACTCATCAATTTATTTGTTTATTTTATGTATATGATGTTTATTTCTATTAAATATATCAAACAAATTTTAGTTTTTATTGCTGCCAATTTATATTTATAGTGGCAGCACTGCATTTACTTTTTGCTGCCTACGAAAATAGAAATTAGTCTAAGTTGGCCAGCAGCAGTAAATGCTGTTGTGAAGTCGTGCTGCTGTGATGTCGTTAAAATAATCGTGTGCATTTAAACACATGTATTTTATTTTTGATAGATTGCTGCTTGCTGCCTGCTGTCGTCTATGTGTTTAAAGCTATAAGTGGCAATGCCTTACAACATGTCTGGCAATATTTTTCATCTTACAATCTGACATCCGTGTGTACTGACAATTTTTGTTGTCAGATGAATTATTTGTCAGACCATAGTCTGACAATGAAATTGTAAGATTTTCTTACGATCGTCTGAACACACAATTTACTTTTGCGGGACAATTTTTCATTGTCACTACATTGTCAGCATGTTGCCAGATCTTACAATATTGTAACATCTAACAACGGTGTGAACATAAGTTAAGTTAGTTATTTGCAAATAGTTTTTATTTGCGAATAGGATGTGTATAAACGTAATACTTTACACTATTTAAACGTGTTGGTTCTGTTTTCAAGTACCGCAATAGAGAAAAGTGTAATGAAATAAGAGCATATACGAGTCGTAATATGAAAAACATTACGGGAGAGAATAGCAGTAAAATTACACAAAACTGTTATTCGGCTCTCTCTTTTGCCACATTTGAGCGATTAAGAACATCTTTGGATTTTTTGTTTTTGTTGCAAGTCACTGCTTTATTATTATCTAAAAAATTCGAACAAACTTAAAAATAACATATTTATGTATGTATGTAAATGCTTTTGCCAAACTTATTAAACCACATCAGTTTCTTCGCACTTGGTCAGCAAGGATATTTGGCAGCTGCCACTAAATACTGTAAATTTCCCATCGGGATGTTTGCAGTTAAATGTGTCTAAAATGCACTGGTTGGGAAACTCGTGTAAACACAGGCCGTTAGAGGCACAAATCGGCTCGAATTCAAATTTTGTGCACAGCAAATCACAGGGATCGATAGTGGACTTGGAGGCTACAGGATCTGAAGTTTTTGGCACCACAGTTTCCTTAACGGTAACCGGTACAACAGTGGTGACTGGTACATTAGTTGTCACCTCGACCTTGACCGATCTCATCGAACGATGCGAGTGCATTTTGCTCACCCAATTGCGCTCTTTTGGAGCCCACATGGCTTTCAATGTATCGGCATTGTTGCTACGCATATGGTAGACTTTTTTGCCTATATTGTCTGTAAAAGGCACAGCACGAGTTTTGCGTTTCATTTCGGCCACAGTGGGCATAACAGGTTTAGATTCAGTTTGCATTTTATTTGTAACTACAGTATTTTTATCCTGTTTATCTTCAGCTGGCATCGTGGTCATAACAGCTCGTGTTTTGCGTTTCATGTCAGTCACAGTGGGCATAACAAGTTTATTTTCAGTTTCCATTTTGTTTATAACTACAGTATTTTTATCAACTGTGCCTTCAGTTGGCTTCATGGTAGTAACTGCTCTTGTTTTGCGTTTCATATCGACCACAGTAGGCATAACCGGTTTAGATTCAGTTTGCATTTTGTTTGTAACTACAGTATTTTTATCAACTTTATCTTCAGTTGGCATCGTGTTGATAACTGCTCTTATTTTGCGTTTCATGTCAGTCACAGTGGGCATAACAGGTTTATTTTCAGGTTGCATTTTGTTTGTAACTACCGTATTTTTGTCAACTTTGTCTTCACTTGGCATCATGGTATTAACTGCTCTTGTTTTGCGTTTCATGTCGACTACAGTGGGCAAGACAGGTTTAGATTCAGGTTGCATTTTGTTTGTAACTACAGTATTTTTATCAACTTTGTCTTCAGTTGGCATCATGGTATTAACTGCTCTTGTTTTGCGTTTCATGTCAGTCACAGTGGGCATAACAGGTTTATTTTCAGGTTGCATTTTGTTTGTAACTACAGTATTTTTATCAACTTTGTCTTCAGTTGGCATCATGGTATTAACTGATCTTGTATTGCGCTTCATATCGACCACAGTGGGCATAACAGGTTTAGATTCAGTTTGCATTTTGTTTGTAACTACCGTATTTTTGTCAACTTTGTCTTCACTTGGCATCATGGTATTAACTGCTCTTGTTTTGCGTTTCATGTCGACTACAGTGGGCAAGACAGGTTTAGATTCAGGTTGCATTTTGTTTGTAACTACAATATTTTTATCAACTTTGTCTTCAGTTTGCATCGTGGTCATAACTGCTCTTGTTTTGCGTTTCATGTCAGTCACAGTGGGCATAACAGGTTTATTTTCAGGTTGCATTTTGTTTGTAACTACAGTATTTTTATCCACTTTGTCTTCAGTTGGCTTCAAGGTAGTAACTGCTCTTGTTTTGCGTTTCATATCGACCACAGTGGGCATAACAGGTTTATTTTCAGGTTGCATTTTATTTGTAACTACAGTATTTTTATCAACTTTGTCTTCAGTTGGCATCATGGTATTAACTGCTCTTGTTTTGCGTTTCATATCGACCACAGTGGGCATATCAGGTTTAGATTCAGTTTGCATTTTGTTTGTAACTACAGTATTTTTATCCACTTTGTCTTCAGTTGGCACTGTGGTCATAACTGCTCTTGTTTTGCGTTTCATGTCAGTCACAGTGGGCATAACAGGTTTATTTTCAGGTTGCATTTTGTTTGTAACTACAGGATTTTTATCAACTGTGCCTTCAGTTGGCTTCATGGTAGTAACTGCTCTTGTTTTGCGTTTCATGTCGACTACAGTGGGCAAGACAGGCTTAGATTCAGGTTGCATTTTGTTTGTAACTACAGTATTTTTATCAACTTTGTCTTCAGTTGGCATCATGGTATTAACTGCTCTTGTTTTGCGTTTCATGTCGACTACAGTGGGCAAGACAGGCTTAGATTCGGGTTGCATTTTGTTTGTAACTACAGTATTTTTATCAACTTTGTCTTCAGTTGGCATCATGGTATTAACTGCTCTTGTTTTCCGTTTCATGTCAGTCACAGTGGGCATAACAGGTTTAGATACAGGTTGCATTTTGTTAGCAACTATCGTATTTTGGTCAACTTTGTCTTCAGTTGGCATCATGGTATTAACTGCTCTTATTTTGCGTTCCATTCCATTTACAGTAGGCATAACAGGTTTAGTTGGAGGTTTAATTTCTACTACAGCGGGCATTACGGGGTTTTCAGCATTTTGCATGGCCTTTTTGGCTGCTTCTGTGATTGGTTTTTTATCTTTTGCAACTTCCATTACTTGAGCGGGACTTTCAGTTTTTGCAGTAGAATCCTTTGAGGAACCAGCAGCCGCAAAAACATTGCTGGGTACGGGAGCGCTTACTTGGTGAGTGGTGACTTCTTGGGGCACTTTGACAGATTGACATATCAGCACAACTTCAAAAGAGAGAACAAATAATTAAAGATAATAGGGAAAAAAATGTATTCATCTTTTAACAACTTACCTGCCGCAATTATCAGCAAACGTTTCATTTTTGTTGTTTAAGTTTTGAAAGCTTGACACTTAGTGTCTGTTTAAGCTGTTAAGACTTAAAGTTTTTATACTTTTTTTTCTTCTTGTGGCTCTTTAGCACATTTACTTGATTAAATACCGTCTGTAGAATGAAGTAAAACATATGGCTTTAAGTTTTTAAAAGATAAAAATAACATTAGTGTATAAATATATTATAATTACCTTTTGGCTTAAAATCTTTTCAAATGAAATCTCTGTTAAAATTTCTATACAAATTTATTTTAAGATTTTAGTCGTTTCTTTAAATAAAATTTTAATAAATACATAAGATATTTTAAGTTGTGTTGTTTATTTATGGTTTATATAATTATATGTATATGCCTTCATTGTTAATAAGTGTAAGATATTTATTTGATCATTTTATTTATATATTAAATGCACCCTAAAATATGCTTCGTTTTTTATTTATTAAATCTTATATTTTTATTGCTTTAAGCTTAAAGTAGGATGGTCTTAAAAATGCTTTAACTATAATAGTCTTATTCACAAGTCAAGAATTCATATTACAAGTTGTATTAGCCTGACAAAATATATTTAGTTTGCTTTTATTTACAGCCCACTTATTAACTAAAAAATGTTGTTGGCTTGATCATTTTTCCTAAAACATTACTCTCGATTGTCCTTCTGTTAACGCAAATTTTTTTTTTTTAGGAAAAGCATAATTTAAAAAAAAATAATTAGAAACAGTTTTCCTTTTATGTTTCCTAGCTGTCTGCTCGTATATGTCGACATTTCATAGGAGCTTCCTAATCATTAGTAGATTTGGGGGGTTACTCTCTATTGCGATGCGAAAGAAAAATGGTTCGTAATCGAAGATTACGTTGCGTTTTCGTATTTTCCTTTCGCTCTTATTTTATCCCTTTCGCACACTTTATTTTATCATTCTTGGCTATTGTTTATTTTGTGGTGCCAGTGTTGCTTCATTTTTAAACTATTTCGGGAATAAGTTTGCGCAAACAGCACTGAATACCAAATTATAGTCTCATCGCATTTACCTTTCGCATCGAACTACTTTCGCATCGCAATAGAGAGTAACCCCCTTGGAATCTTTTGAGAGATATTCTCAAACATTCAACTGTTTTCTAAATAAATTATTGAGAATTTGAAAAAATTGTAACTGTCAAAATACAAAAAAACAAGCTGTTTCTGTTGCACACGTTTCTACAAAGGAGCAATTATTGCTTAAAACGATATGTTTTCTAAAACATTAAATTCTCAATAATTTATTTAGAATATTGAGATATAAAGTTGAATGTTTAAGAATGTCTTTCAAAAATTTCGAAGTCTACTGACGATTAAAGTCGCTTCTATGAAGTATATATAGACAGGTAGGAGACATAGAAAATAAGCTTTTTATAATTTTTTTATTAGTATCAATATGACAAGCTAATAAAGTGAATAAACTCAATTGTTTGGAAAGCATAATTAAAAAATGAAATTATTAAAAAATCAAGAAATATACAGGGCTGTTCTGCAAATCACTTTTTGTGAAAATGATTAGAAATCACAAAAAAGGTGTCCTGCACACAAAATATTTTTGATTTTAAGCCGGTAAGCTAACTTGCAATCAATTTGAAATCACATCCCAATTTTTGCACGTATTTTATTGTAAATTTCATTAATTATTATATTAATAAATAACTTAATGTGTTTTCTATTGATTAAAGTAAAGTAAAATTATTTATTTCATACGAAATAATTCACTAAAACTAGATAATCTTATTTTGTTGCAAGATTTGTTGTTTATTTTGTGATTTGGTTTATTGATTTATTTTACTTTACTTTTTATATTTATTAGAAGAAAATAACCTTATTTTTCAAATAATACCGCAAACAAAAAAAAATCAACCTGAAAGTAAAAATATCAATAAATTGAAGCGAAAAACAGCAGTTTTCTGTGCTTCAGAAGAGTGTAATTCACATCGAAAATCACAAAAAATTGTGATTTGCAGAACAGGCACAAATCACATCTTTTGAAACGTCACGTGCTTTGAAATCACGTGATTTTTAGAACAGGCCTGATATATGGAAATTAATTCATTCCTAGCCGAAATTTCTATTCATCCATTCATTTCTTTATTGTTTATTAATCGAACCCTTAGGACCCAATTTGATTAAGTTTCGACAATTGGTAACAATTTGATAACAAATTAATAATATCGGATGATTAAATTTTAACGGCCGATACTGAATGTGAACCATTCCTAAAAGTCAAGTTTTTGTTCTGCATTTCATTTGACATTTCTCAATATGAACCATGAAAAGATACACAACCGCGAAACGCGTTTAAGTTATTTAGGCTTGTTATGACAATGGGCGTTTAAATCAAAATGCATATCGTGCACTTCGTGATTTTTTCGTTCAACTCAATCATCTAAATGTGCGTACGATCAGAAAAATCGTGAAAAATGTGAGCAAACCAGGTCTGTAGGAGAATCAGAAGATGTTTAACGTGGCTTCCTGCTCTAACGGCCCAACCCCACGGTGATTCTCTCACAAGGTAAAAAAAATGTTCACCCGGAGGTCCCCATGCATGATAAATTATCACGCATGACCATGACACCATGACAAATCGTCATTCATGGGTATCATTTTCGATCACATGCTGAATGGCGCATGCTCTCACCATAGGTGAGAATGATGGCAAGAAATGGCAACACTAGATGATAAATTTTCGAAGAAAATCATTTTTAGTGATGAGGCACATTTTCACCCCAGTGGATTTGTCAATAAGCAGAATTGCCGCATTTGGGCGAATAATAAGCCAAGAGTGATTATCGAAAAACCAGTGCACCCACAAAGAGTAACTGATTGGTTCCGGTTTATAGGCTGGCATCTTCATCCGGTTGAAGATTACTTCAGTGGTACCGCAAGGCTTCGTTCTTTGTCCTACCCTATTTCTTGTTTTCCTCCACGACATTCTCTATCAAACTTCTAACCCTATTCACGCTTTCGCGGATGACAGCAGCATTTATCACTCGTACTCGTTTAGTTATAAACCTAGCCTAACAGAGATCGCTGCCAAGAGGCTAGATATGCATTATTCACTGAATAATGATATTTTATTAGTCTCCGAATGGGTCGTAAAAACAGGGTCGCCTTCAACGCTCGTAATCTTGATGTCCTTGAAATGAAAATACAGTGTAATATGCGCTGGAAAGAACACATTTTTCATGTCCCTAAAGAAGCATTCAAGTATTTTAACAGTGTAAGTTGTACTCCATCTGATCTCCTTACTCTTTATACCACCTACATCTAACCGCGAATGGAATACAACTCTCATGTTTGGGGTGGCGTTTCAAAGTCTATTTTGGGGGGTTTCGACCGTGTACAGGGGAGATCGAAGAAGCTTATCGGTGACAGTAGGGTATCCAACACAATTGACTCTGTGGAGCATCGACGCAGTATAGAGTTCATTACTGTGTTCTATCGTTACTACATGGGATTTTGATCGGACGAGATTAGGGATCTTGTTCCCGAAACTCGCACATTTTGACGAAGCACTCGTTCTTCGTCTACAGCTCATCCATTAGAGTTCGATGTCCCGGGGAATTATACAACGCATTACAGAGAATTCGTTTTTCAGCCGCACGCTTCGTCTGTGGAAAAAGTTACCTGCAGACGTGTTTCCCGTCTGTTATAACACGGGGAAAATTCAAGTCAAATGTTCACAAACCCTACTCCCTCTTTTCCATACTCATAAACTATTTTCCCAGCTCTGGTTCAATGCACTGCATATGTGGGGATCATCCCCTGAGTACTGGTAGGTACAAGATAAAAAAAAAAAATTAAGCCGGCCAGGCAGATACTGTGAATGGTGTTGGCTATCGTCAAATGATAACAAACTGTTTATGGTCCGATATAGAAGATGTGGATGATATATGATTTCAACAGGACTATGATACTTGATACACACCTAACGAAACAATGACTTGTATTCGCAACAAATACAATGGCCGTGTTCTCACGTGGTGGTGAAGTCAATTGGGCTGGCAGCATCATGTGATTTGACACCGTTGCACTTTTTTCTTTTGGGCTATTTGAAAGAAAAGGTGTACGTCCATAAGCCAGCAATAATTCAAGAGCTAAAGAATGAGATAATTGGGCACATTAACGGCATAGAACCTCAATTAGAACTCAGCGCCATCGCAAATTTGGAGCATCGGGTGGAGATGTGCCGCCGAGATTGCGGCGGACACTTTAAATTATCATAATGAAAAGAAATTACAATAATTTCTAAAAAATTTGTCTTTTATTCCACATCGGCCCCTAAAATTTAACCAGCCTTTATATAAAAGATATACATATGTACATGGAAATGAATCCAGTCTATGCCGACCTTTTTTATTCATCCGTTCATTTATTTACTGTTTAGTAATCGCGCCCTTAGGGTCATATATGATTAAATGTGGACAATTAGTAGTAATTTGAGAACAAATTTAAAATGTATTTTTTATTTTATAAAAAATTAATACAAAGATCTGGCAAGGTATCTAGAAACGTACAATTTACTTTGCGACCTCCAATATGAATTTCGCAGTAAACGATATGTTGGCGATTTTCTGGCACATCTCTCGCAGCAATCGTGCCACTCGATCTGTCATTTCGGTGGGAGGAAAGTGGTAAATGTACATATCTCCAAAGCATTTCTAAAATACATTTATATATAGACAATGAGTTGATATATTATTCAAAGTATTGTTCGTTCTTCGCCACTACTTTTCCCATTTTTCTGGTAGCATATGGACGTGGCACTGAAACAACTACTCCGGTTTTGAAGTAAAAAATGAGTCACGCCATTTTCTCTGCACTGAAGTGGAACGTGTTCCAGTAAAGGAGTTCTGCATCAATCCGTAGAATGTTCTGAAAAACGGTAAATTAACTTTTACTGGCGCTTCGGAATTGTTACGAACAAATGTAATAAATAGAGATATTTTTTAATTTGGAAATTTTAATTGAAAAATTGTAAAATTTTTTAAACTTTTTATTTAAAGAAAAAAGAAAATTTATTACATAACAATTGTGAAGAATTTTATTGTCTTTTGAAAGCTTAATTTGAGTAAATTTAAGCAGTTCTCTTGTTGAATTGAAGCCGCTAATTTTAAGCGATATACGTTCTTTCGATTTTGCCAGAACACCTATTTGGCGATTTCAAATCGTAAACCCATTTTCGTGCGGAACACGTTTGTCAGAACACATTTTTGGCGTTTTAAAATCGAAAACGCAAATCTGAAACGAACATGCCTGATCATGTCGCCAAGATCTCACCATGAAGTATCAGCAAACAATTATCAAATAAATTAATAAAACTGAATAAAAAATTTTAAATAATATATAAAAAAATATATATTATTTTATGCAAAAATTTATGTATATTTATTTAATAGTTGATATTTTTAGTTTAATTCTTTTTTTTATTTATATTAAAAATTATTGTTTATGACTAAATATTAGTTAAGAAAAAATTATTTATTTAATACATAAGTTATTTTACAGACATTTTCTTCAAATTATAAATTAAATTAATGACGAAATGATAATTAAATGAAGTGGAAAAAAACGAAATGACGAAAAATATACATTTAAAAAAATTATATTAAAAACAGAAATAATATTGAAAATTTATTATGGTGTTTATTACTAAATACATTTAATAAATATTTAAAAACATAAATATTTGTATATTTGTAACAATAAAGAGTATATAAATTTATTTCTCTGGTAATTTTAACTATTTGAAAATATTTGTTACCAAGGAACTTACTAATAATCAAAAACAATTATAAAAAATTGCCAATTTTTTTATACTTTTCTCCTTATTTTTCTATAAAAAAAAATTGCAAATTTTCCGGTCCTTTTCAAAAGAATTTATAAATTTGCTTTTTTTGCATCTTAATGTGGTGGATGAGGAAATGAGTTAGTTCTAATATGAAAAAATTAAGAGGGTTTTAGGTGAAATAATTGAATTATAATTCTCATATTCTTTTTTGCTTTAAGATTTTTTGAAATATTTTTAGGATTTTTTTTAATCGTTTTGTTTTGCTATAATATTTTAGATGAGGAAATGATAAGAATTTGCAAAAAAAAAAATATAAATATAAAAAGAAAAAAAATATTTTGTGAATCTTAAGGTCCATTTCAATAAAACAAAATCTATAACATTCATTTTATAGATTTTTATGTGCTGAATACGGATGTAAGTTAGTTCCAGGCTTAAAAAAATAAGGTGATACACTTGAATTATAATTCTCATATTCTTTTTTACTTTAAGATTTTTGGACATTTATTTAGGAAATTTTTGTTTTGTTTTATTATAATGTTTTGGATGAGGAAATTATAGGAATTTGCAAGAAAAAACATATATATTTTTCTACTTTTTTTAATTAAAAAAAATTATATATATATGAGTATTGTAAATCTGAACGTATTTTTCAACAAAAGAGAAATCCAATTGGTTTGTTTTTTTTTTTGCATCTTAATGCTGGATAAGGAACTGAGTTAGTTCTAACATCAAAAGAATTGAGAGGGTTTAAGGTGATGCAATTGAATTATAATTCTCATATTATTTTTTGCTTAAAAATTTTTTGAGATTTCCTTGGGATTTTTTTTTTCTTTTTTTGTAAAACAAAAAATATTTTGTGTTTACTATAATGTTTTGTTGGAAAACATGAAAGGAATTTGCCAAAAAAAATTATATTTTTCTACTTTTCTTTTTATAAAAAAAATAGTGCAAACTTAAATATTTTTCAAAAACAAATTTTCTGACATCTTAATGTGCTGGATGAGGAGGTAAGTAAGATCTAACTTTACAAAAATTAAAAGGGTTTTAGGTGACATAATGGAATTATAATTCTCATATTCTTTTTTGGTTCATGATTTTTGGACATTTATTAATGAAATTTTTTTGTAAAAGAAAAAATGCTTCTATTTTGCTATAATGTAAAAAAAGGTTATGTTTTTACTTTTTATTATTAAAAAATTGCAAATTTTAAAGTCCTTTTGAAAAGAAAAATCCTATATTATGAATGTTTTTTTGGCATCCTGATGTGGTTGATGAGGAAATGAGTTAGTTATGATATTAAAAATGTTAAGAGGGGTTTAAGTGATATAATGGAATTATAGTTCTCATGCTTTAGATTTTTGGAAATTTTTTATGAATTTTTTGTAAAACAAAAATACATTTATTTTGCTTTAGTTGCTTTAGTTGAGGAACTGATAAGAATTTTCAAAACAAATTTTAAAGGGCGTTTTCAACAAATAAATGTATTATTTTGCTTTAATTGGCATCTTAATGCGATAGATGAGGAAGTGTTTTAGCTCTAATATTAAAATATTAACAGGGTTTTAGGTGATATAATTGAATTATAATTCTCAGATTCGTTTTTGCTTTAAGACATTTCTTTATGATTTTTTTTAACACAAAATATATACTTTCCTTTTGTTATAAAAATAACAAAGCTTTTTTTTATTAAAAATAATTTTTGTACAAAAAAAAAAAATTAATTAAAAAATAAGTTAATGTGAAAAATCATGTGAGAATTGTGGCTGTTTATTTACATATGTATGTACTCCCATATTTAAACAGCCTATTTAATTTTGTTTAAATTTTTTATTTTATTAATTTTTATATTATAAATTTTTTAATATTATTAATTTTTAATTTGATATATTTTTTTATTACAAAAGTTTTTTATTTTATTAATTTTTTTTTTAAGTTTTATTTTTTTGGGTTTTTTATTTGATCAAACTATTGCCTAAAAAATAGTCTATTCTAAAATATATAAATTTGATTTTACTCAGTTGTTTTTGTTTAACTTAAATTGGCCTTAATAAATTTAGTTAATTTTGTAGTTTAAATTTATGTATAAGTATTATTTATTATTATTTATGGCTTTGACTTCCAACAGTTGAGGACATTTCTCTACAATATTTAATAATATTGTATCGATATAATGTTTAAGGCGGGTGTTTTCTTCCTCTTTTTCCTGGAAGGCTTGTTGCAGCTAAAATATGAAAAAAAAAAAATCAAACAAAAAAAGAAATATAAAAAAAATTTACTTTTTTAACAAAACACAATTAAAAAAGTTTTTAAACCCTTAAGCCAAAAAAATTCAAAAAAACAAAGGCCTACACCTTACAAATTCCCCAAATGAAATGATTAGTTGTTCTTGAAATAATGAGGGAGAATTAAAGTTATAAAAGAAAAGTATTTTTAATGTTGTAGTAGGAGCACCTGAGAAATGTGTTTAAATTTAAATGAAATTCTTAGAGGCCAAAAAACCAAATTAATAACAATGGCGACACACAAAATTTGTTTGATTTTATTACCTGACTTAAGGATGCTAATGTGGCTGAATCCACAGAATCCTGTAATAAATTTACACATAGAAAGAGACAAAAAAAAAAACAATATACAATTGATGAGTATTAAATGAGAACGAAAGAGAAATTTTAACAAAACAAAGAGTACAGTACAGCCATTGAAAATTTAAACAAAAAAGCTCTGACATAACAAAAACTACCAAATTAGTTTTAGCTTAAAAATAAGAAATAATAAAAGTTAATATTAAAAACAAAAACTTATCTCGATTGATTTTGATTGCTTTGATCGCCCACAGAAAACATTGAATAAAATTCAAAATATTTTCAAAATAAGAAAGAGAAAATATCACAATTTTATATTAAATTGAGCGATACATTCAGGATTGGTCTCTTTTTTTTACTTTTTACAAGTTTTTATGAGCTACACTGCCAAAAATTAGAAACCGCTATTTGACAAAGAAAAAAAAACACGTTATGCCCTTTTGATATTAAGCCATCGAGTGGCAAATGCTGATGTAGTACGCAAAAGAGTGGATAGGGTTGAAAGTTTGGTAAAGAAGGTCGTTGAGAAGCCTCGCGATACCAATGAGTTAATCTTGAACTCGTTTGACCTATAACAACTCGTTTAGTGTGGTCTCTGAGAAAGCCCGATATAAACCGAGATAAGTCATCAACGACTCCAAAAGCAATAAGTTTTGCCAATAGTGCAGCATGCTACACTCTTTGGAAATATCCAAAGTCACCACCTTACTATGCGTTTACCAAACGTTTCCTTCAATAAATCGCTTGCGGCGATCGTGTTTTGGGCCCATTTATACATTTATACAATTGGAAACGTTATTGTGGCGTCAGTCTAATCATTGGCATTTCAGCCCATCCAATTTAAACATAAATCACTAAGCAAGTGACACAGTGGCCTCCAGTTAAAAAAGTGTTGCCAATTTAAAGTTTTATACCGCTGCTCTACGGTATTCATGCTGAACTTGAAGTTTTATACCTGTGTAAAAACTACCCTAGACGTGAAGCGTAGCGCCGAATCTTCCTACAGGATCAGATGTTCAGAAAGAAACCTTTCATGGTGCAAACCGAGACCACAAAGTATACAGAGATTACAAGTAAAGTTTGAATAAAACAAAATCAGGCTTTTTACTGCCATCCCTAAACACGAGCGGCAAGCGGAACGTTTTTTTCCGCTGAGCTTTAACATGCAGTCTACACCTAACTTGAAACGCAGTTAAAACATGAAGTTAAAACGTGCTGTTTAAATATCTATCTGTTAAAGTCGGCGTACATGTAGTGATGTTAGAGTTGTAACTTCTCATAGTAAAACAATAAAAATGGCGAAAAACAACTACAAATAGCAGGCTGTTGTCAATTTAAGTTATAACAGAGTTTCCAAATGAAATGTTTTAACAACCAAGTTATAACTTTAACCAAACTTCAACATGAGCGGTCCACATTTAACTTTAACTTGAAGTTAGCGTTAAAGTTAGTGTTTTCAAGTCAGGTGGAGACCGCACTTAACGCTGAAACACCATCCCTAAACAAAAGCGGCAACGTTATGTCAAAACGATAAAAGCAGGGTTATCAAACAAATAAATAAAACAACCCTGATTATTTTAACAGCTAGACGGATGGTATTGTTGTTTGTGACTTTTTTATTATATTAAAATAAAATGCTTAAAGTTTTACTGCCTTATTTATAAAAAATTTTGAATTTAAAGTTTATTAAGCTGTTTTTGTACTGATTTCTATACAAAATTTTGTGTAATAAGAGCTTAATAAACATAAAAAAATTTTATAAATAAGACCGTTAAAAAATAAAAAGAAAATGAGTTATTTAGAGTTGGAAAGTTACTATATCATATTAAAAATAGTTTGTAACTCTATTTTCCTTTCTAATATTTTTTCTTCACTCTTTTGTTTACAATTCTTTTGCAACTTACGAGTACTCCACTGTGAAACGCATTGTCAAAATTGGATTTTCCAAAAGCAAAGCGTTGCCGTTGTGTTGCCGCCGCGTTGTTTTGGTATGCTCCATACAAAATGTACGGGCATGAGACTTTTGACAGCTAAAAAACGATTGCCGCTCTTGTTTAGGGCTGGCTGTTACGTATGCTTTTGTGGTTACAAAGTTATTTGTATACGAAAGAAAGCACAAAGCGGCAGGAGAAAAATGAAAAGGTGTATGCAGTTTGGCGATTTTTTCAGTCTTATTTTTATATTGTTTCTCCTCTGTTTACTTTGGGCCAAAACTTAGTCCGCTTTTATATTTGGTCAGACAGGCGAAAAGTCGACATTTGCGAGCATTTTTTGTTTCTCTTTTTAACTTTTGGCATTCTTTATGTTATTGCTTCATATCATTATTCTCATGTCAAAATCAACTTCATATAAGCACACTAGCAGTGCTTAAAAACAGCAACAACAAAAAAGAAAGAAAATATAAACGAACAGTTTCTGCCTGTCTATTAATTTCTTAAATGTAAAATGTTTTGGCAAGACCAAACGAGAAATGAAAAAATGTCTGCCTATCGTCTGTCTAAATGGAAAACCTGACTTACGGCTTACGATATTGAAATAATGTGCTCTTTACATAATACAGACGAGCGACTAGTATAGAAAATTTGTATGAAAATCAGTCAAAAAACTATGTGTGTGAAGTTAGCTCCGTCGTCAGCTTCGTTTATAACAACCCTGTTTTTTTAACAGTCTGCTGTACAGCATCTGTTATCTTAAGAGACTATAATATTTGATAACATTTTAATTTTATTTAAGTAACATAACAAAGGTTTCAATGGGAAATGTTACTAACATGTATATGTTAAAGACGTAGCTGAAATTAGCTCCGTCAGCTCCGTTTTTAAAAACCGGTAACTCTAAAAATATTAAAAGTTATTTGAAAAAAATTTTAAATCTTGACAAGTTTAGAGAAAATTAATTTAACGTAATATATAAATGTGACCTATTTTTTTTTTAAATGAGAAAATATGGCCAAAACCGAAAAGGTGCTCTCATATGGACCTATATGGGTGAAAGCCATGACTATGGAGATTTCAAAACTGTATAGCTTATATCCAAAATCAGTGTGGATTTTGAGAAATTCAATTTTGAAAAAAGTGAATTTTACCATATGGGCAATTTTTTCAAAATTGAATTTCACATCAAAAACTTAAGCAATGTTTTTACATCTCAAACAATCGAATTGCCAAAAAATCTTATATGAAACGTACTCAATAATTTGAATGAATTCTTAATAATTTTTTCAGACCAGTCACTTGCTTGTATTGTGGAAACATCAGATAACTATTTTTGATAAAAATTTTCTTGACAAGTTTTATGTCTTTGTTCTCTACACAACAGACAAGCTTTTTAATTACCAAAAGCTCTATTAAGCTTCATTTCTTAATTTGGTAGCTTTTGCAAAACTTCTAAAATTGAATGTATAATTTTATAAAAATTTTATGGTGCAACAAATTTATTTATTTTATAATAAATTTATGCAAATGCTTTCATGTCATATGAAGCAGATAAGACATTCAAAAAAGCTTTGAGTATTACTTGACTACAACATGCAAAGCAAAATATGAAAACAGGCACTCAATAATAACTACCAAATAAAAAAGTTCTTCCATATACATTAAATTCTAAGAGAATTAGAAAAGTAATGTATGTGCTGTTCATAAAAGACAGACGACCGACTTGTCTAAAAAATTTGTATGGAAATCACTCAAAAAATTATTAAATTTCATACAAATTTTCTTGACGAGTTGCTCGTCTGTATTCTATGAACAGCACATTAGTTTTTGTTAATGAATGAATATTCATACATACATAAATACACTTTAATGTTACAAATGATTTTAAAAAAATCTGAGGCTTAAGCAAAATTAAAAACGAAATTAAAACAATTCCTTTTAAAAATCTATTTAAATTTACAATTACTAATGCTAGAAAAAAGTTCAAATTATAGCTATAGCAAGCAAACTTTTAAATGCAGCAAAGTTTTTTTGTTATGATAAGACCGAGCATGCCAAGCTTTTAAGTGAAACTAATATATTGTCTAACTTAAGCAACAAACTTTCAATGGCAGCAAACTTTATATGTTAAGCTTTCTAGATAACAAAATAAATTAATCAAAGCTTTTTATTCAAAGAGCTGCAGTCTATTTTAAGAAAAATGCTTTAAAGTTTTACTGGCGGAAAACTAAACCGTCAATTTTTTAAGATACTTAAAATGCATGAAAATAAGCTTTAAAGAGTGCTTTTAAAACAGGTGTTCTTAATTTAAAATGAAAGTAAGAAATAAATAACACTTAAACTCACCTGGGCTTGTGACATTTCCTCCAATTCTTGAGCCAGACTGTTCAGTGTGCCATTTAATAAATGGCGGCCCTCCTCTACGCCGCGTGTTAACACAGCCGCTTGTAGCTCCTCATTTTGTTCTTCCAAAGCTTTAAGAAAAAAAGTAGGAAAACAATTTGAGCTAGTTTTTAAAGCATTTTTTTAAAGCGGAGGAAACTAAAATCAAACCTTTATTTTTTAGTCGCATTTCTTCAAGTTCCTGATGCAACTCTTCCAGTCTTATAGATTCAGGCGATGTTGTGGGCAAAGCTGGACCCGTTTCGGCTCTCAAACGCTCCAACTCTTTACTCAATTCCAACATCAGCTCCTCTGAGGTCTTTTTATCCTTTTCATATTTGCGTTCTTTCTGCAAAGCCTCATCGAGATCCTGCTGCAGGCCCTGTATTTGATCGCGTGCCAATTCGAATTTCTCCTCAGTGCGATGCAAATCGTTGGCCTGTTTGTCGCACAAAACACGCAAACGTTGATTTTCTTCGCGCAAGGCATTTGCCTCAATTTCAATGGTTTTAATTTTAATTTGACAGTTTTCATTCTGTAAAGCAGCTTCACGTTCAACGCGAGCCAAAAGCTCACGATGACGTTTTTGTTCTTCGGCTAAACGATCCTCGGCGCGGAATTCAGCCTTAACAAAATAAAAGATAATTTTATTAAAAATAATAATTTTGTTTTAGTTAAGGACAAAGTACTTCTCGGAATTGTTCCTCCAGCATGTGATAGCGTGCCTGCAATACCGCATATTCGGTTTTTGTGCGTGAAGTCAGATCTTCTACTGTGGTTTTTGTGTCCGTTAAATCTGTTACCTGACGCTGCAGCAATTCCAGCTGTAATTAAATTGAAAAAAAAAGATATTAAACATTTTTTTTTCAGAAAGCAATTTTAGTGTAAATAAAAATTCATAAAATATTTTTCGTAAATACTAACACAATTATTTTTCAAATTTAAAATCTCTTTTAGAACATCCTCTATTACGCTGTCGGCCATGGAGCTTTTTACAAACATTTGTTCGTTTCTTTTATGAATTTGCTTGAACAAAAACTCAAGTCAAAGTGGTTTTATCTCAAAACAAAATAATAAATATTTTTTTTTTAATTTGGAAAGAAAGAAAACTTAATTCTGCCTGTGAGTGTGTGTGTGTGTGTTTCAATTAGCATGTTCATGCCACTTGCCACTTGATGGAAAACGTTGCATTTCGTAACATTTAAATTATCCACGCGTTCGTCTGTCGATTAGACTCATTTTCGTGCAACTGTTAATAAAGATTTCAAGAAGTTGAAAATACTTTTAAAAAATATTATAGAAAAAAAAAAATACTTTTTAAGCGAAGGCGTTAATTATTTGCATCTCTTCCTACAAGTGTTGGCTGGCTGGTGTTTCTGTTTTGTTTTGCATCTTTAAAATGCATTAAATTTATTTATCGGTTCACAAACTCATTTAATAATACTTCTTTTAAATACTCTTAATGTTTAAATTATTAAAAATGAAATCGCTTTATTTTGCAGTTTCTCTTTTCACGCTCAGCTCTTTGCAAATGAACTGCAAACTGCAGCGATAAGAAACATTGTTTACATACAGGGTCAAGCAAAACAAGTTTAAAAAATGTTAAGAAAGCAAGTTAAATGTTATTTTAAAAAAAATGTTTAATTAATTAAATTTTTGCAGCTTTACATGTTCAGTAATTGTTATTATTATTTAGTTTTCCTGGCGATGCTCACATATTGTTAGCGAAATAACAAAAATAAAGCAAATTGTTAAAACTCTTTTATACAAAACCATTCCTGAATACATCTTTTTTGTCTCGGACCAGTACTAAGGGGCTAACCCCTACATATAATACGAGGGCTGGTCAAGAAAAAACCGCTATTTTCAATTTTTTCAAAAAGTATTTATTTATTCATCAATAACTATATTGTCCCCTTTAAAGTAATCCCCCTCAGATATAATACACTTATGCCAGCGTTTTCTCCAATCCTCCAAACACTTCGGAAACGCGTTTTTGGTATCGCCAACAGCTCCTGTTTCGATTTTTCTTTTATCTCCTCAGTCGTAGCAAAACGCTTTCCTTTCATTGGTGTCTTCAGTTTTGGGAAGAGAAAAAAGCCGGCAAGGGCCAAGACCGGTGAATAAGGGTGGTTTCGGCATGATAATGGTTCTTTTTCTTTTTTTGCGAAAAACTCACGCACAAGCATCAATGTGTGAGCTGGTGCGTTATCATAGTGCAAAATCCATGATTGTTTTTTTCACAATTCTGTGCGTTTCTGACGAATTGCTTCGCCCAAACGGCGCATAACTTCAAGGTAGTATTCCTTATTGACCGTACGACCTTGTGGCAAGAATTCATGATGCATCACGCCATTGCAGTCAAAGAAAACAGAGAGTAAAACCTTCACATTTTTTTTTTTTTGTCTTGGACCATTACTCAAGGGATTACCTCTACATATGCAGTGCATTGTACTGGATCTAGGAAAATAGGTAATAAGGAGGAGGAAAAACCAAACTTGATGTGCTTTTTTAGGTCTTGGTTCGTCCGGACGCTTCCATTGGAATGATTGGGCTTTGATTTCAATGTCATAGTCATGCATTCATGATTCGTCATCAGTTATGACCTTTTTGCGCAAAATCTGGATCGTCGGTTTTCAACAGCTCATGAGCGATGTCCATGCAACGTTGTTTTTGCTCAAAATTTACCAACTTTGGAACAATCTTCCCTGACGCACGTTCTATGTCTAAAACATCCGTAAAAATTGCTTGGCGTGAGCCAAACGATATGCCAACATCATCAGCAACTTCTGTGCTAGTGATTCGACAATCATCCAAAATCATTTTCTTCACTGCTTCAATGTTTTCATCGGTTGTTGACGTGCTCGGGCGACCAGGAGGAGCATCGTCATTGACATCTTCTTGGCCTTCCTTAAACCGGTTATACCGCTATTGAACTTGTGTTATGCTCATAGTAGACTCGCCAAAGGCCACGGTCAACATTTCAAATTTCTTTGCGAATTTAATTTCATTTTTTACACATAACTTATCAGGATTTTGATCCATTTTTTCGAATAGAAAAAATTGAAGAGCACACCAAAACCTTACTAACCTCTTTATCTATCACAAACAGACCGACAATCCAAAATGGTTGATATCGCCAGCTACCAGTATAACAGTGCCAGTACCAATATAACAAAAAAAAAAAAAAAGCGAAAATCAAACATACGTAACTCACGATATATAAAAATAACTCTTATTTTTTTTTATCAGACTTCGTACATTTAAGTATTGATATTTTTAAAGTCAGACGTTTCCAAAGAAAGAACTGAGTCGTTCAATTCAGACATACCAAGCTCTAAAAAAATTAGCTTTTCGGGTTAACAACGCGGAGTTGTTAACAGTACTACCTTTTGTATTGTGGCAAAAATTTATTCAAATTACTTTTAAAATATTTCTTTTAGGAGATATTTCCTAAAAAAAATTTCTAAGACTTGTATAGAAACTAAAAATTTGCAATAAAGGAGCGCTATGTAAGCTATGTATACATGTACATATTCATACATTTGTCTATTTGTTTAAAACATTTTTCCTACACCCTGTTTTTTTGAGTTAAATTAAATAACTATAAAACAAATATATGTACATTAAGTGATAATATTTTATTTACTTTGTTTTCCAGTCATTAGCAGTTGCACGTTCTGGCAAAGAGTTGTGTGGGCTGAAGAAACACAAACATACTTACGAACACATTTTGTATTCTTAAATGGTTGACTAGATACTCGTAATAAGCAGCATAATCAAGACATATTTAAACCAGGGGTGCGCATAAGTTCTTTATGGAAGAGCAAACACCAATACATTTAAGGAAAAACTACTTTTAGTTAATACTTTTTTGTTGTGAAAAGCAAAACATATTTACAAAAACAAAATTTATACTGATAATCGCTGTCGCCAATGTTTACCAAGAAAGCACGTGAAATTTTTGTTGCTTTCCTCTTGTGAAGAACGACAAAAAAATATATAAGACAAAGTTGTTGGTGTATTTTTCATTGCTAGTGCTGACTGCAGTATGTGTGTATTAAAAAGCACTATAGAGCTGTGCTTTATAGTGCTTTTTAGCGCAAAGCGCTTTTACAAAAACAATTGAGCATGAAGCGCATTGCTCTTGGGCACTCCTGGTTTAAACGATAGCAGGCACCGAAGCCATTTAAAAATTAAACACCTTACAATAGTGTGAATATTTATTTATATACATAAATTAATACATACAGATTTATGTATGTAAATAAATAAATTTATTAGTAAAACATTAAACTGAAGAAATACACCGAAGTTATTAACATTGTTCTCTTTCGAGCCCGACGAAATAGATTCACCATGGAAATGTGATATACATATGTATATCATATGACCCCATTTTAGATGTAAATAATAAAATTACTCCACACATGCATACAAAATTATAAGCTTTAATACTTAGCTAGCTTGCGATGTCGTTTAGGTAATTGTGTTTAATATACAGTTCTCAAAATAATTATCCGATGTTATCTGACGAGTAAAAATAACAAAAACATGTATTTGTGTTATGATTTTGTTTTTTGTTTTTTATGTTTACAAATTTCCTGATACGCACGCCTTTTAATGCGTGATAACTGAATATGTTATCGTTTTTTTATATTTAATTTATAGTTATAGATAAACAGAAACCAACACTATTTCATAGTTGAATACATTTGTAGCATGTATTTCACAAATGCCCTCCGATTCGGCTTAAGAACCTAATCACTCGATGGATGAATGAGTGCAGAAAAGCTGAATATGTTGAAGTTCGGTAATAAATTCACAACTTTTATTATAATTTCAACTTAGACTACACAGGCTTGACTGTAGATTTAAAATATATAATTTAGTTGTATAAAAGAGTTTAATTTTAATGTAATTAATAAGTTAAGTTCAGATTTTTATGTGTTTGTTGCTCAGCCGCTAGTAATAATAGTAAAAAACGGCGCCAACTCTCGCTTTAAAAAGTCGCCAAGAGGGGTTCTAAACCACCACCACAGCTCAAGTACAAAAAACTCACCTCCCGCACTTGCGTAAGCGATTAAAAGTTGCCAGATATTTTTCTTTTCTCTTATTATTTTTATCATTTAAACTTAGTTTGAACAGTAGTTTATTCTGCGTTATTGAACAATCTTATAAGTTTTGGATTGAAGACCTTTGTTTTGTAAATTGGAAGTTTTTTGTGACATAAAAGAATAATAAAAATATATTGAAAATTAATGTCGTGTTTATGGGGGACACATGAGTGATACATCTAGAAAATTTGTATGAAATACCGTCAAAATATTGAGTATATTTCATAGAAAATTTCCAAACATATCACGCATTCGTGTTCCATAAACACCACATAAGATTAGAAAGATTGGCAAGTAATGTATGATTCGCCAGAGCTTCACGGTTTTTGTGGCTACTATATGAATTATTCCTCGGATTTTAAGATAATCCCTACATGAGGCTTGAACAATTCTCCTTGAAATTAAGATAAACGTTTTGTAAAAATGTTACGGAAGAATTCGCTCGTATAAGAGTATCTCTGAGTGATATTCTAAGAATAACATATCGCTCTTTTATTGCAACAAAGTCATATCTCAAAACATTAGCTTTTCGAGTTAAAAATGCAGAATTGTTAACAGTACTACCTTTTATATTCTGCCACAAATTTATTAAAATTACTTTTGAACTGTTTCCTGTAAGAGATATTTATTAAAAAATTCTTCTAAGACTAGTATGGAAACTAAAAATTTGAAATGCGTTTTTCTCGAGTTATAACTATGTTGCAATAAAAGAGCGATAGCACTCGCCATGAGATTACCCGTGTAGACTCTTTTCTCAGCTGTTAAGTGATTTCTGTTTATTTTGGTTTGCCATTCCAGCATGAATAAACTACTGATGCCTGAACAACGATTCCAAATTGTAGAAATGGCCCCAAAACAATATCGCCGTCGATATGCGAATTTTGTTTGGCCATTGAGCTCACTTTTGCTTTAATGAATACCTCAATAAACAAAATTTTTGTATTTGGAGTGATGATAGTTCTAAGTATGCTGAGACACCGTTACATCAAAAAAAAAAACTGTTTGGTGTCCTTATGGGCTGATGGAATCATTTGTTCGTATAGGTATTTAGTAACTTTTTGGATCTTTTTTTTAAGCATACACAAAAACTACGCAGCTCTTTTGCTTGTCTTCAGTAACACCAAGTGTCTCTGTGGCAGGAATCGAATCTGCGCACTCGAGGCTGTTGGTCGAGTACTCTATGATACCGCTAGCATTTTTTCTGTGAGGAAGTCCGAAACGATGGGTCACTTGTAGGTCAACATTCGCGGCAGTATTGCCGATATAAGGCAACAAATGTTGAAGAAAGTTCTCAAGAATTTAACCTCCTGATTAGACTATGTCCGAGCCAGTCGCGGTGATATATGCCAAAAGTAATATTTAAATTATAATACCAGGAGATTATATTTCGAAGTAAATTTCATGTCAAATTAAAAGATTTATAAAAAAAGATTTATCTTTGTTTTATTCCATATATAGGTTGTTTTTTTAAGCTAGATAAAACTTTAAATTGTAAAAAGTAACACAAAAAATTAAATTTTGATGAAACATTTTTTTTATTTGTTTTAGTATACTCTGACAAATCATCATGAATAGACTCACGCTTGAACAACGCTACGAAATTATCCAAATTTACTTTGAAAATCAGTCGTCGATTCGCGCAACTTATAGACGCAAAATTGTGTTCAGCGATGAGGCGCATTTTTGGCTTAACGGGTTTGTTAATAAGCAAAATTGCCGCATATGGAGTGAGACCAATCCACAAGAGACCCTACAGACTCCATTACATCCAGAAAAATGCACTGTTTGGTGCGGTTTTCATGCTGGTGGCATCATCGGACCTTATTTCTTCAAAAATGAGGCCGGAGCTCGCGTTACGGTCAATGGAGATCGTTACCGCACCATGATCAATGATTTTTTGTTTGAAAATATGGATGACATTGATCCGGAGGAGATGTGGTTTCAACAGGATGGCGCTACGTGCCATACGGCGAACGCAACCATCGACTTACTGAAATCAAAATTTAGCGATAAGTTGATTTCGAGAAATGGAACTGTCAATTGGCCTCCAAGGTCGTGCGATTTGACACCTCGCGATTATTTCCTGTGGGGCTACGTGAAGTCACTGGTTTATGCTGATAAACCAGCAACAATTGACGCCTTGGAGGCCAGCATTGTTCGTGTTGTTGGTGACATACGGCCAGCAGTGCTCGAAAAAGTGGCCCAAAATTGGACGTCCAGAATGCGCTTCGTCAAGAACAGCCGCGGTGCCCATATGCCCGAAATCATTTTCAAATGTTAATGTCACGTATTGATCTTTCGAATAAAAAAAAATTTTGATTACAATTTAATTTTTTCTGTTATTTTTTACAATTTCAAGTTCTATCGGGCTTAAAAAAACACCCTATACATATGTATGTATATGTATTTACAATATATTTCAAAGATCTACACCTCTATAAAAACATCCTTTATATACATATTTAGTAGTCTCTAGAAGCTCAATTTGTTTACAAATCTATAGTCAAAATTTAAGTGCCAATTTCACGATAACGAAGTTGTTCGTTCGTTCGCACAATTACATTTAAAACAAAAACAACATTCAAAATTTTGTTATTGTTTTAAATGTAATTGAGCGAACGAACGAACAGTTTCGTTATCGTGAAATTGGCATTAAATAATTAAAACATCACTTTTTCCTGCCACAATATATTCTTTTAAATCAATTTCACCCACTACAATGGCTGCGGCTGGGTCAAATGTAAAAGTCCACCACAGCTCAAAGTCGCCTGATAGACACTCGGTTTTTACCTCTGGTAGTTTCATTTTGCTAAAAAAAACTTTATAAGTACCAATTATGTTGTCTGGCTTACAAACAAATATCTTCTAAAACATTTCCTAATTTTATTTATTTACATATCGCTCTTTTATTCACACAACGTCATAATTCAAAAAAAGTTTGTTTCGAAAAAACACATTTAAAATTGTTAGTTTCCATAACCGTCTTAAAAAAAATGTTAAAAAATAGCTCCTAAATAAATTTTTGGCGCGATATAAAGGATATTATTCTTAACAGTTGTGAGTTATTAACTTGAGAAACTCATATTTTGAGATATGGCTTTGTTGCAGTAAAAGTATTTATGTATGCAGTTTCCCTCATTGAAAATTATATAAAATTGTTTCCAAATATGCCACTTAAAATTCCAGGTAATTCATTATATTAAATAAGCTTGTAGATATGTAGTTAAATACAAACAAAAAGAAACAACTCCAACACCAACAACCAGAGGTGACTTTGAAATAATAACCGTTAATATTCAAAAGAGTTTCCCACCATTAAAAAGCAACAAATAGAAACACAAATCAAAATTACTCAAATTTTTGCAAAAGCAATAACAATAACAGTAAAAAGACAATAATTTAAACACGTTTTGGTATTTCGTTTTTTTTTTTTTTTTGCTCTCTTTGACTTCGTTTTTGTTTAAGCCCCGTTAAATATTGAAACGAACAACAAAACCGTTGAATAATTGTGTATTTGTAAAGAGAAGAAGACACTTAAAAACATTGTTCATCAGTCAATAAATTTGCGACAATTGTTAAGAAACGAATTGTTAACAAGCGAATGGAAAATTAAGAAATAAAAAAAAAAGAAAGCACGACAAAAAAGAAAAAAACGCGAATGTCATCGCCAAACACTGCCTCGAACGGGGCACAACTAAAATCGTCTACTAAAATTATTTAATCACACTAAAATTTTGTGTTTGTAGTTTTGTTATTTTTTTTCTCTCTCTTTTGGGTGGTTGGGCAGTTTTAGTAGCGGTTTTTTTTTAATTTTGTTTATTTTCGTGTTGTTGTTTTTCGTTTGTTGGCAAATGGATGGCGAAGAAAAAACATGAAAAATCGCTGACAGCAAAAAGAAAACACCAGAAGGCCCACAAATAAAGGAACTAAAACTTTTAAATAGAATTAAATTTACCATACAAAAACATGAATTTATAAGACCAGCAAACATTTTCTTAACGAAATACCTAGTTTGTCAAGAAAAGTAAAATTAAAATATCTACATTTTAAACGATCTAGACCAGAGGCCAAATCACCGCATACGATATCGAGCAATATTATCGAAATTTTTCATTTTGGTATCATGGCACACGATATCGAATGAATTGTTTTGCAATAATATAAAAAAGTTAAACAATTTCTTTTTTGTAACTATTTGTACTTTTAGGAAACATATGATCCTGAATCTATTACATTTTGCTTAAATTACGATCCGCTTTGCATCGTTTGCCATAATCTAGATGTATCGTAATGTTATTCGATACGATAGTTAATTCGATATCGTATGCGGTGATTAGACCCCAGGGGTATCCAAAAGTTCTATATGGAAGAGCAAACACCAATACATTTAAGGAAAAACTACTTTTATTGAACATTTTTTGTTGTAAAAACAATATATTTACGAAAACAAAATCTACACTGATCGTCACTGTCGTCAATGTTTACCAGCAAAGCATTCGAAAATGTTGTTGCATTGCTCTTGTTTGTGGACTGTGAAGAACGAGAAAAAAAATATATAATACAAAGTTGTTTGTGTATTTTTAATTGCTAGTGTTGAGTGCAGTATTTGTATTAACGAGCACAGCCCTATAGCTAAGCGCTTTTACAAAAACAATTGAGCATCAAGCTTGGGCACTCTTGATCTAGACGATTATTGTTTAGACGACATCTCCCGCATGGGTTTTGAGAAATTTTCAACAAAAAATGCTTTATATAAAAAACGAACAACAAACACAGCATATATTTTTGTAGATTTCTGACATAATAACGAGTACTAATTAGAAATTCTGCTTAAACTGTACATAATTATATTTAACGCTTTGCGTTTACGCTGTAGCAAGTAACCTAAATAAGGCCGGTAATGTTGTGTAATAAACAGTTTTGTACACTAAATTCGATTAATAAAAATCATTAAACAGATATAATAAATAGTGATAAAGTCGCTAAATTAGTATGAAAGCTTCTTAAGTGTGATTACTAACTGCCGCAAAAAATTAATAACATTTGTTTTGAAGCTAGCTTTACTGAGAGAGTAAAGTTTAATCTCTTATGCTCTGTTAAAATTGGATTTTTCCAGTTGCACAGCATTAACGCTATTTGGGTAGTTCTCATATATTTTGTATCTGCATGAGCACTCTGGACAGATTAAATACGCATGACGCGATAATTTAGACTGCACTAATTAGTAATAAAAAGAGTTTGTTTGCAATAATCAGCGTGGGCATTTTAGCATTTCTGCATTTAGTTTTTTGATTTAGCTGCAAATTTTTCATTTAGCAGTTAGCATTATGTTTAGCATTTTTATTTATATATTTAGCATTTTTCATTTGTTAATTTAAGAATATTCAAAATAGTAATCTATTTGAAAATCTACCACAAATTTTTCTGGATTACACATTCAAATCTTTAACCCTGGCCATAATACGAATGAAACTTAAAATCTGGTGCCACAATATTTATGTGTCGAGAAAAGTTAGCTTGCTCCTCCTAGTTCCGAATAGTACATTATAACGTGGATTAATGTTTTCACATTGTTTCGTACTTGGTACAGAAACTTCTACCACCTTTCAAGTTCGTAGTAGGTATATAACAAAGAAATAAATTCAAAATTTTGTTTGAAGGCCACTGTAATCATAATTACTTTATAGATATTTCTGAAGTGAACAAAATATATAGTGTAGCTGTAGATGAACATAGAAGTGACTATGAAGAGAACTTATGCCAGCCAAGTACCAGAAAAAGGTAAAAATTAAATCTGTGACGTTCATGAACGAACGGATTAAATGTAACAGATCATAAAAAGGAGAGTTCCTTTTTTCTATTATATAAATATGATCTTGATTTATATTTTTGTAATATCCCTTAGTTTATAAAATAGAAGATTGGTGTGTTTTTCATTTGTTGGTCTATCACTGTTTTCTTTCCGTTTTGTTTATTTTAAACACTTGTATTGATAAATGATCGAAGAACTAACCAGTAATAAGCATTGGTACCGTACTATTCGTTCAAAGTGAAGAGTTGAAAGAAATGAGCACAAGGAACAGGCTTTTGTAATTCAATGAAAGCGACCGGTCACTAAAAGGACGACCCGCCTAGGTTGTAGTAAAAAATACTTCTACTGACTGAAATATAATTGTTTTATAGTTTTACGACTTTATACCCAAGAAATATTTTATTAGTTGTTATATTAAAATGATGTCAAATAAGTGTTTATAGAGAAGAGTTGTGAAAATCATTTCACACAATAAATCATTTACCTATAAACAATTAAAATTTTGACATTATTTTTTGCCAGTTTGGAATTCTTTTTAGCATTATTTTAAAGCCAATTTAGCTGTAAAATATTTTTTAATGTGCCCACACTGACAATAATATACAAAAACAGTATTTTTTTTTTTTCAAAACTTATTTTTTGAAAATATTTGTTTTTCTTAATTATATATTTGCTGGGTTATTTTTTTAAAACCCAAAAACTATTTGTCTGCTCTCTCTAAAAGAATAGTTGTTTATATTTTAAAATATGTTGTACGTCGTGTTTTTCTTTTAGAACAATTTTTTCTTTTTTATTTTGACCCAAAAATGCCCCATGAGCCAAAACTTTTCAACAAAAATGCTAAAGAATGCTAAAAATTGTATTAAAAAAAACAGATTTTAAGTTAGCTGCTGCGGCAAAAAATATTTATAAATAATATTAAAAAAAATGTTGGGCGCAAATATATTCATTGAAATTGAAAAAGACTTAATGCTTGTTATAAAACATATTAGCGACGTTAAGCGATAGACGTTAAAGATTTTGTAAGATATATCATTTTAAAGTTTTTGTTTTTTTTTTATATTAATATATGTATGTATAAATTATGTTTTATAATATATTTTAAGGCTCAATAGGTTGGACTTCCAAAAAAATTCATAGAACACAGACGAGCGACCTGTCTAAAAAATTCGTATGGAACTTTCATACAAATTTTCTAGACGAGTTACTTGTCCGTGTTCTATGAACACAGACTTAGAAATTAATTTAATTGAAAAATTTACCATTAGAACCATTAAAACATTATCAAAGATTTGACTGAAATCAACATATGGTAATCACATGCTACATTTTTGTTCTTTTAAATAATGAATCTGTAGTTTTTGTGAGAAATTGGAACATGGTTGCTTTAAGCATTTATTTCTTTTAAACAAATTCTGTAGATCTAAATAGTTTCTTTCGCACGCTAATTGAGTTTTATGTAAAAAATCTAAAATAAACAATAATGATACAAAATATGCAAATATTGTAATAAGAAATTCGCAGTACATATGTATATGTATAACGTATATGATCAGCGGGCCAATATTAGCCTAAGCAAAATAGTATGCATTATGTAAGGACAAACGCTCATAAAGAAGATTAGGTGTTAGTTTGTTTAAGAAAAAAAGTCTAGACTTTTTAATAAAAATTATTATGCAATATTTTAACTCTAGTAAAAAAGCTTATAGCAGTTAAAATTAGGCAATTTAATTATAACTAAATAAAGAAATGACAGAGACGTGTATAAATGAAAAAGCTTGTTTTTTGTGTTTTGACAGATATTATTAGAGTATTTTTCTTTTTAAATTCTCAACAATTTATTTAGATTGTTGGGATATAAAGTTGAATGTTTGAGAATATCTTTCAAAAATTTCCAAAGTCTACAGATGATTAGGGTAGTTCCTATGAAATGTCGACATACAGATAGCTGGGAAACATATATATTATTTTTTTTTGTCTTTTTTTCATCGTTGGCCATGTTTTCTTTATATGTTTATTATTATTTTCAATGCATTTCATTACCTCGCAGTGTATATGGTGTTGGACTAAATTTTGCTAATCTGAGCAGAGTCGGATATACACTGGACACTGATCAGTTTTAACTAATTTAATTCCAACATTTTAAATGGTGCAATAGAGTTTGTTTTAGTCTTTCGTGTTGTTATTGTTAACACTCCGCGAACACTACTCCCTCTTTCCACCTCTTCATAACTAGGAAAATAGCTAGTTCCAGTACAATGCGCTGCATATGTAGTATGTAGGGGGTCACTCGTCCCAGATAAAAAAAAAAAAAAAAAACTAATTATTGTATAGACGACATCTCCCGCATGGGTTTGGAAAATTTTCGAAACTTTCTCAACAAAAAATTGACAAGAAATACAGCATATATTTTATATTTTTGTAAATTTCTGCCATAATAACGAGGACTAATTAGAAATTCTGGTTAAACTGCATATAAATCTATTTAACGCTTTGCGTTTACGCTGTAGTAAGTAACTTAAATAAGGCCGGTAACGTTGTGTAATAAACAGTTTTGTACACTAAATTCGTTTAATAAAAATCATTAAACAAAAATAATAAATAGTGATAAAGTCGCTAAATTAGTATGAAAGCTTCTTAAGTGTGATTACTAACTGCCGCAAAAAATTAATAACATTTGTTTTGAAGCTAGCTTTACTGAGAGAGTAAAGTTTAATCTCTTATGCTCTGTCATAATTGGATTTTCCAATTGCACAGCATTAACGCCTCGCTATTTGGGTAGTTCTCATATATTTGCATGAGCATTCTGGACAGATTAAATACGCATGACGCGATAATTTAGACTGCACTAATTAGTAATAAAAAGAGTTTGTTTGCAATAATCAGCATGGGCATTTTAGCATTTCTGCGGCTAAATTTAGCATTTAGTTTTTTGATTTAGCTGCAAGTTTTTCATTTAGCAGTTAGCATTATGTTTAGCATTTTTTATTTATATATTTAGCATTTTTCATTTGTTAATTTAAGAATATTCAAAATAGTAATCTATTTGAAAATCTACCACAAATTTTTCTGGATTACACATTCAAATCTTTAACCCTGGCCATAATACGAATGAAACTTAAAATCTGGTGCCACAATATTTATGTGTCGAGAAAAGTTAGCTTGCTCCTCCTAGTTCCGAATAGTACATTATAACGTGGATTAATGTATTCACATTGTTTCGTACTTGGTACAGAAACTTCTACCACCTTTCAAGTTCGTAGTATATAACAAAGAAATAAATTCAAAATTTTGTTTGAAGGTCACTGTTATCTTAATTACTTTATAGATATTTCAGAAGTGAACAAAATATATAGTGTAGCTGTGTAGATGAACATAGAAGTGACTATGAAGAGAACTTATGCCAGCCAGAAGTACCAGAAAAAGGTAAAAATTAAATCTGTGACGTTCATGAACGAACGGATTAAATGTAACAGATAATATAAAAAAGAGTTCTTTTTTTCTATTATATAAATATGATCTTGATTTATATTTTTGTAATATCCCTTAGTTTATAAAATAGAAGATTGGTGTGTTTTTCATTTGTTGGTCTATCACTGTTTTCTTTCCGTTTTGTTTATTTTAAACACTTGTATTGATAAATGATCGAAGAACTAACCAGTAATAAGCATTGGTACCGTACTATTCGTTCAAAGTGAAGAGTTGAAAGAAATGAGCACAAGGAACAGGCTTTTGTAATTCAATGAAAGCGACCGGTCACTAAAAGGACGACCCGCCTAGGTTGTAGTAAAAAATACTTCTACTGACTGAAATATAATTGTTTTATAGTTTTACGACTTTATACCCAAGAAATATTTTATTAGTTGTTATATTAAAATGATGTCAAATAAGTGTTTATAGAGAAGAGTTGTGAAAATCATTTCACACAATAAATCATTTACCTATAAACAATTAAAATTTTGACATTATTTTTTGCCAGTTTGGAATTCTTTTTAGCATTATTTTAAAGCCAATTTAGCTGTAAAATATTTTTTAATGTGCCCACACTGACAATAATATACAAAAACAGTATTTTTTTTTTTCAAAACTTATTTTTTGAAAATATTTGTTTTTCTTAATTATATATTTGCTGGGTTATTTTTTTAAAACCCAAAAACTATTTGTCTGCTCTCTCTAAAAGAATAGTTGTTTATATTTTAAAATATGTTGTACGTCGTGTTTTTCTTTTAGAACAATTTTTTCTTTTTTATTTTGACCCAAAAATGCCCCATGAGCCAAAACTTTTCAACAAAAATGCTAAAGAATGCTAAAAATTGTATTAAAAAAAACAGATTTTAAGTTAGCTGCTGCGGCAAAAAATATTTATAAATAATATTAAAAAAAATGTTGGGCGCAAATATATTCATTGAAATTGAAAAAGACTTAATGCTTGTTATAAAACATATTAGCGACGTTAAGCGATAGACGTTAAAGATTTTGTAAGATATATCATTTTAAAGTTTTTGTTTTTTTTTTATATTAATATATGTATGTATAAATTATGTTTTATAATATATTTTAAGGCTCAATAGGTTGGACTTCCAAAAAAATTCATAGAACACAGACGAGCGACCTGTCTAAAAAATTCGTATGGAACTTTCATACAAATTTTCTAGACGAGTTACTCGTCCGTGTTCTATGAACACAGACTTAGAAATTAATTTAATTGAAAAATTTACCATTAAAATATTATCAAAGATTTGACTGAAATCAACATATGGTAATCACATGCTACATTTTTTTTTTCTTTTAAATAATGAATCTGTAGTTTTTGTGAGAAATTGGAACATGGTTGCTTTAAGCATTTATTTCTTTTAAACAAATTCTGTAGATCTTTCGCACACTAATTGAGTTTTATTTAAAAAATCTAAAATAAACAATAATGATACAAAATATGCAAATATTGTAAAATGAAATTCGCAGTACATATGTATATGTATAACGTATGAGATCAGCGAGCCAATATTAGCCTAAGCAAAATAGTATGCATTATGTAAGGACAAGCGCTCATAAAGAAAATTAGGTGTTAGTTTCTTTAAGAAACAAGTCTAGACTTTTTAATAAAAATTATTATGCAATATTTTAACTCCAGTAAAAAAGCTCATAGCAATTAAAATTAGGCAATTTAATTATAACTAAATAAAGAAACTAAATAAAGAAATGATAGAGACGTGTATAAATGAAAATGCTTGTTTTTTGTGTTTTGACGGATATTATTAGAACATTTTTCTTTTTAAATTCTCAACAATTTATTTAGATTGTTGGGATATAAAGTTGAATGCTTGAGAATATCTTTCAAAAATTTTCAAAGTCTACTGATGATTAGGGTAGTTCCTATGAAATGTCGACATATAGAAGCTGGGAAACATAGAAAACAAGCTATTTATAATTTTTTTATTGGTATAAATGTTAGAAGCTAGAATAGCGAATAAAAAACTCAATTGTTTAAATAAAGAAAAAATAAAATCTTATTTAAAATTATAGAATCTAAAAATTTACATAAACATTTTTTTTGTTTTTTTTCTTGTTTTTTTTTTACGCTTTTAAGCAATTGAAATTACTATGCTGCGCATTTAAGCTTAAGATACATTTTAGTTATTTCTTAGCAACATTTTCCAGTGCTTCAACATACTCAATGTTGTATACAAACAATTATGCAACCATTCAACTTTGCACAACAGAAACTGCAGTTTTATATATAGAAGAGTAGAAACTTTTCAAAAAAAGAAAATAAAAAATAGAATCCTAAAATAATGTTTAAGCAGTAACGAAAATCTCTAAGGGCCATTATTACAACCTAACGATAAAGTTCTTGATAGTTAACCTTAACATTAGTTAACGTGAACGATAAAGTCACCTTTAAATTTGTCCCATTTTTACAACTGAAATTACAATTTTTTTAGTAGAAAATATGGCAGCTTCAAATGCTTAAATTTAACTTCAAAATTTACCATGAGGATAAACCTGCTGTTAAGTTATCAGTAACTGTTTAGGTTAATGTTAACTTGTAATAACCAAAAAAAATTTACCTGTAAGATAAAATCCTAATGTTAACTATTCGTCAGTTGTAATAATGGCACTAATTGTTAACGATCTTATTTTTATGTTTATAAGACAAATAAGACAGTACTAGTTAACCTTTTTCAAAACAAAGCTTAAGTTTAGGTTCTGGTCAGGCAACATTTTTCTAGGCTCCACAACATTTTAAGTATTGGCAAAAGTTCCAAAACATTTTTCAAATAAATATTCCATATCTCTATAAAGGTACACACATTAATAGTGTCGATCTGGACATATATATAAGGATTTGTCTCCTTAAGGCTGATATTGAGATCAAAATTTCGTGCGAAATTCTGTCAAAATACATACAAAAGTGATTCGTACGAAATATTTGCGAAGTTGATAAAAGTAGTAGTGAGTTTTTTTAAGTAAAAAACACACAAAATGTATCTGCAACATGTTTTAAAGGAAATTTGTTGTTGTTTCATAGCATAAGCAAAGCTTTTTCCGCACGAAATACATACATGCATATTTAGAATTATAAAAAACGATAAAAGGACAAATAGGCAACATAGAGTACATCTTAATTTATTCCTACGAAATATGTAATGTTGCTGAAAATTTTTGCTCATTCAATTTCAATACTAGGGTTTAAGCAGCATTAAGTATAGCAACATTTTTTTTTACCCAGAAATCGAACAAAATTTGTAGGATCATTATTATTATTATTAACAACAAAGATATATAATTCTGTTTGGAATTTGTTTTTGGAAAATAGCTACATTTACAATTAGCTCCATTTCGGAAATTAGCTACATTTTTTGTCTCTTAGCAACATTCAAAGTACTTAATTTTTCACCAAAAGTGTGCACATAGTTTTCTTTTTCAAATGAACAAAGAAAAAGAGTTACTCTAACCCCACGTTAGGAAAACATTTCTTTTATTAAAAGAGAAAAAAAATTTCGATATTTAAAAAGTACAATTTTCTGGCATAATTAAGCACAAAGAAACACTCTTATCGGTTTTACTAATAATTGAAAGTTATTAAAAGAAACATGGAAAAATTAAATTTAAATCATAATTAACAATCGAAACTAGATTGTTTATAAAATAACTGATGATTTATTAAAGTTTGAAAATGCATTTGTTTATTACAAAAGTAGGTGAATACTTGTTTTATGTTTTGTTTCGCTTATGTTAAGGTTACGAAGCACCAGCAACATTAGAAGCACTCATGGAAAATCGATAATGTTAAGTGTTATCTGGCTGCCCCTTTATTTAAAAATGCATTTTCCATTCTTTCACTTAATTGAAGAAAATAAACTAAACAATTTGTTGCAGATACGCGCTTAAAGCACAAAGAAATTTATCTGGGTTGTTTGTTTGCCAGCAACCAAGATGAAGAAATCTCAATTAAAAACCAATTAAAATTGTTTTAGAAACTTTGTTTATAATGAAAATAAAAAAAAATCTAAAAAAGTAAAACAAAGTCAAGATATGGAAAAAGCGGTCAAATAAATATTATCAAAAAGTGAAACTTATTTTTTTTTAAACACTTTTTTTATCAATGATTTTTCAAGAATAAATAGGTTTTTTCCAAACAACATTTCCGCTGTAAATTGTGATAAATTACAATATTATTAAAGACGATAAATTTTTTGTGGTGCTGATGTAATATTTTATTACAAAACTTAAGAATGAACAAAAAAATTGCGCAATATTTGCTTAAGCGCAGTATTGTTTATTATATGATGTTTTTTTTTTTTTATTTTTTCGTTCTCTCCGTTAACTGAAAACACTAAAAGGAGCTTAACTCTTCAATTCTAGGGTCAAGTTAATAAAAATTGTGCTCTTCTATTTAATTTTAATTGGGAAAAATATGTTAACTGAGAAATAATTTCCGAGAGGAAAAAATTGAGTGAAACATAAATTCCTTCAGAATGTTCATAATTGGCAGCGTTGTCACTTTGAAATTTCAAAACGCACCAAAGTGAGGAAAAAAGCGAGTTATTTCAACAAAAACGCACCGAAATTTTAATTTTTTCTTTCAGTTTTAAAAACGTGTACTATTTTTATAAACCATAATATTTTTATATTAAAAATACGATCATATATCAGCCTTTTAAGCGACTATTATTATATACACTTAAACTGGGTCTGATAGCACCGCCTGATGATATTTTTTTGCTTTTATTTATTTATTGAATCTTCACAATGTGAACTAACAATAATTATTCAAACCTTAATACTAAATATGAAAAATTAACTATATGCAGCCAATGCTAGACAAAAAGTTTTATTTTGCGCCAATTACACGTATATCGAAAAATCGCCTATTTAAAGCTCTAGTGGTGGCAAAGACATTCCTTCTTCTCAACCGAGTGTGACTGCCAAAAATTATGTATGTTGCGCCCAAGAGGATTTGGATGAAGTTCCAGCTTACTTGCCGGCTAGTTTGTAAATTCGTCTTTTACTAACGGAACTCAGATCTTTGTGAATTCGTGAGTTTCTTACGTACCATAGAGCTGCAGTAATCGTTCAATCGTTCAGAATTTGGTTTTGTCGCCTTTGAATTTTTTCAATGTTTGATCCTAATGGCATGCCATCAAATTCGTCCATTAGTTAGAATTCGTGTTTGTCAAACTCATAGTACGATTCTGTTACTTTTTTAAGATATCTTAGTAATAGTAAATATAGTTATATTTTATCAAATATAATTTAATTAGATTTGATATCAACCCAAACCAGCTGTTACTTTCACTGCCTATTATCAACGACACAAACTTACCGTCGTCGAAATTATAGTCCAGGGTCATACAACCATTGCTGTCGAAGGAATTCGAGATTATCGGATTAATAAAAGTTACATAAGCGCACTACATGAATTCAAATTCGATTAATAGAAATTCTATCACACACAGTGTACATTTTATATGTGATTTCGTAAGCGGTGTCTTGAAAAGAATTTATTGAAAAATTCAAAAATTTGTCAGAATTATAACAAATAAAAGATGAAGTTTACCATAATCAATATTTAATGCAAACCTTTTAGACAAATTTTTATAATTTATTTGATAATTTTGTTCACGTTTGGCAACCCAGTTAGTTTAAACCAAGTGTGGCAGCCCTTGGCTGTGCGTACTCAAAGAAAAAGAGAAAAAAAGTTCGTTGAGTTCGAACAACAAGGGTTCGAAATTCTCCTTGCTTGGCGATTATCTTCACTCTTTTTGACCTGTAAAGCGAACAACATCAAACGGTGCTGATAGATTTATGGTGAACTTAAATTTTTATTAAAGTTAAAATTTTCATAACGAAAAATCAGATCTGTTAAAGTATGTTTGAACTTAAATTGTATTAAAGTGAACATTTCAAAAGAAACTGAAAATAAATAATAAACGAAAACCCAAAAGAAGTCGATTTTTATTTGCGAGCCTTCATCCCACAACAGCCATTCTCGCCCGCATCAAAAGGAAGAATCGCAAAAGGAAAACCCACCAGAACCCAGACAAATTTCAAAGCGAAAGGATACCGACGTCTACGAAAGACTGCTACCCGAAGTCGTTTGTCTACACTGGCCAACTAGCTCACCATACATCATCACTACACGACGCAGCATCTCCCACAACCACTGGAGTAAGTTCCACATTACCAACAAAGACCCATCTCGCTCCCCCTTCTGGACAACGATAAGTCCTCTGATTTTGTTTGTTTTATTAGCCCCCTAACCTCCGTATGCACCGCACAAATTTGATAAATTTTCAATTGCCAAAACAGCTCTGAATTCACGCACCATGAACTTTACTGCTCTGTGACTGTATTTATTGTAATATTTGACAAACTTGGCTTGATCTTTTAATAGCAAAACACTCTCTAAAAGCAGAAAATTTTATAAAACAAATTGTTTCTTTTTATTTCAAGAGTATGTATAATACACAACAGCAAGATTGTATTAGTTTGTCCATTTTTGCACGCAAAATGAAACGAAATTAAAGAGAAAAGCGCACGCCCCACCGACTGAATAATTTTTCGCACAAATAATTTTAAAAAGCACCAAAACCGGTTCATAACGCACTGAGTTGACAACAGTGATAATTGGACTGATTATTTTCTATTTTTGGGTTTTCTTTTACATTAGAAATTAAATGTCCTGATGACTTACCCGATATTTAAAGTAACTAGCATAGAATACTAACTCAGAAAATCCAACAGCAAATTTTAAAGCAAAGAAACATGTCTATAACAATAGCAACATGTTGTTTCACTAGGCAGAGACTTTGTATACACAAAATATTACATTGTTAATTTATAAAATTTTCCTTAAAAACAAAATAGTTTTTCTTTAATAAAATTTTTATTTCTTCATTAACACACCGAAATTTGTGCAACGAAAAATATATATTTTACACAATTTGCTGGTGGAAAAAAATCAATAAATATTGATTAAGCGCTGGTATTTTTAAAAATGCTTTTCTACTCACGTCATCATCTTCCTCAGCCGTACTAAGCATTGTAATTAATTTTATTGTTTTTTGCTTTCAGTAACCAAATTTATTAAATCACAATAATTTGAATATTTTTTGAAGAGTACAAAAGTAAATTTTTATAGAATATTTCTTAATAATTCACATGCAAATTCTGGTCGTTAACTAAATGTTCAAGTACATGACCAAAACATTTTATATGTCAATAATATTTCAAACGCTTCGCTTGTTTTCCCCCGTCACTATTTGTTGAGTTCTAAAAAAGAAAATTATAAACACATAGTACATGCCAGTCAAATAAACACATACGAGTATTATAACACCCCTTCCAGCTAGAAAATTAACTAAATTATTTTTTATAACAACTATAGAGAAACGAATGTTGATTTACATAGTATATTTAAAAAGTTTTACTAATAAAAGATATATAAACATATTTTTTAAAATTTTGCTGCTTTTATAATTAAACTGTGCAAGTTTTGTTGTGCAAGCTAAAGAAAGTATAAAAAAGTTTTACAAACCTTCTTTTAACATAATGTAAGCTTTAGCATGGTTCGTTTTTTTTGCCACCCACTGTAAAAATATTTCAATAGCAATTAGCGTTTCAATTCAATTTATTAATTATTTATGACGGGGGGTTAGTAATTTTTTTTTGTGTTCTTTACTTTTTTTTATTGTTTATACAGACATGACAGAAATAGTTGTGCAACAAATATTTTGTTTAATTGAAATGACATTTGAACTTTTGTGAATGTGAAAAATAGACTCAATAGAAAATAAAATTAGTTTAGCAACATTTAATGCAAATGAAAGAAATTTAATTACAGCACTAAAGTAGTAAACTCATTGAAGCCAGCAGACGAACGCCTTCGATATGTCAAATATAAAATAAAGGCATTCAGTTGTGTATGTTTATTTTGACAACAGCAAGACGATACGACTACAGGTTCTTGTCTATGCTGAGATTTTTGTCGCAGTTGAGTTAAGGCTGATTTATACGGTGATTTAAAGCCATGCCTTTTTTTTTATAATATTCTTTTAAAGCTCCTACCAAAATCATGTTACATCTCTACGATGATTTTTAAGTCATGTCGTTTTTTTTAATTGTTGTCGTTAAAAATAATCGTTTAATCTCTTTTTATCCTTTTGGTAGTATCGATGTGGTTACCTTGCCAGCCGAATGAGAATAAAACAATATAAAAAATAACAAAGGAGTCAAAAAGAAATTAGAGAAAAAAACTTGAAAAACACTTGAAAACCTTTTAGACATGACTTTAAATCATCGTGAAAATTTGCTCTTTAACTTATTTTCATTTTTGTATGTACGAGGGCGGATTGAAATTGCAGCCAACTAGCGCTAGATGGCAACACATATACATGTGTTTTTTTTAGTTGCGATCTGTGAAGCGTCAGCTGTTAAAATTTCACACATCAATTTACTCACACAACACAAAATTTCATTCATCGATTAGTTTATTTGTTGTAGTCGTTTGAAGTAAGCAACTTTTGTGTTTCTTGAAAAATGAAAAAAGTGAATTTCGTGCAGTGATCAAACACTATTCTTTGAAAGAGAAAATGGCGAAAGAGACAAAAGAAAAGCCATCAGATTACTTGATAAAATATTGGATTGCTGAATTTAAACGCGGTCCAACAAGCACTGCAACAATACCACCAACAAAAAGGGCAAAAGAAGTCATTACATTTTAAATGCTGCAATAGAGTTTGTTTTAGTCTTTTGTATTGTTATTGTTAACACTCCGCGAACACTACTCCCTCTTTCCTCCTCATCATAACCTATTTTCCTAGTTCCAGTACAATGCGCTGCATATGTAGGGGTCATCCCCTGAGCACTGGTCCCAGATAAAAAAAAAATATCAAAAAAATCCTCGATATCGTTATGAATGATCGCCGAGTCAAGTTATATGAGATTGTTGAAATTGTAAACATATCATACGAACGTGTGCAACAGTTTGCAAGAACATTTGCACATGAAAAAGCTATCGGCAAGATGGGTGCCGAGTTTGCTCAGTGTCAAACAAAAACGAGTTCGAGAGACCACTCACTTCACAGCGGTGTTTGGATACAATAAAGCATAATCCTGTTGATTCTTGGCGTCGATTAATGACTGTTGACGGAAGTCACTATACACCTGAAACCAAAAATTAATCGAAACAATGAGTGGAAGCTGGTGGAAGCGTTCCGAAGAAGGCGAATACAGTGAAATCGGCTGACAAGGTTATGGCTATCCACAAAATCACAGCAAAGTATTATCACAGCAAAGTATTATCGTGGATTATTGGATTTTTAAGGCTATTAAACAATTACGTGATAAAAACGGATTCTTTGTAATTTGTACGGATTCATTGTCATCGTTAAAACCCAAACCTTTATAATAGTAATTATTATGATTTTCAAATGAGAAACATTCTTAATTGATTGAATTTTTGTTGAACTTCTATAATTTTTTAAATTAAATTTTTGGTTTCTACATTTGTAGAACGGGTTATATATAGTTCAAGTTTTTTTCTTTCTTAAGTTTTTTTCTTAAGAAGGATTTTTTACAATACAAATCCGCTGTGATCAATAATTTTGATTGAAGAAGACATGTTTCCTAGTCGCTACACTACTCATCAGCACCCACTGGGATTTAAACTCGGGTCATGACATATAATGATATGCTGCTTTAACCACTCAGCCACCGAGCATTTAATTGTTTTCTATCTATATTCATCTCATATTGAAACACATATGCATTTTGTTAATTGCCCATTGCTAGTTGTCCCCCCGCTAAAGATTTGATTATTATTTTTCTTGTCTTCTTCAATCAAAATTATTGATCAAAACAGATTTGTGTTGTAAAAAATCCTTCTTAAGAAAATACTTAAGAAAGGAAAAAACTTGAACTATAAGCCGTTGTACAAGTGTACGAACCAAAAATTTAATTTAAGCAACATTCTTATTGAAAATTTTCCAAAAATAATCCTTATTTAGACTCCAGGCCAATGCGGCATTGCTGGGAATGAATTCGCTGATAAGTCAGCTACGGAAGCACTCAATACTCCCCTTATAACAACACCCAATACTAACACAAAAGACATCAACAATTATGCAAAAACCTTTTTCCCCCATGAAAGAGATTTATTCAACTTGACGTCTTATTGGTATAAGACAACTAATTTTGAAGGAGTAATCATCGACGAATATCCTAGGAATAGTGCAGATAAGTTAAGCAGAAGAGATACAAAAAAAATTATAAGACTGCATAGAGGACACACGAAACTCTCTCACGGTACTGTGATAAACGTAACAGAACCACAAGTATGTACGAGCAACATTGCTCCTCATTTTAGGATCACACATATAAAGTTGAATGTTTGAGAATATCTACTGATGATTAAGGTAGCTAATGTGAAATGTCGACATATATATCTTAACTTTAAAGTATTCTGATGGGCAGTTTTTTGAAAGTAGTGTATTATAATAAAAATTCATACGTTTAGTTTAGAAAGCTTATTTTGCTTTAAACCCTATCTGCGCTTAGGCGATCAAAACTAGTAATTTTCTATTGTTTTAAATGAAATTAAAGAGAGAATATAAAAGCAACTCCCGCCTTTACCCCAAAGAAACAAATTTCTGTATAGCCCCAGCAACATATTGCATATCTCTGCTTATACTGCATATTTATGAATACTTACTTATAATATGACAAACTTTAAATTTTCGAAAATTGTTTTCTAATAAATTTGCTTACTTGTTCATTTAAATTTTCGCACATTTCCAAACTGATGCCATTCATTTTGCTATTGTTGTTGTTATTCTCACTTAAAGCCGCTGTTTTCTCTTCGTAATCACAGATCAGTTTGTTCTTAAAGTTTTTCAAATTTTCCAATTTAAAACCGTTTGTATTAGTATTGTTTGTTTTATTGTTACATTTATTTGTTAAACTTTCGTAATTAATAATTTTATTATTATTGCACTCGCTATCGGCTAATTTATTATCGATAAATATCAATGAATTGGGTCCGGATGGCACAATATCATCAAAATCACCGGGATTTAAACTGAGAAATGTCTCTTGATCGATAAGAATGGGCTGTTTGCCGTAGTTTGTATCGTAACCGCAGCCCAGTGAATAGGCCGAATTGCTGATGGAATTCGAATTGGTGAAATTCAAATCTAAATCTTCGAGACTTTCATTCGATAACTTGTGACTAGATGAGCGATCGCCAAATTGTAGAGTATTATTTAAAGTGGATTTTTTATTATTTGCTGCAGATGCTGCTGATGCAGATGTTGTTGGACCGACAAATTCAAATTGTCCAGCCCACATATCATAGGCCAAATCGATACTATCCGGTTGACTGGCGGGTTGACTACTCATGATTTAACAGAGAGTTTTAGGGGAGATGAGATTTTTGAGTATTTGTTTAGTTGTTTGTTTTTGAAGGCACTTGATTTTTTTTTTTTTTTTTGTTATTTTAGTAAAAAGGAAGACTTCTGAAAGTTTTCTTTAATTTTCTTTCACATTTTTAGTTTATGAAAATAAAAAAAAGTAAGTTCTTCTGTTAAAGAAAGAAAAACATAATTTTTAAAAAATTTCGGTGTTTTTCACATTTTGGAGGTTTATCTTCCCTGTTGATTATTTTGTTATTTGATTCAACTTTAATATTTTATATTTTGGTTATTATATTTTCATTTATGTTATGGTTATGTAGTTAATTCTACAACTAATGAAGATTAGATTATAAACATTTGCTTAGAAACATGTTTATAACAAATTTCCGTAACGTATCAATTATTTAATTGCACAGTTGTTTACATTTTTTATTCCAGACTGCAAGTATTTAAATTTGTTAAAAGTTCACGACATAAATTAATAGTAGGAAGTTCTACACTTTAATTTAATGTATTAAATTAATTTCAAATACGGCCTTATTCATAAAAAATATTTTATGTTTATTAAACTGTTATTTGACAAATTTCTATAGAATATTTGTCAAATAAGTGTTTAATAAAAGTTCAATATTTTTTATGAATATGGCCGTTATTGTTTATTCTTTTGTGTATTTTTTTTTTTTTTTTGATTTATTATAAATTGACGAAATTTTTTGCACTAATATTTGACTTATTAAGGCATATTTTTGCATATTTAGGTTATCTTGCATTTTTAATAATGTTTTTTTTTTTTAAATTTTATTAAAAAAAACACACACACACACAAATTGTTACATGTCACTACATTTCAAACATAATATATGTTTTTTGCATATTATGCATTTTTAAGCATATTTTTAGCATATTGAATATTTTGAGTAGAAAACCATTTGTATACCATTTGTTTTAAAGGGGTTTGCAGCCAATTACGCAAATTTTTTTAGAGCATATTACTGATTATTTTTGCATATTTACCTAATTTATGCCTGAATTTTGATTTAGTAGTTGCTCATTTTATAATCAAGGACATGATCAATTATAATAATGCTGAACTTTGAAAAAAGTTGAAGTCAGCATTACAAAAAGAAATGAAAAAGCATTATTTAACTAGTGTACGTTTATTTAAATCTAAAACATATTTTTTAGTGTCATACATTGATAGCGATATGATTGATGGAAGCTTTTCTTAAACTCCAAAAATGCAGCTCGTACTGTTATGTAAAGAAAACGATTCTAAACATTTAAATTTATCAAATGTTTAATACATATTAGCCCATTTTATTACAGTAAATTTTCAAATACATACATAATTTTAAGGACTTTTTTTTGGATAAAGTGGTATATTAAACGCTTTAAAAAGGTTTAAAATCTTTTTTATATATAATATGATATCAGGACGCTAAATAAATGACATCATGGGTTTGCATATTTTGGCATATTTCAGATTATGTAGTAATTCAAAAAAAAAATGTTTTCCTTTATATAAAAAGGCATTATAATAAAGTCAATATTTATTTTGCAAAACGGAAACAGTACTCCTTATAACTGCTTATTTGAGCATACTAATTGCATATACTTGTATACGGTTAAACACTTTTTTTAGCATTCAATATTAGATAAAAATATTATTTATATACAAACATATTTTAGCATATTTTTATTGATTAAGGAATATTGTTTTTTTTTTACTAAAACATTGATGGAATTTATGCTAAAACCGCAATGCAGCATTGCATTGTTTCAAAAATAAGACAATAACAAATGGCATGCGGAAATGCCATAAATGCTTATTCGAGCATATTTTTATAAAAACTTATTTAAAGCTTAAAATGAAATCAATTGAAACTTTAAAGTAGTTTAAAAAAGTATATCAATTATGACGAGGTATAATTCAAGAAAGCATATTTTTGCATAATTCAGCTTATTTTGGCATACATTTTTTCGATTTTGCGCTAACAACGAAAGAAGTTTAATATTAAGTCTAATTACTTCTTTTAAGAATTTGCTTAAGATATAATTAAATGCTTTTTGTTATAAACTTCTTTCCGCAGTCCGGGAGAATTTTTGACAGGCGGTTTTCTTTGGACAATCAATATTTTTGTAAGTTTTAAGTTCTTTGAATTAAAATAGTAAACTTTTTTTTATTAGTTGGCTCCCTAATACGAGTATATATCATATTTTCATAATTTTTCACAATTAGTTACCTAATCTATATAACATTTTTCTTTTCATGAATAGGAATCGCGTTTTCCACTGTCCGGAATATTTAATATATAGATAAAATATTTAAAAAAAGTTATAAAAAATATTTATAAAAATTATTATAAAAATATATATAAAAATTCAGCAAAATTTTGAACTCATAACCCGACAAATAACATCATGCAATTATTTACTCCTCTAAGCTTCACCATTTTGTTGCTTATATTTATTTGATGTATTGAAGTTTTGTTTTCAGTGAACTTTGAAGAACTGCTTTTATATGTATATGCAAAAATAAGCTTTTAAAATTTTTATAATAATTTTTTTAGATTTTTTTTATTCTATTAAATAATTTTATTTTTCAGTGCTTTTTAACGATATACGACAATATGCTAAAATATACAAAAATATGCTTTTCCTTTTAAATAAATTTCTATAAAAATTTTTCTTTTTTCTTTGATTACGTTGATTTTTTTTTCATAAAAATTGGAGCTTTAATTTAGTTTTGTAGTTTTATTGCCCAAAATATGCAAAAATATGCTTTTGCTTTTACATAAATTTCTGTAGAAAGTATTCATTTCTTTTTTTGTTACATTTTTATTTTTTGTCACTTATTTTGTATTGTTTTTTTTTTTTTTTTTTTTTTTTTTTTTTTTTTGTCACGAAATTACAAAACTGAGTTAAAGCTTAATCTCAGTTTTGTAACTTCGTGGTGTCTTTTAGCGATATGCTAAAATATGCAACAATATGCTTACACTATTAAACAAATTTCTGTAGTAGCGTTCCTTTTATCCTCAACCACATTAATATTTTTGTAGCAAAAATGTAAGTTTTAATTCAGTTTTGTAACTTTTTAGTGTTTTTTTAGTGATATGCTCAAATATGCAAAAATATACTTTTGTTTTTATATAAATTTCTTTACAAAATTGTTTTTATTGTTAACTATATTATTATATTTTTCACAAAATTTTAAGTTCTAATTCAGTTTTGTAATTGCATATAATGTTTTTTAATGATATGCTTAATATGTAAAAATATGCTTTTCCTTTTATATAAACTTCTGCAGAAATTTTCTTTTTTTTTATCTTTAACATCATTAATATTTTTGTGGCAAAAATTTAAATTTTAATTGAATTTTATATGTGATATGCTCAAATATGCAACAATATGGTTTTGCATATTTTTACATATATTCTGTATTCTTTTACTTTTTACTATATTTTTATTATTTGTCACAAACTATTAAATTTTAATTCAGTTTTGTAATTTCGTAGTGTTTTGAGTAATATGCTAATATATGCAAAAATATGATTTTAATATTAAACAAATTTCTGTAGAAGTTTTTCTTTTATCATTAACTACATTAATATTTTTGTAGCAAAAATGTAAGTTTTAATTCAGTATTGTAACTTTGCAGTGTTTTTTTTTAGTAATATGCTCAAATACGCAAAAATATGTTTTTACATTTATGTAAATTTCTATAAAGTTCATCTTTTTTTTTTTAACTATATTTTTATATTTGTCACAAATATTAAGTTCTAATTCAGTTTTGTAATTTCATAAGGTATTTTTTAGTGAGATACTAAAATATGCAAAAATATGCTTTTGATATTGAATAAATTTTCCTGTTATCTTTAACTACATTCGTATATTTGTAACAGAAATGTAATTTTTAATTCAGTTTTATAATTTCGTAGTGCCTTTAGAGTGAAATGCTAAACTATGTTTTCGTTTTAATATAAATTCCTATAGAAATTGTTCCTTTATTTATAACAACATTTTTGTTTTTGTCACTACATATTAAGTTTAAATTCAATTTCATAATTTCATATAGTGTGTTTAATGATAAGCTAAAATATGCAAAAATATGCTTTTGATATTAAATCAATTTTCCTTTTATCTTTAACTATATTAATATTTTTGAAAAAAAAAATTTAAGTTTTGTAATTTTGTAGTGTTTTTCGGTGATATGCTCAAATATGCAAAAAAATGCTTTTGCTTTTAAATAAGTTTCTATACAAATTTTTCTTTTATCTTTGACTACATTTATTTTTTCCACAAAATATTAAGTTATAATTTAGTTTTGTAATTTCGTCATATTTTCTTTTTAGGGATATGCTAAAATATGCTTTTGATATTAAAGAAACTTCTGCAAAAATTTTCTTTTATCTTGGTTAGATATAAATTTTTTTTAAATAATGTATGTTTTCAATCAAGTTTGTAATTTCGTAGTGTCTTTTAGTAATATGCTAAAATATGCTAAAATATGCAAAAATATACTTTTAATTTTAAATAAATTTTTACCGAAATTTTAAATTTATCCTTGACTATATTAATATTTTTGTCACAGGAGACCAAGTTTTGTTTCAATTCTGTTAGTTTTTAGCGACAAATTCCTGCAGAAATTTTTCTTCTATTCTTGACTACATTATTATATTTATTACAAAATTTTAAGTTTAACGTTGAGCATATTTTTGAAAAGTGATTTTTTCGGTTAGATTAATAGAAATTTTATAGATTCCTTGAACTGTGAGGAGTTTTACAAAACAAATTTATTTATGAAAGCCTTTCTTTTTTGCATATTTTTAATATATGTATTTTATGTGTTGCAATAAAACTTTTCATAATTATATATTATCGTTCAGGCTGTTTCATATTTAAAAGTCGTGACGTCATTGTTAACATTTTAGCAACAAATTTAGTATTAAGCTTTTTGTTTTAGATTGTTGCAAGATTACGACATTTTCATCGTTATAAGTACATACATATATATTTAGGTATGTATGAAATTCCATTTGAAGCGACAAGTAATAAGAAATTATTGGCCATTATTATGTTGGAATAACAAGAAACCATTGTAGGCGGTCTGCAAGTAAATTTCAAATCTACTCGTACTACTACACTTTATTACTCGCAAGTTTGATTTTGCAATTATGGTCATACCAGATAAACAATCTTGAACAAAATTTCAAAGCTGTGGAGTGTATTACAACGAAAATTCAGTTGAATGGGTTGAAATGACAAATAATTAAAATTTCTGCTTGGCTGCCTTGAAGATTAAGATAAAAAAAAAATAACAAAATATGTATATCTATTGCAAAACCCACAATAAAAATTTCGAAAACCACACGTGAGGTTTATTAGACAATAAGGAAGTTTTGTTTTGGCCAAAGTTGAGAAAGAAAAACAATGCAGTAAATATTGGTAACTATTTTGTTTTGATTTGGATGGCATACAACTCATTTGTACAACCGGTTCTTTTCAAAAACATCTCGAAATTCCTTTAAGGAAAAACATATTTTAAAAATATTTTTGCAATTGATTGCCTGCTAAAGAAAAGAGCGGTCGGGAAAGGTTTTCCTTACTGCACTTGATGACAGTTCAAGCAATATAATTTGTGTGTTGCATGATTTTCTTCAAGCCAAGTTAGTTAACAAAGGCTTATATTGTATGGCTGTGGAGTGCCAAAATATGAACACTATCTACACATTGCAAATATATTCACTTATTCATGAGTATGAATTAAACAAACGTGATGCAAGTGAAAGTTGTAGGTTGGTTTTAAATGCAATGACAATACCACCACATAACACCACAACGTAAATAAATTGTGGCAAGAAATTATGAAGAAAATTGTTTTTATTTTGTAAATAATTGCTAATTGAATAGTCATTAAAATCGTCATGATTATCGGCGCAAAGTTATAATTATGTTGCACACAAACTTAAGTAAGACGTTTTTTTTTCGCTCTTTAATTATTGAAGGCCGTTCGTTCGTTCGTTTGGCTTTCGATTGGATTTCATTTCTGCTGCAACACTTCACTTTCATAAAGACTTTTTCCCACCGCATGACATGACACTTTGTAATGAAAATGAAATGCAATTTGAAATAGTTTCTGTGGTTTAATGCTGCCAAGTAATATAATAAACAGTGTTAATAACAATCTGTTTTACGTCTTTACTTAACGCTTTGAAATCAATATTTGTAGCAAAATAACGAAGTCATTTGAAAAAGTGCAAAAATGAACTCTATCAAAGTTAAAACCTCAAGTTCATAAAAATCAAAATTAATATAAAATTAAATTTTATTCAAATTAATTTGTAATTCATTTTAAATACCGTTAAATTTACTTCCATTTTAAGTTTATTTTCACTCAAAAAATTATAAACAGCTTGTTTTCTATATTTTCCAGAAATGTCTATATGTCGACTTTTCATAGGAACTACCCTAATCATCAATAGACTTTGGAAATGTTTAAATTCTCAATAATTTATTTAGATTGTTGGGATATAAAATTGAATGTTTGAGAATATCTTTTAAAAATCTCCAAAGTCTACTGATTATTAACACTAAACCTTAACACTAAAATTTCCTTCAGACTAGCAGACGGACGCACTGTACTTCAGGCCGAAATATCGGCTATAAATAAAGCGGCCAGATGGCTGATGTACCACAAGATATTCGGAAGGGATATCATAATAGTTACAGACAGCAAGGCCGCCATCAACTCCCTGACTGGAATATATACTAATTCTAGTCTTGTCCAAGAATGCCGGATATCTTTAAATAAGATAACGACACATTCTAACCTAACCCTAAAATGGGTACGTGGACATGGGTCCAATAATGGCAACAACATTGCTGATGAATTAGCCAAAAAAGGGACAGCCCTAGAGGATAGGGATATAGACCCCTTTTGCGGACAACCCTTATCAGCGTGTTGGAAACGAATAAAACTCCACACGCTAGAATATGCCCAAGAAAGGTGGCACACAGAGCCCACATGCCTTATGTCAAGAAACCTGAGGCCGCACATTACCTCTAAAAGAACAGGGGAGCTACTAAAACTTCCTAGATCTCTCCTAAGAATGACGGTAGCAGTCATCACTGGACATAGCCCGTTCGGAAACCATGCCAGTAGACTGGGTCTACCATATTATGACTTCTGTAGAAGTTGCCAAGACGAGGAGGAGGAGAAGACAATCCTTCACCTCCTCGGTACATGCCCAGCATTGGAGCATCATCGTCTAAGATACTTAGGCGAACGGAGCTTCAATAGTTTTTCATGTCTGACCTCGGTCAAACCGAGTTTTTCATTAGAAGCAGCGGATGGCTAGTAAATTAGCAAGTAATGCCACACTAATAGTTTCCCACCTCCTTTCCCTCTTCCTCACTCCTTCTATATCCCTTTAACCTTTTATTTTCTTTTTCCTTTATTAACTTCTTCAGGCAATCACAAAGGGTCCTACAGGACCCAAATGAGCTGGAGTTTCCGGGTACTTGCTGGAATTCAGCACTTGATTCAGAAATTTTATATTTGAACAAAAATGATGCTTTTTGAGTGCTAAAAGCAAACTTTTGTGTTAACCAACTCTGCTTTATGCAAAGCAGAATTGGGAATATGATTAACTCGGGTTGAGTTAATGATAATGATGTGGGGAAAAGAAATAAAATAAAAGAGGATTTATTATTTCTTTTCAATAAATCTAATAGGTTATATTTATTATTCACCTGAGTTGCAGGAAACAGTTTAAAGGTTATTTAAATAAAATTTTGTCACAATATAAAAGGTAGTACTGTTAACAATTCTGCATTGTTAACTCGAAAATCTAATTTTTTGAGATATGACTATGTTGCAATAAAGGAGCGATATGTTTTAATGAAAAAATATGCTTGTTTAATTTTAAAAACATTTGAGTTTTTTTTTTCTTCAACCCATATTTTTATGATATATTTAAATTGTCTCTTTTACGTTTGTTTATATTTTGCAAATATGCTCTAATATGCCAATATATGCCTTTATATTTTGCATAAATTTTTAGTTAAAACTATTTGTTTACATATAGTCGTTAACTGCGTGCTTCTAAATAGTTTTTCCTTACATATTTTGATGTTTTCTACACATATGCTTGAATATGCAAAAATATGTTTTATTTAATTTAAAAAAATTTTAAGTTAGAACTATTTATTTTTTTATTAATTAAAGTTTTATGATATATTAAGTTTTCTCATGTATTTTTGTTTATATTTTGAAAATATGCTCTAATATGCAAATATATTTTTTTTATATTTTGTATACATTTATAAAATATATATAAAAATTTTTTCAGTTGCAAAAATATGATTTTTTATTTAATTTTGAAAAATTTTAAGCTAAAGCTATTTATTTCTTTTATTAACCAAATATTTATGATGTATTATAATTTTAATATATCTGCTGTAATTTGATACTTTTATATTTTAAGAGTACTAAAAATGCATTAAAAGCTTTGCTTAAGCCTCTCAGTTATTTATTGCTCCTTACTTATTAAGTGTGCTTTAAAAGATTGAGATCAGCAATGCTACAATAACTTTCTCATATATGTTTGTTTATATTTTGAAAATATGCTCTAATATGCAAAAATATTTTTTTTATATTTTGCATAAATTTGTAGTTAAACCTATTTATTTAGTCGTTAATAAGGAGTTTCTTAAAAGTCTTTCATTATTTATATTAATTTTTTTAAAGCATATGCTTCAATATGCATATGCATAAATATGCTTGTTTATTTGTTAAAACTTTTAAGTTATTTCTTTTATAACCGATATTTTTATGATATATGCTAATTTTTCATTTACTTTTGTTTATATTTTCAGATATGCTATATTATGCAAATATATGCTTTTAAGGTTTTTATAGATTTTTAGTTAAAATTATTTATTTAGATATATATGATATATAATAATTTTCCCATGTATGTTAGTTCATATTTTGCAAATATGCTTTTAAATTTTTAATAAACTTTTGGTTAAAATTATATATTTAGATATAGTGGTTAATTTTGTGCTTCTTAATAGTCTTTCAGAATTTTTGTGTTTTTCACATATATGCTAGAATATGCATATATACTTTTTTTAATTTAAATAATTTTTGAACTAAAATCATTTCTATATTTTAAAATCCGTAGTTTGATGATCTATACTGATTTTTTCGTTCACTATGATTTGTATTTTGGAAATATGCTCTAATATGCAAATATATGCTTTTATATTTTGTATACACTTTCAGTTAAAATTATTTATTATACTTCTAAACAGTTTTTATTTATTCATTGTGATGCTTTTTACACATATGCTTGAATATGCAAAAATATGCTTAAATACTTTTAATTAATTTTAATTGGTATTTGTTTTCTTTTTCTTTGATCACAACATTTTTTGTTGTCGTAAATGGAATTTTTATGTAGTTTTGCTATTTTACAGCGGCATATTTTTCGTTATCTTTTTCCCTTTTTTTTATTAATGACTCAACATTTAACGCTGCAATATATGTGTTGCTATATCCATACATATATTATAATTAAACCCTGCGCAATTTATAAATTAAAATAAATGTTTTCTGAAATTGTCATCATTATGATGATGACAGTGATGTTTTTTCATCTTTTTTTTTTGTCTCATGTTGAAAAATATTTCTTTTAATTTTTTTTGCAAAACAATTCTTTTCTTTCTTACAATTGAAATACATAAATAAAATCTTAGTTTTTTTTTTTTTTTTTGCTTTTAATAAATTCTATGAAAGATGCGTCAGTACTCGTATTTGACTGATTCACTTAATTTGTTTTCGCTCTTGAGCCTCAATATAATTTTATTTCCAAATGACTTTTCCTTGAATTTCTATAACTGTTTGAGATTTTTTTTTGTCAGCGTAGTACTCGACATCTGGGTCTCTTTTCTTCAAAATTGAATCATCAGTTATAAATTGCTTGATTTTTATGAGTGTTTGTTGGCACAGAATTTATTTTCAGGAAAATTTATGTACAAAAATGAACTAAAATCAAATAGGAATGTAGATACGAGTACGCATGAGATCGCATAATTAAATCGTCTAAAGGCCATAAGAAATACATATGTATATACATTGTCTTGATCTTATTAGAGATGGCCGTTTTCTGTTTCTTTTTTAGCTACTCTTAACTCGTATTGGCTGGCACTAACATGTTTTCTTTTAATGGTCTTTTAGTTTAATGCTGTCTTAACTTTATTGTAGTGAAAACTGACATCATTTTTAGGGCGACAAGCTGCAGAAATAGAAATAATGCTGTTGAAGAGTTTGTAGGCTTAAGAAATTGAGTCATTTACAATATTTTTAAGAAGTTGAGTTGTAAAAAGAAAAGATATTTAAAAAAAAAGTTGAATGAGAGGAAAAATAAAAGCTGAAAAAAGTAAAAAAAATTTATTTTGTTCACCTCGAGACCAATTTTTTTGATATGTCAAAGCTAAAAGTTGCCGAAAAATCGATGGCACAATATCGACAAATTTTGATCCTTCCAAAATGACCTGCCATATATGCAGGGAAGCACAAAATGAATCACCCTATCGCAACACTTCATAGCTTTTGCAATTGGCGTTTTACGTCAATCATATTTAATATTTGTGAACTAGATAGCTGCAGAATACAAACAGACAACCAGTGGAGCGATAAAATCTCATTAATGAAAAGGGCGATTTTGAGTCGAAAATCATCGTGAGCGACGAGGCGCATTTTCATTTAAACGATTTCGCAAAAAAAAAAAAAAACAATATCCTCGTATCGAAGGCACCAAAAATCCGTGTATGATGCATGAAAAGCCGTTACATCCACTCAAGACTATATTTCACGTGGGGAGAGTGAATAGAGCAGCGTTGCCAGAATGAAAATTTTACCTTAATTTTAAAGATTTGGAACAAGTTCAGTTTACACACAAAGCTCCAAAAAAATTGGAAAATATGAAAATGCGAAATGAGAAAATTGGCGGAAATACATAGATTTCGAGCTCTGAAGTTTTGGTATACGTGTATATGAAATTGCGATATTTCATTACATTTCTCAAGGTATTTATACAAAATTAGTATCATTCGAAAGCTTTTGAATAGAAACATTATTGTATATAAAACACCTGTTTCGCTGACTAAAATTTCTCTGCACAGACGGCCTTCGTCCGGACGGAAGGACTTTCTCCTCTATGGTATAACAAACACCTGCTTCGCCGACTAAAACTTCTCTGCATAGACAGCCTTCGGCTGGGCGGAAGGATTTACTCCTCTATGTTATAACAAACACCGGGTGCGCTGACCAATGATTCCCTGCATAGACGGCCTTCGGCCGGACGGAAGGACTCTATGGTATAACAAACACCGGCTTCGCTGACTAAAATTTGTTTGCATAGTCGGCCTTCGGCCGGACGGAAGAATTTTCTTCTCTATAATGTAACAAACATCGGCTTCGCTGACCAAAGTTTCCTTGCATACACGGCCTTTAGCCGAGCGGATGAATTTACTCCTCAAAACTTCAGAGGTCCATAACTCGGAAACTATGAGATTGCACCAACTTTTGTACTTAATATTTTCTTCTTATTTTTCAATGTTTTACCCCACAGAGCTCCCACTTTCAATTCGTGGCTCTGTGCATAAATTAGACTTAAGCCGAAGTTTTTTTAAGCAAAATTGGATTTGAAGATCTTTTTTGCCAAATTTAAAATTTTTGAAAATTTGTGCTCCGATATTGAGACCTAAAATAATTTTTTATTTCTTGGCTCAAAATCCTTATGCTAACTAAGTTTTTTGTGTGTAAATTCCCATAAGGGAAAGATAGCAGCTAGTTAGTTAGCACAAGGTTTTTTTATTATACATAAGGCCCTTAGTTTTTAACTTCTTTGTTAGAATGGTTACTCTTTTGTAGTAATAAACAATCATTATTTTTGCGTTTAACATAAATAAATCAAATGAAAAATATTTTAAGATTTCTTTTTGGTAGATTGAAGATTTTCGACCAATATTTCTGGCAAGACTGGAATGGACCATATTTTTTTATGCGCAATACAGTAACTGTTATTGATGAATGCTGCAGGGTAATGAAAAGCGGCTGCGGGAATTGAATGTGTGGGGCTGAGTGAACACGTGATTTCAACAAGACCATGCAACCGTATATACGACAAGAGTCACAATAGATATGATGAAGCAAGCATATGCTGATTGAGTAAACTTCCGTTTCGCCGATATGACATGCAAGATCGCCTGATTTAACTATCTTTCTTTCTGACTACTTGAAGTCGCTGGTTTATGCCAGCAAGAGTCAGATAATCGCATGCCTTAAGAAGAATATCCGACAGTAATTCGAAACTAAAAATATTTTGTTGATGGAAATTGCGATATAATGGGCGCAAATGTATGGCAACAGTGGCATCAACCACTTGGCTGATATCATATTGTCATATTAATAGAAAAAAAATAGTGCAGTAGTAAAAAGGTTATTCGAAAGGAAAGAATTAAAGTTAAAAGGAATATAATTTACACAAGCGCCTGCCGTAATGGTGCCTATTCCACTCAGGAAACCTTATTATAACTCAGCAGCGCCCCCATGTGGCTTGCAAGACTAGCACAAGTGGCAACTACTTGGCATACAAAATATAGCGACTCGCGAAAACGTGAACTAATTTTTACCGAGGGTGTTCACGTTTTTGATTTTGTTCACGTTATAGATTAGATTTTTTACATGGATATACGTTGAAAATCATTATGCAGAACAGTTTAATAGACTATGTATACAACAAATTTTTGTTCAATAAATTTACTGCAATGTTTCAATTCAGTTGAGCTATTAAAGTGTAGAAACTTTGTTCTTAACATTGAATTAAATCTACACGAAATAAAAGGGTAAACATACATAAGCGTAAATACGTATATTTTTATTGATAAAAAAAAAACAAAACAATTCAGTCTCTTGCGTATGATGAAAGGAACTTAATAAAATATCTTATTCCAAAAACGATTTAATAAGTCATAAAAATATGTGTAGAAAAACTGGAAAAATATTTGTAAACTAAACAAAAACCGAGGTAATTTTTATTGACGGTATTTTTGATTGAGTATCTGCAACGCTGCTTTTTCTTTCAGGTTCCGCAACACTGTAATTTCACTTTGATTCATTTCTCTACTAGAAATTGTAATAACGCTGCGAAGAAATTATAATACCGTAATTCCCAAAACTAGTAAATACTACAGAACTTACTTCAGAAATAAAAGAATCTTTAAAAAAAAAGTTCACGTTTTAGAGCTATCTGCAGTACTATTTTACATTTTAGGGTAGTCAATGTTAAAATAAAAGTATTTACGTTTTTGGGTGGTCACTTAACTGGATGTTTATGTTTTCGAGGGTCGACTGTATGCAGAAATATGTTCCTAAAAGAAAACTAGTCTTATCCTATGGTATTGAGAATATATTAATTTATTTAAATAGCAAAATTAAGGCATAATATCAAAATATGCCAGAATATGCTAAAATATTCCTTTAAATAGAACGAATTTGTCTCTGTGGAATCCAGGAGTTTGCTGATTTATTTTAATATTAAAATTATAACAACCACACTATATACCCGAATATACAAAAAATATGATTTTGAAACAAAACAAATCTAACTGTATATAATTCAAGGGTGTGGTAATTTCTGTAGCAGAAAATTTATACCATAATAGCAAAATATGTCAGAAAATGTAAAGATAAGCTTTTAAAATACAACGAACCTCACCCTACAGAATCCAGAAGTTTGCTGACTTATTTCAATATTAAAATTATGACTTAACAATAAAATATGCCCGAATATGCAAAAATATGCGTTTGAAATACATATAGTTAAGCACACTCTATAGAATGCAAGAATGTGCTCATTTATTTAAACAGCAAAATTATGACATAATAAAAAATATATGAAAACATGCAGACATATACTTTTAAAATACAACGACTCTTTCTCTCTCTCTCTCTCTCTCTTTCTCTCCAGAGTACAGGTATATGCTAAAATATGCAAAAATAGTCTTTTGACATTGAACGAATCTCATTCTATAGATGTTGTCTTATTTAAATAGTAACACTATGACATAATACTAAAATATTCTAAAATATGCAATAATATGCTCTTAGAAATAATCACTTTTTAGCAAAAATCTTTACAAAACTAAAATAATACGAGTTTTCTATAAAAATGGCAATCAAACGAGTGTTAGTTTTGAATATACATAGGTATAATATAATAGAAATACATATGTATATGCCAAAATATGCTGAAATATGTTTGAAATTATATCTTATATTTGCAAAATTTGCTTCAAAATTAACAAATTTCTTTACAATTTGAAGGATATATGTTTGTTAAATTGCTTCAGAATAATTTTTCAAAGCAAAGCTAGAGATTTCAGTACAATGTTTTTTATTATATGTAAATATATGCAAAAATATGCTTTTTAAATTATTTTGAATGGCGATATAAGAATAAAAACATGACTGCAAATTTTAATAGACTTTTATTAGCCACTTTATTGGTATTACATCTCATGTTTTATCTTATCAATTTTGAAAGAAAAACCGCAATTAAAATTTCTGGCTGTAAAGTCTTTAAACTCCTTGAATTATAATTAACAATTTCTTATTTATTTCGCTTAAAATATTAAATATTCTTTCGTGATGGTATTCGGCAAGAGAAATTTTCAAATCTATGAACACAATTAATGCTTGAGTTTTAATATGAATTTGCATTTATGAAATTGCATTGTATTTAAATTTTTCCACCCAGTTTGGTATTTTTTTTTTTTTTTTTGCCATTTGATCATAATTATTTCTTTATCTGCTTCCATTCCAATTATTTATTATTATTTTTCATAATTAAATCAAAATAAGTTTGTTATTGTGTTGCTAACAGTATAAATTAAGATATAAAATAATAATAAAAGTGAAATTTCATATTAAAGGGAAACATATAAATATGAAAGCAATGATACTAGAAAATATGCATAAAACATAAAACATGTACATATATAAAATCAATTAAGTCCTTAATAACTTGTGAAAATCTGCAAGGAATAAAGAAAGTTAATTCTTAAACTATAGCTTCATTCAAGCAGAAAACAATTTTCTATTTCTAAGGATAGTGCAAAGAGAAGGGCTGATTAAGCCATTGGGAATCCATCCCGAAGCAATGCTAAGGCGGCCCAGGGGTGGAAATTTTTATCCCAGGAAAAAGAGGGGGTTTTTAGTCGGTAAATTTTGCTAATCTGAGCAGTGTATATACCTTCGAATATACACTGTATATACCTTCGAATATACACTGGGCACTGATCAGTTTTAACTAATTTTACTCCAACATTTTAAATGCTGTAATAGAGTTTCTTTTAGTCTTCCATGTTGTTATTGTTAAAGTTTAACCTCCGCAAACACTACTCCCTCTTTTCTCATCATCAATCTATTTCCCTAGTTCCAATACATAATGCACTGCATATGTAGGGGTCATCCCCAATGGTCCAAGATAAAAAAAAAAAAGTTCACTGTTGTGATCAGCCCGACCCAAAGCGTAGGGTACGGACTATCTGGTCAGTACGTAACACATTATTCCCCCTCGCCGGAAAAAAAGCAACATTTTCCGGCATGTAAAAACATAATTTAAGGATTTTAGCTCCGTAGTTACAGTAAGAAATCTTTTTTTTACTTGATTTTTATACCCTTCACAAAAATGTAAAGGTAAAGCTCCGTAGTTATTTTATAGTAAGAAATCTTTTTACTTGATTTTTATACCCTTCACAAAAATGTAAAGGGCATATATAATTTCTACAATTTTCATTTCCGACCATATAAAGTATACACATTCTGAATTAGTATTGATAGAAAATTCAATTAAGCGATGTCCGTCTGCCCGCCGTTAAAATACTGTTTCTGAGAAAACCATTAGACATAGAAACTTTTTTCTTTCACCATTCTTTTACTCCATCGATTCATTGGTTTGCTATTGCAATTCCGTAATATCGGTTCACATATAGCTGGGATATATTCAAAGTTCCGAAAAAATCCAGTTTTTTGCAATTTTGTATGAAAATTTTTGAAAAAAAGGGTTTTTTTTACTTCAAACTTCACACACTTATTAAGCATAGTGACTAAAAGGCAAAAAAAAAAAAAAATCGGGACATATATACCCGAGACATAGCCCAAATCGGGTTTTTCATGAAAATGTTGCATAAGCGAAGTTAAACAACCTGTTTTGCTTAAAAGCAGTTCTCGTAATAAAATATGGTTATATATACCCGATATTGGTATATATATACCCGAGATATAGCCCAAACCGGGTTTGTCATGAAAATGTCGCGTAAGCGAACTTAAATAACTTTTTTTGCTGAATAAAATGAGGCTTTGGTAATAAAATGAGGCTATATAAATATGGAAAATGACCGATATATCTATATATATATATATATAGCCGAGATATAGCCTAAACCGATTTTTTCCATTAACATTTTCTTTTTTTGCTGAAAAGCAATTCTCGTTATAAAAGAAGGTTACTAAACTACAGAAAAGAGAAAATTCCGATATCGGTCCATATATACCCAAAATATAACCTACTAAATCGATTTTTTCATTAACTTTTTTTTTTTTTTTTTTTTTTTTTTTTTTTTTTTTTTTTTTTTTTTTTTTTGCTGAAAAGCAATTCTGAAAGAAGGTTACTACAGAAAATTGGAAATTCCGATATCGGTTCATATATAACCGAGATATAGCTTAAATAAAGTTTTCCATGAAAATGTCCATGAAGGATTTCTTTTTGGAATGGTGATTACAAGGCAAAAATATTATTTCTCCGATATCGGTCCATATATATCCGCACGCAAAGAAAACACAGTTTGACATATGATTGCAGCAAGTATATATGCCATAATTTTTTTTGTTAAAAACAGCTTATTCTCGATTTAGTAATAGTTTGTTTCCCCATAAATATGTTTTCGTTTGCATTTCAGTAAATCTATTATTACTACCTACCAATTTCCAAATATGGTTGTATACAATATTAGTATTGTATACAATTTGCTTTTAAACAACAATAGGTTTTATTACACTCAATACTAAAATATTTGTTTTTATCACATGTTTGCATAGTGTATTCACATGTAACAAATATAAGTTTCCAGAATAAACTTAATATTGTCAAGAGTTTTTCATTTCAGTTTTAAACAAATATTTTTTTTTTTTTTTGTTTGATTTATTTTTATTTTTTTTTGAATTTTGTCTTTTTATTAAAAATTTTTTTATTGATTTAAAAACCAAACAAAAAAGTTAAAAGGAAAAGACTGCAAATTAAAAATGTGCAAAAGTGTTTGCAGAAATCAAAAGTTACGTTTGAATATTAAGATGTTGATATTTGTTTGTATTTATTTCAGCTAATAGATACTAAAGCATATTGAGTAGAAAGTCGTTTGCAATTATGGGACCCAACTATTTTTGCAGATATATCAAATATTTTTTTTTTTGCATATTTTTTTATGTATGTATGTAATATCCATTAATAAGTAGTTGTAAATAAATAAAATAGTACTGTTCTTTCTAAAACATACTTTTTTTTAATTAATGTAGCGGGTTATGACCTAAATATGGTTATATGTCAATAATACTGGTTGTGATATTAGTAAGATAGTTTAATGAAAGTAATATGATTGGTTGGCATAATAACATGGTTAGGATTTCAATTGTATCAATGTTGAACATTTTGCTGACAAAACTATGGTGACGCAAATCAATGGCAATAAAATATAACAATGTAATATTTTCAGTACCAACCATATAATTCAACAATAGTATGTTGCCCCTAGAATATTGTCATAGCAACCATATATTTTTTTCTACGTGCGAGCATGTTTAGCTCAAATTTGTAATATATACTATACATATATGTGACTATCGTGAAGGGTAATTTAGATTCGGCCCAGCCGAATACACCACACTTTTACTTGTTATTCTAAGCTTCATATTATGCATAAAATTTCGTTTTTTTACAGCATGTTAGACTATACAATCTATATTATTTGAATTCTTTCCCTCAGCCAAATTTACTGTGTTGTAAGCTTGGTATTTCTTTTGACGTAACAACACATTTTATTTAACTTTATTACTTAATTTTGTTTTGTAGCCTTAAAGTTTAAGCTATATTGATTGAAATCTTTTGTTAATTTGCTATAAACTTGAAATTTAAAGGGCATGGATATATTTGATGCATTCAACTAAAGAATGTTTTTTAGTAGCCACGTTTGATTTAATAATAATTTAGCTTAATGCAGTTTTCTGTTCTTTTCTTAATGTTTACTTTAAGTTTATTTAAAGCAAAGCATCCAACCATGCACATTTTCAAACAACAAAATATAAACAATTAGATGTTGTATTCAAGATTTTGAAGCAAATTCTTGCAACTAAACTAAAAATAAAACAACAATTGTCGAAGAAACGCCTCATGACTAGAAGAAACAAAGCAGTTGGTTAAATTTAAAGTAAGTATAAACCAGACTTAACTATTCAATTTAAGCTCAAAACAAAAACTCGTTAGCTGGCTGGTTGGATGGATGACTGGATGGCTGGCTGGTTGGTTGGTTGGTTGGTTGGTTGGTTGGCTGGTTAGTTGCTTTAAAAGAAAATCTAGAATAAAATCATGTTCAGGTAATAATAAACTTAAAGGTTTATGTACAATATAATAGAATTAAACAAACCCAACTGGCTTAAAAAAATATTTTCTGATTTAAAATTTAAACAAAAGAAGAAGGTAACAACTTTTTATTTTAAGTTCTGAAAAAAAAAGTTATTTAACGCTTCATGGCTTTTGGTCGAGAAAACCCAAAACATGTTGGCATCAAGTAAAACAATTTGGAAAATATGCACTGTTTGGTAGAACTGTCCATTTCCCCATTTTCAACCAGCCAGTTGCATACAGTCACTATTTAAAAAGGTGTAATAAGACTCAAAATTGTATTTTAATATTTTTTCTTTCAGTTTTTTTTTTTTTTTTTTTTTTTTGTTTAATATTTTTTCTCAATACAAAGTTCTTTGGAAATGTCTACTTAAAGATTTTGTTATTGTTCGGCTATTTGAAAGTCTTGCAAAAAGAACTTTCTAATGCAAAAAGGCGGAAGTCATGAGCCGCACATGAAAGAACACAAAGACAAGCATTAATGCGATTTTTGAAATGTTTGTGTGTGTGTGTGTGTGTGTAGTCACGTGGATTTGTAATAAAAAAATATTATTATTTTTCATGTGGTGTTTTTTGTTCTCCCTAATAATTTTAAACGGCAACAGAGATAAAGCAAAATTGTTGTTAAAAAAAACAAATATAATTTTTCTAAGCTATTTTATTTTTAGATTAATTAAATATGTATATAGATTAATTAAAAAAAAATCAAATTGGAATTTTTGTTGATAACAAAATGTTGCTAAATCTATAGCAAACAAGTACACAAATACTTTGAAATTGAAACGAAAACATTATTATTACTTTAAATTTTTTCATGGCATATTATTGCATATATTTGCTTATTTGCTTTTAAATCAAAATTTTTTTTATCACATGCAAATAATTTTATATTTATTTTGCGAATTTTATGTATAATTGTATTTTGCTTTATAGTTTTTATTAACAATTCTTTATTTCACAATTCAGTAGTTTACTCCTGTTGAAGGAAAAAAGTCATAGCATATTATTGCATATTTTTGCTTATTTCGCTTTAAATTCATATTTTTTATCATTTGCAAATATTTTTATATACATTTGGAGATTTATTGAAAATGTTTATTTTGCTTGAACATTTTTTTTTAAATTCTTTATAACACAATTCTGTATTTTACTGCTATTAAAAAAAGTCATGGCATATTATTGCATATTTCTGCTTATTTTGTTTTAAGTGAATAATATTTTTGTAGTGATTTTGAGATTTATTGAAACATTTTATTTTGCCTTAAAGTTTGTGTTAACAATTCTGTATTTGTCTTCTGTTTAGAAGTGCATGTTTTGGCATATTTTACATTCTACGAAATAAATATGGTACGTTTTTTTTTTGTTTTTTTTTTTTTTGTTTTTTTTTTTTTGAGATTGCTTAAATAGCCTATCCCGAGCTCGAATCCCAGTAAGTGCTAATGAGACTTCGAAACAGCTAGTTGTCCCCCAGCTATATGGTATTCAATTATTTTTTCTGTTCTTCTTTGGTCTTACTGTGAAGAGAGGGGAAGGGGTCCCTCGTTTGGTGCGGAAAACAAAACTCTAGGAAGCCACATGACTTATGTTGTGTTGGCTTCCGAAACCCTTACCAAGGGTATAAATTGGCAGAACGGAGATCAGCATTGCCCCCGGGAAGTTCTGCTTGCGGTTCGACCCGGGCTGATCATGGTTGAGGTGCCTACCTTGGCTGAAACGTTCTGGCTGTGGTTGAAACCTAAAACGCAGGAAGGGAGTGTTAGTATCCTTTATAGTTGTTTGGTGATGGCTTTTTTCGAGGGCTAACAATCTCCCGAGGATCTGTTGCCTATACAACAGATACGTGTACTGTAAGGAACAAGTGGTGATGATTGACGGGTGAGTTGGTTTAAGGGCTGATGCTCGGCCTACCAACTCATTAAGCCTTGTCCTCCATTGATTGCTAGGAAATTGCATACATGAGGGATTAGAAAGCCCGAACTCCTAAACAAGAAGTTGTTCATATGACAAGAATTGCTACCTGTGTGAGCCGTGAATCGTGAAAAATTCACTCCGTGGAATTGGTCCACCATCAGGTTAGGCCGTCAAGGCAGGTACTGATGTAAATCATTTTCACAGTTATACCCAATAAGTTGTATGCAACGGCTATAAATTGTGTTGCATCTAACTACGTTATTGCAAGATGGCCGGCAATGTTTAAGTCAAAACCGAAATATATTTAATTTCTGTACATATTTTGAAATTACTTTTACTACGTCGTCAGTTTCTTAACGAAAAAGCTCCGAAAAGACAAAGTTGTCCACAAACGGAGTATCATCAGTGTATTGTAAAAAAATCCTTGTACAAATGTACAAACCAAAAATTTCATTTAAAAATCATTAAAAGTTCAACAAAAATTCAATAAATTACTATTTACATCTCTGGGTACGGAGAATATTAAAATGCAAAAATATGTATGTTAATAACTAAAAAGTAATACCGCTAGTTCTGAGACAGCAAACGCTGTACAAACAATGTGGGTAATTAACAAAATGCATATGTGATTCAATATGAGATGAATATAGACAGAAAATAATTAAATGCTCGGTGGCTGAGGGGTTAAAGCAACAGATCATGATACGTCATGACCCGAGTTCAAATCCCGGTGGGTGCTGATGAGTAGTATAGCGACTGCGAAACAGCTAGTTGTCCCCCAGCTAAAGATTTGATTATTATTTTTCTTGTCTTTTTCAAAATCAAAATTATTGATTACAGCAGATTTGTATTGTAAAAAAATTCTTCTTAAGGAAAAAACTTAAGAAAGGAAAAAACTTGAACTATAACCCGTTGTACAAATGTACAAACCAAAAATGAGGGTTAATATTGAATATAATAATGTTAATGTTAATTAGTCAGAACGACCAATTTAGTGATTGGGCGCTTTACAACTCCATTTTCTATCCGTACGTCAGCGACGCGAACGTGGTCATCACTTCCTGGATACGTTTTTATGACGCGACCTAATTTCCAGGAGGTTGGAGCGAACTGCTCGTGTTTAATGACTACGAGATCATTCACCATTACCTCTCTTTCGGGAAATTGCCATTTGTACCGCTTATGCACATTCTGCAAATACTCTTCTTTCCATCGGCGACAAAAGTCATGAGTATGTGCCTTCACCTTACGATATCTATTGGTTATACTCATGGAGAAGTCAAAAATAGAAGGTTCTGGGGGAGCTCAAATCGGAGAGCCTATCAAAAAATTACCAGGTGTAAGAGCGACTGGAAAGTCAGCCTCGAATGTGCTCCGCCTATGATATTTAAAAAGTTCACTTATTAATGATTTATACAAAAATTGAGTTATTACGCTACAATGTCTTAACGCAAAAAAAAAATCCATTTAACAAGGTGAAATGCTTTTTATTGTGCCCAAAGCTCTTTTAAATTGATTTTAAATTTTGTCTTTTGGGGAGTTACATTCGAAAAATTTTTTTCCAGCATTTTGTTCGTAACAAGTTTTTTGAGTTATGACGTTGTAGCAATAAAAAAGCCATATGTTTGCATATTAAATTAAAGTATGCATATATTGTTATATTTATGTTCTAACATTAAAAATATGTATAAAAACAGCACTTTTCTTCATGCTTTTAAAGCATATATTTGCATATTTCAACAATCCTACTTATTTTTAGGTAATATATAAAGTCTTACGAATTTTCCTGTTTTTGTGATGCAATATGTAAGTTTTTAAGGAACACATTTTCTTGAGTTATCATATTGTTGCAATTATACAGCGATATTTCGCATATTTTATTAAATTGAGCATATTTTGCTATATTCATTTTTAACATAAATAACATACACGTAAATAAAAGTAAGGAATCATTTTGGTCCGTGCTTTAAAAGCATATTTTTGCATATTTCAACAATGTTATTATTTATTAAGCAAAACATTAAGTTTTATTAATTTTCCAGTTTTAATAAATTATTATGTAAGTTTTCAAAGAACATATTTTTTGAATTGTGACGTTGTTGCAATAAAAGAGCGATATGCCTTTCTATTTGATTAAATTAAACATATTTTGGTACTTTCATCTAGCGACATATATAATACATGCGTATATAAAACAAAATCAGCTCGATTTTCGTGTATTAAATGCATATTTCTGCATATTTCAACAATGTTACTTATTTTTGGGTAAATCATTAAGTTTTTTGATATGTTTTGTAAGTTTTTTAATGAACAGATTTTTTTTAGCTATGACGTTTTTGCAATAAAAAGAAATACGTTTGCATATTGCATTTAAGTGATCCCATTTTGGTATATTCATAATCCCACATAAATAATATATACGTAAATAAAACAAAAATGGCTCTTTTCTTTGTGCTTTAAAAGCATATTGTTGCATATTTCAACAATGTTACTTAATTTTTAAGCGAAACATGAAATTTTAGGCATTTTCAAGTTTTTGTAATAAACTATGTAAGTTTTTTTAGAGAATAGTGTTTTTTGAGTTATTACATTATTCCAGTAAAATAGCTATATATTTGCATATTTGATTAAAATCAGCATATTTTTTTATATTCATATTCTAACATAATTAATATATACTTCAATAAAACAAAAATTAATACTTTGGCCGTGCTTTAAAAGCATATTTTGGCATATTTCAAAAATGTTACTTATTTTGGGTCTAAATATTAAGTTGTATTCATTTTTAAGTTTTTTCTTTTATATATTTCATAAATTTTTTAAAAGTGCATATTTTTATAAACTTTATTTTATTATAAAATAGCATAACTGTTTGCAAATTCACATTATTTGGTTTAAGCAAAAAATCACATTTATATTGCACTAATCTTTTTGGAATTTTTTCTTAATTTGTGTATTTTCTTATGTAGTTAAACATATTATAATACTGTCTTTGTGATTCATTTTGTTATCTCATTCATTTATTTTCGCCTTATTTGATTATTTATTAAATTATGAAAGAATAAACATTTCTTTTGCTTTGCCAATTTTGCACATTTAGAATTTATTTATAACAATTTCAACTTGATCTAAATTTTATTATAAGCTTTATAAAAGATTTTATTAAAAGAAAGTTTATTATTATTTTTTATTTAGTTATAGAAAATTAAAATTGTTCTTCAATTATTGATTTTTTACAATTATATTTTTCTTATATATTTTTTTTTTTTAGATATTGTTATTTAAAGATGTTATTATTTTTTTTTTATACGAAAACCTTATTTTCATTGAATTTTTAATTTCTTTTTTAAATTATATCTTCTTTTTATGAATAATTTTACTAACATAGATAGATAGATATGTTTTATAGCCTATTTTTTAATAGAAAAAAAATATTCAAAAAATTTAAACCAACACACTGGTCACGTTTAATCAATGAAAATGCGATCTCGCAAACTAAATTCACGGACAACAGTACAACAACTCACGAAACCCCAGCGAGTGCAAACAAAAAACAGCACAAAACAAATGAAAACAAAAATTGAGGGAAAATGTTCTCACTTAAAATTATAGAAAAAAAAAACAACAATCTTAAACTTACATACACACAAACAATAAAAGTCCCCCGAAGAATTAAATGAATAACTTTGAACACATGAAGAAAATTAAAATTATTAAAAAGAAGTGCAGACTTGAAAAGCGATTACAAAACGGAAAACAGATACACAAATTCAAAACAACATAAATAAATCAGCTGTTAGAAAGAATTAATTCTACAAAAAAATTTATATATAACTCTAAGCAGATAAACTTAAGCCATTGAGTGTTGATAACATTGAACTGGTACTACTATTTGGTTTAACAGACCTTTTCAGAATGTCATCGTCAATGGTGACCGGTATAGGGACAGACATGATTAGACATGTTTTCGTAACTCAATACTCGTAAGCTGGTCGTAATCATGCTGACTTGTGGTTACACGGAGCTGAAATAATCAAATCGCACAATGCCAATTTAACCCCACTGGATTATTTTCTTTGGTGGTATGTTAAGTCGCTTGTCTAAGTCCAGAAATAATTAAACACCTGGGAATCAACGTGCAAAGAGTTATTGTAAAAATTGGTGTTCCAGATGTCGACATATGGCCGAAATCAATGTTATAAAATTTTGTATCCAATTAAACTCGTTTCGTTGATATTAAAAATATATTTCGTTATTTTTTTTTGCGTTATTACCCAATATTAATTTTTTTAAAATATAGCTAAACTTCTATACAACGGATCTGGGGGAGATCAATAATATTTGTATATAGCCATTAATCACTGATCGGGATTTTTCAACAAAGCTCTATTTCAATCTACTAATAAAAACTCACATACGTACTCATTTTGACAAGAGGCAAAACAGAACTGACTATATTTCATACGAATTACTTATGCACTTGTACACATTTAGAAATCGATTTTTTTACCATGAGGCTTTCTCATTTTGCTTCAAACTTTACCTTGTCTTCATTGCTTAGATGCTTCTGAATGAATACTGCGCTATATGGAGCTTGATCGCTAAACAAAGTTCGCATACGAAAATCGGGATGATTTTCAGAACTAATTTGTGCAATTTGGAAGCGTATTTGTATACGTATTATCAACAAATAATAGTTCGGTATAGTCGAATATCTTGCCACTCACTTTTTTGTTGAACATGAGATTGCAATTTCATTTTTAAAATGTCATCGGAACGTATATTTCAAAAATTGTTTTAAATTCGCAAATTTTGCTTCGATTTGAATTTTATTTTCTCTTTATAAAATACCAAAGTATCACTTGTACTCATTTTTGGAGAAACGATGAACACAGAATTAACGAAGTTGGAATAAATCTTAATAATGCATTTGACAAGCTAAAATTTGAAATTGCAATTTTGCTATAACTGAGTTAATTGGCATTTAGCAGGTTTTTTTTATTAATTATCGTTTTGACATTTAGTGACATGCAAATGACAAATTTTTAATCGCATGTAAAATTTGCTGCCACTAGAGCTGCCATTGCGAAAAATACTTTTCTATTAGTAAACAATTGTGCATGTATAGAGTCCGAATTGTTAATGGTATGAGTAAACTCTAATGAAATAAAAATTATTTAAGCACAGTTCAGACTATTATACTTTGTATTAATACTTGTCAAAAATTTATATAATACGTGCAAGTCTGATAGTCTGAATGTAATCCGTCATACATACGAAAAATAATACGATAAAAATTTGACATCCCATACGACTTTGTTGTTTTTTGAAACTTTTCGAAACGATAATACTTTACATTGGATCAGGGTTGTGTTTTTTAGCAAACCAGCTAATTAAAAATTGAGTAGTCGGCTATTTTGTAGCCGATGGGGGCCTTCACTGATAGTATTTTTTGTTGTTATAAAAAAGCTCGAAATTTGGAATTTAGCTGTCATTTATAAATGTATTTTGCTCATGCTATATTTAGAACATAAAATATGTTTGTGCTATTGAATTTGGATGTGTTATACATAATTATTATTTTAACTGTTGAAGAATTTCACGTGCCGGCTATCGCCTACGACGAATAGCGCACCTGCCGCCGTGAAAAGTTTTATGATGGCACATCTATGTTGGTTTATATCAAGTGTGATGGTGTGAATGCAAAATCTAATTTACATTAGACTTTTTGACAGTCGCAAGAAATGTGTTTAGACTTTTATCTCACCAAATCTAATGAAAGTATTTATGCTTGTATAATAGTCTGATTGGGCCTTTAACAGCTGACAAAATGGTTCCCAGTTGAAAAGCTTTACACCTCTATAAAAACACCCTTTACAATTTCGAAACTGTTTAAAAGATAGTCAATTTTTAAATGCATACATATGCATGAACATATGTTCAAAAATATAGTAACCATACTCTTAATACCTTAACAACTCTGCTTTTATTTTTCTAACATCCTCTTTGAACTGAAAAAAAAACATTTCAATGCTCTAAAAAAAGTTCTATAAAAATGTGCATAAATGTTTTGTTAGTGTCTTCTTTTATTGTACAAAACAATAAAAATCTCCCAAGAAAACTGTTTTTATAGTTCACAAGTACATAAATATATTTTACAAAACCCCCATTAGAGATCAAAGTTTATAATAAAAACACTTAACAATAATAAAAAAAAATAATAAATAAATAAACCAAGAGAGCAGCCGAACAATTACTAAATCAAATTTCATTAACAGTATACTTTCAATAGCACTCTCTTTTTTCGGGGGATCTCTTCATGTATTCATTTCCTCTTTAAAAATTAAAGAACAATACACATCCATACATACATGTGTATGTAAATAGAAATCAACAACAATAATCCCTTTTAAGCGAATTAAATAACTGTATAATGTTGGGTGTATTGATATACACTGATACGCACAAACATATAAACATATGGGTGTAAACACAAACAACACTTACTAAATCCCAATCGGCCGTATGTACTCGTGCATGTAATAAAGAACAACAACAACAATTACTGAGTAGCCATATGTTTGTTTGTTCATTTAACTTTTAAACTGTTTACATTTGTTACGAAAAACCACACAATGCAATATGTCGTATATAGTCGTGTAATTTTTTACTGTTTGTTTTTGGCATTTAGAGAGTGAATGTTAAAGAGTTACATATAACAGTGGTGCCTACATTTTCTTTTTTGACAAATATTTATGGCTATAAGTACATATATTTTAAGTGTATTTAAAAAATTAAAAAAAAACTTCATACCTAAGTACATATGTATATCAAAAATTAAAAAAATCTTGTTATTATGTAAGTCTAAAGAAATACAACATGCTTTATTTTATCAATCTTTATTACATAATTAGAAAATGGTTTAGTTGTTATTTTAATTTAATTTTCTATATATGTAGGTATGTATATATGTACCCAAAGTTTCTCACATTTTCTAATGTTTAGTTTCTTCGCTTAATTAGTTGTAGCTTATGTAAACAGTTATAATTAAAACGAAAAACTTCAACAAATTTTTAATTGCATTAGAGAGTGTTCAATAATTGGCAATTAAACAATACAATCATTAAACTGCAAGATTAATAGTCATTACAGAGATAGATAAATCGATGAATGTGTTACAACAGGTGCTTCATGTTCACAGATATGTACATGCACACATATGTATGTAGGCACACAGTGACAAGCAAAATGTGTACTCAAGCAACATTTATACATAAATGTTTTTAAAACCTTTCAAAGCTTTCTTCAAATTGAATAGACGCTTTAAAAATAACATATTAACCAGGAAATCCAATAAGTCAATAACGATTTCAAAAATAGAAGTATAACCAAATTAGGCGCAGTGGTTTGACTTTATATTTATATGTCAAGTTCAATTTGAATGCGAAAATTAGTTGTTTCAGTACAAATTGCAATCAAACGTACGACTGATTATATGCAGAATTTTCTTCTTATAAGTTTTATTTAAGTTTAACTCATCTACCACATGGTTATATGTATGTGCTGGCTCATGTAGTAGTGAAAAATAAGGTGAAAAAATACATATGAACTATTGTCTGTAGAATATATGTATATATTAAGTTCGAGTGCTAATTTATAAATAAATTTAAATAAAAAATAGCATCGCTTGAAATACAATTATTAAATCTTTCTTTGCCGGTAATAAATTAGAGACTTTTCTTTAAGATATTTTCTTCCATTAATAAACAGCTGATTTATGGATAACTTCCCATATTACTTGGATATTATGGGATGCCATATTTTCATTGCATATTGAGTATATTATATCAAAGTGGAAAATAGTTTTATATAAGTTTAACTCATTTATCATTTAAGTGCTTGCATTTGTAGCAGCGCAAAAAAAGGTAGACAAAACACATATGAGCTATTGTTTTTAGAATATATTTTTGACTAGTTTATTAATCTCGTACTAAGACGCAGCATGAAAACAAACTTAAATAAAACTTACAATTATTGCGTTTTTCTTTGCCGATAAAAAATTTTAAATCTTTTTAAAACAAATTTTGTTCCATTAAGATATACTTTTTATACTATATACTGATATACTTTTTATGTTATATGGAAATTTGGCATGCTGCCATATTTTCAATGCATTTATATAGGAGCAATTATTTGAGAATAGAAAACTAAACTTGTATTTAGGTATTTAAATCTATATGGAAACTAACTTGTTTTATACTTAAATATGCAGTAAACATATTGATTTACAAAATTGTACTCGATTATAGCAACAGTACTAGAACGTTGCGATTTAATACTTTGAACTAAACGTAAACTTAATATAGATATCAAATAAATAAATATTAACGGCCTTATTCATAAAAAATATTTTAGGTTTATTAAATCCTTATGTGACAAATTTTGTACAGAAATTTGTCATATAAGAGTTTAATAAATATAAAATACTTTTTTATGAATAAGGCCGTAAGTATATGATAAATTGTACCATAAATTTCCTAGAAAACCAAATTGGATGTTCATTATATAGTCATTACGTTTTATGGACATATCGGGGGGTTAAATTTTAAGGGGCGATGTTGAACCACACCTAAATGCTAAGCTTTTTTTTGCATTTCATTTGGCATTTCTCAATTTCAGACCAACTCAATTTGAACCAAGGAAAGATATAAAATCGGGCAACGCTCTAAAGTTATTCAGGCAATGGAAACAAATTATCTTCAGTGATGAGTTCCATTTTCACCTCAATGGACTCGTCAATAAGCAGAATTGACGCATTCGAGCGATTGATAATCCAAGAGTGATTGTCGAAAAACCTATGCACCCACAACGAGTGGCTGTTTGGTGCAGTTTATGGGCTGGCGGCATCATCGTGTTACTGTGAATGGTGTTCGCTATCGTGAGATGACAAGGAACTTTTTATGGCCCTAATTGGAAGATATGCATATAAACGATATGTGATTTCAACAGGCGGTGCCACTTTCCACACAGCTAATAAAACAATGGCTCTTTTGCGCGCCAAAATCAATGGCCATGTTATCCAACGTGGTGGCGATTCCAATTGGCCGCCAAGATCATGTGATTTTACATCGTTTAACATCTTTCTTTGGTGTTATTTGAAAGAAAATGTTCTATTCTATTTATAATTGAGCCATACCAATATTATCATAATAAAAAGATATGACAATAATTTGTGTTTTATTCAAACTCAATATTGGCCCTTAACATTTAACCACCGTTTAAATATATGTACAACATTTTAATTTTATTATTTCATTTCAATTATTATTATTTTTTTATTGCTTTGGTTTATCTGTTTAAATTAAAGCAAATATTTGCTTATTTTAGTATGTTATTCTTATTTTATTTAGTCTATACCATTGTCAGCAAGTTTCTTTAATTTTATTTGTTAAAATTGCCTGTTATTTTATTTTAAACTAATATATTATTTTCATATTTTTATTTTATTGATTCTGTCTGTACTTGCCAAATTTAATTTTGTTTATTTGCTTTATTTGAACTAATTTTATTTTCATTTATTTAATTTTTGTATTGACAAAATTTCTTTCATATTTTTACCTACATAATTTGTATTTATTTTATTTTATTTTATTTTATTTTATACCTTTTTTATTAAATTTTATGTTTTTTAAATTATTTTACCTTTTTCAAATTTATTTTATATACTTTCTTATTAGTTATGTATATCTTATGCAATATATTATTTATTTATTATATACATGTTTTATATATTTGTCTTTTTTTAATTATTATATCTGATATCTTTTTCTTTATTATATCTTTTTTACTTATACATAAAATAGTTTAAATTATATAAATATTAATTTAAAAAGAAGAAGAAATAAATAATATCAAATAATACCTTATTATATAGGTATATTTAATTTCTTAATCTTGTTTATATTTGAATTTATTTTGTTCTAATATACTTTAATTTAGTTTCTATTTATTATTTTTTTTATTTTAGTTAATTGATCACATATATATTTATTGAGTTCTATTTTGTTTACTAATTTTATTTATATTTATTTTGTTAAATTTTTGTTGAACTTTTTATAATTTTTTTAAATTAAAAATTGTTTGGTTTGTACATATGTACAACAGGTTTTTAGTTCAAGTTTTTTCCTTTCTTAATTTTTTTCTTAAGAAGGATTTTTTACAATACAAATTTGATGTGATCAATAATTTTGATTGAAGAAGACAAGAAAAATAATAATCAAATCTTTAGCTGGGGGACAACTGGCTGTTTCGTTGTCGCTACACTACTCATCACTTATTTATATTTATTTTATTTTTTCCCCATTTTTTGTTTATTTTACTTGGAGTTTCGTTTATTATTTTTAAAAACTAAATTTAATAGGTACTTTTAATTGTTTTTTTTTTTAATTTTGTTTCCAATACTAATATTGTATATTATTGTAATTTGTTATTTTTAAGATTAAAATTTTGTATTATTTCACAACTTTTTTTAATTTAGTTCTGCAGTTATATTTATTTTCACTTTTATATTGATTTACTTACTATTTGTTGTTTAATTTGACCCGCTAAATTAAAATTAATTGTTAATTGTCACATTACATTAATTTATTTTCGCATTTGAAAATCGTTAAAAATTTCATTGTCTTGATAACTCCTTTCTTATTTGAAAATACACAGTTCCCAATCGGTTTTTGCAAGGACCGGCTTATGTGGTGTCCACATATACGACATTATTGTATTTGTATTGGGGAAGCCGAAAAAAACAATAAATGTTTTTATCTAAACAATCACTTAAAAACAATAAAAACAACATTATGTATTATGTGTTTTTATTTTTAATATAAAACCGAAACGTAACGGTAAAGAAAACAGCAATTGAATGAACACGCACGCACACGAACAATCAAACCCGTGAAACGTTTTGGAATGAAACAAAAATTATTGAGAAATTTCCCAAACGGTTGGTTATTTTGTTGTTGTAGATATTTAAAGCAAACTATTTTGTGAGATGTTATTGAAAAAGTTGTTAACTCTTCAAACGTTGAAAGCGATCTAAAGGCAGGGAAACAACTGAAACCCATAAAAATATTGCCAAGAAGACAAAAACAAAAACAACATGAAAATCTATGGTTTTCATATACTGGTAATAACAAACAAAATACAAAAAAAAACAATATTACACCAAATACATATGTTTGGATGTACATATATAAACAACAACAACTAGTCATGCAGCCAGCCAACTTAAACTAGTCCCAATAAAATACACCAACACCAACAAACACGGACTATAACTGCAGTTTTTTTTATTAGCAACAACAATAAAAAACAACACCTTTAAAAGCAAAACTAAAGAAAATAAGCGCATACGAGTATAAAAAAAAGAGAAAGAGGGAGAGAGTGGGTTGCATTGGGGGATTTAGAGAAGAGAAACATGTTTTGCGTTGAGTTTTTCTTTGTCATGTACGTACATATGTATGTAAGCAGCGTGGCCATTTTGGCATTTTTGTACCTGAATGTGATTTTGAATCGTATTACTACTTGGATTAATGTTAGCAATATTTTGAATGAATACCAAGCTGGATTTAGAAAACATTACTCAACCGTCGACAATGTTTTTAATCTGATTATTCAGTTAAACAAGTTAAATGGTAATAACTCGAACCCCAGGAACTCCTTGTTTTATAAGCTTGCCAATATTGGACTGTAATCTAACATTATACGTATACTGCAACACTCATATATCGGAACCTCTAGCCGAGGTAACTTCGTTTTTGATTGTTCTGATGTAAATATTTGCGTAAAGCAAGGTTGTATATTAAGTTCTATTCTGTTTGTTTTATACCTGAATGAATTATCTGAGGCTCCCCGTGGTGGTATAGCATTTGACAACTTAGTAAAGTTTACAGTAGTAAAAGTTCTTCCCAGTAACTTAAAGTTGTCATTCGGTGAAAATATAATTGAGATTGTTAACTCGTACAAGTACCTTGGTACAAATCTATGTTACAACTTATCATTTAATAAGTATTTATACAACAGTCTAAAGAAAGCTAATCACTCACATTCGAATAAATTTGGGTTTGTCTATGTCACTATTGTTGGTTCGCATGAGCTTATGTATTTTAATTGAATTTTGATACATCGTTCGCATAGAATAAAGTTAGAAAAAACCCAAATCAATTTTCTTTCGGCTAGAGTGCGAATGAACTTATCCTTTCGACATCGGCGAACTGGCTGTAACAACTTCATAAATGGCGATTTATTTTGACTGGTCAAAATATATAAATCACGCTAAAATATCGAACCTAAATAAGCTGAAAATCTTCAAAGCTGCATCCTGGTCTATTATGTTTTATAGTGACCAAATATTCGGATACAAAAAGTGCGATACGGTTGATAAATTACAACGCCTTTTCGTAAAAAAATGCTCATGTATTGAATTGCCAAATAACGGTCTAAACTATTTGCTGTATTTAGAAAAAGATTTGACTTCTCTATATCTTAACACGCTAACATAAATAAAGTTCTGAACATGCCTTTACCCCGCAAACTTGCTGAAACCATAATTGAAAAACAAACATTTTGGGTTGAGGACTGGAAAAAACTATGTATTACAATTAACTTTGGTCCCGAAAATAACGTAGAACCTCTTAGCAGTCACTTCAAGTCAGTTATACAGTTGCTTAATATATGGGAGTATAACAACTTCGATGCAAGAAACTCCCAGTTTCACGATTTATATTCTAAATTAACTTATTCTTTGCTACAAATAAAAACTTCTACATTATCGTGGCGTGCACTAAACTAATTCATAAGAGTAAGAGGAGGCCTTTTGAATATAAATACTAGCTCTTTCAAAGGCAATACAATTGGGATTTGTATGTTATGCAACTTAAATGAAATTGAAAACACATTTCACTTCATTGGTATTTGTCTTGTTTTTAAATTACTCAGCCTTAAATTTTTCAACAAAACGCAATTAAACATATCCATAAACATATAACATAGTAAAAATCCTCAACGACGAGACCTGTAATTTTTTCTGCCTTGTTAACTATTTAGAATCTTCTTTAAAATATAGAAAATGTGTTCTTCAATCAAAAATTATTGATCACAGCAAATTTGTATTGTAAAAAATCCTTCTTAAGAAAAAACTTAAGAAAGAAAAAAACTTGAACTATAACCCGTTGTACAAATGTACAAACCAAAAATCCAATAGAAAATTAATTTTTAGTGAATTAGAGTAGATCTCCTAAAATTTTACTATTTAATATGTTTAAAACAACTTTTATTTTCTGCTAGTCTGCCTTACAACTTACAGGGACGAGTAGTTGGTGGTTGCATCATGCTACCGGCTAGTAAGAGGAAGGGCGAAAAGCCGAAAGCGAAGGGTGACGCGAACGACGTCACGCCGGATGACCCGAGAGCGCCTCCGCCGTTTGTGCCTACCAAAATACGTCGCACGGAGTCTGAATGCTCTTCGAAGGAGGATTGTGAGGTGGCCAAGAAGGTCCCCATAGGCCAAGCAAGGCAGGACCACGGCAGTGCGCTGCTCCCAGTGGGGCAAGTGTCATGGCGAGCGAATCGGGTGCTTCTGGTGCTGTAGCTGTTTCTGAAGTTGCATTAGCTGATGAAGTGGTGGTAACTGCAGTTGAAAAAACTAGTGAGGGTGTGGTTTTGACGGTCACGCAGGAGAGGGCATCTCGTAGCAAGAGGAAGAAGAAGATGGAAGCGGAAGGTGTAATTGTGGTCACGGATAGGATGATGGAATTGGTGATGGCTGAGGAGGTGGGGAGGTGGGGAGGCCGGTTGTGCGCAAGATCGCCACGAAGGTGGGAATCTTGATGGGCTTGGTGGCAGAGAGCGAACACCTTAGGGGAAGGCTGAGGCGGGATCTATGATGGTTCCAGTTTATCCGGTAGCTGTGCAGCGTGCTGTACCCCCAGCTGTTCGAAGAGCGGCAGCAAGGACCCCGGTTTTGTATCCAGCATTACCGCTAGTGAGGTCTCTGGAGACGTGGTCGGTGGTGGTGAAGAAGAAAGCTGGTAAGAGCGCCAAGGAGGTGGTGGTGAAGGTGGTTGGTGAGGTTGGGCCGACACTGGGGGTACAAGTTCATGAGGTGAGGCCAACGAAGGAGGATGCTGTTATTTGTACGCCATCGGAGGCTGAAAGGCGAAAGGTGGCAGAAAATAAGAAATTCACCGAAGTGGGGCTGGAAGTAGCTGTAAATGACATACTGGACAAACTGCCATAATTTTTTTTTTTTTTTTTTAGCTTGGACCAGTACTCAGGGGATGACCCCTGCAGGATGACATATGCAGTGCATTGTACCAGAACTAGGAAAATAGGTTATGAGGAGGGGGAAAGAGGGATTAGTGTTTGTGAACATTTGACTTGAACTTTCCAACGTTATAACAGACAGGAAACACGTCTGCAGGCAACTTATTCCATAGACGAAGCGTACGGTCAAAAAACGAATTCTCTCTGTAATGCGTAGTGCGATTCCCCGGGCAACCGACCTCAAATGGATGAGTTCTAGACGATGAGCGCGTGCTACGTAAAAATGTGCGAGTTTCGGGAACAAGATCCCTAATCTCGTCAGAGCAAAATCCATTGTAGTAACGATAGAACAGAGTAACGCACCCCACACTGCGTCGATGCTCCAGTGAGTCAATAGAGTTACATACACCAATGTCACCAATGAGCTTCTTCGCCCTCTCCTGCACACGGTCGAGTAACCCCAAAATAGACTTTGAGGCACCGGCCCAAACATGAGAGTTGTCTTCCATTTTCGGTCGGATGTAGGAGGTATAAATAGTTAGGAGGTCGGATGGAGTGAAGTACATCTTACACCGTTTCAAAAAACCGAGGCACTTGAATGCTTCTTTAGAGACATGAAAAATGTGTTCTGTCCAGCGAACGTCACACTGTATCTTCATTCAAAGAACTCCAAGAGCATCCGATTCCTCAATATTTATACCATCCATGAGTACCGATGAAGCAGCACTTGCGGTCGTTTGTTTGTGTGTTAATAAACAACTCTGGGTTTTACGAGCGTTGAAGGCAACCCTGTTTTTACGACCCCATTCGGAGATTAATAGCAGACCACTATTCAGTGAATCATACATATTTAGCCTCTTGGCAGATCATTACGTAATATTTATAAGTTTATTGTCAATATATTTGTAAATAAATCTATTGAATAAATAAATAATAATCGTCTCTTTCTATTATTGACTATTTCACACTTTCAATTTTCGATTAAGAAAAGTTGAAAAAAGGGCTATGGCCACACTGTATGCAAGTATTACGTATAAACATACAAACATATATATTTTGATTATTTAAATTAACGAGGGCCAAACAAGAACAAACTGAATGCAACGTTTAATTAAAATGTAAAAAAAGCAAGTATTAGAAAACAATTTAGAAAACTTTTTTTTTTGTAGAAAAACATATTAGTGCAATAAAAAAGTACATAAGTATTTATGTATGAACATACATATGTATGTAATTATAAAACAGACTTCGTTAGAAATTGTATATATCCAATAGTTGGGATTAAAATTAATGAATGAAATAATTTGTGTTCAAGAAACCGGCATTTTGGTGGTCAAGAAACTATTTGCTGAATTTGTTATTTATTTGCTGTGTTCGATACAAGGCATGAGTTAGCTAATACAGACATAATTATGTACTTATTTATATCATTTATTCATATTTATGCACACATTTATTGCACGTACTTATGTATATTTAAAAAGTATATGTACCTACATATATATTAGTTATTAAATTTTATCGTCTTTTTTAATAAGTCAATACGTATTAAGTGTGTTTGACAAACAGTAAAAACATTTAAGCTACATACATACATATTTTATGTATGTAGGTATGTACATGCATACATGTTACTAACATTGTATGTTGTATTATGGCAAACAAAACCAAAGAAAAATATGGTTAAGACACCATAAATTGAAATGATATCAGTTGAAAAAATGTCGTTTGCCTTGCAAAAGTCATGTTGTTGTGAAAATCATACGAAAATGCTCGTACTCCAAAGGGAAGGTTGCCAAAGAAACAAAAATCAATTTAAGTGTTATACCTACCTAGTGAATTTAACAGAATTATGTATATACATACATGTGTGTGAAGTTAGCTCCGTCGTCAGCTACGTTTATAACAGCCCTGTTCTTTTTGTTCAGTCTGTTAAGATAACAGATGCTGTATAGCAGACTGTTAAAAAGAACAGGGCTGTTATAAACGTAGCTGACGACGGAGCTAACTTCCCACACATTATACATACATATGTACACTCAAAGAAAAAGCATTTTGGAATATTGTTGTGGCAACATTACTATTTACTCTGTGATAATGTATATTGTTGCTTCTAGCGGTATACTATGGTTTTGAATATAGTTTAATCCTCTATAAATATACCAGTGTATATTTTTAAAACGTGGTTAAATGCAATAATAATGTTTAAGAAAATAATTTGAATGCAACAATAGCTTTTGTTGTGTACAATAACACATACTTTTTATGCAATGTATGTATCTACAACACATATCCTTTAAACTAACTATTGTTGTTAAACATATGCATACATATTTTTATTTTTTCAATTTTGAAACAAACAGTGTGTGTTTTTTTAATAGTAATAATAAGAAAAATAATGAAGATGATAAAAATATTTATTAATTGGATAAAATCATCATAAAATTGGAGTTTTGTATACGAATTTATGTACATAATCGTAGACAAATCCATGAATGTATGTGTATTTTTACAGATTAATTTGGCCGGAGGGAACATACATACATATGTATGTACTTCAATCTTTCATGAGCACCAAATTTAGACACATTCGCAAATTTGTAAACAATTTTTCAAAAATATTAAATGGATTAAATAAACTGAATAATTTATAAAAGTGTTGTTTTAATTAAAGATGTTATGTGCGTTTTTATATTTACGACAATTCATTATATAATCATATTACATAGTGACGTTCAACACTAGTACATCACAACAGAATTTAAAATTTTCCAAAAATATGGGCAGAAATGATAATATTATATGTTGGGACATGACAGTTATATGTTTATTTCAACAATAACAGTATTAGGCATGATACAAAAATTATAACTTTTACCAAATATATGATTGTGTGGTATAATTTTGGGTTTTGGCTGCACTAAGTTTTGTAAATAAATTTAGGATTGAAACCATATTATGTTGTTGTGTTCAACCATACAATTCAACAATAGTATTTTGCCATTAAAATATTGTCATATCAACCATATTTTTTTTTAAAGCTAATAATCTCTTATATAAATCAGTACAATGATTTTAAATAAAATCTGGAAAATATGTTTATATAAAAGGCAAGCTATCGCTCTATAAACTTAATATTACAGCTTTCACACATGGAAAGTTTACTTTGCAAACTTTTGAATTTGGCAGTTTAGGTAAAACTATAACAATAAGCAGTTCAACAACAACAAAAAGTACTATGGAAGATTATATTTTTATAAAACGACGGCGGATAGATATTGAAGCCACCTAAGCAAGTAGTTGCGGGATGGTTCACAAAAGTGGTACACGGATGGATCCAAAGCGCTCCAAGGAGTTGGAGCGGGAATAGTGGGGCCTACAGTACGCAAGTATATAACCCTTAGCAAAGACTCCACAATCTTCCAAGCAGAATTATACGCAATAAGGGAAGTGGTTGAAATACTCTGCGATAGGAGACACAAGGGAGTGCTGATAAAAATACTCTCTGATAGCCAATCCATACTGAATGTCACAATGTTAGTACTGGAATGTCACAACTGCTAAATGAACTGGCAAGCCAGAACCAGGTTACTCTAATCTGGATGCCAGGACATGCGGGGCACTAAGGAATTGAAATGGCTGACATATACGCCAAAAAAGGAGCAGAGGGGACTTTTATTGGACCCTCCCCAACTTTTGGCTTCAATAAGGGTCTCCTTAATGAGGAGATAAAAAGTGGACGGAGTCCATGGTTGAGCAATATTGGAACGAGACAGATGCTCTTGAACACTCCAAGAAATTTCTAAACTTTGATACAAAGAGGACCGAAATTGCTCAAAAACTGGACAGGGAAAGTATCAGAACATTGCACTTACAGGTCATTATATCTGTCTTAAGCACCTGTACAGGATGGGCATTTCTAACACAGACATTTGCAGATTCTGCGGAGATGAAGAGGAGTCAATGGAGCACTTAATCACCCACTGTGGGCCACTGGGACACAAAACATATAGGCTACTACAAGCTCATATGTTAAGTGAATGTGTATCACTCCCAATGAAGGCGCTTGTCCGTTTTCTTGACATACTTAACCCGTAATGGGGCAAGGGGACGCACAATAGATCAACACTGGTCGTAGTGCAAGTGGCCGATGAGGGCCATATCCCATCCAATAATAATCATAATAATATCTAAGTAGGAAAATTACATTTTTTTTCAAAAACCATTTATTTCTCATCATAATCTCAAGATATATCAACAAACTATAAGTGTTCGCTTACTTCCCCCTGCCAACAAGACCACAACGACGACGTTACCCTCAATGTTTTGTGAGTTTTTCTCCTCTTTTTCCAAGCTTAAAATAGCAAACAGCTATTTGTAGTTTTTTGTTAAAGGAAAAATTAAGATCTTTGGAGCAACAACAAAAAACAAGAAAAACTACAACGTAAATGCATTTAACAAATATTTGTTCTAGCACAATTGACAACGAAAAAAAGTTTAACGCTTGTTACATTTCGTTCTACTGTCGATTTTGGTTAAAAGTGTTTACTGCTGTTGAATGTGTCGTGGCGATGACGGTCCAAACTGTTGTTATATGTACATACAAATGTATGTTATTTCTAGAAAGTCACTTTAAGGAAAATGGCAAAAGCAGTTGGAAAACGCATAACGAAAGAAGGTGGGTTATTGGCGGAGTGCTTGGATTGTCATGACAACAGAAATGTGCTAAACGAACAAGAAGTGTTTTTTTTTCTTTGCCAGACAGCTGAAGGGTATTTAAGCTATTTTAAATTACAAATAATTATATAGAAATGGTAAAAACAATAAAATAGGGTTTTGTACTTGTTTATACGAGTGTTCAGAAGACTACTTTTGTTTGTTTACTCTCACATGATTTAGAAATGGTTAAGAAGAAAAATTTCTGGAAAAGAATTAATACTCGTAGAACTAAAACCAAACTACATACAGGGTGACGGACGCAACGTGCTACAGAACAAAATGCCATTTTTTAGAAATATTTTAAGAATTTCTTTTTAAACCAGAACTGCTTCGAAGACATATCCGTGTTAATAGCATTTGGTTCTAGCAAGATGGAACAACAGCATATATGCCAAACTGATTATGGCGGAGGTCCAACGAGTGCACTCAACAACATTTGCCACAGACTCTCATGGTCAGCTGATCTGACTGTTCTAAAAAGTTTTTTGGTTTATATTACGTAAGAGGTGTGGAAAATATGAATGAATTTTACTGAAATGAACCAGTCCATTGAAATAATAATTGAGGCAATCCCTAATTCAGGCCACAATTTATAATTATCTGAGCAAGTGTCGCGTCGATGACCATCATTTACTGTGTAATTCCCTAAAGAAAATTAAAGTTATCGATAATTTTTGAAAAATTTTTTATTAAATTTACAGATAACTTTTCCAAACGAAACCGATGTTAAGAATAATTTAATGTTATAAATATCTTGTTTATGAAAAGTTTTAGAAATCAACAACTTTCTCATAGAAAACTTAAGTTTTCGGTAGTTTTCCTATGGAAAATAAGAGCCAACGAGTAATTTTAAAAAGAAAATTTAAGCTATCGGTAGCTCTTCCAAAGAAAAACTCATGTAATCAGTAACTTCTCATAGAAAACTAAAGTTATCCACAGTTTTCTTATAGAAAATAATAGATAACGACTCCTTTTATTAAGAAAAATAATATTATCAATAACTTTTCCAGAAGAAACTAATGTTATCATTAACGTTTTCACAGAAAACTAAAGTAATCGATAATTTTTCAAAAATTGTTACTGATTTACTGATAACTTTTCCAAACGAAACTTATGTTAACAATAATTTTTTAAAAATAAAAGTTTATACTTAATGTTTATATAAAATAATTTCATAGCTGAACAATCTTAGGCGAATTTAGATTTTGACATTCACGATATGTTTTACAATAACAAAATACATAGTACTGAATTCGCCTTTCCGCTTGCATTCACCTGTTTAAATTAGCCTTGGGGCGAACACCATGTTGCTTTTTAGCAATAACTTTTTCACAGAAAACTAAAGTTATCGAAATTTGCCTACAAAACCTAATAGCTAACGATTACTTTAAAAAAATTAAGCGATAGTTCTTCTAAAGAAATCTTATGCTATCAATAACTTATGCTAACCATAAGTTTCATAGAAAGCTTAAGTCATCTATAATTTTTATTAAGATAGTTAAAGTTATCGAATTTTTTTATGGAAATTATCGATAACTTTTTCAAAGAAAAAGTTACCGATAACTTTTTCAAAGAAAACTAATGTTAATAATAACTTCTTCACAAAAAACTAAGGTTATCAAGAGTTTTTCATAAAAAAGTCGTGGAAAGCTTATCCATAGGATATAATAGTTATAGACTATTTTATGTAAACTATTAATCAGTTAATTTTATATAGATAGTTAGCTTCCAAAGAATGCTAATGTTAGCAATAACTTATTCACAGAATACTAAAGTACTCGTAATCAGTAACTTTTTCATAGAAATCTATAGTTATCAATAGGTGTTCTATAAAAAATAATAATTAAAAATTATTTTATGGATAAAAAAATTTTATGGATAAAACTGATTTTCTATTTTCGATATATTTTAGAAACAAAATTAAAGCTAACGATAAAAATTATTATATAAAAATGAAATTATGGACAAATTTTGTATATACTAAAAGTTATCAACATCGTTTGTGGATAAACCCAAAGCTATCGATAGATTTTCTATACAAATTTTAATTAACCGATAACTTTTCCACAGACTATCGATTATTTTTATGAAAAAGAAAATGTCTTTTTTTGTCTTTTGACAGGTATTATTTAAACAATTTTCTTTTTAAATTCTCATTAATTTATATAGATTGTTGGGATATAAACTTGAATGATTGAGAATATCTTTCAAAAATTTTCAAAGTCTACCTATGAAATGTTGACCCATAGACAGCTGGAAAACATAAAAGACAATTTTTTTGATTGCTATCAATGTTAGAAGCTAATATAGTGAATAAAGCTATATAAATATCTTTTGTAAGGAGCATTGAAGTCAGCCATAGCTTTTCTTTAAAAAACGATAATTATCGATAACTTTTTAATTGACAACAATAGCTATGGATTATTTTTGTTTGTATTTCTTATTGTAGCGCTATTCGTCAGAAAAAGTAATGGGTAAGTTCAAGCTCATTAAAGTTATATAAAACTTTTATGTCACAAATTAAAAATTTTGAAAACCTATTCTAAGAAAACTAAAAGTAACGAGTGATTTTTTTGCTATTATCTTTTTGGCAACACTAGTTTTGACAGCTCACGCACGTTTTGTATCTTGTGTCACTGTCAAACATCTTCAGTTTGGTCTATAATTTAATCATGAATCGTCTTACAAACGAACAACGCTTGCAAATTATTGAATTTTATTACCAAAATGCGTGCTCTGTTAACAAAATTCATCGCGCGCTTCTTCCATTTTATGGTCAGTTTAATCGACCTACTGAGGCTTCTATTCGGGCTATTGTAAAAAAATTTCGCACCAAATTTACATTGTTGGACATTAAACCACCAACACGCTTACGTAGAGTGCGAACTGAAGAAAATATCGCAGCCGTATCGGCCTGTGTTGGTGATGACCGTGAATTATCGATTCGGCGCCGTTCGCAGCAATTGGGCCTTGAAACCTTATAAGATACAGCTGGTGCTAGAATTGAAGCCAAACGACCTACCACAACGCCAAATTTTTGGTGAATGGGCTCTTGAAAAGTTAGATGAAGATCCACTTTTTTATCGAAGAATTGTGTTCAGCGACGAGGCTCATTTCTGGTTGAATGGATACGTGAACAAGCAAAACTGCCGTATTTGGAGTGAAGAGCAGCCAGAAGCATTGCAAGAGCTACCAATGCATCCACAAAAAACAACCGTTTGGTGCGGATTATGGGCTGGCGGCATCATTGGGCCGTATTTCTTCAAAGATGATGCGAATCACAACGTTACTGTGAATGGTGACCGCTACCGTGCGATGATAATCGATTGACGCACTGGAAGCCAACATTGCCAACATTATTCGTGATATACCGGCCGAAATGTTGGAAAGAGTATGCCAAAACTGGACTAAGCGGATGGACCATTTGAGGCGCAGCCGCGGCTAACATTTGCATGAAATAATCTTCAAACATTAAATTATATCGACCCAACTATCGATCTAAATAAATATTTCATGCATTTTTCTGAATTTTATGTTTTTTTTTTTATTAGTTGGAATTTTGTGTTGAAAAATAAAGTTATTGAAAACTAAATTGAAATGTTGATTTAAGCTTGAGGTCTGTTTTGTTTTTTATATAAAAAATATTTTAATTAATAAAATAAATAAATTAAAATATTTTTTAATTAATTTATTTAGTCTAGACTTCTTTAGTTTAGACTTCTTCAGGAAAAATTTTTTCGGTCATCGAAAACTTTATTTTAAAACGCACATGAAAGTAAAGTTATTGGTAACATTTCCTTAAAAAAATTTAATTTGTAAATAAATTAATTTATCACAAATGTTTCCTAAAAAAGATATAAAGCTATTGCAAATTTTTTTTATACAAAATGTGTTGAAAGCTCTCACCGAATTCTAACCCAGTTTTAAACAAACAAAAAAAAACTCTTAAAAATTTTTAATTCGTTTTTTTAATTTTCTTTAAAAAAACAGTCTTTTTGCAGCCAAATATGGTTAAAGAATTGCTCAAGTATAACAAATTTAAATTTCTATTTGGTGAAATAAACATAATTAAGGTGTGTGTGTAAGTATGTATGCTAATGAACAAATTTCCATTTTCGTTGTTATTTCTTTTTATTATTCCAAGCAAATCATATTACATTAAAAAAAATGTACCAAAATCAACAAAAATGTATTTTAATTACATTTTTGCTCAAAGAAAAGAATAGTAAAAATTATAATAATGTAAGAAAAAAACAAAAATAATTTCTAACAACTAGATTCATTCCCAAGCTCTAACAAAACAAATTTTCTGCTACATTAAAAATTGAAGCAGTAAAAAACACAAAAACAATTAACTGCAACAGACTGAAGTTACAAACTTAAAAAAGAAGAAGCAGCAGCTAAACAAAACAAAAAATATAATAAAAAACAAACCTCTGCTACCAAAATTGCCCAACAACTACTCGTATTGTAAATAAAAATCTCGAAACAAATGAATTGTTTCTTTTTTTTTGCCATCACACTCTCAGCTTCACAAAAACTATACAAAAACCTTCTAAATAAATTTCAGACAAACGAAAAAAAAAAAGATTTTGCGAAAACACTTTAAATTGGCAACATTATTATATAACTGCAATTGTTATTTTTGTATTCAAATTTCCTGCGTTTACAAGAGTTGCCACAAGCTGGTTTCGGCAAACACTAAAAAAGCGGCCATATGTTTATTGCCTCCCCTTCTCTTGAGGGGGTTTATGAGCGTGTTTTTTTTTACAATAAAGCAAATTATTTATAATAGAGTAATTTAGAGCTTTTTTCTAAAAATATTAACATTTTGTTTTACATAAAATTTGTTTTTAAGTACAAAATTTAATCCTCATGTTTTGTTGTTTAGATTATTACAATTTGTTACAGTGGAAACATGCTCCCAGCAAGTGCTTGGAAAAATAAATTAGAGAGGTAAATTAGATTGCTGTTTTTATGAAAGATAATGAAGAAGTTTTTAGGGGAAACAATTAAATTCGTAAAGCAACTCAAAAGTTCAAAAATTCAATTATCATTGACTTTTCTAATGGAGAAATTTCCCAAAGAAAAATAAAACTGTTGCTAATTTTTGTTTAAGAAAGTAAAGCTATAGCTAATTTTTCCTATAGAAATGTAATGCTGTCAATAACTTCATCGATGACTTTTTGATAGAACTAACAGTTAATGATTCTTTTTAATAATAAAATTGAATTTTCTAAGAAAAATTAAAATGATCGATAATTTGCCCAAAGTAATCTAATGTTATCAATATCTATTAACAAACAAATTTAAGTAATCAATAACTTCTTCAAAGAAAACTTAATTAATCGATAAATTTTTTTATAGCATTAGCTATCAATTCTGAAAGATTATTTTTTATAATAAAATCTTAAATTATAAAAAAAATTATAAATTTATCGATGATTTTTTCAAAATAATTAAATGTTAGCAATAACTTTGTAACCAATAACTTTTTCATATAAAACTTAACGATAGTTTTCTTATAGAAAATTAAATAGCTTTTATTTTTAAGACTATCTTTATTGAAATTATCGATAGATCTTTCAAAGAAAATCAATATTATCAACAATTGATGGTTTTTACAACGAAAATCAAATTTATCGATAACCAAACCAAAGGAAGGTAATGCTAGATATAAATTTTTCAGAGAAAACAAGAGTTCTCACTGATCTTTTTATAGAAATCTGAAACAATTGAAAATTTTTCTACAGAAATTGATAAAGATTATTTTTATAAAAACCATTGAAGTTATCGATAGCTCTTGCAAAGCAAATTAACTTTTATGCAGAAAACCAAAGTTATCCATTAAATTTATTTAAAAAAATTAAAGTTTCAGAAAACTATTCTCGCGGAAACTAATGTTATTAAAAACTATTCCACTAAAAACCAAAGTTGTCTAACATTTTTTCCTAGGAAATTAATATTATCGAAAGCCTAGCTAATGAAAATATTAATTATGGGTTATGTTTATAAATCAAATGAAAGTTTCTTAGGGAATCCAATGTTATCAATTAGAAAACTAAAGTTATCGAAAGCTTATCCCCAGGAAACAAAAGTTATCGTTTATTTTTCTAAAGGAAAGTAAAGCAATTAATAACTTTTCTAAATAAACCTAATGTTGTCAATAGCTTTTTTACAGAAAATTTAAGTAATAATGAAAAATATATTGTTTTTCATAATAAAATTGTTGTTAGCGATTATTTTTGTAAAGGAAATTTAAGTTATCGGTAAATTTTTGAAGAAAACTAATATTATCATAAATCTTTCACAGAAAACTAAAGTTATGGAGTATTTTTATAAATCACATTATAGCTACCGATAACTTTCTAAAGAAAATTAATGTTATCATTAACTTATTCGCGGAAAACTAAATAATTTTTTTTTTTAATCCTAATGCTATCGATAGCTTTTCTATGGATTATTTTTATGGAGGAACTTAGAGTTATAGATTAAAATTACTGTATTAATAAAGACTAAAGGATTCAATTATGGGGCACAGCCTCGGCATCCAACATTGAAAAAATTCAAAGAAGTCAAAATAGAATTCTCCGTAGAATTACAGATGCTCCTCCATGGTACGTTAAAAACTCACATCCACGCAGATCTGAGCATACCTTTTGTGAAATCTGAATTTGTGAAGTACGCGACAAGGTATATTAACAAACTTGAATTCCATCCAAATCTTCTTGCAGTTAATACTCTTAACTTTGGTGGTCATACACGTCTGAGAAGGAGGGATACTTTGGCTACCATTAGAGCTCTAAACAGATGACTGAATTCTGAAATAATATTCGCATAAAAATAAATTTTTGTCCAGCACTGGCAGGACTTTAATCACATTTTTTTTAGTATTAAGACTTGAATACTTATTGCCATTACATTTCTTTTGTAGATTCAATAAATAAAATAATTTAGTTAAAAAAAAAAATAAAGATGTATTTTATAAAAAAAAATAAATTTATCGATACGTTTTGCATAGAAAACTAAAATCATTGATAACTTTTGATATAAATAGTTATAAATAAATTTTTTGTATAACAAAGATTATCAATATATTTTGCAAAGTAAATTAAAGTATATTTTCTATAAAAAGCTAATGTTATCAGTAAGATTTTCGCAGAAAACTAAAGTTATCGATTATTTTTATTGAACAAATTTAAGTTATCATTATCTTTTCTAATTAAATTAGTATCGTTACATTTGACATGAAAACGACAATTTACAGATAAATTTTCTAGGCAGGCGCAAAAGCTGTCGATAATTTTTATATAACAAATTAAGCTAATGGACTTTTTTTATATTTTTTTCAAAAAGTTTAAATTCTGTTTGATTTCTTGCCAGCAACTTCCGTTTCCCGTTTATTTGTGCTGCCAACAAACTCAAACTTACGTGATCTTTTTTTGGATTTCATTCATCTTTTCAACATTTCCTTAACATTGTCTTTTTTTTTTTTTTTTCTTTTCATTTAGTTGTTCAAATAAATTCATAAACAATAATAAAAATATGTTTGTTGCATGTTAAAACTTTTGCCATTACAAAATTTGCATAAAACTTCTTTCATTTCATTTGTCTTTCTACGGCCATGCAACCGTCCTTCCGCCAATTTTAGTTGCATATCAGTTTGATTATTGATAACTTAAATACGTTAAAATATTATTTATATAATTTTCAATAAATTATGCAACTGTTTTTAATCGTCATTCTTAAAATCACACATATTTAAAACTGCTAGACAGCAACTAATTTTCATTAAACGTTCTGCGGTGTTGGGGAGTTGAAACACCTCCTTATAAGCTGGCAGCAGAAAAAACGTAAATGAATTACATTTGAACAAGAAACCACAGTTGGTATTTATGATTTCGTTGTACGTAAGGTGTGTGTCCCACTGTGTCTGTCCGCCTGTTAGTCTGCTTGCCAGTTATTGTTTTTTTTTTCAAAGGAATTGAAAACAACAAAATCTTTATTTAGTATTAAAAATGTTGAACACGTGTTTGCGTTAAATGTAAATATCCGTTGCAAAATTATTTTCAACAGAATCAAAGAGATACAAAATTACAAGAAGTATTGAATAATTAAATATTCCGCCAACAAATGCAGCACAAATTGTCTTCTTGAGACATTTAAAAAATAAAATAATTGTTGCAGGTTTTTTCTAACGAGCACGCTATAAAATGCGTTTGCTTTTTGCAATTTCCTAAAATGATTTAGCTCATTGAAAAAAGTCTATGAATTCAACATGTAATTAGTGACGTAATGCACATATGTGAAGTAAAGGTAAACATCAAACTTTAAAAAAAAAAAATAATGTTTTCTTACATAAGAGTATACTTGTATAGCTATATCTATAGCGTACTTAATTTAGATATAAAATTTAAACATCTTAAGTTTACGTTACGTCTTATTATATACTATGGCGAAACATCACAAATGATGTTTCACCAAAATAAATTATTAAAAGTTTCTTCTTGATAACAAATAAGCGAATTTTTATTTTACGTTACGTAAGTTGTGTAACAATTTACGTAGTAGGATAAATTGCAAGCTTTTCCAACGAAGGCGTTTATTTTGATAATTTCCTAAAGTACTAATATATAATAAGTAAAGTAAATAAAGGATATAAGTGAAACCCTCACGTTACTAATGACGTAATTTAAAAATGTAATGCAAAGTTAAGTATTTAACATTTTTTTTAATAGAGATAACGTTTTCATACATATTAGCAAATCAGAGTATTATTAGCATTAGTTTCTATAGAAAATTTTAATTCCTTGATGTTACGTTACGTAATAGGCATAAAAAGCCGTGTTTGTAAAATGGCAGAAGGTCAAAAATGGGATTTTAGTAATGTAAATGATTGTTACGTTAAGTTTCTTTTTTAATAAAAAGTAAGCGAATTTCCAATTTACGTTACGTATGTTGTATAATCATTTGCATTGTGTTGTAAATTGTAACTTGAAATTTTTTTAACAGCAGAATAGAAACAAGCTTACAATATTTATTAATATTGTATTTAAGTGTGATAACAGTACTTAATAGCTTAAGTGACGTAAGTAATATTAATATTTTTGCTAATACTTTTATATATAAAGAGTATCTTTTTTAGATGTACTTAAATATGTCCATGCACAAAAATGTAGCTTTAAAGGACTTAAGGAATTTGATTTTAAGCAATATTCCAAAGTCTTAAGTTACGTAACGTAAAGAGATTGCAATTAATATACCGCATTTTAATTGGTTGAAAATAGTATTCACGAAACTAACACTACGTTTGATTACATATTCAAGTAACATATAGTTATTAGAAAAATTGCATAATTACGTTACGTAAATATAATGTTTATGTACAATCTTTTATACAATTTTTGGTATGGACATAAGTAGTTTAAAATAAATTATCATATATTTGTATTTAAGCAATATGCCGACGTGTTATTAATTTGCATAACGCATTATGCTATGACGAAATAATAAAAAAGTAATGTTTATAAACATATTTGACTTTATATTTTAAAAAAGTTTCAGAATTTCGTTACGTAAAAATAATATTTTTTACTATACAAGGTATAACACAATTAGAAATTTTGATACGTATAAAAGTAGCTTTAAAGGACTTGTAACGTATTTGTGTTTCAAGCAATATAAATACCAGTGTCTTATTAAGTTACGTAACGTAATGAAAATTCTGTGACATTTTAATATAAAGAAGTAATTTTAATATAAAAACATTTTAATATAAAGAATCATGTTTACGCACACAAAAATGGAGTTTAATTACATACTTTAAGAAATAAATATTGAAAATGTTTCATAACTACGTCACGTAAAAACTAATTTTACTTACTACACAATTATAAAAATTGGTATTATACATCTACAAGTAGCTATAAAGAACTTGTAATGAATTTATTTTTTAAACAATGTTCTTATGCCTTATTGAGTTACGTAACATAAAGAGATTACAAATCTGTCACATTTTACTATCACGAAATAATAGAATATAATATTTACATTTATTTGACAAAGTTTTATATTTACGTTACGTAAAAAATAATGCTTCTTACTGCATAAGTTTTTACACAATTAGACATTTGTTTACGTATATAAATAGTTGTAAAGAACTTGTAATGAATTTGCTCTTTAAAAAACATTCCAATATTTTATTAAGTTACGTAACGTAATGAAATATCAATTCTGTGGTATTTTGATATGACGTTATAATGTAAAATAATATTTATATAACATAAACTTATGTTGCTTATATATTTTATGAAATAAATAATGAGGTAGTTTTATACCTACGTTACGTAAAAAATTATGTTGTTTGCGGTATAAGATTTTGCACAATTAGAAATTTTTGTGGGTGCGTACGTAGCTTTAAAGAACTTGTAACGTATTTGTTGTAATATTGTCAATATTCTAATGCCTTATTATATGACGTCACGTAATGTGTTTCTAAGTCTAAGAAATTTTAGTATAACGTAATAATAAAAAACAATATTATGAACATAAAGATTTATTTGATTATATATCTAGTTTAGGAAATAAATATTAATAAAATTTTATACTTACGTTACGTAAAAATCTGTGTTGCTTACTATACAAGCGTTTGTAGTTTTTACACAATCACAGATTTTGATAAAAATATATAAATTTAATTGTTTTGTATAACTATGTTAAACAATTTTTATGTATTTAGTTACGTTGCGTAACTAATAATAAAGTATTTAAAGCAATATATTTTTCCTTTGAAGTTTGTTAGCTGCGAAAGCTTTTATAAATGTTATTTGTTTACTTTACGTAAAGACATATACTACGTTACGTAAGCCATTACGTTATTTGAAAAAAACTTTGCATAATTATCCGAAAAAAACACGCTACAAAATTTTTTTGGGCTACAACATATTTTTTCAGAAATTCATATATAAGAGTTATTACGTCGTTAGCTTCAGCTGATTTAAATTTCATATAAAAAACTTGTGTAGTTCGCTCAAACTTGTTTGAATTTTTTTGTTAACTAGCTACCTTGTCTTAAAGTTGTATTCTTGGCTTTATTTTGTGTAGCAATTTGAAACAATTTCTAGCTTTAATTATTGTAGGTGTAATTCCGTTTGACAACCTACACAACATTTTATTCAAATTACAGCCACAATTTGACAATAAATCATTAAATAATAATCTACTAAAATAAGACTTTAATATTATTAAATAATAAAAGACATGAACAAATTTTTATATAGACTTCTAAATTGCTTTTGTGAGAATGAAAAGAGCTGAATTCCCATAAAAATTGTGCAGTTTCTTTGGTAAAACAAAAAACGACTATTGACAAAAGTTTATTAGCCTTTATTAAGGCTAAATGTTTGAACATATGTATATTTAAGCCTCGTTAAAGAAAAACAAGTTATTGGAAATAAGAATAAAAGAAAACGAAAGAAAATAAAACTGGGCAGCAATTTTCTTCAAGGCAGCTTTAAAAGTTTAAAGAAAATGTGCACAAAAACAAAAATATATTTATGTAAAAGGCGAAACGCAAACAGAGCAACAAAAACACTTGACATGATTAAAAAAATAAAATAAAACACTAAAAACCCCCAGTAACAATTTCCCTTTTACAAGAAATCAATAAGAATTATACAATCAAATTATAAAATTTCGTTAAAAAACGTTTGTTTCCAAATAAATCAATAATAAAGTAATTACTTTTATCTTTAGCACAATCGGTTTGAAATCACCTTTAAAAAAAAAAACAATTATATGCGAATGAAATTTTCAATGTCAATAAAAGAAAAAAATATAAAATAAAAACAAATTAAAAGACCGCCACTTAAAACAACATCAGAGATAGCAACAACGACCTTGCACCGATAAAAGTAAAACATTTCGAAAGCAAGAAAATGTTTTTCCTTCTTTTAACGGACTTTCCAACACACAGTAGTAGTCAGCCGTTGTTATTTATTAACAATTCACAAAAGTACAAAAATAAAAAAACGATGTCTGTAAGTAGGAGTTTGGTTTGCTGCTGGTTAAGGAAAAAATGCCATTAAAACTATTCAAATTAAGAAAAATAGAAAATAACTTTCGTTTTTTTTTCATATCATATATCTACATATGAAACACTTACGAACTATAGACAGCTGCAATATTTAAGAAAGAGCTGATACTCAAATTTAAAAAAAAAAAAAGAAAAACCTTTTCACATTTTAATACAGCGTTAGTAAGCTACGAGTACATATCGCTTCTTTATTGTAACATAGTCATATCTCAAAAATTTAGCTTTTCGAGTTAACAATACAGGATTGTAAACAGCAGCCGTATTCTGTAACTCGCTTAGCTAAAGCTAAAATACGGTCGCTAAAATGCTAAAAAAAAATTAGGGCAAATATTTTAGCGATGTCGCTAACTCTGTATTCTGTAAGCTAAATTGCTTAGCTAAATTTTTATATTTTCGTCGCAGCTAATTTGCTAACTGTATACTATTTCTTTCTTTCTACTTTGATGAACTTCTGTTAAAAAGAGATAAACATAATGTAATAATTATATATTGTATATATATTAACACTATAATTCATTATAGTGTTACCATACTTTATACTGTGCTTCCCGTAAATATTCTTAAAACTTCTCTTCAATAATTTTTTATTTTTTTTAACCATTTTTTTATTATTTATTGAATCTTCAAAATGAACTAACAATAAGTATTCAAATCTTAATACTAAATTTAAAATTAAAAAATGTGATTTTTAAGTCCGGTCAATGCTATAGTTTTATTATCAATATTAATAGTTTTATTATGCGGGAGCTATTTCGGTAAAATCACCTGTTGAGCAATCTGATGGTGGCGGCGGTATCCCTTCTTTTAAGGCGAGTGTGGCCGCCAAAATTAAGTATATTGCGCGCAAGAGGATTTGGATGAAGTTCCAGTTTACTGACATACCTTGTCGCGCACTTAGAAAATTCCTCGTTTACCAGCGGAACACTAAAATCTTTATGAATTCGTGAATTTTTTACGTACCATGGAGCTGCAGTAATCGTTCGAAGAATTTGGTTTTGTCGCCTTTGAATTTTTTCAATGTTTGACGCTGAGGCGGTGTCCCATAACTGAATTCCGTAGCACCATCTAGGCTTTAAAAATGCGTTGTATAACAAAAGTTGGCAATCTAATTTCAAAGTCGAGTTTCTGCCCATAAGCCAATTTAGCTGCGCTGCTTTAAGTTTTAACTGAGTGACCTTTGCTTCAATGTGAGACTTCCACGTTAGCCTACGGTCGAGGTGTATACCAAGGTACTTGACTTCACTGTGCTGCGGAATAGGTGAGTTGTTTATTTGGATAGGCGCACATGTTTGCTTACACAGAGTGAATGTGACATGAGTACATTTCTGTTCATTAACTTTGATTTTCCAAAGTTTTAGCCATTTTTCTAATATTGAAATATATTCCTGTAAATTTCGTGAAGCTAATTGCTGGTTTTCATGAACACTCAAAAACGCTGTGTCATCTGCAAAGGTAGAAGTGTGGATTCCAGATGTCGTTGGCATGTCGGAGGCGTAAATCAAATATAAAGTAGGCCCCAGTATGCCGCCTTGGGGAACTCTCTTCAATAATGTTTTCAAATATATTTTGAAATATAGATTTTAAATAGTTATTGTGAAAGATCTATTCAAAATTTATTTTGTTTTGGACAAATATTACTTAAACAGCACGTAAGTCGATAAATTATGAGCAGTATTTTTTCATGATACAGCCAAAAGTGAAATTTATGGGAACATTTTCAAAATATGGCATCACAAAAAAGTATTTGCTTATTTACATTTTAAATAAAAAAAAAAAAAAACATTCATAAGGTTTAAATTTTCTGCATTTTGTAATAATAAATATTTAAAAAAGTGAAAATGAGCAGCTTTTATCGGCGTCGTAATGTAATGAATGCATTAAGTGCAATTAGTGAACGCAATAAGCTAATTGTGAACAGGAAACTTTTATGGAATTGACAAATCTTAAAAAAAGGAATTTTTGTGTTTTGCTTCACTTTAAGTTGAAATTAATTTTTTACCTATCATGTGAAAGTCCTTTGAGCTCCTCCAAGTACTGAATAAGCATATATTTTTACTCCTATGTAATTATTTTTGTTGTTTCTTCCATTATACAATAATATATTTTTTTTTTTAACAAGAAATAATAGAAAAAAGAAAACATTTGTAATTTACTTACATTTTAGCACTTAAAAATTTCCGTTGCTAAAATTTTAGCGTTTTAGACAACAACAACTTCTTATTTGGCGTTAGAGAATACAAAATTTAAACATTTTAGAGATGCCACTGATCGCTAAAATTGCGGCGAATTCAATTTTTATGTCATTGCCAAATTTAGCTATGCACGTTACAGAATTGCATTTGTGGCCAAAAATCGCTAAATCATCTTTGTAAATTTTTAGCGATGGAGATTTAGGTTTAGCGAGTTACGGAATACGGCTGAAGAGTATTACCTTTTATATCGTGCCAAAAATTTATTCAAACTACCTTTAAACTGTTTCCTTTAGGCGATATTTTCCGAAATTTTTTTGTAAGACTAATATGGAAACTAAAAATGTGAAATGTGTTTTTCTCGAAACAAGCTTTTTTTCAGTTATGACTACGTTGCAATAAACGAGCGATTTCTGTAAAAAAAATATATAATTTCATAATATTACATCTCGGGTGATTCATCATGATTTTTGATTTGTAATGTAAGATAGCGCACATATTTAATGAAGGAACAATAAAATAATATAAGTATTTCAGAGAAAAGCACAACGTCACCTCTTTTTACGTGACGTAAGTTCAATTTGACATGTTGTGAATAACTTTGGGATGTCTGAGCCACAGAAAATATTTTTTAATCGCATATGGCCTAGTTTTATTTTAATAACGTAATGTAAATATTGGATGATTAAATTTTAAGGGGCGATATTGAATGTGCACCTTACCTAAACGTCAAGCTTTTTCTGCAATTCATTTGAGATTTGTCAATTTCAGACTAGCTCAATTTGAACACGGCAAGATACACACTTGAGCAAAGCGTTAAAGTTATTCAGGCTTATTATGAAATGGGACTGTCAAGTCAAAATGCATATCGTGCACTTTGTGATTTTCTCCATCAATTTAATCTTACAAATGTGTATACAATCGGAAAAGTCGTGCAAATATTTGAGCAAACCGGATTTGTAGAAAATATAAAAACACCAGTGCATGCGTGTACAGCTCGCTTTACAGAAAATATTGCTGCTGTTTGCGATAGTGTGGCTGAAGAGCCGTCCACATTAACTCGTCGTCCTGCCCAACGCGTCGTGGCACCTCTCATGGCCGTCGTTGATGAATATTATCCATAAAGACATGTATTTACACGCTTACAAGAAGTATTTAACTCAAGAACTAAAACCTCTTGACCATACCATGCGTCGTCAATGGTCAGAATGGTGATAAGGAAAGGCAATAGTAGTGTATGATAAATTTTCGAAGAAAGTCATCTTTAGTGATGGGGCGAATTTTCCCCTCAGTGGACTAATAAGCAGAATTGCCGCAATTGGGCGAATGGTAATCAAAGAGTGAATGTCGTAAAATTAATGCACCCACAAAGAGTAACTGCTTGGTGCAGATTATGGGCTGGCGGCATCATTGGGATGTATTTTTTCCAAAATAATTCCAGTCAGGCAGTTACTATGAATGGTGTTCGCTATCGTGAGATGATAACGAGCTTTTTATGACCCGAATTGAAAGATGTGGTATTTGCCACACAGCAATGACCCTTTGTAGCGACAAATTAAATGGCCAACTCACCTGGTGGCGATGTCAATTGGCCGCTAACATTACGTCAACTTCTTCATAAGCCAGCAACATTCAAGAGCTAAAGTATGAGATAATTCGGCACATTAATGGAGGTGTGCCGCCGCGGTCTTTAAAATTAAACTATCATTAAAATTGAACTACCCTTTAAAATTTAACTGCCCTTTAGTTGGCTATATTACATAAGTTATTTTTAGCAACTTCTTAATAAAAATAATGCAAGTTAATAATGTCGATTTGGAAAACATATGTTATAACTGTAGCATTTGGTTTGTGTCAACAATAACACATTTAGTTTGTGTTACATTACTTAATAATAATAGTTATAAAAAATTATAAATAGCTTGTTTTCTATGTTTCCCAGCTATCTATATGTCGACATTTCATAGGAGCTACCCTAATCAGTAGACTTTGAAAATTTTTGAAAGATATAAAGTTGAATAATTGAGCATATCTCCTATGAAATGTTGACATATATGTAGATAGCTGGGAAACATAGAAAACAAGCTATTTATAATTTTTTATTGGTACCAATGTTAGAAGCTCAAATGTTAGGACCAAACTCAATTGTTTGAATAATAATTATACCAATAAAAAATTATAAATAGCTTGTTTTCTATGTTTCCCAGCTGTCTGTATGTCGACATTTCATAGGAACTACTCTAATCATCAGTAGACTTTGGAAATTTTTGAAAGATATTCTCAAACATTCAGCTTTATATCCCAACAATCTAAATAAATTGTTGAGAATTTAAAAAGAAAAATGTTTTAATAATACCTGTCAAAACACAAGCAACAAGTTTTTTCATTTATACACGTCTCTAACTTTTCTTTAGCGAATAAAAACTTCATTGTTTGAATAATAATTATAAATAATTAAAGCTAATTCACGTCTATGATTGATTCTTTCAAAAGTTTTATAACGTTTCAAAAAAGAACAAAATCCCATCTGAAGTTTTTGCTTCAAATTTAATTTTTTACAAATAATTTTTTAATTATAAAATTTTTCAAACAGTTAATTTGTATGTAAATAGTTTTTTAATAGTATTTTCTAAAACTGTTCTGCCTTAAAATCTTAATTAATTAATGAATTATCTTACCTTATAGTTAATATTTTGAACATCTTCCATGTCAGGATACATATCGGATTCTGAATTATCACAGTTGGAACTACGGCCGGATGAATTAAAACTGGAAGAACGATAAAGTTGACTGCAAAAAAAAATTTACAAATAAATATTTCAAAAAAAATATTAAACCAACTTTTTAATTCAATTTTATTCTAATATTATTAGATCTTCCTTTACGCTAAATTATTTAACATTTTTGCAGCTGAAGATCTTGTATTGTTTTATTTAATATTTTTTGATATTTAAATAATTCAAATTTTTTAAATAATTTAAATTTTTTAATATCTTTATTATAGCAATTTACATATGACAAATATTTGCTGGGTTGGATAGAAACTAAATACTACAAGTACTACATTCACAATCTTTGCATGAAGATTAATTCACAATAACTGGTATAACCATTCCCAATGGAGAGAGGTGGTTTGTTTGCTCACTACAAGTTTGAACATTTCTACAGCTGCTATAAGTAGAGGTGTGTGAACAAGCTAAAAACTAGCTGGTTAGTGTGACTGCTAACAGTTAAAAAGCCACTGATTAAATCAGGTCTTATAACACAGAAGTGTTGCCAGTAACCTTTTTACTTTTTTAATTCATAATTAATTTAACTCATAACTAATTAGTTTTATTTATTAACAAACAGGATAGATGATATACAGCCTTATTCAAAAAAACTTACTAAATGTTTACTTATCGTTATTAAAGCAAAATTATTTAAAGTAATAATCACAAACAAAGATTATATTATAATATTAACTCAGTGTCAAATGCTGAAATTTTAATAAACCTTCTGCCCATCTTTAAACCTACATTTGTCTTATTATGGGTTTTGGCCTCAATATAATTTGCAACTTTTTGTATGCTGTTACCAGGGGGCTAATTCTGTCATTCGCTTACAAGCGAGTTTTTACTCGAATGTGCGAGTTTTTACACTTTTGGGATTATCTCATTCGATATCGAGTAAAAGGTTTCGAAATTTCTAATGATGGCATTCGGTAGCGTGTAACCATTCGAATGCAACCGTGCAACTTTTAGTCGTAAGCAAATGTACTATCGAAAACCAGCCAAACAGAACAACACAAAATAAATGTAAATTAAAAAAAAATTTTTGAATAGCAATAATAATTAAATTAAATTGAGACTTTTTGGTTCTTAAGGCTTTTTTCAATTCATATGATGATGTATATGACGTATATATACAGGTATATGTATATGAAGAACACAAAAACTTATATATGAAGTCATATGTTGTTATATTCAAGATTTTTTTTTTTTTTTTTTTTTTTAGAAATGCATGGTGGTTTTTTACATACATATTTATTGAATTGTTATTTCTATTTATTTACTTTTTAATCTACAAACACGCATACATGACTGATTTAAATGAATTGTTATTGTGAACGTATGTGTGTTTATTTATTTTTTAATGTAAAACATGTATACAAAGATGTGAATACATACAATTTTCGGCAGTGTTATAAAACACATTTTGTCAGTATTTTGCAACACTGAAGTGATAACTCGATTCGTTACGTAACGAGTCTCATCATTAGAAATTTACACGATATCGAAATTATTTTCTACTCGATAGTAATTTCGATCACGAATGACAGAATTAGCCCCCAGTTCAAAATTGCAAGGTGAGTCAAAAAGATTAAAAAAAATATTTGATACGTGCGGTTTTGGAGACTTTTTTCATTTATTTTTCATACAGTTTTTTTTATTCGTTCGCTTTCTCCACTCGTTTCGTTTTATGTTAACACCATGAAATTTTAATTACAACACGTTGTGGAAACTTTTCTTTTTTTTTTTTTTTTGAAAAAAAATTATAAAAGGAAAAAATTCTGGTTTTTTCAAAAATGTGTGCCAAAACTATTAAAAATCTAATAAAAAAAATGTTGGCATATGTGTAAAGATACTCGTATATATAACGAGTTATACATGCTTGACGCAATGAAATGACATAATAACGAGTGATTTTTTTGCTATTATCTTTTTGGCAACACTAGTTTTGACAGCTCACGCACGTTTTGTATCTTGTGTCACTGTCAAACATCTTCAGTTTGGTCTATAATTTAATCATGAATCGTCTTACAAACGAACAACGCTTGCAAATTATTGAATTTTATTACCAAAATGCATGCTCTGTTAAGAAAGTTCATCGCGCGCTTCTTCCATTTTATGGTCAGTTTAATCGACCTACTGAGGCTTTTATTCGGGCTATTGTAAAAAAATTTCGCACCAAATTTACATTGTTGGACATTAAACCACCAACACGCTTACGTAGAGTGCGAACTGAAGAAAATATCGCAGCCGTATCGGCCAGTGTTGGTGATGACCGTGAATTATCGATTCGGCGCCGTTCGCAGCAATTGGGCCTCTGTTACTCCACTAAGTGGAAAATTTTGCGGAAGGATTTGGGTGTAAAGCCTTATAAGATACAGCTGGTGCAATAATTGAAGCCAAACGACCTACCACAACGCCAAATTTTTGGTGAATGGGCTCTTGAAAAGCTAGATGAAGATCCACTTTTTTATCGAAGAATTGTGTTCAGCGACGAGGCTCATTTCTGGTTGAATGGATACGTGAACAAGCAAAACTGCCGTATTTGGAGTGAAGAGCAGCCAGAAGCATTGCAAGAGCTACCAATGCATCCACAAAAAACAACCGTTTGGTGCGGATTATGGGCTGGCGGCATCATTGGGCCGTATTTCTTCAAAGATGATGCGAATCACAACGTTACTGTGAATGGTGAGGCCTACCGTGCGATGATAACAAACTTTTTTTGCCCAAAATGGAAGAGCTTGACTTGCATGACATGTGGTTTCAACAAGACGGTGCCACATGCCACACAGCACGCGAAACAATGGACCAATTGAGAGGCGAGTTCGGTGAACAGTTTATTTCACGCTTGGGACGAGTCAATTGGCCGCCCAGATCGTGCGATTTAACGCCTCTAGACTATTTTTTGTGGGGCTATGTTAAGGCCCACAATGTCTATAGCGACAAGCCCGCTTCGATTGACGCACTGGAAGCCAACATTGCCAACATTATTCATGAGATACCGGCCGAAATGTTGGAAAGAGTATGCCAAAATTGGACTAAGCGGATGGACCATTTGAGGCGCAGCCGCGGCCAACATTTGCATGAAATAATCTTCAAACATTAAATTATATCGACCCAACTATCGATCCAAATAAATATTTCATGCATTTTTCTGAATTTTGTGTTTTTTTTTTTAATTTCCAATAGTTCTTATAAAATCACCCATTATATCTACATAGATAAATATGTTTGACATAACATCCCAACGAACCAACATGTTTGTTTATGTGTTTTAAATAACTTTTATTTAAAAAAAGTACACAATACCTTAAGACGAAAAAATGGCGTGCGGCAGCATAAACAAATATTATTTGAAACCATCTAAACGAAATACTGAAATTTTAATCTAGAATACATGTAACAGTTTTTAAAATTTTGACCAAATAATGGTACATTTTTAGTTGTCGCTGGACAGGACCCTATGGAAAGTGAAGAATGTTCTCTAAATGCCAGTATACGAGTAAGTGGCAGATTATATTACGTCAAACCTATTTAACCCGGCATATTTATCTTCACACAGATTATTTTGTCTTAAATACTGGCAAACATTATTTTTTTGTAATATATGATTTTAGTTCTTAACTTACTTGGCTAGGGCATTGGATCCCACCATATGCCGTCGACCGGAGCTGCAAAATAAAGAAAATGCATGATCAGTTACATTACAACGTATGGTTTATAAAATGGTTTTAGATAAAAATTTCGTATAAGAAAAAGAAAATAAAATATGAAGGAGTGAGTGAGTACTCGTATAAACAAAAAAATAATAATAATAATAATAAATGAGTTTTATTCACCATACTAGCTTCTACATTGATACCAATTATAAAGTTATAAACAGCTTGTTTTCAATGTTTTCCAGCGACATTTCATAGGAGCTACATTAATCATCAGTAGACTTTGGAAATTTTGGAAAGATATTCTCAAACATTCAACTTTATATCCCAACAATCTAAATAAACTGTTGAGAATTTGAAAAGAAAAATGCTCTAATAATACCTGTCAAAACACAAAAAACAAGCTTTTTCATTTATACACGTCTCTTACTTTTCTTTACACTTTGAGAATATCTTTAAAAAAATTTCCAAAGTCTACTGATGATTACGGTAGCTCCTATGAAATGTCGACATATAGACAGCTGCGAAACATTGAAAACAAGCTGTTTATAACTTTTTTTTCAAAAAAAAAAAAAAAATAAATAAATAAATAAAAAGTATTTGCAATGAATAATAATACAATTTTGTATGGAATTTTTTGCCAAAACGGAATTTAGTTTTATGAAACAAAAAACAAAAGTGGCAATATTTTTTGTAGGGGAGTCCGCCAGAAAGGTATACCACTCGCAGTAATTCCATTGTAATCCTGGATGCATGCGATATGGCACCGCCTTGCTGATTCCACATGTTAATCAAGCCCAAAGCATGCAGTCGTGACATTAAAAAGTTTTCAATCATATCACGATATCGCTCCTCATTCACATTTAACGTTGTGCCGTTTTTAAAGAAGTAAAGTTCAATGATTCGTCCTGACCAAATTGCACACCGTACTGTTAGTTTTAAGGAATGCAAAAGTGACTGAAGAATAATATGAGGGCTCCCCATCGCCCAGAACCGACTATTCTGTTTATTCACATTGACTCATTACGATTTTTTTTTTTTTTTCATAAAAATCGATAGTTTATTTTGATAAAATGTTTTAATGACTAAAACACGTTGGTTTATCGAATATTTTTCATAATAAATTTGCAACGCGTCTACATCACGACTGCCAAATAGGAACTGTCAAGACTACTTTTTACCGAAATGGCGGCAAAAGAAAGTAGTTTACTCGTACCTACCCGACGGACACCCTGTAAAATTTTGAGATCTAAAATAAACATTAAGCCAAAGTTAAAAAGAATAATATTTCGTTTATAATTTTATATTGAGCACCTTAATTAGAAGTTAATATATATAAATATTCAGTCCAAATTTTTTAATTACACTTTTTTTCAATAAAAAAATGTTTTAACGGGGCTACAGGCTTGGTTAAAACCATCATGAGAAATGTCAGAAAAAATCGGTCCCATGCAGTTCGAAAATTATGGACATTTAAAAAAAAAACCTAAAAATTTGGTCAAACTTTAAACCTTTTTCGGTTACTGTGGTTAATTTTAATTATTTTTGTGCATTTAAACAATGGAGATGTAACCCTAAATAACATTTCTAGAACCATAGTCAAAAATAATGATATAAGTGCCACCAAGTTTTCTAGAATTAGGACTATTTGTTAAAACTATGAAATTAAAATTTTCAAAATTGTCGACTTTGAAAGGACCTCCTGTAAAAAAATGTGTGTGAAGATAAATTATAAAATTTATAGCCCTGGACATAAACCAACTAATCTAACATAGATCTGTTAAGGAGTTAACATAGCCTCTGTTAATCATTAAAAATCGTGAGCAATGTATTCAAAACGTAATTGTGGGCACATTTTTGGACTCATCAACCCAAAAATAAGTTAAAGTAAACTTATACCCCATCAGCTACAAAAATGTAAAAATTAATAACATAAATTAAAATATACAAATATTAAATATGATAAAATTTTCCAGGAAGTCGTTTGAATTCCAAGAGAATTAAAAAACATGAGCGGATAAAAACTGATGGAATTGGTAGACGTTATTTCTGCCTTTTGTTTTTGTCCAGGAATTTATCCTCTAAAAAAATACCAAATTTTTAAATTTTCAAAAGACTGATTTTTTTTTTGGGGGGATTCTTCCAAAGGTTTTACCTATTTGTTTCTTTAAAAGAACCCGAAAACTATAAAATCGAAAAATTATCATTCGTCCATCTTCCTTTGTTTTCCTGGAAATTGAAATTTTAAAAGGCAAAATGTTCAATTTTTCGAGTGCTTTTAATAGCTCTCATGATGGATTCCGTTAGAGGGACTTTTAAGCTAAAAACTTCATCAACCTTTACTCGCCCATCTTTCTTGCTTCTCCTGGAATTGATCCTCCAAAAAAAATTTTAATTTTTTAATTTTTAGCCCTCCATTAAAGATTCTGAACATTGATTCCGTTAGACAGTAATAATGTCTACCAATTCCAATAATTTTTATTCGCCCATCTTTTGTTTTTATCCAGGAATTAATCCTCTAAAGAAATTCAAAATTTTTCTCTTTTAAAATCGAAATTTCATTTTTTCTGCAGTGCTCCGACAGGTTTTAGCTATTTGTTCTTTTAAAGGAGCCCGAAAACTATGATATCGAAAAGTGTTCATCTGCCCATCTTTCTTTGAAACTCATTCTCTAGAAAAATTTAAATTTTAAAATTTCAAAATGTTAAATTTTAACATTTTTCCAGTGCTTTTAATAGTTCAGACGATTGTTTCTGTTAGAGGGACTCTTATAGTAAATTAAGTATTCTATAAACCTTTACTCGCCCATCTGAGCATTGCTTCCGTTAAACAGAAATAGTGTCCACCAATTCCATCAGTTATTATTCGCCCATCTTCTTTGGTTCTCTTGGAATTGAGATGACTTCCTGGAAAATTTTATCATTTTTAATAGTTTTATATATTAATTTCTGTTCTTACTTTCTTATTAGTTTTTTTGTTATTTGAATAGCTGATGGGTACAAGTTAACTTTAACTTATTTTTGGGTTGGTGAGTCCAAAAATGTGCCCACAATTAGGTTTGGAATACATTGCCCACGATTTTTTATATTTAACAGAGCTATGTTAACTCCTCAACAGATCTATGTTAAGTCCGGTGGTTTATGTCCAGGGTTATATATTTTGAAATTTATCTTTACTCACACATAAAAATAACATATTTCAAAAAAAGAAGAAAAAAAAACTACACTCGTAGTATCGTTTCAAATTTTAATTTTCATTTCAAATTTCAATTTTGTGAGGCACAAAATTCTCAGAGGAGGGTCTTTAATATGATGAGTCAACAGTTAACCTCAAGCTGAAATGTCAAAAGTGTTTAAGATTTTTCTTCTTAACGAATGCAGCCAAATTGTTTTGGCTTTTTTTTTTTTTTTTTTTTTTGTTTTTAATTGTGAGTAGGAGAACTTTAACTAAAAACAATTTATCTTATTGTTAAATAGTTTTTATAAAGATTTTTTTTTGTGGCTTTAACAACAGATTATAGTTAATTTTAACATATAAACGGCAAATGACCTTGTTAACTGTTTAGTAGATAAGAGAAAAAAAAACGGCTACAAAAGATTGTTAATTATTGTGAGGCAAAACAATAAATGCAAATGTGTTTGAGAAATTTTAAATGATAAAATATAATAAAATGTTTGTAATTAAAAATATGGGGAGGGGGAAGAGGAATGTATGAGCAAAGCCCCCTTTAACGAACAGTAACGGATATCAAGCATATTTGTTATACCGAAAAACTCGTTTAATATCGATTAATTACATTTATTTTAATAACAAAATTAGTTGATACATTATGCAAAGTATTGTCCGTCGGTAGGCACTACTTTTTCCCATTTTTATGGTAGAGTATGTATGCGGCGTCGAAGGAACTGCTACGGTTTTGAGGTAAACAATGAATCAAGCTAATTTCTAATGCCCGGTTCTGAAGCGTATTCCATTAAGGGAGCTCTGCATCGATCGAAACAAATGATAGTCAGAAGAGACAAAGTCTGCAGAACAAGGAGAGCAAAAAGAAGTCAACCGATGTTGTTTGACTCTCTTTTATTTAATAAAAAAGAAGAGACAAAGTGTGGAGTACAAGGTGAGCCAAAAGAAGACATCCGATGTTATTTGGTCTCTTTTTTTTAATAAAATAGAAGAGACAAAGTCTGCGCTACAACCTGAGTCAAAAGAAGTCTTCCAATGTTGTTGGGCTCTGTTTTTTTTTTTAATAAAAAAGAAGAGACAAACTCTATACTACAAGGTGAGCCCAAAGAAGTCATTCGAATTTGTTTAGCTCTCTTTTTTTTATAAAAAACTTGGATTCTTTTTTTCTTATTATAATTTTTACATTTTGATTATATTTTTTAGATTAGAGATAATCGAACCTTTAGAATTTTATTGGGCCATTCGAGAAGATAATATCGACCAAATGGGCGCAGTCACAATTGCTTGTTATACGGGCACGTTTTATTACATTTTTCATCACTTCGGCGAGAACTGCGGGCGAAAAATTCTCGCGCTCGTATCGAATGTTGTCCTTGAGGACTTCCAGGGTCTCGGGCTTGTTCACGTAAACACGGGAAAACCCCCCACAAAAAAAAATAGGGTTAAATCAGACGATCTTCCCCGAGAGATAATTTTGTTGCACAGCAGTTTTTGGGGGCTAATAACCCCCGACGAGGAATTATTGTCTATATGGCTACAAACTTATAGCAAAAAGTTCAGAACTGCGTGAGCCTAGCGAGCCACATGGTGGCGCTGGTGAATCGTGAATAATTGGCCCTATAGACATGGTCCAGCATTAGATTAGGGCGTAAATTTCAGAACTGTAAGAAACTATTCCCTCGGGAAGCAGTTTATGCCTTGGTGAAAGCCTAACCAAGACACTTTGCTTTCTGGGACATAAAGACATAGGAGTTTCTTGTTTGTTGCGGCAAATAAAACTCTGAAGGCCGCATGACTTATGTTGTATTGGTAAGAGTCTCGTACCAAGGGTTACCAGACAGAACCGGGGAGGTTCTGCTCGCAGAACATCATGGTGCTGATCATTTTAGGTTTAAACCTAAATCGTCGGAAGAGGAATTTTTTTCTCTGATAGCTATGATGCAAGGCTGGTTATAGGGGGCTACTAAACACCTGAGGTGCTGTTGTCTTGCCATAGATACCGATAATGTAAATATCCAGGCGGGTGAGTGGTTTAAAGGCTGATGCTGTTAATGGGCCTTGACCTACCATTTTATTGAGGTTTGCCTTCCACTGACTGCCAGGAAAATTGCAGACAGGAGAGTTTAAAAGACCCAAGCACTTCACCAAGGTTACAAGTTGGGAACTGTGTGAACCTTGCACGCCACACACGGGACGCTACTGAATCGTGAATAATTCTCCACGTGGTATTGCTCTACCATCAGATAAGGCCGTCAAGACAGGTTCTGGTGTAAAACAATGACACATTCTGTAAGAGCCATTTGCTGATAAATAAATTTAACTTGAAAATATCAAGTTTGCCAGAAAACTTAGTTCTTTTTGACAACAAATGTTTACAATTTATTTCTCTTATTTTTGACCCAATTATGGTTTACACTTTGTATGAAATAATCACACAGAATGAAAACCAAAAAGAATTCTCTAAAAGAAACCATAGATAGACAGACACGCGTTTCCAAACAATTTAACATCATTATCGTCAAGAAAAACACAACTTACCTACCTCAAATAGTTAACGACAAGACACAAGTAGGTGTTCGAAATAATTTAGTACTCGTACAAAGTGTTTCTTTTTCTTCTTCTTCGTCTTCTTCTTGTTTTGCACTTCTCAAGAACTCAGAGACAAAGAAATGATGTGATGCCAATTAAATGAATTTTTTCAGTGAAAGGTCCAATTAGTTGGGCAAAATAATTTAAAATAATTTTTTTTCTTCTTCAGCAAGTGAAAGTATCTTGAATTTGCACTTAAAAAAGATGATATTTTGAAAAACTTTTTTGAATAATATAATAATAAAAAAATATTTTTTATTTTTGTGTTTTTATCATTTACTTTATAAGCGAATCTTGGATCTCTTATGCTTCGTTTAATTCCTTGCATCTGTTCTCTTGTTGTCCATTAATAATTTAAGCAAAATATGACATCAAAACAGTCTGAATAATTTTTTATACATTTGTGTGTTGGTTTTGTTTTTAGCTGTATTGGCATAAATAAACATTTGCCGACACACAAAATAATCTATAATTAAATAAACTAACTAATTATATGTGGATGTGTGGATCCAAAAGCATATTTTTATGTTTTGCAAATCTATATTTGAAGTGTGCTAAATTAAGAGGAAACAAAAAAAAAAGCCTCAAAAGATATACTAAACTTACACAAGATAACAAATATTTAAAGCAAATCAAATTTTATTTGCTTAAGTTTAAAAGAAATTAAGTTTTAATACATTTAAGTTTATTTTCGAAGATTTCGAATGAGTAGCAGATATTAAATTATTATGAATTAAATGTTTTTTTCTTTATTAATTTTTAAAAGCATTTTCAGGCTAAATACAAAAGATTTTATTTTCGAAACTAATTTCGAATTTTCGAAGTTAATTTCGAATTTTGAAACTTTCAAATTTGCACATATTATACCTTATAAAAAAATTATTATAAACTCTAGATCAAAAATTGAAAAATTTAGTTCTAAAAATAAATTTCCCAATTCGAAAAAGTAAAAAAAAAACATTTCTCAGTTTATGTAGAATTCAGGATAAAGAAAAAGTAAGTTTTCAAACTTAAAATATACCAATCGTATATCATACTATGTAAGCTATGTAAGAAAATTTATGCCAAATATTAATCAATTTAGTATTGACTTTCGAAATTTACAAAAAAATTATTGAACAACATTTGTTGTTTACGCTACTTTGACGTTAAAATTAATTTTGAAACCAACTTCGAAATTTCGAAGTTAATTTCGAATTTTCGAACTTAGTAATATACAAATATTCTACAACATTACGCAAGAATTTTAGCATTTTACGAAGTTTCAGACCAAAAATTAACAAATTTGGTTTTAAACTAACTTTTTCACAGTTTATGTAGCCTCCACGCTAAAAAAGTAAATTTCTAATTTTCTACAATAAAAAGAATTAAATATTATATCACACTATTTAATGGTGTTGAACATCGTATGCCAAAAATTTATAAATTTTGTTTTGATCCTATAATACTCGTATATATAAAATAGTTTTGCATTGATTTTACTCTAGGACATACCAAATAAAAGTCGATGCCTTGGTTTTAAAATATAAACCATTTTAGCATCTTTATTGGTTTACAAGCCAAGAACGTAAGTTAAGTGAAATAGAGCAATTTTAGCAGCTAAGAACAAAAATGTCAGTAAAACAAACATAACTATACAATCCAAGAATGCTGGCAACTTGGTTTCGTACACGTCTCTGGATAGTGTTACCAGTGAAGTAGATATTGTGAATTACCCGAACGGACTTCTTGAATTCTTTACCTACCTAGATTGCCTCCACATAATCTTCAGTAGAAAGTTGGAGTCAGCTTCATTATGCTTCGCAATATTAATCAACCATGTTCATGCAATAGTACCAGACTTGCTGTCAAAAAATTGATATCATATGTAATCGAAGCCATTATTTTCACTGGAAAATTTAAAGGAAATGATGTACTAATTCCACGCATCCCACTGACTAATAATGACATGCCATTTGAATTTAAACGACTTCAATTTCTAGTCCGCCTTGCATTTGCAATGAGTATTAACAAGGCGCAAGGACAGTCGTTAAGATTTTCTGGAGTCAACTTGGAGAATCCGGTTTTCTTACATGGATAGTTATATGTAGCCTGTTCGCGTGTCGCAAACTATCGGCTTTATATATTTAACACCGAAAATAAAAAAACAACCAAAAATGTTGTGTTGTGTTGCATTAAAATTATTAATTTTACATTTAGATAAATATTCATTTAATTTTTTGTACCATAAAATGGCCACCGTGAATTTCACTTTTCACACTAAGGTTAAATGTAAAATAATATCACGAAGTGAAAACCTTGAAGAACCAGGGCAACGCCAGGTTACACACTAGTAATATATATAAAATAATATAAAAAGAAGTGTACACTTTGATGTCACCACTAACTGGCCAAACGGGTCGACCGATTTCGACCACAATTTAAAGATGCATTGACAATGAATTGTAGATGGTTTATGTGAAGTTTCCACAAAATTGGCTCAGTGGTTCCGGAGATATGGTATTTAGATTTTCCTATATATTTCCAAACAAAATCAACAAAATGCCTTTCATTTTTCATATTATGATATTTTATTGTCACTTGAAACGTTACAAACACATGTATAGTAAAGTCTTATCTATGCAACGACATTCTGACTCCTGAGCTGAATCTTTTCAGACGTTGTTTTGATCGTTATTTTATTTCTACGCTGACCACTTCTTCACTTGCTATATACGATTATTGTATCAAAGGTAACGCCATGAGCTACTCGATCAAACGTAGGTCGGCGTCTACGTCGTACCAATAATAGATAACTTTATAGGAGATCACAAGCTGAGCTGAGGATTGAGGTAATCAATCCCTATTGCAACGCGATCTACGATGCCAAACTACATTTACGGATCCAAGTCCAAAAAACCCAACATCGCGGCGGTTAACACGAACAGGTTGTGTTCTAAAAGACATGGCATAAGCTGCTTTTAATTATGAGTGCGAAATTGATTGTAATCTACATGGATGTATTGATAGAATGACGTTGAGATGTCCACATTTCCAGGTGAAACCTCTGGCATATGTTATGCTAACGCAAAGAGAAATTGCCACAATTTGAGTCTCCACTCACTCAATTCATTGGTTTTTGGAACGTCACCAAGTTCCAAACATTTTTGGTTCATATTCAACAATACAACATGACGTTTCAAATGACTCCTTTTGGTGCGATAACATTGATGAGAGATAAATATAAGCCAACGAATATTTTTATGTAACTTTTATGGGCCATAAATCGTGTTAATGTGTTTCACGTTTGTCTGGTGGATACTTGCGAATTTAGAAAAAATAATTTGAACTGTCTCCGCAAAGCAGGGGAAGAAAAATTAAAGTATCACGTAAAATTTATTTTCTGTGAACTCGCGACCATAACATATAATACGAACAATGGATGTACATTCATTTCATTTACACTTACGTTCTATATACTGAAGCTAACAAAAAAGTAAGTTCAGGTTATTATTACTCATATCGGACTGACAGTTTGTAAAAATAAGGACAATCACATCTTTAAATAAATATACCGTCTATTCCACCAATGCGCTGGCAATATTCAATCACCAGTCCCTTTCTGCTATTTTACCGGGCCAAAATCCGAGCTCATCAGCAATGTACTCTCAAACATTTTACAAAAATCACGTTTAGTTGAGCGAATGTGATGTCGTCGATCTAAATTTTCAGATTCAAAGTTAAACTGCTCGCGAATCGAAAATGTAGAAATTGGTGGCTCTCTTTACTTCCCAAGATTATGTCGTCAACTCTACAGCCCAGTTTTTCAGCTCGCTAGAATTAGTTAAAGTTAGATCGGTAACTACAATATTATGAAGTATAGACCAATCATGTCTTTGTAATGTCACTCGGCTTCAGGTGAAAACATTTATGGACAACGTTTAAAAAAAAGAGTACAAAGAGGAAGACGTTTTGATACCATAAGTCCTAATATATGGGAAAGGCATTACATCCCATTTTAAGCATTTGCAGATGTCAATACGGCTTGCACTGGCAATGACTATTTGGAAATTTTAAGTCACTCATATTATGTAAATAAAATTTGAAGGCAAAACAACGTTTGCCTGGTCAGCTAGTAATATATAAAATAATATGAAAAAAAACGCTTCTTGATTTACATATGTGGCTTTGAGGTCAAAATTAAATTTGAAACTAATTTCGAATTTTCGAAGTTAAAAGTGCACTTTTACTGAGACACCATACGCTATTTATTAGAATAGTAAATTGCAAAAATCTTAATTTTTAAAGAAAAATCTTCAAATCTTATTTTGCATTAAAAATATTAGAAATTAAGGTAAAATCTTCATCGCTGAGTCTGGCAATGAGTTTTGCCGATACTGTAAATTTTTTTTGCAAACAAAACAATATGGCTGATTAAGATCTCTATTATTTTAATGAGAGCAGAGGTAAAAACTCTTTTCCGTTTTTTTGTTTGTTTTTTTTTTGTAAACAATACGGTTCTGATGTGTGTAAATGGGTTAGTATATAACTGTGTACTTGGAAAACTGGATAATAATGGATGATTTGCTTAATTGATTGTTTTGGGTTTTTAACATTGCTCTTATTAAAAAAATTAAACCACATGTACATATGTACATGTAGGTATGTATGTGTTATATAGATTGTATATATACATACATACGTACTTATATGCATGTCGCATGTCTCCCTCACTCTTATTTATATAATTTATTTTTTGTTTATGTTTATGATGTCATTGCGCTTTTTTGTGAATAATTATTGAATTAATTTAATTTAATTTTGCGATTTCTTAACTTTTCAAAGAGTTCGGATATGACACAAAGTTTGGCAATTCCTCTATAATTTTTCTTTTTTTTTTTTTTTAATTTTTTAGTTTAACCAAAATACGTAATAAAATGGCTTTTAAATTTTTTCGTTAATATGTAAGAGGGCGGATTGAAATTGAAGCTAACTAGTGAATGTTGTGCAGTGATTAAACAGTATTACTTGAAAGAGAAAACGGTGAAAGAGACAAAAGAAAAGCTCGATCAACCTTACGGTGAGTCTGCCCCGTCAGATTATGTGGTAAAATATTGGATTGCTGAATTTAAACGCGGCCGAATAAGCACTGCAACGATACCATCAACAGGAAGGCCAAAAGAGGTCGTTACTGATAAAAATATCAAGAAAATTCTTGATATCGTTATGAATGATCGCCAAGTCAAGTTAGGTGAGATTGTTTAAATGGTAAATTATCAATGAACGTGTGTTCAACATTTTTAATGAACATTTGCATATAAAAAAGCTATCGGCAAGATGGATGCCACGTTTGCTCAGTATCGAACAAAAACTAGTTCGACATACCACTTCACAGCGGTGTTTGGATATGATAAAGCGTAATCCTGTTGATTTTTGGTGTCGATTAATAATTATTGATTAGACGTGGGTTCACCACTACACACCTGAAACCAAAAATCAATTGAAACAATGGGTGGAAGTGCTCCGAAGAAGGCGAAGACAGTGAAATCGATTGGCTTGAAAAAAGATCCATACTCACAGGAAAGTATTATTTATCGTGTATTATTGGATCAATTGATTGATGCAATCAAGCAAAAACAAGCACATTTAAAAACAAACTATATTCAAGACAACGCACCGGTTCACACATCATTAGATACGATGCTAAAAATACGTGAAATACATGGTTGCCATATTTGACGATCTTTCGTGATTTTGACGATTTTGGGTGCTGAAAATAGCACTTTGACGATTTCACGATTTAAGGTCTGTTTTTGACGATTTTTGTAGATCACATTTTTACTATCATATTTTTCTAGCAACTACATGCATACTTCATTTTTTTAAGTTAGTTTATATAGGAAATGAAAGTAATATTTATGGTACGTAAATGTACCTATGTATATGTATGTATGTATGTTTGTAATACTGAAATATTATGTGATGGTTATTGTAGTGTATACATATATTATATATGCTAGAGCTTAATTTAAAATACCGTGTCAATAGCGCTTAAAAAAATTATAACCAAAAAATTGTACAAATTTGTATGTAAAAGCGTGTGCTTACATTTTAAGGAGTCTAAATTTGAAGATGAATTCAAAATTTAATTTTTTACCATATTATTAAAGAAGAAAGCGTATTTTTTCTAACATAATGAAAGAATTTTCTTATTTCATCGTAGAGTTCGAAAGACGAGAAATTTAATACGAGTTAAACGAAGCCTATTAAAATTGGAAAATTTCTTTTACGCTATACATACGAAAGTGCTAGATTTTTTAAAATAAAATATCCTTCTACGACTAAGTTTATAGCAAAAATATTAGCTTATCGTATTCTGCAAATGTGTGAGTTTGTATTTAGGTACATAAAACTTAACAAAACCAAAGTGAGCAATTAGTTAAAGAAAACATTTTCGAAAAAAATTTTATTTAGTAAAGGTTACACGTATCTTAAACGTTGCAGCGGTATTTGTTATGACTTAGGTATATTTGATTTAACAGAAATGTTTAAAATAAATGAAATCTTTTTTTAAAAATATATGTCACAAAAATTAATGAATGGTATACTTATGAAATTCATTTCATATTTGTAGGAGTATATTTTTGTTGTTATAGCTTTAAATGCAGTAGTTTTTTATTAAAGGTTTTATAATTAGTTTTACTAGCTGACGATTTGCAATAATCATATTGATTTTTATGTTTCCTAGCTGTCTATGCGTCGATATTTCATAGGAGCTACACTAATCATCAGCAGACTTGGAAACTTAAAAAATATTGTCAAACATTCAACTTTATATCCCAATAATCTAAATAAATTATTAATAATTTAAAGAGTAATTGCTTTAACCATATGCGTCAAAGCACAAAAAACAAGCTTTTTATTTTTCACCTTTCTCACCTCTCCAATTCTATTTATACCTTTCGAACAAATCAACAACCGTCGGTTGCTATAATTAGATTTTTTGAACATATCAAAACGCAGAGAACAAAAATTCGGTTTTTTTATTGGGATATAAAGTTGAATGTTTGACAATATCTGGCAAGTTTCCAAGTCTACTGATGATTAAGGTAGCTCCTATGATATGTCGACATTTCATACAACTAAGAAACATAAAAGACTAGCTGTTTATAATCTTTTAATTTGCATCAACTTTAGATGTAGTACAGTGAGTATAGGCCCAGCCTATCAGAGACCACTGCCAATAGGCTAAATATGAACGATTCACTGAATAGTGATCTTCTATTAATCTCCGAATGGGGTCGTAAAAACAGGGTCACCTTTAACGCTCGTAAGACCCAATGTTGCTTATTAACGCACAAACAAACGACCGCAAATGCCGCTTCATCTGTACTTATGGATGGTATAAATATTGAGGAATCGGATGCTCTTGGAATGAAGATACAGTGTGATGTTCGCTGGACTGAACACATTTTTCATGTCTCTAAAGAAGCATTCAAGTGTCTCGGTTTTTTGAAACGGTGTAAGATGTACTTCACTCCATCCGATCTCCTTACTATTTATACCACCTACATCCGACCGAAAATGGAATACAACTCTCATGTTTGGGCCGGTGCCTCAAAGTCTATTTTGGGGTTACTCGACCGTGTGCAGAAGAGGGCGAAGAAGCTCATCAGCGACAGTAGGGTATCGAACTCTATTGATTCACTGGAGCATCGACGCAGTGTGGGGTGCGTTACTCTGTTCTATCGTTACTACAATGGATTTTGCTCTGACGAGATTAGGGATCTTGTTCCCGAAACTCGCACATTCTTACGTACCACGCGTTCATCGTTTAGAGCTCATCCATTTGTGGTTGAATGCCCGAGGAATCGTACTACGCATTACAGAGAGAATTCGTTTTTCAGCCGCACCCTTCGTCTGTGGAACAAGTTGCCTGCAGAAGTGTTTCCTGTCTGTTATAACGTTGGAAAATTCAAGTCAAATTTTCACAAACACTACTCCCGCTTTCCCCCTCCTCACAACCTATTTTCCTAGTTCTGGTACAATGCACTGCATATGTAGGCGTCATCCCCTGAGTACTGGTCCAATATAAAAATAAAAAAAATAAGCTCGGTTGTTCAGATTTAGCTCATAGTGACTTCTTTCTGTTTCCAAACTTGAAATCATGGCTCGCAGGAAAAAAGATTCACCTCAAACGAAAAAGTGACTACCGAAACTAACGCGTATTTTGAGCGTTTCCAAAAATCGCTTTCATATGATATAAAAAAGTTGGAATATCGTCTCACTGAGTGTATAGAGCTAAAAGGAGACTATGTTGAGAATTAAATGGTTTTTGAAAAAAAATAAATATTTTGTTCCTACTTAGGTAGCTTCAATATCAATCCGCCCTCCTATGAATTTGAAACAATTGTGGCCACATCCAAAAATAATTCTTACTTGAGTTTTAACGCATACGTTAGTTACCAAACACATTAGCACTACCATACATTTGTTAAAAAACTTTATGCAAAAACTGTACGTTAACTTTTAAATGTAGTAAGAAATTTAATTGTTTTATTCTGGCAGTGCCGTTAAGTTCAGTTGTATTTTTTTGTATAGTGATGCATGAAAACTAATATTCGAAAACTAAAAAATAATTTTAGAAAATAAAAAATTATTATTATTACATAAAATAATAAATTTTTGATAAACATTTCGTGAATTTATCTTCTATATTTAAATGAAGAACACATAATATGTAGTATATTAATTAAAATTAGAAAAATTAATAGGATTACTTATACTAGAAAATTTTTTATTATTCGAATACCGTTTTTTGTTGTATTCGTTTGATTGAATGTGCAGCACTAATATATATCATGTTTTTATTATTATTTCAAAATTAATATTTTCAGTTTATATGCGATAAAATATGTTAATTTCTTTATTTAATAAGCATAAAACATTAACAGCCGTATTCATAAAAAAAACACTAATCAGCATTTTAACAACTTTTTAGTTAAAATAACATTTTCAGCAAAAACACTGATTTTTCAAAAACGTATTCATAAACAGCATTTTAGCTAAAAAGCATTTTATTGAAGTTCTCTGACTGGCAACGCCATCATATACAATTGACATCCGGCTCATGATGTTGCATTGAAAACGGTTATTAATTCACATATTATTAATTTCTTTCTGAAAATCAATGTTAAAATCAATAAATAAATATTAAGTCCAATATATATTAACTCCAATAAATAAATATTAACTCCAATATATATATTCAATAAATCACTGAAGACCAAAAAATATTGAGTCGGAAAAGTTTTATTTTAATAGCGCTTAGAACAAAATGAATAACGAGCTCTTTTTATTGTATGTTTTTTTTTACTCATCACTACGAGTAATAATAATACATAAAGAAAATCTTAGTAATAAACAAAATTAAAAAACTGGAAAATTTGTTAAGCTTATTTATTCATCAGGAGTCTAAAATGCATTAATTGGTTCCAAGAATATTTTCTGATGTCGGCTACTTAAAACCATGTGTTGGCGCATTGTTGATTGAGTTTGAGGCAGCCGATTTATGGGCATTGGCATGCAAAACACTTAATTTTGTTATGGTGGTACCGAACAAAGAAGGATGAAAAATCGACGAAAGTTTTAGCGTGCTGGTAGAAATCATCAATAATTGATATAACTTTCTTGGTAGCTCCCAACTCATCTAGCAAGATTTTGATAGTGTTCGTAGTGGTTGGTCTTTTTGTTGTTCTGGGCCGAGGTGCTACCGTCGTTGTTGTGGTGGCTACAATTGGTTGATTGTTTTTCGAATTTGATGAAATTTTATTACTTTTCACATTTCGTTTCCACATTTCATATTCGTAACTTTTCATATTCATGACACTGCATGCAGCTTGATTACTAATCTTTAATTCATCTTTAATATGGTTCAAAACTTTTACCGGTGAACTTAAATTTTCATTCACTACGTTCTTAAATTTGTCAACAAAAATTGTTAAAAGTTGTTGATTATTCAAACAATTAAGTTTTTTTATTCGCTATTTAAGCTTCTAACATTTATACCAGTAAAAAATTATAAATAGCTTGTTTTCTATGTTTCCCAGCTATCTATATGTCGACATTTCATAGGAACTACCCTAATCATCAGTAGACTTTGGAAATTTTTGAAAGATATTCTCAAACATTCAACTTTATATCCCAACAACATAAATAAATTGTTGAGAATTTAAAAGAAAAATGCTCTAATAATATCCGTCAAAACACAAAAAACAAGCTTTTCTATTTATAAACGTCTCTAACATTACTTTACACCTTTCAAACAAATGAACAACCGTTGGTTGCTACGATTTGCTTTTTGAAAGTATCGAAAAGCAGAGGACAAAAATTCAAACAATTAAGTTTTTTTATTCGCTATTTAAGCTTCTAACATTTATACCAATAAAAAATTATAAACAGCTGGGAAACATAGAAAACAAGCTATTTATAATTTTTTACTGGTATAGTTGTTGATTATTTTTCATCATACGTTGCGGTAAGCAATTGAACTGAAGGAAAGATATCACTAGAACTTGTACTTTCTTTCAGTAATTCATCTTTGGTTTGGTGTGCCATATGCCATTTTTCCATTAAAAGCACACAGAACTAAAATTATCCTATGCTTTTTACCAATTCTTTTTTTTGGTTAAAAAAAATTGGTGTTTTATTTTTAGATTGATACTTGTATATGTACGTACTATTATTCCTAATATATAAAATGTAAACAAACAATAACCAAAAAAATACAAACGTCACCTTAAAATTGTCTTAAAAATGCGTGCAATCAGTTTTAAAAATGGTTGACTTAAAAAACTGCTAAAAAGAACATTTTAACGTAAAATTCGTTTACGAATACAATTTTATCCAATTTCCCTAAAAATGATTTGAATAGCTGTTTAACACTTTTTTATGAATACGGCCGTAATTGTATTAAACATTTTCGCAAAGTTGTGCTTTTTACAAGAAATCAAAATAAAGAAGTCAAATGTCATTTTAACGTACAGTTAAAGTGTATCCAATTCAACTTTAAACGAAAGGTAAGCTAACAATTGTTTTTGCATACAACGTTAAGAAATTTTTCTTAACAATGGCTTACCAAGCTTTGTTAAGTTTTTTTTGGATACGGCCGTTAATATCTAATTTACGATTGAAAATAAACGAAAATTTGGTTTTACAATTTTCATATTTTAATTAAAAACAATTTTTAAAGAAAATAAGTGTAAAACTGAAACAGCTTTTGGAGAAGGGATCCATATACCATTATTTTTTTCTCTTATACACAAATTAGGTGAATGTCGCGTTATTGACGCTGTGAAATATTTTTTTTTTACATTAACATATTTTGCATTCTCCCAAATCGATTAAGAGCCGTTTTGACGTTTTTAATATTTTTTTTTAATTTTTAACTTTGTTGGCTTCTATATTTCCAATCAACAGCTTGTGTACGTGTGTGTGTGTTTTTTTTTTGAGTTTTTTGCGACCCTGTAATTAAATATTATTTAATAATTTTTATTGAAAATTGTTCATGCGTAACAAAACATTTCAACGCTATTTTAAAGGTAACAGTGTATTTAGTTTAACAAAATAATTAAACATTAAAAACAATATATAAAACCTGCAATATTATTGGCCCAGATTCACAAAAAAAAAATAAATTAATTAACATATAAATTAACTTCAGACTAACGAAATGTTCTTAAACTTAGAGGAGAAATAAAAAACCAAAAAACTAAAATGCAATAAAATAAAAAATGCAACACTTCATTGAATTTGAAAAAATCTCTTTAACTTAAAGGTGAATTGTAAAACATGACTTAACTCTGGGTTTTTTTTTAAGACCTTTTGCCAGCAATTGTTGTTGTATTGTTAAATGTTGGGTGTTGAAAATACAACAATAGTGTTTAAGAAGAAGAAAAAAACATCAAATCAATTTTCAATTTCGTCCGGCAAAATTAAGGGCTGCGTCTTTATTTATTTATTTTTTTTTTTTTTTTGTAACTCAAGCGTGACAATTTGTTGGAAATTCATTGAAAATTACGGCTAACAAATATTTAAATTAAACAGTTAAGCAAATAAGGAAATACGTATGTATAGTATAGGCATACTGTTTCTTTAATAAATTTACATACGAGTATTTTAAACAAAAAGAAAAGCTGTTTTAATACAAATGTTTAAACAAACTTTGAATCAGACTTTCGAGTAATTTAAAACAAAGTAGTACTTTTGTTAATAATACAGTATTTATATATATTTTCATTTAACCCTTTCAGACATTTTGCCCAATATATTGGTCTTTTTATTTTCTCTCTTATTTGTCATGTATGGCACGATGGCTTAATGCATCAAATAAAGTTTAACTTACCTGCAAACATACATAACCTTTTGGAAAGCTATTTATATTGTCGCCAATTTATAATAAAAGAAGGCGATTTCATAAGCCCCGCCCAGCCCATTGAAGCTGGAGTTCCCCAAGGCAGCATATTAGGGCCTATCTTATATTTGATCTACGCATCTGACATGCCGACAAGCACCAACATTCACACTTCAACATTTGCAGATGATACAGCATTCCTTAGCATACATGGTAACCACCAGCAAGCATCAATAAACTTACAGGAACATATCGAAAAACTAGAGAAATGGCTCAAGCTTTGGAAAATCAAGGTTAATGAACAAAAGTGTGCCCATGTTACATTCGCACTGCGTCTAGGAACATGCTCACCCTTTACTATTAACAATAAAGTAATACCTCAACACAGTGAAGTCAAATACCTTGGAATTCATCTTGACCGTAGACTAACATGGAAGTCGCACATCGAGGCAAAAGTAACGCAGATGAAATTGAAAGCAGTGCAAATTAACTGGCTACTAGGCAGAAATTCGACCTTGAAGCTTGATTGTAAACTTTTGCTGTACAACTCGATTCTAAAGCCAATATGGTGCTATGGGATTCAATTATGGGGCACAGCCTCGGCTGTCAAAGAAGTCAAAATAGAACTCTCCGTAGAATTACAAATGCTCCATGGTACGTTAAAAACTCACGAATCCACGCAGATCTGAACGTACCTTTTGTGAAATCTGAATTTGTGAAGTACGCGACAAGATATATTAACAAACTTGAATTCCATCCAAATCCTCTTGCAGCTAATATTCTTAATTTTGGTGGTCATACCCGTCTGAGAAGGAGGGATACTTTGGCTACCATTAGAGCTCTAAACAGATGACTGAATTCTGAAATAATATTCGCATAAAAATAAATTTTTGTCCAGCACTGGCAGGACTTTAATCACAAATTTTTTTTTAGTATTAAGAATTGAATACTTATGCCGTTTTCTTTTCTGAAAAAGTTTTGCCTTTATGCTGCACTTTTTTTCTTAAAATACAAGTTTTTAAATTTAAGTTTTATTGAGATGAAAAGAAGATGTCGCAATAACTATAAATATCTAAAAAAAAAAAGTTGAGAAAACTGTATACTTCTGTATTTTTTTGCCAAAACAATATCGAAAATGTTACACTTTTTCTAGAAAAGAAAACGCCATTATTGTCATCACATTTCTTATGTAGATTCAATAAATAAAATAATAAAGTTAAAAAAAAAAAATTGTCATGTAGCTTCGTTGTAAATAAGCAGATTTGTTTAGTAAGTACCATTATCAAATAATAATTTAACATACTCGTACTACGTACATTTGTAGGTCCCTTTAAAACAAAATCTTTCATTCCTTTTTGTTAAATTAAGCCGTTATCATATTCACATAGGTATATATAAAAATTAAGGCAGAATTAAGGCCTCATTAGTTTTTACTTTCTGTTGCCGTTCTGTGACGTTCAGTTCTGTAGCAAATATTTTACAATTACTTTTTCCGTGAAAATATTCAGCTGTTTTTACAGTAAAGCATAAATAAAAGAAAAACATTGGAATGAAAAATAAAACATGTACATAAATATTATCTTGTGCGAAAAAACAAAAAAGGAAACAAATCAATAATTTAGAAATGGTGATCAAACAGTCCACTTCTTTCGCACAATTTGCAGAGTTTATGACACTTCTTATACAAAATATATTTTTATTATCGCTAAAATAATATTCTTTTGGTCACCCATAGTTGCTTAATTATTAAAAATGTATTAACTTTTAAAAATCTTTAGTTGAAACAAATTTTTTTAGCTTTCGACAAAAAAATTATTTACATTTGAATAAAAAATTAATGTTTCCATACCTGAAAAAAGTAACACATACACATATCTGGCCGTCACTTAACGTTGAATTCTATTTTCAACAGATTAGTCCATAACAGAACGGAACGTAAAAGTGAAAACAAACCATATACATACAGTTTATATTGAACAGAAACAAAACAGCTGATTCAGAACGGAAAAGAACGTTCAAACTAATTCTGCCTTTAGGAACTACCCTAATCATCAGTAGACTTTGGAAATTTTTGAAAGATATTCTCAAACATTCAACTTTATATCCCAACAATCCAAATAAATTGCTGAGAATTTAAAAAGAAAAATGCTCTAATAATATCCGTCAAAACACAAAAAACAAGCTTTTCTATTTATAAACGTCTCTAACATTTCTTTACACCTTTCAAAGAAATGAATAACCGTTGCTTGCTACGATTTGCTTTTTCAAAAAATTTCCAAAGTCTACTGATGATTAGGGTAGTTCCTATGAAATGTCGACATATAGATAGCTGGGAAACATAGAAAACAAGCTATTTATAATTTTTTACTGGTATAAATATTAGAAGCTTAAATAGCAAAGAAAAAACTTAATTGTTACAAATTTTGCGATAAAAATTTCATTTTTTTTCCATAAACAATAAAAAAGGATATAAAAAGTGATGATGTGCTTTTGTTGACGGAGTTGAAATAATGTAAAATCAAGCCATACGGGTACTCCACCATGTAACAATCGGGCCGTCAAAGGCATGTTTTAACAGCATGTCTAAACAGCTTTTCATGTCTAATGTAGAAGGGCAGTTATGGAAAAAAAATTTTTAATGTAAAATTTGCAATCTAAAATATGAATTTGAATTTTTTTTTTTTTGTAACTCCTTTTAATTTAAAACTATTTTTACCTTTTTCATATTAAAATGTCAGTTTCTTTTCAGACAGAGCTTTTAAAACATAAGTTTTAACGTCCGTGTGAAGACGGCTAGAAAACAGTAACATTTGCAGTCTACTCTCGACAGTAACAGTATTTTGCTGTTGCTGTTTTCATGACAGGTGTGAACAGCGCTTTATTTTTCGTTCTGTTCTGTTTCGGACTAATCTATTGAAAATAGAATTCAACGTTATGCTAGGAACACAACTGCGACGAACGACGAATATTTGGTCGCGAGTATTCGTCGACAAATATAAAACACATTGGTGTATATGAAAATGCACACAATCATGGCGTTGGGCGAAATTCGTCATAGTCAGCGAAAGCTGAAATAGATTCACTTCTAATTCTTTCGTCAGCGAACGACGAACAAAGCCGTATCAGGTGACCAGGTTTCTTACATAAAAACTGTATTTCATGACATAATGCTTTTTATAATTTATATTACTCCATGTAGTAAAATATGTATGAAGATGTTATCCAAATATAAAGTACCTGAGATAATTTCTTCAAAAATCCCTCTTTCGGATGGGATTGAAATAGGTTTACTTTTAATATGGCCACCTTAGTATTTATATTCATTTGTTTTCTTTGCATGGAATGTAAACAATGTTCGTTGATATTGTGCTTCACACGACGAATTTATACAACGAACATTTGTCGGCGAATTCGTCGCCATGGGCGAAGTTTGTCGTTCGTCGCAGTTGTGTTCCTAGCATTAAGTGACGGCTTTTTTCAGTGTTTTACTTTTTTCAGGTATGCAAACATTAGTTTTTTTATTCAAATCAAAAGCTAAAAAAAATTTGTCTTTCCATCCATCGTCTGTCTAAATGTTAAAGGGGACGAAACATAAATACGTTTACATATAAAAAACGCTTGAATGCAAAAACAAACAAATTGGCTCCATTGTTTAAAATAATTTGAGCGCTTTGACATTCGGCAACTTACCCTACAGTTACACCATCAAATTTATTTTCAATTCAGTATCAAGTTTTTTACACATACTGCTTGTCAAAATTTAAGAATATTGAAAGCTGTGACGTAGGCTGCACGCAATTTCAAAGCAATTTTATTTTCAAGATGCCCGTGTCAAAAAAAAAAAAACAATTAAAAATAATGTGTCCTTATAAATAAAAAAAATTGATTTCTAATAATCAGCACAATTTTAATTTATTTTCTAATAAATTAATACAAAAAACTATGGCGGCAGAATTTTTAAACACAAAAATGAAAAATTTGTTCACTAAAATAGCTATCAGCTGTTTTCTTGCCTATAAATTTGAACACAGAGTTGGAAAGCAAATTTGAAAGTCAATTCGTATCAAATTCGCATCAAGTTTTAAAAGTATGAATGTATTAAGAAAAAAGTGAGAATGTATTAAAACTTGAAAGGCAAAACTTGGTCGTGTAACCCCCAAGTTAGTTAAGCAATTCTTTTGCCCAAGTCTTGTGGTTGTAGATGTGAGTGGTAAGAGCAGTTTAAAGGGGGAAGAATTGCTGATATTTGAGTACCGACTTGCTTCTACTCAGCAATTCGTTTTGTTCGCAAATTCTTGTTTTAAATATTTTCTTCTGTTTATTTTCCGGGCCGTTCAAAATATTAAATCAAACAAAATGAAAGTTGCGCAACTAAATTGCTGATGTGAGCACAAAAGCAAGTTTAAAAGGAAATGAATAAAAACAAAAAATAGAATTGTGCAACTAAGTTGCCTAATGTAAAAGCACACTTTGTTTCTTTGACATTCAGAATTTATTTGAAAACTTTGATTTTTATATTTTCTATATTTTAATTTGCTAGTCCAGAATGGCCAACATATTGAACGGTATTTTGTGGTTTTTAGTTTTATATTTCATCAGCATTTGGGTGGCTTTTCTGTGCGCCTTTTTCTACATAATTTTGTCCATATTTGAAGTTTGTATACCGCCCTTGAAGGTAAATTTATTTCGGGATTATCTATTTGAGATAAAAGTGAATATCTTACACTTTTTTTATAAATTAACTTTTCAGAATATAACAGATGTACTTTTAAAAGGTGTCATGTTCCCACACACCTGTGCCGAGGGAGTTCACTCCTGCAAGCCATTGTGCTGAATAGCATCGACCATAAAAAGTCAACTTTGAGTTACTCGTGTATTTCTTTAACAAAAACTTAATAAATCTTGAAACAAACAAAAAGAAACTTTCCACCAACCAACAAAGTCTTATTAACTTTGCTGTGGATAAGAATCTGCAACACTTTATTTACAAGGTGAAAAAACAATGCGTTTTTAAGTAGAAAACAAATTATACATTTGCGGTTTTATTGGTGCTTCAACAAACGGCTGAAAGATAATTAAGATAAGAAGAAGCAAAGTGAAACAAGCAGACAAACAAACAAAACATGAGAAATCTTTGTTGAAAAATAAATCTAGAGAAGCTGCACATTTTTAAGCTTTAACGATTTTTTTTTCAATTTCTTAATGCCGGAGGAGAATATGCAGTTGAAGTAGAAAGAAAGAAAAACGTTATCAGAGCTGAAAACGATGAAAATCTTGTGAAACTAAAAGAGAAAAAAACGAACAAAAAACGCACAAACAGCAATTTATAATGACATTTAATGTTAGTCTATAAAAAACTGTAATTAAATCTGTTATAAAATATAAAAAAAAAAAAAACAGAAATTCATAAAGAAATCAAGAGTAAGCAGGGAAGACAGTTACGACAAAATATAACGAAGCTTATTACGGTCACCGAAATCTTCGAGAGTTTGTAATAGATTAAAGAAAATTAGTAGACTTTATTTTCAGTCTATTACAAACTCTCGAAGATTTTGAGAACAGTACTAAACCGTAATGTTTTGTATTATAAATAAAAATTATAAATAGCTTGTTTTCTATGTTTCCCAGCTATCTACTCGTATATGTCGACATTTCATAGTAGCTACCCATACCCTTTCATTTGTTTGAAAGGTGTAAAGAAATGTTAGAGACGTGTATAAATGAAAAAGCTAATTTTTTGTGTTTTGGCAGGTATTATTAAAGCATTTTTCTTTTTTATACCCTTCACAAAAATGTAAAGGGTATATATAAGTTTGTGATTCCGTTTGTAATTTCTACAGTTTTTTTTTGCGACCCTATAAAGTATATATATTCTGATTCAGAATTAATGGAAAAGTCGATTAAGCGATGTCCGTCTGTCCGTCTGTCGGTCGTTGAAATACCGTTTCTGAGAAAACCATTAGACATAGAAACTTTTTTCTTTCACCATTCTATTACTCCATATTGCCATGTGTTTGCTATTGAAATTCAGTAATATCGGTCCACGTATAGCTGAGATATATTCAAAATTCCGAAGAAAGCCATGCATTTTTGAAATTTTGTATAGAAATTTTGGACAAAAAAAGTTGTTTGTTTTGCTTCAAACTTCACACAATCATTAAGCGAGGTGACTAAAAGCCAAAAAATTTTTTTTTCAGATATCGGTCCCTATATACCCGAGATATAGCCCAAATCGGGTTTTTCATGAAAATGTCGCGTAAGCAAACTTAAACAACTTTTTTTTTGCTTAAAAGCAGTTCTGGTAATGAAATAAGGTTATATAAATATGGAAAATGAAAATTTCCGATGTCGGTCCATATATACCCGAGATATAGCCCAAACCGGGTTTTTCATGAAAATGTCGCGTAAGCGAACTTTAACAATATTTTTTGCTTAAAAGCAGTGTTGGTAATAAAATAAGGTTATATAAGTATGGAAAATGAAAATTTTCGATATCGGTCCATATATACCCGAGATATAGCCCAAACCGGGTTTTTCATGAAAATGCCGCGTAAGCGAACTGTAACAATATTTTTTGCTTAAAAGCAGTTCTGGTAATAAAATAAGGTTATATAAGTATGGAAAATGATAATTTTCGATATCGGTCCATATATAGCCCAAACCGGGTTTTTCATGAAAATGTCGCGTAAGCGAACTTAAACAACTTTTTTTGTTTAAAAACAGTTCTGGTAATAAGATGAGGTTATATAAATATGGAAAATGAAAATTTCCGATATCGGTCCAGAGATATAGCCTAAACCGTGGTTTTCATGAAAATGCCGCGTAAGCGAACTTAAACAACTTTTTTCGCCTTAAAGCAGTTCTGGTAATGAAATAAGGTTATATAAATATGGAAAATGAAAATTTCCGATATCGGTCCATATATACCCGAGATATAGCCCAAACCGGGTTTTTCATGAAAATGTCGCGTAAGCGAACTTAAACAACTTTTTTCGCCTTAAAGCAGTTCTGGTAATGAAATAAGGTTATATAAATATGGAAAATTAAAATTTTCGATATCGGCCCATATATACCCGATATATAGCCTAACCAGGTTTTTGATGAAAATGCCGAGTAAGCGAATTTAAACAACTTTTTTGTGCTCAAAAGCAGTTCTGGTAATGAAATAAGGTTATATAAATATGGAAAAAGAAAATATCAGATATCGGTCCATATATACTCGAGATATAGCCTGAACCGATTTTTCCAATAACATTTTTTTTTTGCTGAAAAGCAGTTCTTATTATAAAAGAAGGTTACGAAAATAAAGAAAATTAAAATTTCTGATATCGGTCCACATATACTCGAGATATAGCCTAAACCGGGTTTTTCATGAAAATATCGCGTAAGCGAATTTAAACAACTTTTTTGTGCTCAAAAGCAGTTTTGGTAATGAAATAAAGTTATATAAATATGGAAGATAAAAATTTTCGATATCGGTCCATATATACCCGAGATATAGCCTGAACCGATTTTTCCATTAAAAAAATTTTTTTTTTTTTTGCTGAAAAGCAATTCTCGTTATAAAAGAAGGTTACTAAAATACAGAAAATAGAAAATTCCGATATCGGTTCATATATAACCGAGCATATTCAGGTCACATTTTTAATATACTGTACATATTCGTTACTATCGTGAAGGGTATTTTAGATTCGGCCCAGCCGAATATACTACACTCTTACTTGTTAAATTCTCAATAGATTGTTAGGATATAAAGTTGAATGTTTGAGAATATATTTAAAAAATTTCCAAAGTCTACTGATGATTAGGGTAGCTGCTATGAAATGTCAACATATAGACATCTGGGAAACATATAAAACAAGCTATTCATAATTTTTTATTGGCATCAATGTTAGAAACTAATATAGCGAATAAAAAACTCAATTGTATAAATAAAAATTTTTATTATGTTTTATTACAAATAAAAAGTATTATTTTGAATATTTGATTTTTCAAAATACGAGGGCGGATTGATTGAAGCTACCTATAGCTAGATGGCAGCACGAAAACAATTTTTTTTTTAATTGCGATTTGTCAAACGTAGAAATTTCACTAAAATCCATCGATTAGTTTATTTGTTGTAGTCGATGGAAGTAAGCAACGTTTGTGTTTCTTGAAAAATGGAAAACGTTAATTTCGCATAGTGATTAAACACTATTATTTGAAAGGGAAGACGGCGAAAGAGACAAAAGAAAATCGCGTTAAACACTACGATGAATCTGCTCCGTCATGGTAAATATTGGATTGCTGACTTTTAAACGCGGCCGGACAAGCACTGCAACAATACTTTCAACAGGGAGGCCAAAAGTGGTGGTTACTGAAGAAAATCTCAGGAAAATTTTCGATATCGTTATAAATGATCGCCGAGTCAAGTTACGTGAGATTGTTGAAATGGTAAACATATATGAACGTGTGGTCAATATTTTGCATGAACATTTATAAAGAAGTTATCGAAAAGATGGGTGCCGCGTTTGCTCAGTGTCGAACAAAAACGACAGACCACTTCGCAGCAGTGTTTGGACATGATAAAGCGTAATACTGTGTAAACTGTTGATAAAATGTGAGCTCACCACTACACACCTGAAACCAAAAGTCAATCGAAACAATGGGAAAGTGGTGGAAGTGTTCCGAAGAAGGCGAAGACAATGAAATCTGCTGTCGAGGTTATGGCCACTGTATTTTGGGATGCACACGGAATATTGTCCATCAATTATCAGGATCCACAATCACAGGAAAGTATTGTGGTGCATTATTGGATCAATTGATTGATGCAATCAAGAAAAAATTACCACATTTAAAGAAGAAGAAACTGTTCCTTCTTCAAGACAATGCACCGGCTCACACAGCATTAGATACGATGCTAAAATTACGTGAAATACTTTTCGAATTAGCTGACCATCTACCTTATATCTAACGCGTATTGTGAGGGGTTTGCAAAATCGTATTATTCAGATAGTATAAAAAATTTGGAATATCGTCTTATTAATTTTATTGAGCTAAAAGGAAACAAATGATTTTTGGAAAAAAAAATCCTCCCTCGCTTGTTATACATTCTAATACAAACCCGTATATGCGTTTTGCGATGAAATAGGCAGGAATATCATAATCAATTCCTCCTCGTAATTACTTATAAAATTAGCATAACTATGATTTTTCAAATTGCTATAGTATATTTTCCATGATTTTCAATACTTTGAATACTCAGGCTGGTTCTAGAATACTCGTGATTTAAAGTCATTTGCCGTTTAGAACTCACAAATGTGTTTCACTTAGGTTTCTTGACTAAATATTAAGCACCTGCATAAGAAAGGCAGCTGATTTAAAATCGATTTTAATTAAACGATTTTTAATCTGGAAAATAAATTTAAGTGGCATGTTCTGGCAAGCGCATGATCTGTAGCCGCAAAAAGTTCTAAAAAATGTTTCCGAAAAACTTTACATATTCTAAAGTTCGCGCATTCTACTGGCGTTTTCCATATTAAGAGTTGTTTACGGAAAAATATAACATATATTTACATATGTACGAGGGCTGATCGAAAAATTACCGTTATTTTAAATTTGTTCAAAAAGAATTTATTTATTCATCAATAACTATCTTGTCCCCTTTAAAATAATCCCCTCAGATATAATACACTTATGCCAGCGTCTTTTCCAATCCTCGAAACGATTCTGAAACGCGCTTTTTGGTATCGCCAACAGCTCGTGTTTCGATTTTTATTTCGGTTTTTGTTTTTGGCCACAAGCTCACGCACAAGCATCAATGTGTGAGCTGGTGCGTTATCATTGGTCTTGGCTCTTCTGGACGCTTCCATTGGGATCATTAGGTTTTGGTTTCAATGTCATAGCCATATACCCATGATTAGTCACCAGTTATGACCTTTTTAAGGAAATCTGGATCATCGTTGACGGTGTTCAACAGTTCATGCGACGTTGTTTTTGCTCCAATTTTAGAAAAAAAATTCGAAGAGCACACCAAAACACGACTAACCTTTTTATCTGTCAAAAACCAACTGACAATCCGAAATGGCTGATATTGGCAACATAACAGAAAAAGATACGAAAATCGAACATACATAAAAATACCGGTTATTTTTTGATCAGACCATGTATGTATGTTTGTAATAGTTGTACAAAACAAATGTGATACAAGCAAGCGACTTGTCTGAGAAATTTGTATAGAAATCACTCAAACTACTGAGTGCTTTTCATATAAATTTTTTTGGCAATTGAATTGCTTATGAAATGGGAAGCAACAGATAAAACAAATTGACATTAGATTTTTTCGAAGTTTGTATTGAAATGAAGTAATTTTGAAAGTTTAGTATATAGTTGCGAGTTGAAAACATAAATTCTAACGGCCGTATGCAAAAAAAACTTAACAAAGCTTGGTAAGCAATTGTTAAGAAAAATTTCCTAACGTTGTATCCAAAAACAATTATTAGCTTACCATACGTTTAAAGTTGAAATGAGCCACTTTAACTGTGCGTACAATTTTATAAATATATTAAGAACAACAATAAATTATAATTGTTAGAAAAATAAATTAGCGCTTTACATTTTATATGAATTGAAAATATTAATTTTGAAAGCTAAACATAAATAAAAAATATGTTAGTGATGCACTTTCAACCGAACAAATACAACTAAAAACGTTGTTCGAATAATACAAATATTTGTAGTATAAGAAGTCCTATTAATTTTTCTCCATTTCATTAATACACTACATATTATATATTCATTATTTATTAAAAAGGTAAATCCAAGAAATAGTTGTCCAAAAAGTGTTATTTTATGTAATAATAAAAGTTTTTTATTTTTTTAAATTTGTTTTTCGATTTTCGAATATTAGTTTTTATTCATCACTATTCAAAAAATTACAACTGAACATAACGGCGTTGCCATAACAAAACAATTAAATTCCTTACTACATATAAAAGTTAACGTACGCGGAAATCATATCGACCACGCAGTCCATACCAGGTTTCATAAAGAAACAATGTGGTAATTGGACAACCAGCGGCCAGGAGACCCTTGAGGTACTCATGGATACGCATTTTCCAGGCTGTACACCCTACACGGGGGCAGGTATGGCCGTTGAACGAAACAGACAAGGAGAAGTATGTTTCTCTGTCGATAGGAACCGGGTCCTTTGGGCGTTGAAGAGCTTTGGCCCATATAAATCACCGGGTCCGGATGGTATTATACCAGCAGACTTGCAAAATAATGCGGAACTGATCATGCCATGGTTGATTCGGATTTTTACGGCCTGCCTTAAATGGTCCTACATACCGAAAACATGGCGTAGATGTGTAGTGGTCTTTATTCCTAAAGGTGGAAAGACTTCACACACAGCTCCGAAGGATTACAGGCCGATAAGCCTGACATCCTTTCTCCTAAAGACGTTGGAGCGGATGGTTGATCTACATCTTAGAATGTCAATAAATCCGTGCCGTTTATCTGCATCTCAACATGCCTATACTAAAGGAAAATCCGTTGAGACTGCGTTGCATTCGCTCGTGGGGTACATAGAAAATTCTCTAGAGCAAGGGGAGTATACATTGGTGGCCTTCCTTGACATAGAGGGGGCCTTTAATAATGTTGCGCCAAAAATCATTACTATGGCTTTGGAAAGGCTGAACATTCGTCAGCCGATTATAAGTCTCATATGGAGTCTACTGACTGAAAGGGTCATAACATCTAGTGTGGGACGGGCCACCATATGCAGAGTGGCAAACAGGGGTACTCCGCAGGGGGGAGTTTTATCTCCCTTCCTATGGAATCTTGCCCTAAACTCATTACTGGTGGAGTTAGACTCCATGCGTTTCAAGACTGTGGCATATGCCGATGATATTGCTGTGGCGGTGTCGGGTAAATATCCGGACACCCTCTCACAGTGTTTGAATTCCGCACTGAGGATCATAGATGGGTGGAGCACCCATAGTGGTCTCAGTGCGAATCCACAAAAAACGTTTCACCCGAAAATACAAGACTCCTCCTTTCGATCTGCCAACCCTAAAGGGCGTTGAGCTTAGTTTGGCATATAGTGCGAAATACCTGGGAATCTATCTTGATTCAAAACTGGAAGAAGAATGTCCAATTTAGAGCGGACAAGGCGGCTGTTGCCTTGTACCTGTGTCGTAAGGCCATTGGGAAGACCTGGGGTATAAATCCTTGGAATTCTTGCTGGCTATTTAACATGGTAATAAAGCCCATATTAATGTATGGGGCGCTTGTTTGGTGGACGGCTTTAGAGAAAACCACCTATTGCAGATTCATAGAAAGGATACTGCGGTCATCTGCTTTGATGGTAACTGGTGCTTCTTGTACTACGCCAACTAAAGCACTAATTACGATGATGCATTGGCTGCCAGCTGATCTCATGGCGAAGGAAGTGGCCATGTGCTCGGCAATTAGGCTAAAAGCCAGTGAGATGTGGAAAGAAGCGACAGAAGGTCACGCTTCGATAATAGAAAGAATAACGGACCTCCCGGAGTATATTGATTACTGTGCACCAGCTCTAATGCCCGACAAGAGATTTGACGTGATCTCATCAAGGACGGCCTCGGCAGCGAACCAAATGGGTCGCCAAGAGGACGTGCTTGAAGTTTTCACAGATGGATCCAAGTCGGACATGGGAGTTGGTGGTGGTATCTTTATGCCCCAGTATCAGAGGAGGATCAGTTTTAAGCTATACGATGAGTGTAGCGTAATGCAGGCTGAAATTACAGCTATTTTGAGAGCAGCTAACTGGCTGAGGTACTATAGGGTATACGGGGTGAATATCCGAATCTGTACTGATAGTAAGGCTGCGTTAAATGCGCTTGTGGGTGTCTATACGACGTCCAGGTTGGTTCAGGAATGCCGGATATCTCTTAATGAGATAGCGAGACATTCGAGCCTGGAGCTTTTCTGGGTACCGGGGCACAGTGGAGTGCCCGGAAATATTGTGGCGGATGAGCTGGCGAAAGCCGGAGCTCGTCTACAGAGAGGGGACATTGATACGATGGTTGGAGTCCCGCTTAACAGCTGTAAAAACCAAGTGCAGCGTCAACTTGTAGGGACTGCGCAGGACAGATGGTCTGGTGAGGTCACCTGCCGAGTAGCAAGGCTGACATGGCCTGCGTATGATCGTAGTAGAACTACGGTCTTAAAGGGGTTTCCTCGTCAAAGGTTGCGTACCTTGGTGGCAGTTCTGACAGGACATTGTCTCATAGGGACGCATGCTAGGAGGTTAAATCTTCCATTTAATGATTTCTGCAGAAGTTGCGGGGATGAGGACGAGGAGGAAAGTGTTGAGCATTTCCTCTGTCGATGCCCGGCTCTCAGTTCTATGAGAGCGCTGTACTTAGGCGGACCGATGCTGCACGGGTTAGCAGATATATCGGAATGCCGAGTGAACGGACTGGATTCCTTTATCCGGTTTTCGGGTTGGTTTGAATCTGAACCGTCGGGGGAAGTGTAAGTCTCGCGGGCTGCACTTCTCCCTCAGGCAACACAACGGGACCAAAAGGACCCAAGTGGGCTGGTTTCATGAAACTGGCGGCCTGTACAACCTAACCTAACAAATTATTGAAAATAAAACAAATTCTTCTTTTCTTCTTAAGGCGACTTTTTTCACTTAACTTTGTTTTTCATGCCACTTTCAGTAATTTTTACAAATCTGATTGCCAAATTTTTAACGTTTCTTTAAAGAAATTTACAAAACTTATTGTTGTCTTTATAATAATTCAAGAGTCCGCTGGAATATTTTAAATTTATCAGTTAAAGATAAGATTTTTGTGGAACACACAAAAGCTGTTTGTTTTAAAGATTATTTAAACTTGATAACTTTTTCAATAATGAAAAACAAAATTAAATTTGTTATACTTTCTATTTTGCTTAAACAAAAAAATAAATAAAAATAAATGATTTTAAATAATGTGAGGTTCGAGTATTCATTTAATATGAGATGAATGGATTTATGACTCGTCAGTTGCACACTTGCTAATTTTGTGATGCGCTACGATAACTAAAGAAGTAGTTTGAGTTTACAAGAGGAAAATATTACTTTTAATGAAATCTCTTCAAATAATTTTTTGGTCGAAGGCAACTTTATAAATAAATTAATTAAAGAAAATATCAGCATTATTGTAGTAAAGATCTGACTAAAGGTGCCGCGCGTTTTTTAAAAGTTAAAAGAAAAGTTAGAATCATTCCCCGAAAATTAGAGATCTGCTATCATAAGTATATCAGGGAATCTTGTGGAACCAAAATCCGTATTTTTTGAATAAACAAACAATCAAATTTCTCTTCAATTGGACTTCCCGGGGAGCAGTTTTCAAACAGGAGTACTCTGTTTTTTGTGACATAGAGGCGAAGGGGTTCCTTGATAGTACATGGCTATCAAAACTCTAGGAAGGGAACTTTGACTATGCAGGAATTTTCAAAACCTTCACCAAAGGTCAATTGGAAGGAAACGGCAGCAGCATATCATGTTGTGTCTAACAACATAGGCATGTGTAGGGCTGAATATTGGTTGAGAAGCCTACTTTGGGTTGAAGGCTTTTAACTGTGGTTTAAGTATACCATAGCAACAAGGAGCGTTGTTGTTCGCTATTTTTGAAGATCCAAAGGTCTTCGAGGTGCTGATAACAAGGAACTAAGGATCTAAAAAGTGAGAAACATAGAAGGAACAGGCCAGATGTTCACAACGTAATAACAGATAGGAAACACGTCTGCGGGCAACTTATTCCACAGGCAAAGCGTACGGCTAGAAAATGAATTCTCTCTGTAATGCGTAGTACGATTCCCTGGGCAATCGACCACAAATGGATGAGCTCTGGACTATACAGGCGTGTTACGTATAAATGTGTGAGTTTCGGGAACAAGATCATTAATCTCGTCAGAGTAAAATCCATTGTAGTAACGACAGAACAGAGTAACGCACCCTACACTGCGACGATGCTCCAGTGAGTCAATAGAGTTGGATATCCTACTGTCACCCATAAGCTTCTTCGCACTCTCCTGCACACGGCTGAGCAACCCCAAAACAGACTTTAAGGCACCGGCCCAAACATGAGAGTTGTATTAAATTTTCGGTCGTATGTAGGTGGTATAAATAGTAAGGAGATCGGATGTAGTGAAGTAAAAAACCGAGACATTTGAATGCTTCTTTAGAGACATGAAAAATTTTTTCATTTCAGCGAACATCACACTGTATCTTCATTCCAAGAACATCAAGAGCAGCCGATTCCTCAATATTTATAACATCCATGATCACAGATGAAGCAGCATCTGTGGTTTACCCATATACGCCTTGCAAGCCATGCGAAGGTAACAGTAAGCCGTTAATGGCGTGTAGTTCGTCCACCTTGAGCTAATTGCAAAAAGCGGGTTAGCATGTAAAACAATTTCGTATCTGCTACTTAACCAGGAGAGTTACACTATAATCGACGAATAGACAATTTGCATCCCTGAATTTCCAAAACAAACAAAAAAATGATGAGGCTGAACTGAAATATAATCCTATCAACCTTAAAAACTTCGTTCAATGTCTGTTCTCAAATAGCAAATAGAAACATCAGTTGAATGGCCTGGTTTTAAACTGATATTAATGTCGTATTAAATATTGCTACGAATTTTTAATACATCTAACCCAATGTGTAGCCGTTGATCTGCTCCTTATAAATGTGCATGCACATCAACACAAACAATATATTCGTAAAGCTAAAACCATAATACAAAAACAAACAAATATAAATAATCTAAAGAATAAAAAAAACTCCTAGTAAAGCAACCACCAATGTTGTTATTGCGTTCTTATTGTTTGTTATTCTTGGGTTCCTACTGTTTGGCAAGCATGTGTGCGTTTTACGAGTATATAATAAAAAAATAGTAATAACCTTTATATATCATGTTAAATTTATATAAAATTGTCACACTTTTTATAACATATGTAAATTAAAACTCTCAACTGAAACTCTTCAGCTGGAAATCGTTCCTTTGCAAGAAAACCTGATGATATTTTAAATATGGTCAATGTAGTGATTTATTGCAACGTTATTTAGTGTTAATAATGCATTTTTTGTATATTTTTTTTTTTATTTATAATTTTTTGTTTTTAATAATTTGTTTTTTTTTCTAATTTGTTCACTTTAGATGACAATTTTATTTTTTTAAATTACAATATATTAAAAATTTCTAATTTAATGTTTTAATACACTTTCTTAAAATTTTTTGTTTATTATATTTTTTATACATATTCCATATATAAAACCAGTATGTATAATAATTTTTTCATTACAAATATTTCATCATGGTGTATGAAACAACTTTGTTTAATAATTCTTTTTTTATTTTTAATATTATTTTCCTCTCATGTGTTTGTTAATTTTAAAATTTTCACAATGAAAGTTGAAAACTGTTTTAACTTTTAAACAAAACAACTAAACAAATGAAATTTTTATAACAAGAAAAATAAAGTTAAACAAAAGATCGTAATAACTTTTTTAAATGAAACAAAAACATTTTGTTGCTGTTTTTGTTATCGTTACTGGGGGCAGTTAATGATCACGTGTAGAAAATGCCCCGGGCATTGCTTAATACACATACATACATATATACATACGTATATATGCATATATACGTTTTTTGAAATAAGTGTTTCATTTAATAATGAAAACATTGGAAATTCTCAAGATGTATTAAATGGTGTTGGATTTTTTTTTTTTTTGAGAATATTCAGCAAAAAGTAACAAAAAAACAAAATAAAGTTTACACTTTCAAATTTATTAAAGCGTGACAATCGCTAAAATAAACGAGGGTGTTATCAGAATTATTTAAAGTGTTAATTTAAAACCAACTGAAACCTAAAAACAAGTTTGACAGCATACTGCAATCCTTTTTATGGGATCTTCAGGCCACTCCGAAGAACAGTCAATGCTTAGAACCTCTTGAGTGTTATGGTCTTTAGATAAAGTCTAATTCATTACCAGATTGTGTGTTGTATCCTTGCGGTTACCTTGTTTATTTTATCATGATTTGAGCCAATTTGTACAAAATATCTGTTGATGGACCAACTCCACGGGCTGAATTATTTACGATTCATTAGCTCCCCTGTGTGCCTTGCAAGGCGCACACAGGTCGCAACTTTTGCCATAAGATGTAGCCATATGGACAAATCTCTTACTAAACAGCTCGCGCCTTCTAATCCATTTTGTATACAATTTCTCAGACAGCCAATGGAAGAAAAGGCTTAATGAGTTCGGGGGTCCATTAAGAGCATCAGCTCTCAACCAACTCACCCATCTAACTATCACTCTATCCCCGAAAGATGTCATTGTATCATAGTTATCAAGAAAACTAACTTCTCTTCCTGCGATTATAGGTTTGGACCACAGCCAGAATGTTTCAACCAAGTTAGCCACCTCACCATGATCAGCATCGAGATGGTCTGCAAACAGACCATCCCAGGGCCTTTTGCTGATCTCCGTTCTGCCAATTAACCTTTGCTGAGGGTTTTGGAAGTTCAACACAACATAAGTCATGCGGCTTCCTAGAGTTTTATTTGCTATAATAAACAAGGAACTCCTACCCCTCTATATCCCAAAAAGGAATATTCCCTGGATTGGTGTACACCAAAACAAACCCTGCTCCCCGGGGGGTGAGAGGTTGTAGGTTATGAGATTTACATCAGCATCTGCCTTGTAGGGCTCATCTGATGATAGACCAACTCCACGGGCTGAATTAGTAAAGATCCATTAGCGCCCAGGTGTGGCTTGCAAGCCGCATGCCGGTAGCAACTTTTGCCATAAGTTTGTAGCCATATGAACAAATCTGTTAATGAAGAGCTCGGTTCTTTTAATGTATGCAATTTCTCAGACAGTCAATGAAAGCCAAAGCTTAATGAGCCTCTAACCAACTCACCTATCTAACCGCCACTACTGGTATCTGTTGCAAGACAAAAGCGCCTTGAAGTTTATTAATCCCCTGAAACTGTCATGCACTATAGTTAGCAGGGAAGACTCCTCCCTGCGATTTAAGGTTTCAGCCAAGATGTAGGCACTTCAACTATGATCAAAGCCCTGATAGTCTGCAAGCAGAACCTTCCGCGGGCTTTTAATCCTTGGTGAGGGTTTCGGAAGACCAACACAACATAAGCCAAGCGGCTTCCTAGAGTTTTATTTGCTACAACAAACGGGGAACTTCTACCCCTCTATGCCCCAGAAAGCAGTGTAGGTGTAGGTATAATAGCGATGACCGCCTGTGGTATTAAAGTGGTAAACAAAGCAAACACAATCTTACGCTCATTAGTTTAGTTGTCAATGATACAGCGACGTTCATGCGCACGGGTGTATGAATTTATTTCTTGTTTTATTTTTTGTATTTTGCGTATTTATTACACTTCCCCATATAAAATTTATTAGGAATACGAAAAACATAAATTAATATATGTATTTATTCTTCAATTTTGAGTAAATTATAAGTAAAAAGAATTTTTTGAATTGCGAACTTATTCTCCCAGTGCAAATTTATCTGCACTTAGAGCGTAATTATGTTTTTCTTTTTGGGCATCCCTTATGTACAAGGCAAAACCCGCTCCCTGGAGAATGCGAGGTGATAAAGAGTGAGAGTGAAAGATAAATCAAATACACAAATTTAGCTAAAATTTTTAGAAATTATTATTATACTTTTTTTTGCAAAATTACAAACCGGTTCGAAGGACCATATAGAAATTTGGGCTTGATTGCAGCCAAAGAGCATGCAACGAGTTCGAAAACTTTAATAGTTCACCTAGATAAAAACATGTTAATGACGAGTGACTTAGTCATAACTTTTGATATAAAATAAAGGATGTTTTTTATAGAGGCACTTCAACATGAATAGATAGACGCCTGGACAAGACCTCCAGATTTTGTAAATGAACACAAAACGAGTTTGCCGTGGACCGTGCTTTTCATAAGCGAATTTTCCTTGGCGATCAAGCTCACTTTTGTTTGAACGTATACGCCAATAAACGAAACTGCCGTAGTTGGTGTGATGATAATCCTCAAATGTATGACATACCGAAAAACTGACTTTATGGTGGAATTATTTACTTGTAGTCCATTAAATTGATGCTAGTCAGAACGTTAACTGCCAATGATAATTGCTAAATAGCCATGATTACTGGCTTTTTTGTTCATCAATTGAATAACCATTATATGCAGGAGCTTTGATTTCAACAAGACAGCGCAAATGCCACACAACTCGTGCCACAATTGGTGTATTGAAGTTAACGTTTGGTAAACACATAGTTTCACGTTTCGGACCCGTAAACCGATCTCCAAGTTCGTTCGACTTAATGCCATTAGACTATTTTCTGTGAAGATATCGCTCGTTTATTGCAACATAGTCATAACTAAAAAAGGCTTGTTTCGAGAAAAACACATTTAATTTTTTAGTTTCTATACAAGTCTAAGACAATTTTTTTTTAGAAAATATCTCTTAAAGGAAACAGCTTAAAAGTAATTTGAGTAAATTTTTAGCAAAATATAAAAGGTAGTACTGTTAACAATTCTGTATTGTTAACTCGAAAAGCTCTTTTTTTGAGGTATGACTATGTTGCAACAAAGGAGCGATATGTGGCATTGCTAGTCTAGGTCGATAAGCTCAAAACGATTGGCCATTTGGAGGACAACATTTGTCGGGTTATTGCCGATATACGGCCGGAAATGTTGGAAAAAGTCGTAGACAATTGGACATACTGATTAGACTACGACCAAACCAGCCAAGCCGAGCATATGCCAGAAGGCATTTTTAAATTATGGCGGCAGAAGATCTTTCGAATGAAGTGAAGGCCATGATAATGCAAAAACTCATCTTTGTTTTATTTTATTTCAGTATTATAGGCCTCTACCAAAAACACGCTTTACTGCTAAAACTTTTGATTGGGATTTGCTGTCCAAAAGAAATTTTATTGTTTATCTGTTTTTTTTTTAAGAATTCCTTTTGGTTTCAATCTCAGTTGCCGTATGATTATTATTAAGGCTCGGGGTTCTTTATTTCATTAATTGTAGAGTGTATCATATTGATGTTACAACGAAATATAGTTCGCACTATAAACTACTGGCGTTGTTGCATGCAATGCTGTGAAAAATTTACATTTTTTGGAGTCACTTTTAGGTGAAGTGGTCTTGAAAATAGTTTTTGGATAATGAACCCAGACTTAAATTTTATTGGTATCAATGTTAGAGGCTAAAATAGCGAATAAAAAACTTAGTTGTTTGAATAATTATTACACAGAAATATATCACGGTTTTGGAAGTATGGAATACGGTTCGAAGGACCATAACTTTGTGGGCAGAAAGTTGAAAAAAGCCCTTGTAGATCTCGCTTGCACTGTCTAATTAATCTTCTGCCGACAAACAAATTTTTCATGTTTTCCTAATTTTTACTTTTCATTCATATCAATGAATCGCAGCAACACCGTGTTGATATTCTTGTTGTAATTTAAAAATAGTTTTAGAAGAACGAACCCAGACTTAAAAATAATGAAATAGATCACGGTTTTGGAAGTGCGGAACACGGAAGGACCACAACATTATATATCTAATCTTCTACAGAGTGCATAAAAAGAAATTTTTAATTTTTTCCTAGTTTTTACTTTTTCTTTTCATTCATTTCAGTAAATCACAGCAACACCGTTTTGATATTTTAGTTGTAATTTAAAAATAGTTTTAGAAGAACGAACCGAGACTTAAAAATAATGATTACACTGAAATAGATTACGGTTTTGAAAGTGCGGAATACGTTTCGAAGGAACATAACATCGTAGGCAGAAGATTAACAAAAGCCCTTGAAGATCTCGCTAGCACTGTTTAGCTAATCTTCTGACGAGTGCATTAAAAGATCTTTACATGTTTGCTAATTTTTACTTTTTATTCATATCAATGAATCACCGCAACATCGTCTTGATATTTTAGTTGTAGGTTCTGGTGGAGTTTGAGAAGAATAGTTTGTTTATAATATAAATCATATTTTACTTTTACATGCAGATTTAACAAATTTGCAAAATGCAAGTCACCAAATTTAAACCACTTTTAAGCCTTTTGTTATAAAAAAAAAAATGGAAAAAATCTCTTACAGATTGAGGTCACATATAAAAAAAAAAATCATGAAATCACAATTTGCTTCCGTTACATAGAAATTTCTTTTTTGTTAATAATTTTATTTGTTAACAATTTAATTCGACAAAACCACTAAAAGCGAAAACCGGTTAACTTTTTTTTTTTTTTTTTGTTGCAAAGAGAAGCCTTATAAATAACGAAAATGCCATTAAAGCTGCTTAAATCAACAATTTTTAATTAAAGAAAAACACACACATAATATCGACGTATAAATTCGATTGAATTTCGTTTTATAACCATAATTATTTAACACGTACTTTAACCTTTGATGCGAAATTTTGTAAGATTTTTTTATAGCAAACGATAAATAATAAAGCCAAATAAGTTTTTTGTTTTGCTTTTAAAAACCGAAATTAATTATTTTAAACCGCAATTTCAAGGCGAAAAACTCGAATTAAATGTTAAACATACGTTTAACGCGCCAATTACATGTAAAGCGAAAGACAAGCGTATTTTAAAATCCAAGCGAACCTTTAACGGCAACGTGTTTGAAACAACTAAAATGGTCATAAAGTCTTGCCGGGTCTCTAGTGCGAATTCTTATGAAAACAAATAAATAAAAACTATGCACAGCAAATAGTTTTAAGAGAAATAAAAAGAGAATAGAAAAAGCATATCCAAAAAAAGAGAGAACAAAATGCAACCAAACGAAGAGTGCACAAGAGGGCTCAGAGATGGAGTCTACAGTTCCTTTAAGTTTGTTATATATGCACGGCTGACCACTTAATGGCTTTTGCGCCAGATTTAATGATTTTCAATACTTAAAAAGCAGCATTTCTTCACTTCAGCACTTTTTTAAAAATCCGCTGATATAGCGGGTATCTGCATTGAGTACGTATTGAGATAATACAAATAGCTTGTCTTTTATGTTCCCTAGCTGTATATATGGCTAAATTTTTTTCTGTACAGCCCTAATCATCAGTAGACTCGGATATCTTTGAAAGATATTTTTAAAACTATCGTAATATTTTATACATTAGATGTACAACTTTGCTTCCGCCGTTTTGCAATAGTTAGCAGTAGTGGTAATTGGTAATCGAAACAAATAGATCGTAGATGTCATACAATAAGCTTAGGTATTTGGTAACATAACACTATCGAAATATTAGTTGATTTGTGTTTCATAATAAAATTATTCTCAATTAAAAATGGCAGCTTACGAGCCAAATTCTCGTCGTCTGTCCTGCAAATTTAGTTTTCTGTTTCAATATAAAAAAATCCGGGCTAAGGCTCATCGAAGGCTCTCAAATACCACTATTAGTGAAAGAATAGTGCCGAGAGTGGTTTCAACGTTTCAAGAACTTTGATTTTAACGCCGAAGGCCAGCATGACCATTGAATTAAGGAAGGTTTTCGAAGATGCAGATTTGCAGGCATTACTTGATCAAGAACCGAGTCAAGCGCAACAAAAATTAGCGGACTTATTGGGAGCGACACAAAAAGCGTTTGAAAAACGTCAGGAAGTCACGAGAATGATTCAGCAACAAGAAAGTTTGATTCCGTACGAGTTGAAACAGAGAGATGTTTAATGGCGTTTTTTTGCTTGTTAACAGCTGCTTGCAAGGCAAAGACCAAACACATTTCTGCATCGCATTGTGACTGAGGAGGAAAAATCCCAAGCGCAGAGAATTATAGGGATATACCGGGCATGTTTCTACGTCGACGGCCATACCGAATATTATCATTCCAAAGTCAAGCTCAGTATTTGGTGGAACCAGCTCGGCGTAATGTATTGTGAGTTGTTAAAACCGACTGAAACAATCACAGGCGACTGTTATCGAACGTAATAAATGAGTTTGAGCCAAGCATTGAAAGACAAACAGCCGCAATACTACGAGAGAAGTGATACAAGTGATTTTACAGCATGACAAGTCTCGACACAATTTGCAAAAGTGGTCCAGACATACTTGGAAACGTTGAAACTAGAAGTTCTACCCCACCGTATTCTTCAGACGTTGCTCCCTCTGACTATTTTCGATCAATGGCACACGGCCTGGCTGACCAGCACTACCGGTCTTATACAGAAGGAAAAAATTGGATCGATTCGAGGATCACTTTAAAAGATTACCAGTTTTCAGCGCGGGATTCGTACGTTGTCCAAAAGATAGGAGAAAGTCATGACCAGCGATGGGCAATATTTTGAATCGCAAAGGCATAACGAGTTTTTTATAATAAAGCCTCGAATTTAGAACAAAACCAGTGGTTGTGAGCTTAAAAATAAAAGTGTTCTAATAATACCTTTCAAAACACAAAATATTGTTATTAGAATAAATTCATTTTTCAAGCAAAAAAGTCTACTTTTATAACTTGTGTATCCATATGTATGTCCACGGCGTGTTTTAGTTGGCAACGCTGTTTGTTAAATAAGGAATACATAATTTTAATAGTACTCAGATTTTAGATTTATTGTGTCACGAAAATATTAATGTAATAAACAATTCTCATAAAATTTGATAATGAAAACTGACAAACAAAATTTCTCATTATTCTCTTTAAAAATATCCCAATTTTATTAACAATTTTACCAAAAAAGAATGCAAAATTTTTGTTCTCTCCTACAGTTAAAGAATCAAAAACTATTTTAAGAATTCTATAAACATATTATTAGAGAATATTTCTAACTGTTTGAAAAATTATGTTTGGCTTAACAATGTGAAATATTAGCTTTCCATCCCTGATTCTCAACATGTTTGATGAGGTTTGAATGAACCTTTTTATTTAAGTACTTAAGTGCAGGAATTCTTTTAAATTGTTTTGTTATTTTTGGGTGTGTTCGTTGGTAAACCAAAAAACTAACATAATAAAAAAAGGACGTCAAGTCTTACATTGAAAGAACAATAATAAACTTGGATAAACTAGAAACGTGACGAGAATATTTTAACAAAAAAACTATAAGATTTTAAAGAATTTAGTATATTTAAGCGTTAAAATTTTGCTGTTACGTGATTTTTGAAAGAAGAAAAATATTTTTATTCCAATTAAAAAATTATATACAGCCTGTTTTTTTACTGACGAATAGGGTTGCTCCTATGAAAAATTCGCCGCTGCGTACACCAACCTTGGCCGCTTTGACTTGTGCGGCATAGAAAGGAAGGAGCTCATCGTTTGTTGTAGCAAATAAAACTCTAGGAACTTGCATGTCCTATGGACTTCTGAAATCCCTAACGAAGGTGTAGTTGACAAAACGTAGATCAGCAAACCCACCGGTAGATGCTTCTTGCAGACCTTCTCGTCGCTGATCATGGTTAAGGTGTCTACCTTGGAAGGGTAATTAGTTTCCTTGATAACTATAGCACAATGCCGGTTTTTGGGGGCTAATAACACCCCCGCTGTAATGTTATCTTGTAAGAGATAGCTGTAAGGGTTAAGTGGGGGAGTTGGTTAGGGGCTGATGCTCTTAATGGGTTTCGGCCTATCAACTCATGAAGCCTTGTTTTCCAAGAACTCTTCAGCAAAGGTTTGTTTATAAGGCTACAAATTTATGGCAAAAAGTTCACACCTGTATGAGCTTTGCAACCCTTACGGAGGCGCTGGTGAATCGTGAATAAATCACCCTGCGGAGTTGGTTCATCATCAGATTAAGCAGGTGCAGATGTAAAACAATTTCACAATCTGTGGCGTTAAAGCATCATTTCCGACTTGCAAAATCACTTTTAAATGCCTCTCGGCGTGACCTAATATGGAACGCTATTGCCTTGCTTTTCAATGAGTCCTAATACTCTTAAGCGTAGGGAAATGGCTTATTGTATGACTCCCAATGATAATGCCAGTTCTGCTTGCGTGTGACAACAATCTTTGTCCAGAAATGCTTGGAATTGCTCATCTTCAAAGTTTCTCGGCTGGCCAGGCTGCCTCTACTTGTCTTCTATGTCAAAATCACTACATTTTATTCTCTTGTCCCATCGTTCACAAGCCTTTTTTGAGTTGGTAAGGTTCTATCAACAATCGATAACTTTCTGTAGCCATTTTCTTCAAATGAAAGAAGATTATCAGATTTTCCCACAAAACATCTTTTTTAGCCGCAAAATTCGACATTATCGTAACGATTGAAAAAATTGTATTTTTACACTTTGTCATCTATCGAATACTGAATGACAGATGTTTACGCTTCAAAAAAGGTATTTGTTATCATAGACACAAACCATATGTGACAGGTTTGCCATATGTTGTCCAGGGGGCTAATTCTGTCATTCGTGATCGAAATTACTATCGAGTAGAAAATAATTTCGATATCGTGTAAATTTCTAATGATATGACTCGTTACGTAACGAATCGAGTTATCACTTCAGTGTTGCAAAATACTGACAAAATGTGTTTTACAACACTGCCGAAAATTGTATATATTTGCATACTTGGTGTACATTAAAAAATAAATGAACACACATACGTTCACAATAACAATTCATTTAAATTTGTCATGTATGCGTGTTTGGACAACAAAAAGTAAGTAAATAGAAATAACAATAAATATGTATGTAAAAACAACCATTTAACTATGTATAAGCATATGTATATATGCATTTCTAAAAACAAAAATAAATTCTTGGATATAATAACATGTGACTTCAAATATAAGTACTTGTGTTCTTAGCAAATACTCATCTTTATACACATATACCTGTATATATAAGTCATGAATTAAAAAAAAAGCCTTAAGAACCAAAAATTCTCAACTTAATTTAACTATTATTGCTATTAAAAACAAATTTTTAATTTACATTTCTTTTGTGTTATTCTGTTTGGCTGGATTTCGATAGTACTTTTGCTTACAAGTAAAAAGTCGCACGGTTGCATTCGAATGGTTACTCGCTATCGAATGCCATCATTAGAAATTTCGAAACCTTTTACTCGATATCGAATGAGATAATCCCAAAAGTGTAAAAACTCGCACATTCGAGTAAAAACTCGCTCGTAAGCGAATGACAGAATTAGCCCCCAGATCCACATTATTAGCTTGTACCCAAATACTTTTGGCGAGAAAATTTTAGTGCAAAATAATTTTTGGATGAAAAATTTTTGCAGGAAAAAAGTTTTCTAAAATAAATATTTGTAAAAATTTTAATCGGAAAATTTTTGTATATAAAAAAAATGTATTCTATAAGCAAATTTATTACAAACGGCTTTGGGATTATCAGTCATGTCAGAGAATTCACTTCCATTCAGAATCGTAATTGAATCCGTTTTTTGGTTCTTCTAAAAACGAAAATCTAAAATTTTTTTCGAATTCAAAGCAATTCTATAAGACAATACTAGTTTCATTCTTGAAATTAGAAATGCTTTCATTCCGAAAAGTTTTTTAGTTTTGCGGTTTTCGAAGAACTAAAAAAAAGAATTCAATTCCGTTACCGAATAGAATTGAGCACTACGGCATGGCAGAATAAATTTTTTTAATGAAAATATTGAACTCAAAAATAGTTTGTTAAAAATTTCACAAAAAATTTTTCCAAGTTTTTTTTAACTATAACATTATTTAAAGATGTTTGAAAGCCTTGAGTAGCAAACACAACCATTTCAATATTTGGTTGCTGAAATTCTTAAATTTCTCTGCTGTTCGTCAAGTAAAAAAATTGCTTTCCTTTGTCGTTGCATTGAAGGTGTGAACTATTCTTTTTTTTTCAATTCATACTGTTGACTTCGACTCAAAGCAAAAACAACAAAAAACACAAAAAATTATAATAAAAAAAAAGTTGGGAAATTTTCAAGAAGGTTTCTTTAACACTTGAATGCATTTTCTCATCATTGAAAAGCTTGTGAACACGATATTGAAAGAACACACGAATGAGTTAAGAAAAAAAAAAGTTATAAAAATTCTTAAAGTTCTTTCCTCTTTTTCGTTTTCACAACAATTAAGTGCAGATGAGAGTGCACGAGCAGTGTGTTCGTTAAAAGTTTTTTCTCTTTAATTTGTTGGCAATAATTATGAGAAAATATGTAAATATTTTGTGAAGTTTTGTTGCTTTTTTTTACAAAATGCAATTAACATTTTAACAAAGTAAAAAAAGTGTTGAACAAGAAGATAAGAGAGATAAAAAAAAGGTGATTAAACAAATGTGTTTCAGGAAGTTGGAACAAATTTTTTAAACCATAAAAGCTACGAGACAGATATAAAGTATTGTAATGTTTAAAATAGTAAAGCATACTTTAAGGTAAAAAGCCTTAACATATATTAACGAACATTTAGTTAGTTTTATTGAGACTTCCTTTTTTTCATATTACAGGTTTGGGCAACATTAATTTTGTGAAAACTTAAAACTATAATGTATTATTTTAAAAACATTTTTGTTTGGTTTGTTAATGTGTCACACTTATGAAAATTAAAAGAAAAATATGTTATAACAATATTAAAAATAAATTTAGATATTTACAGTGTTTGCTCCCGGCACTTGTCAATTCTACTAAAGTTTCGTTTACAATTAATGAGCTTACTACTAAAACTTATAAAAAACTTAAATCTAAAACTTAGAATACATAAAAATCAAGGAACACTTATTTAAGAAATATTTAAATATTAGGTGTACAACTTTGCTTCCGCCGTTTTGCAATAGATGGCTGTGGCGGTAAGCGGTAATCGAAATAAGTAGATCGTGGATGTCATACAATAAGCTGGTATTTGTAAACATAACGCCATCGAAATATTAGTCAGTTGGGTCTGCATCATAAAGGTATTCTCGATTAAAAGCCAAATTCCCGTCATTTGCAGAAGGTTTTAATTTTCTACGTTAATGTCAACAAATCTGCGGCTGAGGCTCATCGAATGATCTCAACTACCTATAGGCCACTATAAGTGAAATAACGTGCCGAGAGTGGTTTCAACGCTTCAAGAATGGTGGTCTTGACGTCGCAGACCAGACATGGCAGTGGAAGAGAGACGGTTTTCGGAGATGCAGAATTGGAGGCATTAATTGATCAAGACTCGTGTCAAACATAATAAGAATTGGCAGAAACTTTGGTAGCAACACAACAAGCCGCTTAAAAATGCCTGAACGTCATGGGAATAATTGCGTGCCGTATGACTTGCAGCCGAGAAATGTTGAACTGAGTTTGTTTGGTTGTGAACAGCTGCTTGCAAGGCAAATACGAAAGGTTATTTCTGCGTCGCATTGCGAATGAGGATGTAAAATGGGTACATTACGATAATAACAAGTGTAGAAAATCATAGTGATATCGCGGCAATACTGCCACGTGGACGGCCAAACCGAATATTCACGGTTCCAACGGCATGCTCAGTATTTGGTGGGACCAGCTGGGCGTAGTGTATTATGAGTTGTTAAAACTGGCTGAAGCAATCACAGGTGATTATCGTTGAACAGCTTTAATGCATATGAGACGAGCATTGAAAGACAAGCGGCCTTAATATAAAGAGAGACATGATAAAGTGATTTTACAGCCTGACCCCAAGTTCCAAAAGTGGTCAAATCATACATGGAAACGTTGAAATATGAAGTCCTTCTCCATGCGGCGTATTCCTCAGACGTTGTTCCCTCGGACTATCACTTGTTCCGGTTAATGGAACACGGTTTGGCTGATCTGCACTACCGGTTTTATGAAAAAGGAAAAAATTGGAGCGATGCGTGGATCGCTTCAAAAGCGAAACGTTGCCCAAAAGATGGGAAAAAGTCGTGGCCAGCGATTGACAATACATCGGGTGGTTAAATTTTAAGGCCCAGGTTGAATGTAAACCACACCTAAACGTCAAGTTTTTTTCTACATTGTATTTGACATTTATCAATTTCAGCCCAGTTCAATTTAAATAATGGAAAGATGCGCAATCGAGCAATGGTCAGAATGGTGGCAAGAGATGGCAACAGTGGATGATCAATTTTCGAAGAATATCATCTTCAGTGATAAGGCACATTTTCACCTCAGTGGATTCGTCACTAAGCCGACTTGCCGAATAAGAATCCAAGAATGATTGCCGAAAAATCAATGCACTCGCAAAGAGTGACTGTTTGGTGCGGTTTATGGGCTTGCGGCCTCATCGCACCGGTTAATTTTCCAAAATGAGTCCGGCCAGGCAGTTACTGTGATTGAGATAATAAAGCTATCGTGAGATAAGAACGAACTTTTTGTGGCCCATATTGGAAGATATGGATGTGAACTATATGTGGTTTCAATAGCACGGTGCCACTTGCCGCACAGCTAATGAAACAATGGCTCTTTTGCCGTGTTATCTCACGTGGTGGCGATGTCAGTTGGCGCCAATATCATGTGATTTGACACCGTTGGAGTTCTTTCTTTGGGGCTATTTGAAAAAAAAATGTGTACGTCGATAAGCCAGCATCAATGCAAGAGCTAAAGAATGAGATAATTCAGCGTATTAACGGTATAGAACTACAATTATGTCTCAGCGTCATCGAAGATATGGGCGATTGGATGGAAGTGTGTCGCCTATTAAAATAATTACATTGTATTAATGTAAGACTTTCGTAACAGCTACAAAACAATGTATTTAAAATAATGATGATATTTCATTTCATACTTAATGGTTCATTTGGATTCCTGTAATTGACTCTGGGTGTTACTGCTGTCAAGCAAAATAGCTTCACTGTCCTTGTATTTGTTCATCATTATATAAGCTATTCTTGCATTCAAAGCATGAATTTCTTCGTGTTTGTACTGAAAACTTATTTTCATAAAAGATAGACACATGATAGAATAACTTTCGTAGATATAACGATGTATATGATTTGTTTCTATATCTGGAGTGTTTCTTATTCTATAACGTTTTTTACTTCCGTAAAATATTCGAACAATTGATGTCAAGTACTCTTGGATTTTCGATGACTATATGTACATATGTACATATTTGTTGAAAGTCAACTATGTATGTACATACATATGTATGTAGTTCTGTAACAAATTAAAGCAGAGAAACAAATGCTGGGAGAACAACGTTTGAAATTGAAATGTACCAAAAGTTGACGTTGACAGACCAGATAAAAAGAAATAAAGCAAACAAAATACATACAGCAAGAATAAAACAAATTGTCAAGAAAAACTTTAAATTAGAAGACAAGCACACCCACACTTAAAACTGGGTTGCCATTTATTTCAAAAGTTCATTAAACTTGCTGAGACTAATTTCTTTAACAACTGAGTTTACTACTATTTACTTTTGTCAAAGAATAAATTGTAGATAATAATATACTAATTTTTGCTTAAAAAGTGTGGATAAAACATTTTTTTTAATTCTCATTATGTTTTTGATATATATAGAACTATATGTTATAACATAACATAAAAATATATAAAATTTATTTTTCAAAATAATAGAGTTGATTATTATGTTTACTAGCTTCTGATATTTATATAAAGCAATCAAACCAGCAATTAATAAATCAATCGATAAATCAATCAATCAATCAATTAGTCAATCAATCAATCAACCACTCAATCGGGCAATTAATAAATCAATCAACCAATCCATCAATCAATTATACAATCAATGAAAAAATACATACAGCTGTTTTTCTGTTTCCTAGCTGTAAAAGTAAATATACGAGTATATATATCAACATTTCGTAGGTGCTAATCTAATTCAGAATTTAAATAGAAAAATATTATAAATGTTTTATGAAATGTTGACTCAAACAACAGCTTTATTGATTTAGCAATTTGGGCAACTCAAAAATATTGTTTTGTTAAGTTTTCAAATTTTGGTCCTTCAAAATGAAATGGAACCGTCCTATTATACATCTATATTTTGATTTTTATACATACTTTTTAAAAGTTTCTTAATTTGGTTTTTTCACCTATGAAATGTCCAAATATTGACAGCTAAAAAATACAACAAAAACTGCCATATTTTTAAGGTTTGTGTTTCATTAAACGATTTTGCTAGAAACCACTTTTGGATAATAAAATTTTTGCACAGAAAATGAATAATCTTCGGAAAGCATTTTTTTTTTTTTTTTGGATAACAATGATTTGCTTTATAAAACTTTTTGTAAATTTTCTCGCTAGAAAAATTTTTTCAATAGAAAACTTATTACAAAATTTTTTATAGAAAATTTTTTTCCAAGAATCAAAAACTAATTTTTTTTTTTTAACTTTTTAGACAACACAATTTATTAATAGACAGTTTTTCGGATAACAAACATATGTGGTAAATATTGCGGGTAGCAAAATTTTTTTTGCAGCATATTTTTCAGAAGACAAGATTTTTTTTTAAACAAAATTTATTCATAATAAATCATAACAAATTTCTATAAAAAATTTTGCGAATAACAACATATTGTTGTAGAAAATTTTAAGAGATTTTAAATTTTATTACATAAAAAATTTTTCCATCTTTACAGAAGACTGTACCACAGAAATTTTTTCATTAAAAATTTTGAATAACAAAATTTTTTCACTAAAAAATTTTCAGAGCAAAATTTTTGCATAGAAAAGTTTTTGGAAACAAAATATTTGTGCAGGAAATTAATTCCCAAAAAATCTTGGATAACATAATTTTATAATAAAATTGTTTCGGATAATACGGGTTTTCGTAAAAAATTAATTTTGTTATACAGAAAATCTTTCGGGTAACAAAATATTTGTGCATACAAATTTCCGAATAGCGAAACTTTTCTACAAAAAGTATTGCGGACAAATAAATTTATTCATTAAAAACCTGCGGATAACAGAATTTCTATTAAACAATTTCGGATAGCAAAATTTTCTGGAGAGCAAAATTTATTTATAAAAATTGTCGGATAATATAAATTTCTAAAAAAAATAGTTACGGATAACACGATTTCTTCATAAAAAATAAATGTTGTTCTTTTGAATATTTCTATAGAAGACTTTCCAAACAGTGAAACTTCGGAACAATAAATTTTGTTACTGAAAATCTTCGTATAAGAAAATTTTGCGTACAAAAAATCTTTTGAGAAATTTTAACATAAATCTTTCGAATAACAAAATATTTCTCTAGTAAAATTTACAAATAGCGAAATTTTTCTACAATAAGTTTTTCGGACAAATACATTTTTGCATTAAAAATCTTCGGATAGCAAAATTTATCCACACAAAAAATTTCGAATCGCAACATTTTTGCATAGAAAATTGATTGGATTACAAAATATTTGAACAGACAATCTTTCGGATAACACAAATTATTCCTAAAATTATCGGACATTTTAAGTTTCTATAAAAATTGTTTCGGATAACAGGAGTTTTTCCGTAAAAATAAATTTTGCTACACCGAAAATCTTTTGAATTCTTTATTTATTAATTTTAATATTTGAATATTCTATTGAAGATTTTCCGAATATCGAAACTTTTCTACAGAAAATTTTTCGGACAAATATTTGTTTTTCATTAAAAATACTCGGATAACAAACTTTTTTCACAAAAAGATTTTCGGATAATAATATTTTTACATAGAAAAGGTTTTGAATAAAATATTTATGCAGAAAATTATTTGGAAATATAAATTTCTATATATGTACATAGTTTCGGATAACACGGTTTCTTCGTAAGAACTAAATTTTTTTGTACAAAAAATCTTTTGAATACCAAAATATTTCTGTAGAAGACTTACCGGACTTACGGAATAATAAATTTTATAATTAAAAACCTTCGGATAAAATCTTCATTAAAAAAAATCTTTTCTACAGAAAAATTTTAGAAACAATCAATTATATAATTAAAAATATTCGGATAAAATCTTCACAAAAAAATTTTTCAGAAAACAAATTTTTAACATAAATCTTTCGAATAACAAAATACGTCTGTAGAAATCTTTCCGAACTTTCTACAGAAAGTTTCTCGGACAGGTACATTTTTCGGATATTAAATACATTTTTACATAGAAAATTTTTTGGATAACAAATTATTTGAACAGACTATTTTTCAAATATCAAAATTATTCGGTAGAAATTTCGGACAATATATATCAATAATAATATAACAGATGTTTCCGTAAAAAAAAATACTTTGGTTCTAGAAAAATAATTCGTGTTCAAATATGTTTCAAAGAGCGAAACTTTTTTTTAAAATAAAAAAGGTTTTTCGGGGAAATAAATGTTACCCTTAAAGATATTCGCATGACAAAATTGTACCATTAAAAATATGCAGATAACAATATATCCGTGTGGAACATTTTTTTGGTAGCAAAATTTTTCGAAAAATAAAATTTGTTATAGAGACAACAACAGTTTTTTTTTTTTTTTTTTTGAAGACAAAGAATTTTGCCAAAGACCTCTGAAAAATCGCAACTAATTTGTAAGTCGGTTTAGTCTGTTTAAAACTTGTTTCCGTTTACAGCATGAGAAAAATGCATGACCGGCTTTGTTTACATACATACAGTATATTTATCTGAACATGCATACATACTTATTTATGTATCTACATACATATATCTTGTTATTTATATATTCAAAATGATTTGTAAAATTCATTTACTCCGCCATCAAAGTGTTGAGTTTTAGAAATTAAAACAAATGTGTTTGCGATTTATGTTTTTGTTTTTTTCGTTTTAATAAATAATAAATAAAAAGTAAACCATGTATCCAAGAAACATACACACATACACATACATTTCTTCAGAAAATTGCAGATTGAAAATTAAGAAACCAAGAAACCATTAAAATGAAATACATAAAAAAAGTAACAAAAGACATTCCTAAAGCATGACGCTGTGACGCATGCGCAACAGTATAAATATATTTGTAATTTTGTATGAATATGACATTAACAATTGTATAAAAGTTAAGGTAAGTGGTAAATGGCTGGATGTTGCGTTGCCTGTTTAAACATAAAGAAAGATGATTCTTTGTTTGCTGTGGCTTTTTCTGCGTTATTCATACAAAAAGAAAAAAAATGAAACCTTCAAACCATCTTGATGATCATGAAGTTCTTTTTCTTTTAAGCACAAATAGTCAATTTATGTAAACACCAGCTCTTTTCTTTTCTTTTCTTTGAGGGCTTTAAAAAGAAACCAGTTTTAGAAAAATACGTTAAATTAAAAAATTCTTGATACAAATAAAAATATTGGAGGATAAAGAAAAGAAGGGGTTAAGAGAATTATGCAGCTGGGAAGAAACAAGTAGTAACATGAGATGGTTGCCAAAATATAAATTTTTATTGGAAAAATTTAAAACATCTTATAATCGATCTTAAATCGCTTAATATTAATTAGGCACAGAAAATGCTCTTTCTTCTAAAATTTTTTATATTATTATGATTTTTATTTATTCTTCAAAAAATAAAAGTTATATATTAATTTTTATTTATTCTCCAGAGAACAAAAGCTATTCTTTAAATTTTATTTATTCCTCAGAAAATAAAAGTTAATTCGTGGGTTTTATTCACTCTCCAGAAAATAAGAGTTATGTTTCGTTTTTAATTATTCCACAGAAAATAAAAGATTTTCTGGATTTTATTTATTTGTCAGAAAGTTAATTGTGTTTCTTGCAAGCAAATAAAATTGAACGAAAACTGTTATTGCTAAGCAAAAAATAAAACGCGAGAAATAATTTTTATTTTCTAAGCGCACAATAAAGATCAAACCAATATTATATTATTTTATTTACATCTCTGGGTACGGAGAATTATTAATAATACAAAAATATGTATGTTAATAACTAAAAAATAAATACAGCGTGATCAGAGAGCAAACGCTGTACAAACAATGCAGACAATTAACAAAATGCATATGTGATTCCATATGACAGAGGAAAATTCAATTGCTGAGTGGTTAAAGCAGCAGTTAATGGGTGCTATTGAGCAGTGTAGCGCCTATGAAACAGCTAGTTGTTCCCCAGCTAAAGGTTTGATTATTATTTTTATTTCCTTCTTCAATCAAAATCACTGCAAATTGTATTATAAAAAAACGTTTTCAAGAAAACCTTAAGAAAGGAAAAATTTGAACTAAAACCCAATGTACAAATATACAAAAACAAAACTCTAATTTAATTATTATTATATTGTGAAGAATAACTAAAAATCTGGAAATAACTTTAATTTTCTGACTTTTATTTTGTGGAGAATAAATAAAATCCAAGATTAGCTTTTATTACCTAAAGAATATATAAAAACTAGGATATAACTTTTAAATAAAAGTTGAGAATTAACTTTCACTTTTTAAGTGAACAATAAAACTCAAAAATTAAGTATTATTTTAAAAAAAAAAAATTATAAAACTCAACAAAAAAATGTTATTTGCTGAAGCATTTAAAATAATTAGGAATAATTTTAATTTTCTGAGGAATAAATAAAAATCAAGAAAATACTTATATTTTCTGATAAATAAATAAAACTCAAGAAATAAAAATTTTATTTTTTATTTTTAAATAATTTTTCTTTCCTTAAGGATTACAAATACCATTAAGGAATAACTTTTGAATAATTGCAGAGAATACAATTAATTCCTACTTTGGGATGCACAGTAAAAAGGGGAAGACAATTTTGACTTTCCAATGGAGTTCAAGTCGTTAAGTTGAAGTAAAATAGCAAATTAATATTTACATCTCTGGGTACGGAGAATATTATAGTATAGTATTTATATAGAATAGTGGTTAAAGCAGCAGATCATGGTACGTCGAGGCCCGAGTTCAAATCCCAGTGGGTGCTGATGAGTAGTGTAGCGACTACGAAACATGTCTCCCAGCTAAAGATTTCATTATTATAATTCTTGTCTTCTTCCATCAATAACTATTGATCACAGCAAATTTGTATTGTAAAAAAATCCTTCTTAAGAAAAAAAACTTAAGAAAAGAAAAACTTGAACTAAACCCCGATGTACATATGTACAAACCAAAAAATTTTTAATGTAAAATAGATAAATAAGTTACTAGGTATGCTTATCTAGGTCTGCGTATAATTACTTACCTTTGGGATATGGGTTTCTGGGTTATTTTGTTACTCACTGGTTTATTTGGTTGCCAGGTAAGTAAAATTTCTGTTACGGTTTACACGCCAAGTTTAAGAAAGTTTAAGATAAAGTATATAATTCAACAATATGTTTAGCAGATGGCCGCAACTACGCAATTAAAAAATGAAAAGTTTTCGTTTTAATATTAAAGCTACAGCCGGCTGTTCTACTTGCTGCTGGAACTTATAATTATAGCAAGTTGTTGTACTTTAGGGTGACCGTTTAGTCGTATAAAACTACATAAGCAATTCAATCTCTTTTTTTTAATACAATATTTAAGACTTTTAATTTTGTGTCCTAACCAAGTTTTGTTAACTTTAATTTTTGAAGAATAATTACAAATCAAAAAATAACTTTTATGTTCTGATAAATAAATAAAAATTTCAGCAATAATTTTTATTTTATGAAAAATATTTATAAATTAGGATATAACTTTCATGTTCTGAGGAATAAATGAAACTCGCAAAATAATATTTACATTTCAACAAAATTTCCTACGACTACGTTGATGCGGCTCTCTTATATCTCTTGCTATAGTGCACGGCCGGTAGTCCCATAAAAAAGTTCTAGTCCTTTGTTAATAAAACTTACAATAAATCAATAAAAATAAACGCATTTAAAGATTGTCTTTATAATAGGGATTATCTTGATTATGCTTTGTGAACTTCTGTTTTAAAAATTGAGAAATAACTTTTATCTTATGAAGAATAAATAAAAACTAAGAAATAATTTTTTTTTTTAAATTTATTTATTTTTTTTAGTATATTTTGCTATTTTTTCTTTCATAACTATTATAACATTACGTAAAATAAAAAAGGGGAAAAAGACAACTGAACATAATTACACACATACATACGTATTGTATGCACATTTTTTACAAACTTTTTGTGCTAAATTCTTGGCAAGAAAAAAAATATTTTACAAGAAGAAAACCACGTAAAAAACAGAGATAACAGAAAAGTGGCAATAGATATATTTATATACAGAGTTATGTATGTACAAATGCCATAGTTGACAATAATTTTGGTTTAAGTCTTGTGAAATGAACTCTCAGACACACTAAAAATTATCATCAGCAGTTAATCTGGCTCAAATTAAGCAATCACAAAAAAATACCTCTTGTTTCAAAGGAATTTTTGGCAGTTAAAGTAATAGGCACAATGAAACCATGAAATCGAATGAATGGCAAAAAATAAAATTGGCGCCTAATTTCAGGATAATTAGTTACAATGCAATAAAACCTCAACCAAATGATAAAAATTATAAACATTCATACATAGGTACATACTTATAGGTATAAGATTTGTTAATGCCCCCAATATTATTTACAAAATAAGTAATTACTTAAAAAAATCTTAAACCAGAAATTTTTAGCCAAATAAAAAGTAAGAATTTGTTAATACAAAAAATTAAAATCTTACTGTCTCATGGAGCCCCAACGACGATTGGCTAAACTGTCTGGGTTTCTGAAAGGAGAAGAAAAAAAAAAGTTCAATTTTCATCAAAATCAAAGTGAAGAATTTCCAAAATTCTTTTAAGAAAACAAAACCAAAAAACAATGTAAGAGGTAGTGAAATATTTCTAATGATAACCGCTCTCTTAAAGTGATAATTTTCTATGTTCTCTTATAACAAGATACCGTAGAGGTGGCATAAAATCGTACATGAAATGACTATAAAATACCGTAAAGAAGCTTTAAATTTTTTAAAAAGGAAGGTGGAAACCATTTCTAATGAGGAAAACTGATAACAGCCCAGTGAAAATTTTGTCACATACATCTTCGATCTAAGACCACTGTCTGTGTACAATTCCAACTTACATTTACACAGCGATGGCCTAGGCCGTAAGATGCATCCAACACTGAATACATTGTAAGCGAAGATTGGGTAAGTTCAAAACTATATTATTAGCATTTGTTTTCTTCTTTGTTTCTTATGTACAAGTGTCTTGGTTTTCTGAAACGGTGTAACATGTACTTCATTCCGTCCGTCGTTGTATTCCATTATCGACCGAAAATGGAATACAATTCGCATGCTTGGACCGATGCCACAAAATCTATTTTCGGGTTACTCGATCGTTTGCAGGAGAGGGCGAAGAAGCTTATCGGCGACAGTAGGGTATCCAACTCTACTCTATAAATACTACTCTCTTTTTTCCCCTTCTCATAACGTGTTTTCCTAGTTACGGCAAAATGCACTGCATATGTAGGAGTCATCCCTTAATCACTGGTCCAAGATAAAAAAATAACACGTTTTGTTACAAACAATAAAGATTTTTGATTCAACTAGATACGAATTATCGGACTTTAGGAACTTCAGATCCTATTAGATTGCTTCAAATCAACACCGTTTAGTCATACTACATATACAAGCAGTGGCTGCATATAAGGAGAGTATAACTTGTGGAGTTTTCTTTTCTAAAATAGAAAATGTTGCTTGTGACTAGGCAACATTTTTTGTTCTAACCGGATTTTTAAGAAGTGTTACATATTTTACATTTATAAAAGAACAGAAAATATTTTACAAAACAATAACTTACAAGTGTGTGTTTATGCTAAACTTGCTGTGTATAAAAAAACGTTAGCTTTACTAATATAAAACACATACATAGAGTAAATTTTAGCGATAATTCAAAGTCATGTCTAAAAGGTGTCTTTTTTCTGTAATGAAAATTTTTTTTGAAAGATAAAAGGCACGTTTTCAATGCAATATCTGTACACTTTTAATCTTATTTTAAGAACGTAAACAGTTTCGCAATATTTTGTTCTTACAAAATGTGAACAGCTTGTATTACCATGTAAACGTAACTTAAAGAGAGTTAGACACGATAAAAATGCTTAACAAGCATGGTAATACTATGTGAGAAAATTTGTTACTATATGTGATACCACTGATGCTTGATGGAAAATAAAATTTTTTTGTATTTTCTGGCATGCTTGCTATCACATGCATGATTGTATCTAGTGAAACCCATCAAACACGAATAAAGTTTTATTATTATCAAGGCGAATTCATAACAGACGAAATTGAGAGCGCAGCAGGAGCCTGGTAAGGTCCAGAAACGACACTAATCCGACTGATAATTTTCACCTTTCCAAGTAATTCAAAGCTTCAGGAAATAGTTAAAAGTTTTGCTTTTCGTGTTTTTTTTATAATTTTTTATGAATTCCTTTTTGTCTTTATGTTTTTCCCCTGATAACTGAAAAATATTTTTTTTGTAATGTTGTATTTATTGTTCTGCTGCATTTACCTGTTATGAATTCGACTTGATTATTATTTTGTTTTCATTGTGAATGATTGTCGGGGAAAAGAAATTAATTAAAAAGCAATAAAAAGAATTTAATGAATTTAAATTTTCATTATTAGCTAGGCAAATATAATAGCAATAAATACAACACTACGAAAAAAATATTTTCCAATTGTCAAGGGAAAATATAAACACAATAAGGAATTCAGAAAAATATAATAAAAAAATATCTACAAGAAAAGAATAGCTTTTAATTATTTCGTGAAAATTAAAGTCTCAGATCAAAGAGCTTGGAGAGGTGAAAATGGCCAACCAAATTGGAGAGCATTCTGGATCATACATCAAGCTCAAGCTACAATACAAAATTAAAAAACAATTTTAATTTTTTTTTCAAATTTCTGTTAATTATTCCATTGACATCAGAAACAGATTCTTATTAAAAAAAAGAAGCTGATAACTTTTGCTAATACCACGCATTATACGCGTTCTAAGCGGCTGTCAAAAAAGTAGAATCAGTGCAATTGTATGAGACAAGTTACACATCAAGCACACAAAGCATACTGCGCAAAAAGTAGGTTTACCTTCTACTTTTGCACGCGTCATAAGCGTTATAAAAACTGTCAGTTGTTTTTGATAGCCGCAGATCACAATTCATTTCATTTTTTTAAGTTATCGCCAAGAATAGTTGTGTCGTGGATTGTTATTTTATGTTTTTGTGTTAAAAAAATGTTTTTATTTAAAGAAAAATTCAAACACAACAAAAAACTTATCGAATGAAAAGCGTTGCATGTAACTTGAGTTTAGAAAACTAAAGAACGAGTAGAAAGTTTTAAACTCGTAAAAAAAGCAGCGCATATAACGCATGATATGGACCAAGGTGCATTAACGTATACACGGTGGCAGCACTAGAACAAAATTACAACAATGCAACAAAAATCGGCATCTGGTAAGCTGTGTTTATCAAAAATATTTGTAACTATTTTCACAATTATAAACTATGAATGTACCTTTTCATAATTATAAATTTTATTTATTTGAATTATTTTTATGTTCACAAAATAATTTGTATATGTTTAATTCAGAATAAAACACTAAATTCACTTTCAAAAATGTAAACAATACATTTGACGTAAAATTGCCAGTAGCAAAAAATTGTGACATGCCGTAGTGCTGCCACCGTGTATACGTTAATGCACCTTGGTATGGACCTTCAGCTTTATCGTTATTATTTTAACCAAACAGGTGGCAGCACCTTTTATGTTTTGTTTACAAAACAAAGATAAAATTTAAGAGATTTTTTTTTCCTGCAAGTAGTGTTAAGAGACTTTTAACAAATATTAAATCTCCGCAGAGCGCTGGAAAAATTAAAACAAATTTCTGATTCATTGGCAAAATATACACAAGCAAGTGAATAAACCAACAAACAAATACTAATGTATTTGAGGCACCAGCAGCCAACAAAAAGTCAGGGTAGTTGGGTCAAGATACTACATTTTGTTTTTGTTTTTATATTTTTGCTTTTTGAGCTTTCGTTCGTAATTTGGCTTAAAAAGCAAAACATAAAATAAAAAAAATTCGTAATAAATAAAAATGTTAAGCCGCATAACCGGTTTCCAAACAACGAAAGCAAAAAATATGACTTAAATAAAAATATGCAATTTTAGCACAAATGCCAAATGAAATTAAAAAAAAAAAAGATTTACACTAACCAGTGAAAGAAGGGGAAAGAGCAGGTAAAAATGAAATAAACGACACTAATTTTAAAGCGAGCTTAAACCAAACAAAAAATTTAGGTATATTTCTTAAAACGCATGACGTCAAAATGAGTTCTAAGAAATTTAACTTCAACGGTATTTCGTATACACATACTCGTATGTAGATGGGTATTAATTAAATTGTTATAGTGAAATTGCTTTAACAATTTCATTAAGCAATCTTTTAAGGAAAAATATGTAATAGATGTTAAATAAAAAACTTACTTGGTGGGCGTACGTCTAAGACTCATGCGTGCCCAATTATCGCGTGGTATGAAATTTAAGTCATCATCATCGCTAAAAAAAAAGGTTTTAAGAAAATAAAATTAATTAACAAAAAGATGAAAACAAATTAAAAACTTCTTACTGTTGTGGTGTTGATGAAGTGCCACCACCGTGCGGTGCCAAATCCAATTCTATGCCCGAACTGCCATTCATATTGTTATTGCCGTCATTGTTGCTCACGGAATGATCAACATGATCATGTGCGGAATGTATGCTAACTAATTCATTTTCTCCATAACCTTCAAAAGATTCACCATCTGACAAGGAAGAACACTGTGATTTACCAGGATCTGAAAAAAAAAATTTTTTAAATATTTTAATGCGTATTCAATTTAAATTATTTTTCAAACAAAGCTGTTATACAAAAATTCTTCTCGAAAAAAAAATATTGCTTACAATATTATATAATATACTATATTCGTAATATTATATACTATTTTGGTATATATAATAGAAAACGAAATTTTCATACAGAATGTGTCATTGATTTACACCAGCACTTGCCTTGACGGCCTTATCAGATAATGGACCAACTCCACGGTATTAATAAATCACGATTCTCCAGAGCAAGGTTCACACAGGTCGCAACTTTTGCCATATACATGTAGCCATATAGGGAAACCCCTTGCTGAAGAGGTCGGGCCTTCTAATCTATCTTGTATCAATTATCCACATAGTCAATGGAAGACATGGCTTAAGGTGTTGGCAGGCCGAAGCCCATTAAGAGCATCAGCCTTTAACCAACTCATCCGTTTAACGTATCATAACTGGTTTCTTATATAAAAGGCATCTGCAGCAAGACAACAGCTCTTCGCAAGTTATTAGCCCCCGAAAACCAGCATGCACCCACCATTCTCCCCTTCTGCCACCTTACCCCTTAAAGACAAAGCCAGAACGTTTTAGCCAAGATGTAGGTAGGCACCTCAACCATTATCAGCGCCGGAATTGCCGGAAACCAGAACTTCTCGGGGGCTTTGGCGATTCCAGTTCTGCCAATTATAGCCCTTGCTAACGGTTTCGGAAGCCCAACACAACATAAGTTATGCGGCTTCCTAGAGTTTTATTTGCTACAACAAATTAGGGACTCGTTTCCCTCTATGCTCCAGAATGCAGTGTACCCTAGTTTGGTGTACACCAAGACAAAATCTGTCTCGGGGGACATTATAGCACAACTGTGACATTGATTTACATCAGCACTTGCCTTGACGCCCTAGTGTGATGATGGACCAACTACACGGGGGAATTATTCACGATTCACTAGGGTCCCCGTATGGCTTGCTAGACTCTCACAGGTCGCAGCTTTTCGCTATAAGTTTCTATATATGAAATATATGAAACCCTTGCTTAAGAGTTCGAGCCATCTAATCCCTCCTGTGTGCAATTTCCCAACAGTCAATGGAAGACAAGGCTTAGTGTGAGTTGGTAGCATTAGCCCTTAACCAACTCACCCCTGTAACCATCACTCCTGCTTCTTTACATTACAAGTATCTTTTGCAAGACAACAGCACCTCGGTGGACTGTTAGTCCCCTTACAAGATAAAGACGGAAGGGATTTCTGCTTCGCATTGCAACTGGGGACGAAAACTGGGTTTATTACGATAATCATGGGAAAATCCCGACCATGCTTCCACGTCGACGGCCAAACCGAAGTTTTTGTATTAAAAAAAAAAATATAGAAAAATATGAAAGGAAAAGAAAATATTTTTATTTCAAATTATTTGTTTTTGTTGGTTTAATTTTTCAAAAATATTCCACAAATTGAAATTAAATAAATATTATTTGGCCTGAAGAAGCTATCCAAAGGAAAGCGAAATATTGCCAGATAATTAAAAACCAAAAAAACTAAAAATTCAAAAAAGACCTTAAGCTCGAACAATTACACATATTAAGAAAAAAAAAATCATGGTTCCTACGTTATGCAGAGTATTTGATCGGACCAGTTTGGTGTAGTGTATTATGAGTTATTAAAACTGACTAAACCAATCACAAGCGATCTTTATCGAACGCAATTAATGCGCTTGAGCCGACTATTGAAAGATAAACAACGAGAGACATGATAAAGTGATTTTACAGCATGACAATGCTCGACTCCATCTTGCGAAAGTGGTCAAGATATACTTGAAAACGTTGAATTGGGAAGTCCTACCCTACTTGAACTTTTTTCCATACATTGCTACGTCGAACTATATTCTTTTTAACCAACGTCAAACCGCCTGGCTGCAAAGCACTTCTGGTCTTATGAAAATGTCAAAAATTGGATCAATTCGTTGATCGCTTCAAAACATGACAAGTTTTTTCACCGCAGGATTCGTATCTACCCGAAAGATGGGAGAAAGTAGTGGCTAGCAAGGAAAAATACTTTGAATTATAAATGTATACCCATTTTTTTATAATAATGCCCCGAAATTCGGAAAAAAGGCGGAACAAAGTTGTACACCTATCATTATATGAGATAATACTATTATGCGAACTCTATTTGATAAAAATGTCAACAAATACTTCTATACACAACTCTTACAGAACTTTTATATGCAAAATTTTTGTATAAATTCATAAAATATTTAATACTTTAGTACTATATATATAAATTTCTTTCAATACGTACGAGTTCAATACATACGAAAAATACTCTTATACACAATACTTTTAAAACTGTTATACGCAAATTTTTTGTAGAAATTCATAAAATATTTAAAATTTCAGTGCTGTCTATTTAATTTCCACTCTCTGCATAAAGGAACTGTGAAAAATAGTCTTATATACAATACTTTTAAAAGTGTTATACGCACATTTTTTGTATAAATTCATAAAATATTTAAAATTTCAGTGCTGTCTATTTAATTTCCATTCTCTACATAAAAGAAATGTTAAAAATACACCATACTTGTAAATCTGCTATACGCAAATTTCTTGTATAAATTCATAAAATATTTAAAATTTCAGTGCTTTTTCTTTAATTTCCACTCTCTGCATAAACGAACTGTGAAAAATACTCTTATATACAATACTTTTAAAAGTGTTATACGCACATTTTCTGTATAAATTCATAAAATATTTAAAATTTCCATTCTTTACACAAACGAAATTTGAAAAATACTATTATACTTTTAAAACTGTTATACGAACATTTTTTGTATAAATTCATAATATATTTAAAATTTCAGTGCTGTCTATTTCACTTCCATTCACTACATAAACGAAATGTGAAAAATACTCTTATACACAATACTTTTAAAACTGTTATACACAAATTTTTTAAATAAACTCATAAAATATTTAAAATTTCAGTACTTTCTAGTTAATTTCCATTCTCTATATAAACGAAATATGAAAAATACTCTTATGTACAATTCTTTTAAAACTGTTATACGCAAAATTTTACTATAAATTTATTAAATTCGTAAGATTTTAGAGCTTTTTACGTAATTTTCTTTCAATACATAAACGAAGTATGAAAACTAGTATGTATGAAAGACAGAGACTATAATTTCTTGTTTTTATTCTAAACTGTTATACGAACAAGTAAAATAAACAGATAATTAAAAACCAAAAAAACTAAAAATTCCAAGAAAGACCTTAAGCTCGAACAATTACACATATTAAGAAAATAAGTAAAATTTGTAAAATTAATAGCCAATCAACTGAATTAGCAATTATTCACTTATTTCGATTTGTATAAAATAGTATAAACGTCGCCCCGTTTATAACTACCTGTACTTGAGGGCGGACTGGAGGGCGTAGAACAGCTGTCACCGGAATCATTTGTGGCATATAAATAATTTGTATCAGGTTTGTTGTTGCTCTTAATACTGGGCATTGGCGCCATTTTGAATATATTTTATTAGATATATATAAAAATTTATTTTGATAATGATAGCGCCAATAGTGCAGGAATGCTGGAATGAAAAGATATAAATGAAAATTAGTAAATGGAAAGTGCACAACTATTTTATATTAACTTGTAGAGGGTGTTTTTTTAAGCCCGATTGAATTTGAAATTGTAAAAAATAACACAAAAAATTAAATTGTAATCAAAATTTTTTTTTATTCGAAAGATCAATACGTGACATTAACATTTGAAAATGATTTCGGGCATATGGGCACCGCGGCTGTTCTTGACGAAGCGCATTCTGGACGTCCAATTTTGGGCCACTTTTTCGAGCACTGCTGGCCGTATGTCACGAACAACACGAACAATGCTGGCCTCCAAGGCGTCAATTGTTGCTGGTTTATCAGCATAAACCAGTGACTTCACGTAGCCCTACAGGAAATAATCGAGAGGTGTCAAATCGCACGACCTTGGAGGCCAATTGACAGGTCCATTTCTCGAAATCAACTTATCGCCAAATTTTGATTTCAGTAAGTCGATGGTTGCGTTCGCCGTATGGCACGTAGCGCCATCCTGTTGAAACCACATCTCCTCTGGATCAATGTCATCCATATTTTCAAACAAAAAATCATTGATCATGGTGCGGTAACGATCTCCATTGACCGTAACGCGAGCTCCGGCCTCATTTTTGAAGAAATAAGGTCCGATGATGCCACCAGCATGAAAACCGCACCAAACAGTGCATTTTTCTGGATGTAATGGAGTCTGTAGGGTCTCTTGTGGATTGGTCTCACTCCATATGCGGCAATTTTGCTTATTAACAAACCCGTTAAGCCAAAAATGCGCCTCATCGCTGAACACAATTTTGCGATAAAACAACGGATCTGATTTTCAAAGTAAATTTGGATAATTTCGTAGCGTTCAAGCGTGAGTCTATTCATGATGATTTGTCAGAGTATACTGAAACAAATAAAAAAATGTTTCATCAAAATTTAATTTTTTGTGTTACTTTTTACAATTTAAAGTTCTATCTAGCTTAAAAAAACACCCTTTATTTAACCTTAATGAATAAACAAAGTTTTTATTTTAATACAGTTCAAATTAAATTGCTGAACACATTTTTTATTTGCTAAATAAAGAAGCTAAATTTACAACAATATTAAACCAAATAAACGGTAAACAGAGAAAAACCCGAAAAAGTTTTTTATCGTTTCTATCCTTGACACCAATTTAAATAGTAGAATATAACTAAAGTTACTCGAATTCCCATTTACTGCACTCAATTTACTAACAATTCTTCTTGGTCTGCTATAAAGTAGTATAGCAGACCAAGAAACACACTTCGCGGCAAACGAAATTTCGACTCATTTCTGTTACTACGAGAATGTTTATTGGTGCAGGCTGCAAGTACAAAATAGAAGCTTTGCTGCACAGACGGCGTTCAAATTTTTATTTGCAAATAGAAGATGCTTTTTATGGAGGTATAAAGCTTTAAGTTGGCAGTACTTTTCCAACTGACGACCATTTTGTTAGCTGTAAACACGGTTAGCAATTTAGCGCCTTTCGTGCTATATTTAGCGTTTTTCATTACCTAGAAAGTGGCATTTTTTCGCCACAGCGCTTTTTTTTAAATCCGCTAAATTAGCGCTTTTTTATGCATTTCTTAAGAAGTCTGTATACATTTTTATGCTGATGTTGAATGATATTATTATCAATTCTATTATCAATACATCAATTCTATTTTTGCCATGTTGTAGTCGGTAGCCTGTTGTTTTTAATGTGTTTAAGACATTTAGGTGCTGTTCATAGAACACAGACGAGCAACTCGTCTAGAAAATGTGTATGAAAGGTACTCAATTTTTTGAGTGATTTCCATATAAAATTTTTTAGACAAATGCTCGTCTGTGTTCCATGAACACCACATTAAAATTTTCGATTTAAAAAACTGTTTAGTATAATTTTTGTGTAGTTTTGTAACTGCTGTCATACTCATTAAATATTAAAATATTAACAAACTGAAAAATATCAAAATGTACAAAATTTAACTGGCAGGTAATTATTGTTAATTATATTTAGATTTCCAAGACCCTTCACTGTCGTACACTAATATGACGCTGTAATTGTATTTTTTGTTTAACACCAAACACAAAAAAAAAACTTATTTAAATAGGTATTAAGCGAACAGCAGGTTCTATTCGTTTATTGAAAGCAAACAAAATTTTCTATGAACGCAAATAATATGAACATCAACCTGTTGAATTTCTTGTAAAACTCGCTTAATATTGTATTGCTAAAGTAAACAAATTGCTTGAAATAAATAGCGTGTTTAAACGAAAAAATAAAACAATAATAATAAGAATGAATAAAAACACATAAAGCGGAAAACGGTTTTGAATTTCATTAATTTCACATGAAACGTTTAAAAAGTAAAGAGAGGTATTAAAAACAAAACAATAAAAGTAAGAAAAGGAAAGTTCTTAAATCATATTTTCAAAAGAAGCAATAATTACATACATATGAACACAGGGTGTGCTAGAAGTCAACGTCACGCAGAAACAGGGTGACAAGATTGATTGTAACCATCATGAGAAAAATTAGAAATAAATCGAAAAAAAAATTTTTACTCAGTTCAGTTTTATTGGCCGGCAAGAGATTTGATATAATTTTGCCGAAGTTCAGCGACATTGATCGTCAAGAGGACGAGCTGGAGATCTTTGCAGATGAATCCAAATCGGATTCAGGAGTTGGTGGGGCTATCTTTATTCATTCCTATATATGAGAGAAAGATTAGTTTTAGGCTGCAAAATGGGTGTAGGTATAAATCGCGACTATAATGAGGGCAGCTAACTAGTTGAGGTACTACAGGATTTACTGATATAAGGTGTCGCTGAATGCACTATAGGGGGTACGTGAATGCCGGATATCCTTGAACGAGATAGGGAGACATTCGAACCAGGAACTTTGACGGGTAGGGAAGCCCGGAAATGTTGTAACAGACGAACTGGAAAAGTCCGGAGTCTAGCTACAACAAAGTGATGTAGATTGGATTGTTGAGCTTCAGCTCCAAGAGCTGTAAGATTGCACAAAGTATATGATGAAAGTCTGAGCTCCAACTGCAACAAAGGAATGCAGATGGGATTATGGAGCTCCAGCTCCAAGAGCTTTAAGAAACAAGTACAGCGTCAAGTTTTAAGGACTGCACAAGGTATATGATCTAGTGAGGTTACCTGCCTCTTGTATGCAATTTCCCTATAGCCAATGGAAGTAGTCAAAGTCCATTAAGAACATCAGCCATTAACCAACTCACTTGTCTAGCCATCACCCCTGATCCATATAGTAAAGGTATTTGTTGTAAAGCAACCGCACCTGGGGTCATGCACCAAAGTTATCAGGAAAACTAATTCCTCTTCCTGCGATTTTAGGTTTAAAGTACAGCCAGAAAGTTTCAGTCACGGCAGGCACCTCAACCATAATCAGCACCGAGAGGTCTACAAGGCTGAGGCTTTTTTTAATTTATTTATTTATTGAATCTTCAATATATGAACTAACAAATCTTAATACTAAACATAAACAATTAAATCAGCCCAGCCAATGCTGGACAAAAAACGGTTTATTTTGCGCGAACAATATCGGTAAAATCACCTATTTAACGTTCTCATGGCGGCAAGGTTATCCCTTCTTCTCAACCGAGAGTGGCCGTTAAAATTAAGTGGGTTGCGTGCAAGCGGATTTGGGTGTAGTTCCAGTTCACTGATATACTTGCCTGATCGCGTACTTAGAGAATTCGTGTTTTGCCAACGGATCAAACATATGCTTATGAATTCGCGAGTTTTTTACATACCGTGGAGCTGCAGTAATCGTTCGAAAAATTTGGTTTTGTCGTCTTTGAATTTTTCAATGTTAGATGTTGAGGCGGTGCCCCAACATTGAATTCTGTAGCACCATATATAGGCTTTAGAATTGCGTTACATAACAAAAGTTTGCAATCCAGCTTTAATATCGAATTGCTGTACATAAGCCAATTTAAATGCGCTGCTTTAAATTTTAACTTCTTGACTTTCGCATCAATATGGGGCTTCCTTCCACGTAAGCCTACGATCGAGGTAAATACCAAGGTACTTGAGTTCATTGCGCTGCGGAATAAGTGAATTGTTAATTTGTTTACGCAGTGTGAAGTTTTCGGCTTATTTTAAATATGCTTGCTAGTTATTCGTACTTAAGTTTTTGAGTACGACTCGCATTAAAGATAGTAGAAAAAACTTAAGTCTATTACCAGCTTTTCTTCTGTGTATAGAATGACTAAACCAGGGATGCCCAAAAGTTCTTTATGAAAGAGCAAACACCAATACATTTAAGGAAAAACTAATTTTATTTAATAAGTAAAACATACGAAAGTGTTGTTGCTTTGCACTTGTATGTGTACACACATCTGTGTATATTAGAGTGCACAGCCCATAGCTAAATGCTTTTACACAAACAAATAAGCACCAAGTACAAAGGGCTTGGGTACTCCTGGACTAAACGAGTCTTAAATGCTGCTAAAATTAACATCTTTGAAAAAAGCTATTTTAATGCAAAAAAATCCGATTTGTAGAAGGTGTACTTAGGGGTGCTTTAGTTATGACTAATACTGTACATATGAACACATTTTCTCTTGAAAAAATTAATTAAACGCCTACAACAGATCAAACATATGTATTTTGTTTGAGTTTTAATTTTCCATCTTCCATATGTTCAATTTAATTTGTTGTTCCAGCTAACGAAGAAACTCAATATATTTTCAATATTTTTTGCACTTGAATTGTAAAATTTTCAATTTATTAAAAACATGCGGTTAGATTTATCAATTAAATCTCACAGATATTTATTGACTTGCAAACAAACATATGTCGTTACAAGGGTGTGAATATTAGAAACGGAAAAACCAGCAGGCAAAAAAAAAACAACAATAAGTGGCTAATACCTTCATAAATTAACAAAATATGTACCTGTGAACAAAGTTGTACGAATATGTATGTAGTGCAAAACATAATAACTTTACTATGGACATCTGCTCAAAGTACTTATAACATGATTTCCAATATGTTTCAGTTTCCTTAGAAATTCTCAAGAATGTTTCTTTCAACAACTAATAAGATGTTCTCTAATATTTTTCCAATTTCTTTTGAAATTCTCCAGCATGTTTCTTTTAAAAGAAAAGCAAAACAAATCTTAAGAGCCATCATATGTTTTCTGTTACTTCGAAATTTAAGTTTTTAATTATAAAATTAAAATGAAAAAACTCGTTGTTAAAAACAAAAAGCGGTAAACAACGAAACAGCTCGATAGCAAGAAATTTTCATATGAAACAAACGGGAAAAGGAAAACAAAGAAGTGAATCAGACAGAAATCATATTCGTATAGCTGCATATGTACTTAGTAGACAAATGACCATTAACAAACTTGCATAATCTAACAAACGGTAGGAATATATTGTTATAAAATTTTTATGAAGCAACAATATATTTAAAGTACTTGCCAGGCATAATAATCAATCAATGTTGCTTGAATAAGGAACAATAATTTTAACGGTTTTATTAATATTCAATTCACGTTTTTAGTTTGCCAGCAATTTATGGCAAAAGGTCTTCTTTACCCGCCACAAAAGCTCACCTGAATTATGATTTAAGAATAAGTTTTCTTTTTCTTTTAATATTTTTAAATTCCATTTATTAAACATACAGTGAGCTGGCGATAATACGAATTAATTTTAACCCAGCAAATTCATATTTGCACGATTGTTCATTCATACATACACAGAAAAAGTTCGTGCTAAATTTACTTATTATACCCTTCACAAAAATGTAAAGGGTATATATAAGTTTGTGATTCCGTTTGTAATTTCTACAGTTTTTTTTGCGACCCTATAAAGTATATATATTCTGATTCAAAATTAATGGAAAAGTCGATTAAGCGATGTCCGTCTGTCCGTCTGTCGGTCGTTGAAATACCGTTTCTGAGAAAACCATTAGGCATAGAAACTTTTTTCTTTCACCATTCCATTACTCCATATTGCCATGTGTTTGCTATTGAAATTCAGTAATATCGGTTCACATATAGCTGAGATATATTCAAAATTCCGAAAAACGCCAGGAATTTTTGCAATTTTGTATGGAAATTTTTGAAAAAAAAGTTGTTTCGTTTGCTTCAAACTTCACACACTCATTAAGCATGGTAACTAAAAGACAAAAAAAAAAAAAACATTCAGATATCCGTCCATATATACCCGAGATATAGCCCAAATCGGGAATTCATAAAAATGTCGCGTTAGCGAACTGAAACAACTTTGTTTGCTCAAAAGCAGTTTTGGTAATAAAATAAGGTCATATAAAAATGGAAAATTAAATTTTCGATATAGGTCCATATATACCCAAGATATAGCCTAAACCGGGTTTTTCATGAAAATGCTTATACAACTTTTTTGTGCTCAAAAGCAGTTGTGGTAATGAAATAAGGTTATATAAATACGAAAAATGAAAATTTTCGTTATCGGTCCATATATACCCGAGATATAGCCTAAACTGGGTTTTTTATGAAAATATCGCGTAAGCGAACTAAAACAACTTTTTTTTTTTTGCTCAAAACAGTTTTTGTAATGAAATAAGGTTAGACAAATATGGGAAATGAAAATTTCCGATATTGTTGCATATATACCCGAGATATAGCCTGATCCGATTTTTTCATTAACATTTTTTTTATTTTTTTTTTTGCTGAAAAGCAATTCTCGTTATAAAAGAAGGTTACTAAAATACAGAAAATGGAAGATTCCGATATCGGTTCATATATAACCGAGCACATTTAGTTCACATTTTTAAATATACTATACATATACGTGACTATCGTGAAGGGTATTTTAGATTCAGCCCAGCCACACTCTTACTTCTTTTCTACTTGCTTTTAATACGAGTTATACTCAAAAAGTACACGCAAAGAAAACATAGTTTGATATATAGTTTTAGTAACACTAGTATACATACATATATACTATAACACTGTGTATTATTGTTTAGAACAGTTTCTTAAGAATTCAACTATGATGTACTCTACCATGTTATTGTTTGTATTTCTGAAATTCATATGTTACCATCTATTAATTTCAAGATATGGTGTATACAAAACTTCTATTAACCCTTAAACCAGGCATGCCCAGACTTATGCGCTCGATGCTCAATTGTTTTTGTAAAAGCGCTTAGCTATAGGGCTGTGCTCTTTAATACACAAATACTACGCTCAGCACTAGCAATGAAAAATACACAAACAACTTCGTCTTATAATATAAGACATATATCTTTTTTGTCGTTCTTCATTGCACACACCCAAGAGCAAAGCAACAATACTTTTGCATGTTTTGCTGGTAATCATTGACGACAGCGATTATCAGTGTGAATTTTGTTTTTGTAAATTGTTTTGCTTTTTACAACAAAAAATATGAAATAAAAGTAGTTTTTCAATATAGAACTTTTGGGCATCACTGCCTTAAACGCATAGTGATGTAAATCTACATCGCATGTTAAAACCATGATATCTGTAGATAAGGCAACATTTTTTTAATACATATTGAATTCCAAAGAACAAATTTACCGCTATGATGTGCAAAAACAAGCTCAACAAGTTTATTTTATTATCTGTAAAATTTTTTATAGTTTTATTTTGGTGTGTGCTAAAAAAGTCCTTATTTAAAAATAACTTAAAATTTAGCCACTTAATACATGCCTAATTATGCTCTCATTCTTCATATGAAATCTATGATCACTGATTGTTAATATTCAATCTATTAAGTTTTTAGCTGTATTAATAATAACCCTTTTTGGATGCTTAAAAAAATAATTTATAATTGTACCTGAAGAATATGGCTTTTGGTACCGATCTTCTAATAATCTATTATTATTTTTTATAATTATTGTATCCAAATATGGAAGTGAAGAGTTAGATTCTCTCTCAATAGTAAATTCAATATTCTGATCAAATGAATTAAATGTTGATAACAATAAATCTATCTCCTTCTCATCCATTATACAAAATAAATCATCAACATATTTTCCCAATCATGTACTCGTATTCAATAGCTTCTCCATAATAGTATTTGGCACAATTGAATTTTTTTTACATTTTTTTGTTGCGAGTGTTCTTTGTGTTATTATATCTCTTGTTCAACTTATTTTATGTACGGATTCGGTATTAAATCAAATTGATTTGATCTAAGTTTTTCTCAAATCAATCTCATTTTGGCTTTTCCAATTGCTCTTCAGTATATTTATGTATATATATGGTATATTTTTGTTTCTCATATTCAAAAACTATCGGTGCAATCATGCTCTCGTTTTGGAATATTTCGAAGAGCACTTAGTTCATTTCAAGGTGCATTAACGTCTACACGGTGGTAGCATTAGATCAAAATTACAACAATATAACAAAAACAGGCATGTGGTAAGCTGTGCTTGCCAAAAATATTTATAACTTTTTCACAATTATAAACTATGAAAGTACCTTTTCACAAGTATGAATTATTTTTATGTTCACGAAATAATTTTTAAATGTTTAAGTCAGAATAAAACACTAAATTCACTTTCAAAAATGTAAACATTTGACGTAAATGGCTTACTATATTGCCACTAGCAAAAAATTGTCACATGCCGTAGTGCTGCCACCTTGTAGACGTTAATGCACCTTTTCAATTAATGTGTTTTTTAACATATCTTGAACTAGCGTTCCTATTTTAGTTATTATTTATTATTATTATTTATTAATAGATTTAGAAAGTATCTACATATTTTATAATTCATTTACAATGTGATTAGCAACTAAATCTATAAATGGCATAACTTATTAGTTATTCCTATTTTAGTTAAAAATATTTTAAATTTGGCGCTGTTGAAACTCGTACACATTTTTCAAAAGATGATGTTCATATTTTAAAGCGTTTTCGTTTTTATGCTAAATAACGGTAAAGCTAAAGTGTTTATATTTTGATATCGGGACTGCACTGTATATACTTACATATTAAAAAAGTCATTGATACGGTTCAACATGTAAAGAAAATTTAAGGTAAATGATTAGCTACAAAATTTTAACAAACATTTCAGTCCTTCTGACGACTACTTGAAATCTGAAAGCGGATGCAATTTCTGACAATTTCATCTTTACCTGAAAATTAATGATTGTTTTTATAATAAAAACTTGTTCATTAATGCGTAGAAATAAAATAAAAACCACTGAGTATAAAATTAAAAAATCTGCAGAAATTGTAACAAAAGAAAAATGTAATAAAAATAACATGATTATTACATATTTACAGCCAAACAAACGCACACACACATGTTTGCTCTCATGCTTAAAAAATATGTGGCAACTTTTATTTGGCTCTAATTTCCAGCCATGTTTAACGTAAACAATAGAAAACGAAGAAAAGCAAAAACAAATGCATGGACGACGAGTACTCAAGTTAACGGCTTAAATTTAAACTCAAGCACAAACAAAAACAAATGGACATACAATATGTGCATACTTGAGTAAAATCACTCACAAACGCCATTTTTTTTGGGTTCCCAGATTGCAATGATTGTTTATTCCTCTATATAATTTCACGTGTAAGCCAATCAGTATGTATTTGTGTGTATGTGTGTGTGTAGTAAGCAGGGTTGCTTTTGTGTAATTGTTGAATACTGAATGAATGCTCACGATTTGATTTGTTTCAAATTGGATACACTAGCTGAACAAGTTTCATACAAAGACTTGTAGAAAAATAAACAATAATTGCAAAAATTTCATAAATTCTCACGTTTTAAAATGAATTTTTAAATATCAATTGTTTTTAATTTATTATTGCTATTACAATGGTTATTATTAGTTTTATTATTATGACTTTTTTTTTCTTAACAAGAAAAAAAACTAAGGTTTGAGCACATAATTGCATAATTGGGAAAAAAATAATATTATAAACATATGAGGTTTAAACAATATTTTAGTCAACAAACAACTCACAAGGTAGCGCAAAATCAATCATCCCAATTCGTTTTTGAATAACTTTTTCAATAAATAAAAAATATATTTTGACTTTTGGATATCTGGACCTATACAATTTGCTCTCTCCGGGAAGCATTATACAAGTAGATCACAGCAGACTTCATGACTTCACGTCAGCAAATTGCTGCAAACGGAAATTACAGTCGTGTGAATACGACAGCAGTGTGGCCACCTTAGAGTTTTTAGCTTTACAAAATTTTGTTGATTTACAGAACGAATTCTGTTTATAACAACCTTTCATGAAAAAGTTCTTCTCTCTAAAAAAAAGTACTAAGGAGATAAAAGGAGCAACTTAACTTAAAAAGAGACTTTATTAATTACGAGTTTTTATTAATTCAGTTTCGACGGACCTTCAAAGTTAAAAATATAATGGGATATGTCTTGTGCTCTATGAAGAGAAAAATATTAAAGAATTGAAACTTTACAACAGAATATCGAAGCTTTCAAAGTATAGACTAAAAATAATTTGACTCGAGAAACAACAATTTTTACCTGGCTCTTTTCAAATTTTTTATCAAAACTATACAATTTAAACTACTCATAAATGAAGTAAACACAACTTGTTTTGTATTTAAAATTACAAAAAAAAAACTACACAAACCGTTTGGCAAACATGCGCTTTCCGTTTGCACATAAACGATACAAAACATAAATTAATAAATTGTTTTCTTCATTTTAATGGGAGTATACGGCAATTATGGCGTGGCAATTTGCTTGCCATATGCAGTTTGAAATACATAAATTGTTTTGTTATGTGTTTTAGCCCCTGTTTCTTTAGATTCAATGGATATAACCTTTACTTGTTTAATTTCTAGAAAGAAGGTAAACTTTTATACAATTCTAATAATTCTAACAAGAAAATTGTTTCAAAAACATTTTTTTAAAGGACGAAATTTTGCGCTAGACAACACAAACATTAAAGATCTTTGCACGATAATCATGCTAACATGTTTCCAATATTTATACATGCAAGCAAACACCCCCTTTAACAACGCTAAATTTTGGTGCAAACTAAAAAATTTTGCCATGTTTGCCAAGTAGTTTGTGTAGTTTATTTGGGACTTACCTAGTCTTTTATAAAATTGGAACTTCTTGTTTTAAGGATAAGTATGTACGCACATATTTACCAATATAACAATAAATTTGTTAATTTATTTAAACCCCTATTTTGCTATATTAGAATATAAACTATTTCTAAGAGCAAAGCATTTTTATTACATATTTTTTTATACACTGCTCACACGGTTTTTATTTTGTAGTCAACAAAAATAGGAATTGGTTTAATGCGACTTCGGCAGATAATATCAGCATGGACAACAACCTGCAGTCGTGTCTGCTTGCTGTTGTCAAAATAAACTTTCGCATTTAAAAGATTGTATTTAATATTTGACATTTGAAGTCGGTTGTCTGCTGGCTACAATGAGCTATAACTATAGTCATTAAAAAATTATACTTTAACAAATATAGTGCTTAATAAAAAGTATACTTTTAGTCTACTGTAAACAAAAAAAAGCTTACTTTACTTTCAAAACCCAGTTCTAAAGTTGAACAGAGAGAAAGCTGTTTTTAAGTAAATTAACTTTAAATAAATCAGCTTTTTACTGTCAAATTATAATATGTAAAAAAAGGCTTAAAAAAACTAGTTTTGCAAAAATTGTGTATAAAATGGTATAAAATAAAAATTAAAAAAATTTATATAAAAATGTGTACATTTGTAGACACTGACATCAATTTTGACATAATTGATGATTTTAAGGTGAAAAAAAGACCCAAAATATATAAACAAAAGTTTGATACTTCTTTCTGCATTTACCGATGATTACTTTTTTTTCGCGATACAGGCTGAATAAGGTTGCAACATTCTTCTTAATAATGTATATACTTAGCCACTGAATTTCCTGTTGCGTCGGAGACACGCTTCACGTTTGCGACAGCTTTTCTGGCAATTACTGTGCTATTTCATGACAATAGCCTGTGCAAGCCATACTTTTCTTTATCATTTTTCAGGCATTTTTCTTCTTATTGATCATGGAAGTGCCGTCGCCTTTCTTTTTAATAACTTCCAAGTGCATATTTATAAATTCACGCAGCAATTAGTTTTCGTTTGTGCTCCAGTTAGCCTCACGTTCCCTTTTATGTTGACCCTATCAATAAAATCGGAAATTTATAAATAACACAGCCACCTTTTCCATTGTAAATAATATCTTGCAACAGTTTTTTTTATATTTTTATTCAAATTTTTCTACCGTACTGTTTTCCTTTTTTAACTTTACCTGTCAGCTGATCAGAGGTGCCACTTGTTTATATTTTGTACTAGATTGTAAGCAAATGCCTAATGAATTTACTTGTCACCCTTTTAGAGCTAGTTCCACTTCGCACCAACTTTAATTTTGAGTATAGTAAATGGTAAAATTTCAGTTGTTTAAAAAAAATCGACTTTAGTCGACTATTTATTTGACTATAGTTATAGCCCAATGTGTTTAATAATTTAAGGCAGATATGTCCAGGCCTATACTCTTGATGCTCAACTATTCGACTATTTATTTGGAGGTTATAGCCCAATGTGTTTAATAATTTAAGGCAGATGTGTTCATGCCTATACGCTTGATGCTCAATTGGTTTTCTAAAAGCGCTTAGCACTAGCAATGAAAAATACACAAACAACTTTGTCTTATAATATAAGACTTATATATATTTATTGCCGTTCTTCACTGCACACAGCCAAGAGCAAAGCAACAACACTTTTGCATATTTGTCAGTGTAAATTTTGTTTTTATAAATTGTTTTGCTTTTTATAACAAAAAATTTTATATAAAAGTAGTTTTTCCTCAAATGTATTGGTGTTTGCTCTTCCATATAGAACTTTTGAGTACCCTTCGTTTAACTCTTAATAAAAATATTGTCAAAATTTTTATTACATCTTAAAAGAAAAGCTACATACACACGGTTGTCAGATCTTACAATATTGCCAGTAAAATTGTCCGAAAATGTATTACAATCGTGTGAACTGCCAATTTTTAACTTACAACGTTGTTAGAAAAACCATTGTCAATCAATTGTAAGACGACAATGTTGCCAGGCATCTGACAATCCTGAGAACACTCTTCGTCGGCATTGTCAGATAATTGGCTGGTATTGCAAGCTCAGTTTTAATTGTCAGATGTATAAAATTAATGCACCTGACAATGGCATCATTGTCAGAAAAAAGTTTGATGGGCAACACTGCCAAACAGATGGTTGTTGATACACATAAGTGGCAATGCCTTACAACATGTCTGGCAATTTTTTTCATCTAACAATCTGACAACCGTGTGAACTGACAATTTTTGTTGTCAGATGATATATTTGTCAGCCCATAGTCTAACAATGAAATTGTAAGATTTTCTTACGATCGTCTGAACACACAATTTACTTCTGCGGGACAATTTTTCATTGTCACTACATTGTCAGCATGTTGCCAGATCTTACAATATTGTAACATCTGACAACCTTGTGTACATAGCTAAAAGGTTTTTTTACCTTCAATTGTATAAAAAATCGAAAAAAGGAAGTACTATACTCGCAGTTGCTTAAAACCGGATATTTGTTTTTTATTTATAAAAAAAAAACAAGATCACACATTTTTGTTTACTTTCCAAATATTTTACAACTACCTGCATGATTTCAATATGTATTTTCAAGTACTTCCCCAATGCAGATGTGTAACAAGAAACTTTTTAAATGCATTTATTAGTACATGTGTATAATTTAAAACCACTTACAGAAAAGCAAAAAAAACAAACACTTGTGTTTTCTCAAACAACCAACAGTTTCCAACTCAAGTGTTTCCATGTGATTTCAGAGCATGTTTTAAATGTTCTTTGTGCGGCCTTTTTCTTTAAATTTTATCTTCCGCAAATTCTGTCCAAAGGCATACACACATACTTGTGCATACATACATATCTTGTGTATGGAATGAAATTTGAAACTTAAATACAGCTGGATGGATGGTTTCTGAAACTGCTGTCTAGCACTTAAGCAATTGCATAATTTTGTTAACAAATGCATACTTGAAAACAAAAATGTGATAATTAAAAAAAAAAGAGAAGGTTCGTGGATGAAAGTTAGAAGTAATCAGATATTTTAAGTTGAGTAATTAAGAAAATGTGTATTAAAAAATCAGCGCTTAAGTTCACTACTTAATTTACGCTGAGTAAAATTTTTAAACGCAAAATCAGTATCAATTAAATGTAATATTTTTCTGCATCTTTTCATTTTTTTAATTTAATGTTCTCTCAACAGAAACAGAATTATATTAAAGGATACCTGCCAAGTATAGAAACACTTTCTTATGTGGAAACAGCTGCTGCAGCTGCTTTTTAGAGCGAAATAGGAAACTATGATTCAATGGGCTGTTTTATTTAGGAGATAACAGAGATTCTAATGGCCTGCGCTTGTTCATTTTGCCATAGAGCACTATCTTATAGCGATGGATTTAAAATAAAATTCAGGCGCTTAACAACAATTTTTGCTCACGTTCTAGCTCTGAAATAAGAGAGCAGCTTTTGATTTTAAAATGTATTTTTTAATCATGTATTTTTTGAGTTAGTTGTGATATTTTTATTGGAACATGACCTTCACCCGGATAACTAGGAGACTAAAGTGTATGCTGGAACGCCTGGAGGCTTATTCTGAATTGCGATGCGAAAGTCATAGCGATGCGCAAATGAATTGCGATGCGAAAGATATTTGGTATTCTGCAAGTCTTTCGCATTCGCAACTAATTTCGAAATGTGGCAATACTCTTCCAAAGTAAATACATAAACCTCAAATTTATTTCTTATTCGACAAGTTTTACAAGTTCAAAAATTGTTTGGTGGCTATAAAGTATAAAAATAAATAGTTATAAATAAGTATAAAAAATAAATAGTTTAATTTAAAAAAAATGTGAACAACTGAGTTTTATTCACCATATCAGCCTTTAATATTAATAACATTCAAAAAATAAAATTAGAGATTTGTGTAGAAGAAAAGCTCAAAATTCTCAATAATTTATTTAGATTGATATATATATATATATATATATATATATATATATATATATATATATATATATATATATATATATATATATATATATATATATATATATATATATATATATATATATATATATATATATATATATATATATATATATATATATATATATATATATATATATATATATATATATATATATATATATACATATATTTTTTTTTTTTTTTTTTATCTTGGACCAGTACTCAGGGGATGACCCCTACAAATGCAGTGCATTGTACCAGAACTAGGAAAATAGGTTGTGAGGAGGAGGAAAGAGGGAGTAGTGTTTGTGAACATTTGACTTGAACCTTCCAACGTTATAATAGACAGGAAACACGTCTGCAGGCAACATGTTCCACAGACGAAGCGTACGGCCAAAAAACGAATTCTCTCTGTAATGCGTAGTACGATTCCTCGGACAATCAACCACAAATGGATGAGCTCTGGACGATGAGCGCGTACTACGTAAAAATGTGCGCGTTTCGGGAACAAGATCCCTAATCTCGTCAGAGCAAAATCCATTGTAGTAACGATAGAACAGAGTAACGCACCCCACACTGCGTCGATGCTCCAGTGAGTCAATAGAGTTGGATACCCTACTGTCACCGATGAGCTTCTTCGCCCTCTCCTGCACACGGTCGAGTAACCCCAAAATAGACTTTGAGGCACCGGCCCAAACATGAGAGTTGTATTCCATTTTCGGTCGGATGTAGGTGGTATAAATAGTAAGGAGATCGGATGGCGAGAAGTACATTTTACACCGTTTCAAAAAACCTAGGCACTTGAATGCTTCTTTAGAGATATGAAAAATGTGTTCAGTCCAGCGAACATCACACTGTATCTTCATACCAAGAACATCAAGAGCATCCGATTCCTCAATATTTATACCATCCATGTGTACGGATGAAGCAGCATCTGCGGTCGTTTGTTTGTGTGTTAATAAGCAACATTGGGTCTTACGAGCGTTAAAGGCGACCCTATTTTTACGACCCCACTCGGAGATAAATAGAAGATCACTATTCAGTGAATCATTCATATTTAGCCTCTTAGCAGCGACCTCTGATAGGCTGGGTCTATAACTAAAAGAGTATGAGTGGCAAATGCTGCTGTCATCCGCGAAAGAGTGGATAGGGTTGGAAGTTTGATAGAGAAGGTCATTCAGGAAAATAAGAAATAGAGTAGGAGAGAGAACGGAGCCTTGTGGTACCCCTGAATTAATCTTGAACTCGTTTGATGAGACCCCATCTATAACAACTCGTATAGTGCGGTCTCTGAGAAAGCTCGATATAAATCGATAGAAGTCATCACCGACACCAAAAGCAGTAAGTTTTGCCAGTAGTGCAGCATGCCACACTCTGTCGAACGCTTTGGAGATATCGAGAGCTACCACCTTACTTTCGCCAAAATGATGGATTGATTGGCACCATTTCTCAGAGAGATATGCCAGAAGATCTCCAGTAGAACGACTCTTACGAAATCCATATTGACGATCACAAAGTAATTTATGCGACTCTAGATACCTCACAAGATGGTAATTGACCATACTTTCCATAACTTTGGAAATCGCAGAGCAAATTGCAATTGGGCGGTAATTTTCAGGGTTATTTGCCTCACCCTTTTTGGGAATTGGCGTTACATTAGCAACCTTCCAGCACGATGGAAACTCACCAACATGGTAAAGTTTGCTGAAGAGGTGTGCTAACGGACGCGCAAGCGTAGAAGAACACTGCTTCAAGACCAGTGCTGGAATGCCATCCGGTCCAGGAGTCTTATTTATGTCGAGGTCTGTCAAAACCCTTTTAACTGCTCGAGCCCGGAAGAACATCTTTGGCATAGTTACAGATACTCTTTCGAGCTCGGGGAGTGGTTGACTGCTTTCCGGCAAGTAAGAATTGCTTGCAAAAATTTCAGCCAACAGGTTAGCCTTGCCAACCGGGTCGGTGAATACTTGGTCATTCATTAAGAGAGTTGGAATTGATGAACTAGCATTGTTCTTTACTCTTTTAACGAATGACCAAAAGGTCTTACTTCCCCGGGGAGCTGTAAGGACCTTGGCACGAAGACGCTGTTCGTGAAGAAACTTTTCACGCCTAAGTACCTTGGCACACGAAGTCCTTGCCTTTTTGCGTAGCAAATCAGTGTCTGGGGTTTTGTTTAAACGCCAATTACATATATATACATATATATATATATATATATATATATATATATATATATATATATATATATATATATATATATATATATATATATATATATATATATATATATATATATATATATATATATATATATATATATATATATATATATATATATATATATATATATATATATATATATATATATATATATATATATAATAAAAAGGATATAAAGTTGCATATTTGATTAGGGTAGCTCCTATGAAATGTGGACATAAGACAGCTCTGAAACGTAAAAAACATGGTAAAAAAAATTGTGTCATTTTCAAAAATTAACTGTGCAATTAGTGTGATGACGAAGATGGAAATAAAAAAAATGAGAGAATAGACAGAAGATTGCCTAGAAGCAAATCCGACATTCTAAATTTGAGTAAAAAGTTATTTTATTTTAGTCTGACGAGTATTTGGTGTTTTTCAGTGGCCTTTCGCCAAATCACTATGCTTTTTCATGAATTCCATTATTACTTCGAACTGTCGCATCTTAGTAGTCTTGTTGTTAATTTCCCTGAGTAAAATTTCATTATTAAAAGCAATTAATCTATCAGCTACCACATTAAGTTATTATTTGGTTTAATAATTTTTTGTGTTATTTTAACAAATCAAATAGGTGAATAAACAAAAAATAACATAATACTTCCATTTTCATGCTTTGCTGTGTTGCTATCGAATGAATTTTGCGAGTATGACATTTGTTTTCGCAATTAAGAATGCCGACCTTTTCGAATTTTAAATGCGAATAAAAAAGTACTGTGCGAACATCGCAATAGAGAATAGCAACTCTTCGCATATATGTATTTTCGAGTAGCATTACCATTCGCATCGCAATTCAGAATTAGCCTCCTGTTCTATCTCGTGGACTTATGACCAGTTTACCAATCTCGATAGTATGCTTGCGCTCACAATCGAAAAGAAAATTGATTTGGGTTCGTCTAACTTTTTTCTATGCGAACGATATATCAAAACTCAATCAAAATACACAAGCATACGCGAACGAATAATAGTGAGATAGACAAACCCAAATTGATTCGAATGTGAGTGGCTAGCTTTCTTTCGCATTCATTTTCTTTCGAAATTGCTAAGCTGGCTGTTACTCATGAGGGATCGTTTTAGGTTTCTCGTGGTTGATCACGAGGAGAGCGCGGAGTTTTAAGGCCAGCCTACATACTAAAGGTTATGCAAATCCTCAAGCACGGGTGTTATGCCATCCGCGCTCATCTGTTCTCTTTGCTGTAGGGGGTTAAAAGATTGTAGTTGAACGGAGTTTTGCTGATACCTGAGCACCTTAGGAAATTGACCATCATGGGAGATCATCGAAAATTTGGACCATCGGATGGAAGTGTACCGCCGGGCTCACGGCGGCAATTTGGCCAATATTTTATTCCGAACATAATTGAATCATTCCAATCACCATATCATTACAAAAGGAAATGACAATAATTCTTAAATAGTTTATGTTTTGTTCAAAATCAGCATAGGCCCTTAAAATTTAATCATCCTTTATAAGAGGTTTTAAGAAAAGAATATAGAGTTAAATATTTGATGACGCTAGCCCTTGAGATATTTTGATATACTAAACACATATTTTTTTATTTGTTATAGTCCCTTTTTTTACACCCACTTCAAATTGTTATCCTGGTTTGAAAATAAATTTTTTCCCCCAAAGAATTGCGTTTTATCATATTTATTATTTTGTTTTGAAGAAAGCCCCATTTAAAAGTTGTCGGTTGTGTTTAAAGTTGATAATAAAATCTCTGGAGGTTCTCCATAAAAATATAATGACAGCTTTGTTATCATTTAAGGGGTGTATTTTATTTCCTGGCAAACAAATTAAATAGGAAAATACATACATTTTTCATATTTACAAAGAGCTCTTGAAATAGGGGGCGTTAAAATATGCTTTAGATATTGGTTTTTTGTAAATATAGTCATCATAAAACGTGCTTTAAGAATATTTAAGTCGTTTTAAATTAAAATTTAATTTTTGTTTACTGTAAACAAAAAATGTATAACTTGCCCACAAAAGTCTTTTCTATAATTAAATTTAGTTAAAGTTCATTTTAAGCTATTGGTCAAATATCTGCTACTGCTAAAAATTTAAATTTTGTTAAAATAAAACTTTTTGCATTAACAAATTAAGTTCATGTTTTTATATAATACTAGTAGAAATCACCGGTTGATGCAATTGACCGTATTCTTTTTTTACCGCTCTTAAATAATGCACTCTCACATAAAATCCAATGTTGAAATCAATACAACTGTGAAAACCCACATATGTTCTTTACTCACATTTGGCCACACTGTTTGTGTTTTGCTTGTAGTTAATTCAAACATATTCACATATTTTGTTTGTTAGTGTTAGTAACAAATTAATAGCCGCATTACACCTAAAAAACTGAACCGATCAAAATGATCGTTCTGTGCAGAAGATCTTTAAAACGATATATAATATTTCTAAATCGGCGCAGTAGTACGGCAACAAAAGGGATTTTAAAAAATGTATTTGGCTATTAATTATATACTCGTATATTTTGGTAAGAACGTAAGATTATTTAAATATGGAAATGAAGAAAATTTCCGATATCGGTCCATATATACTCGAGATATAGCCTAAACCGATTTTTTTCATGAAAATGTCACGAACTTAAAACAACTTTTTTTTGCTTAAAAGCAGTTCTGGTAACATAAAATTATTTAAATATGAAAAATTAAAATTTCCGATATCGGTCCATATATACTAGAGATATAGCCTAAACATATTTTTCTATGAAAAAAATTTTTTTTGTTTAAAGGTAGGTTTGGTTATAAAAAAAATGTTATTAAAATATACAAAATGAAAATTTCCGATATCGGTCCATATATACCCGAGATATATTCTTAACCGATTTTTCAATGAAAAAATTTTTATTTGCTTAAATGCAGTTCTGATTATAAAAGGAGGTTAGTAAAATACAGAAAATGAAAATTTCCGATATCGGGCGATGCAATCGTATACCGGGGATAAAGCCTGAACCGATTTTTCTTTTTTTTTGCTTAATATCAGTTTTATTTAAATTTTGTTTAAAAGCAGTTTTGGTTATAAAAAAAAGGTTACTAAAATACACAAACACAACGGGACCTGACTGGACCCAAGTGGGCTGGCTTTATAATAGCTGGCAGCCTGTCAAACCTAAAATACACAAAATGAAAATTTCCGATATCAGTCCATATATACCAGAGATATATTTTGAACCGATTTTTCAATGAAAAAAAACATTTTTTTTTTTCTTTAAATCAGTTGTGATTATAAAACGAGGTTATTAAAATACAGATAATGAAAGTATTCGACATCATTCCATAAATATCAGAGATATAGCTTAATCCGATTTTTCCATGAACATTTTTTTTTTTGCTGAAAAGCAATTCTCGTTGTAAAACAAGGTCACTAAAATACAGAAAATGGAAAATTCCGATAACGGTTCAAATATAACCGAGATATAGCCTAAATAGGTTTTTCCATGAAAGATTTAGTTTTTGGAATGGTGATTAAAAGGCAAAACTATTTTTTCCCCGATATCGGTCCATATATATTCGAACATATTTAGTTTAAATTTGTAATATGTACTATACATATGCGTGAAGGGTGTTTTAGATTCGGCCCAGCCGAATATACTACGTTCTTACTTGTTTCGCAATAGTTTTGTTTTCTTGATATGATGGCCAATAAGTGTTCAAAGGAAAAATATATAATTTATAAAGATATTGTTACAAAAATAGCAAAAATATATTCTTTAGCATTATTGGCTACACTTATTTCTATGATAATTCCCACGTCACGTATATGTGACACTAAGTGGCGAGTGTATTAAACATGTAAAACGATGCAAACAACTTATGTCAGAGTTGGATTTCACGGTTTTTGATATTCATACATATGTAGTTGTTTGGATATATTATTGCAAAACGTATTATACAGGTGAAACGTATAGTACATACGAGTATGTATACTTAGTACGTATTTAATAGCAAATTACTCTAACCATCATGTATTATTTATCCATCATATCATATCTCAACATAGTTTTTAAAATCTTAACGTTCTAAAATGTTTTCCCTACGATTAATTTAAAAAGGGGTTTTTGTTCTTTGCATACAATTAATAGTACATTCTTGGCTGCGGGATGATTCACAAAAGTGGTATACGGATGGACTCAAAACGCTCCAAAACTCTTAGCAAAGACACCACAAGCGGAACTATACGTACACAAGGGAGTGATGATCAAAATACTCTCTGATAGCCAATCAGTACAAAAGGTCCTGAGCAGTGTCTCGTCGTTTACGTCCAGCTTTATACTTGAATGGCACAACAGGCTAAATGAATTGACAAGCCAGATGCAGGTTACCCTGCACTTGGTCACCCACTGTGGAGCATTGAGCCACAGGAGATATAGGCTGCTACAAGCGCATACGTTGAGTGAACGTGGCTTAATATCACTCCCAATGAAGGAACTTGTCCGTTTTCTTAACATACTTAACATACCGTAATGGGACAAAGGGACGCACAAGAGATCATCAATGGCCGCAGTGCAAGTGACCGAAAAGGTCCACATCCCATCCATGTAATAAATAATGAATAGTTCATCCTCAAAATCTGTCGCAGTGTCGAATTTATCAGTACACAAACGATTATTTAACTATGAACTAAGTTCTTACTCTACACTCTTATAAAAATACTTCAGCTATGAATTTAAGTAGATACAAAAATATAACGTATAAAGTATAACCGGTTAACGGCATTAAAAACGACGGTTTATTCGATACACTGAAAAATATTTGCTTCATATTTCTAATGAACCCAATTCATTAGATAATTTTCATTAACGGAATGAAAGATTACGTTCCATCAATGAAGATTCATAGCATTAATAAAAATATTCATTCAAATTGATTCATTAGGTTTCATAATTTCATTAGAAAATTTCATTGGATTTGTAATAAAAAATTTTTGAAGGCTGGGTGCAAAATTTTAGAGATTTAGAAAAGTGAGATGATAAATATATTACAACTACTAACTAAATGATAAAGTAAATTATTTTATACATTAATTACTGTGTAAAAAATTGTTTAGTAAAATGAAATTTCAGTAGTGTATTAAAACAATAAAAATTATTTTATGCTTAATATAAAAAAAAAATTGTTTAGTTTCTCTTCAGTAGCACAATTCTAATGAAAAAAGATCATTATTTTATTTCGTTAGAATGAAGAAAAATTTTCACCAAATTAGTGAACATTTTCGTTGGTTTAACATTCATTACACTAGTGAAAATATTTCGTAAAAATAATGTAACACATTCATTGGTCTAATGAAAAATTTTACGTTTGAATGATGAAGAAGATTCATTAAAGGAATTAAAGCTTTACTTAATGTTAAAGTACCAAATTCATAAAACTAATGAAATTGAGTCGTTAACTTAATGAATATTTTCATTGTTTTAATGTAAACTATTCATAAATATTATGATACATGCTTCATTAACTTAATGAAGTTATCATTAATCTAACGAATGTATTCATTACATAATTTTTAATGAAACAAGAATCTTTAGTCCAATGAAGTTCATCATTGGCCGAAAAATAATGAAAATTTTCATTAGATTAATGTCAATATACATTATATTAATGAAGGAATTATTTTCAGTGTATTCGAAAATATATAAATAAATAAATTAGATTTTATGGAAAAACACTTATTTTTTTCCATAAAATCATAACATCACAACAACTGCCTTAACTATGCAATAGAATTCTGTTTGTTAAGTCCAACCGAGGGAAAAATGTAATTGAACAGAAATATATACATATGTCTATTGTCACAACGTCAAATTCTGGTGAATACTGTAAGTCTTTGGAACACCTTAGCAAATACAATTCAAGTAATCCGCAACGCAGTCACATTTAAAAAGGGAGTTGAGAAAATTATTTCATAAATTACCTATAGTAATAATTTTTGTAATTTGGTTTAATTTTTTCATTTTATCATAGAATTGAAATTAATTTATTATATTTATTTATTTATTTACAGTTAAGTACATTAATGTAAATACTAAATAATATCAAAAGCTATAGCGACTATTATTTTGATATTATATTTTATTTTATTTTTCCTTTATGATATTTTTGTAAACATATACATATTTCTGCACGTTCACTAGCACTAAAGCTATGTATACATGGTTGTCAGATGTTACAATATTGTAAGATCTGGCAACATGCTGACAATGTAGTGACAATGAAAAATTGTCCCGCCGAAGTAAATTGTGTGTTCAGACGATCGTAAGAAAATCTTACAATTTCATTGTCAGACTATGGTCTGACAAATAATTCATCTGACAACAAAAATTGTCATTTCACACGGTTGTCAGATTGTTAGATGAAAAAATTGCCAGACATATTGTAAAACATTGCCACTTATGTATATAAACAACGATCTGTTTGGCAGTGTTGCCCATCAAACTTTTTTCTGACAATGATACCATTGTCAGGTGCATTAATTTTATACATCTGACAATTAAAACTGAGCTTATCATACCAGCCAATTATCTGGCAATGCTGACGAAGAGTGTTCTCACGATTGTCAGATGCCTGACAACATTGCCGTCTTACAATTGATTGACAATGGTTTTTCTGACAACGTTGTAAGTTAAAAATTAGCAGTTCTCGCGATTGTAATACATTTTCAGACAATTTTACTAGTAAGATTGTAAGATCTGACATCGTGTGTACGTAGCTTAACATTTATAAGACTCTGTATCTTGTTGTGCTAGATAATAAATAAATAGAAAATAAATAAAAAACCAGTTTTAGTAAAATCCCAAAAACAAGTGACACCGGAGGAATATCCCCAAAGTTCAACTTAAAAACTTTACTAAATTATATAAAATTTTATATATAAATTTAAGTATTTTAAAAATTTTTGAACGATATTTTCTAAAAAAAAATGTTTTTATTCTTTTACATGATAATTAAATATTAAAATACCCCCTTAATATTATTTTCTTATTAAATATATTTTCTCAATATTTTATGCTGCTTATGTATAAAAAAAGACTAATTCATATATTTTACGCTTTCTAAATATTAATTTCCTTTTTTCTTTTCCAACTTTTTAATTAAAAAGATTTAAAAAGAAATCATTGAAGTTGATTTATTTAAGTTTTGATAAAACAAAGAAACTGTTTTGCATAAACCTTTCAAGCAGAAAATGCTAAACATTTTCAAACCTTGTCAACAAATTGTGTAATAACAATTAATCTAATTTTTTTTTGGTTTGTAAGCAAAAGCTTTAAAAGAAAAACCATAAGTAACGGTTATTGAACTTGACGAATTTGGGGTAAATAACGGGTAAAATTAGAAAATAAATCGTTTACTACTGTATTTCAATGAGTTGTCAACTTCATGCGCAAATGAGGTTAATTAATATTAACAAAAATTGTTGGCTTTGGTTGCTCAAATTAGAAATAGAAAACTTTTAGAACTTTCGTCATATGGATTTTAATATACATATGTACATACATATACATAATTAGCTGCATGCTAGTAACATTATTTAAACATAGAAAATTCTACAATATTAGGTGTAGAATTTTGCTTCCGCCGTTTTGCAATAGAGATGGCTGTAACAGTAAGTGTTAGTCGAAATAAATATTTTATTTATTTATTTAACTATACAGTTGCAAAGTGCAGCACAGCATGGGCGGAGTAACGGAGAGCTTATGCCCACGATGGTATTAACAGTAATTTGCAACGGCGCTGTGACTAACTATAACGACTTTGCCTTCACATAAAAAGTTGCCGCGTAGTTAATAAGGAAATACCTCAAAAAAAACTGTAGGAATTATTTGCAAATAGTAAACTAATACAGTTAGTTGAGGCAAACAGTTAACCAGAGAGCGAGACGCAAAACTCTCGAAGGCTAAACAACAACACCAAGCCTGACGGCACTTAAGAAATAACTACGATGACGCGGGGGCTGTTCTCCAGCCCAGAGCTGCTTTACGACTGTTGAAATGAGTAGATCGTCATAATATGAGCTTAAGTATTTGTAAACATAACGCCATCGAAATAATTATTATTAATTATTATAATTAATTATAAGTTATTAGTCGGTTTGCGTCTTACTAGTCAAATTCTCTTTATTTGAGGGAGCTTTTAATTTCTGCTTTAATATGAAGGAATCCGCAGTTGAGGCTCAACGAATGATCTCATATAGTGAAATATCGTGTCAAGAGTGGTTTCAAGGCTTAAATAACAGTGATTTTGACGTCGAAGACCTGCATGGCGGGGAAAGAGAAACGATTTTCGAAGATGCAGATTTGGAAGCATTACTGCATCAAGACTGGAGTCAAACACAACAACAATTGATAGGATTATTAGAAGAGAAACAACAAGCCATTTCAAAATGTTTGAAAGTTATGGGAATGATTCAGAAACGCGGAAGTTGGATGCCGTATGAGTTGAAGCAGAGAGATTGTAAACAGCGCTTGTTTATCTCCGTTTTGCTATTTTTAACCCTTGCTACGGATTTCGGAAGTCCTTAACACAATATAAGCTATGCGGTTTCCTGTAGTTTTTTTGCTACAACAAATTAGGATCCCCTTCTCCTCTAGGTACCAGAAAATAAGTGTCCTCGTGTGATGTACGCCTAGGCAAAGCCTGTTTTCCGGGGGGCACGTATCGAACAGTTGTGAAAACGATTCTCGTGAATAACTGCCAGTATGACCTTACCCCACGGTGATCTAATCACCACGTGAACACAATGCGTCTACCAGCGCCAAAATACATGACAAACTGCCATGCATGAGTGCCATTTCGATCTCATGTATTTTGAATATGATCAGAAGCAGAGCCTTTCTAAAATTCCTTCCTATATATGGGTCACGGTCAGTGATGCTATTAGGGTACGAAAGATACATTTTTCATATCTTTTGACGACTTCATGTACCATGTATAATCCTCATTTTGAATCTGTATGCAAAATGTGCTGAAATAAAATATTTAGGCGCATATTCATAAAAAATTAAAATGTATTTAAAATGAATTTTAGAAAAGTTTTGTATGAAATTTTTGAACTAAAACACATTTCAAATTCATTTACATTTTTATGTCAGACAAAGTTTTTTAAAGTTATCATTTCGTTATGAATACTAAAAAACAGTGCTGCAATAGAGTTTGTTTCAGACTTTCGTGTTGTTATCGTTTACATTTCGCGAACACTACTCCCTCTTTCCTCCTCATCATACCCTATTTTCCCAGTTCCAGTACAATGCGCTGCATATGTAGGGGTCATCCCCTAAGTACTGGTCCCAGATAAAACAAAAAAAAAAAAAAAAAAAAAAAAAAAAAAAAAAAAAAAAAAAAAAAAAACTAAATACAAGAACAACATGCAAGGCGACTTTACTACGTAGTGGCAGAATTACAATAAATACAACACCAAAATTAATCACATGTATTTTCCTGGTAGAGATTACGAAAATTTGCCAAAATTTTGTTTGAAAAAGCAAGGAAGATCATGGGTTTTTTCATGTACCCGGCTGCAATGCAACTCCACACCGAGCTCAATTGAAATCTCCCCGCGATTTTGGTTTAAACCATAACTACCACGATACTCCCCGAAGGGCCGCACCATAACTGGGCAGGAACAAGTTCCTGGAGCTCCCGGTTCCCGTGGTACCAGATTTAGGTTTTCGGTCAGACTTCGTAGCCCAAGGATTACTACCAGTAGAGCACCAAACGGCTCGGGGACTGGTGACCCTCTGCAACATAATACTTACAATCAGGAACACAGCAATTACAGCAAAACGGTAAAGAGCAAACAGGAAGGAGCAGTCGGGAACAACAAGGAAACAGGAACAACAGGAACGCCGGCAGCAGCAACAGCAGTCACACAGCGACGAAACTGCATCACCCGAAACACACAAGGATACATAACACAATAACAATAAACAACACAAACATTCAACATTAATCCTCACGGATTGGCCACCCCCTTGTAGCCCAGTCCTTGACAAAACGAACAAAAACAAAAAAAAAACAACAAGATACTACCCCCGTCACAGAAGGACTTAAAACAAAAACAACGTTGCCAGCAACTTTGCAACAGCAACCAGCAAGACAACACACTGTAAACAGGAACACCAGGAAGAGCACACTGCGCTCTATGCGCTTCATGGTCGCCTACACCAAGACTTCAACCACAACCGCAACCAACTCCGCCGACAAGAGACGCACACGGTCCCGCACGAACCTGCGGTACAACGAACGTCGTTTCCGAAATATCGGACACTTGAATTGGCCTTCAAATTCGTGCGATTTAACGCAGTTAGGTTAGGCCAAAAATATTGGGAATTTGGACAGACATAATTTTTTGCCAATCGATTAAAGTATTTATCAGAAATAAATTGTAGCTTCCGTGCACAAAATCAATTTTGTTTTATTCCATTAGCCTATTTTGTTTTTATCACACCCTCGTGTAACTTTAAAGTTTAACACTCCTTTTAATAAAAAAAAAGAAGTAAAAACAAAATTGATTCGCTTGCAACAAAAATCGGCAATGAAAGTCAATAAAGCAGATCAGACTGAGTTTGCAGTAAACAAACATCTGCACATTAAATACTTATTATCTTTACAATAAATAAAGCCCTGCAATTAGTTTTAAAAATGAATTTATTTTTAAGAAAACAAGTCTAAGCTAAATAAAGAAATAAAAATATAAAAAAACTCCTCCTTGGCAATAAATTCTTGCCATTTAGTGGCGGGCATGTGTACTCGTATTTATTTCATTCTTACAAAATTATGTTCTCCCCACACATTAAAGTATTGAAAACTTGGCTGATTCCAAAAAGGCCTGTAATGAAAAATTTGTTGGTGTGTGTATGTTGCTTCAACTAAAAATAACATTTTTGTGTGCCACACGATGTTTTGTTTTATTTTGTTGGCAAGATTTTTTTTCCGATAACCCAACGAACACTTTTGATAAGACATTTTTATTATGAGTTTGTATATACTCGTAATAGACAAAAACAGTTGCGCTATAATTTAAGTCTACCAATTTTACACAACCATCACCATCTACCCGAAGCAGAAAAATTTAATATTGCGTCACAGGTGTTTTTAAAGCTTCGCAGAACAACAACAGCTGATGGTTGATTTTTATTTAGTTCGGTTTGATGTTTCTTTAAAGATAGAGGGAGTTACAACAGAGCAACGTCTGCAAATTATTTTATTTTTTTTTTTTTTTTATATAATTCAATTATTTATTGCATCTTCTAAAAGAACTAACAATAAGTATGCAAATCTTAAAAATAAAAATTCATTAATTAATATAGAAAAAAAATTAATTAATATTGAAAAATTTTATTTACTTAGGTCCAGCCAATGCTAGACGAAAAGTTGTTTCTTGCGCGTATTTTATTGGTAAATCACCTTCCCAATGCTCTGATGGTTGCAAGGGTGTCGAGTGTGGCCACCAAAGTTAAGGATGCTACGTGCGAAAGGATTCGGGTGAGACTCCAATCTGTTAATGTACCTTATCGCATGTTTTGAAAATTCATCTTTCACTAAGGGAACACCTAGATCTTTGTGAATTCCAGAGTTTTTAACATACCATGGAGCTGCAGTAATTATACGGATAATTTTATTCTGGCGCTTTTGAATTTTCTCAATGTTAGATGCAGAGGCGGTACCTCACAATTGAATTCCATAGCTCCATATTGGCTTTAGGATTGCGTTGTACAACAAAAGTTTGCAATCTAACTTCAAGATAGAATTTCTGCCGATGAGCCAATTTAGTTGCACCGCTTTTAATTTCATCTGGGTGACTTTGGCGTCAATGTGGGAATTCCACGTGAGCCTACGGTCGAGATGAATACCAAGGTATTTGACTTCACTGTGCTGCGGAACAATGTAGTTGTTGATTTTGATAGCCGAACAAGTTTTTCTACGTAGTGTGAATGTAACATGGGTACATTTTTGTTCATTTACTTTGATTTTCCAAAGTTTCAGCCATTTCTCCAATATAAGAATATGTTCTTGCAAATTTTGTGATGATAATTTATAGTCTTCATGGACACTGATGAATGCTGTATCATCTGCAAAAGTTGAAGTGTGAATTTTGCAGCTCGTTGGATTCGTCTGCAAATTGTTGTAATGTTGGAACTAAATTAATTAAAACTAATCAGCCGAGAAGCAAGCCGAAGAAAAAATATTTTCAAATATTTTCATCAAAATAGACATAAGAGGAAATACAAGAAAACACCTTATTTTGTATACATATAAATATTTTATTACAAAAATTTAATTATAACATCAGGTACAATGTATTGAGGCCAATGATTTGGGTCAAATTTGCAATTTACTTTTTTAAGAAGGAACTTGTTTAGTTTTTAGAACTATCGCAGGTAAAAATTATGCATTTAATTTTTAGAAAAAGTTCAACTCCTTACGGTGAATGGATTAAGGCTGCTTCTTTGGGCGGCAATGCAAGCACCTGCCACAGGCAATGCTTTCTACAATGGAGCTTAAGCGGCTGAAATTCCGAAGCAGAACTCTGCTAACTTAGATAATTTTGTAAACACCTTGAGAAAACATAATCTAATTAAAAGTGTATGAGTAAAAATGTTATATATATTAATACATACTCGGTTTCCTCTTACGGTACGTCAAATATGCTTTAATTTTCAGTGCTATGCTGGAGTCATTACGACTTTGAGAACTTGGAGATGTCACAAACTCAAGCATTTCTATTCGAACTGCAGATATTTTCTAAAGTTTATATTTTATACCAAACAAAAAATTATAAACAGATTTTTTCTATGTTTCGTAGCTGTCTATATGTCGACATTTCATAGGAGCTACCCTAATCTTGAATATAAATTGAATAAACTTAATTGTTTGAAGAACATTTTTCATAAATCACTCTTTTATTTTAATAAAGTAAAAGTAGCCATTGATGGTCAGAGGAGTCTCAAATTTTGCTTTAGGGTTATTTTGAACAAATAAATACATAGTTCATGGAAAAATACTTACTATTTCAATATGGTTTGATCCATTTCAAAACAGATTTTCCAAAAACGAAATTTTTCGAATATGCCTTATGTACACAGAAAAAAATAGATGCCATATTGATAAAAAAATTGCACTATTTTTATCAAATTTCCTGTGAAAAAGATTTTTTGCCGGATTGATAATTCAAATTATAAAGTAGAAATAGCTTTTTCACTTAAAAGCAAAAATTATTGTGTTGAAAAAAATTGTTGTTAATATGTAAAATATACTTAACAAAAAAAATTGTTAAAGAAACAACAACTCTTCACTCTTATATGACAACCTTTTAAATTTATTTATTGAATAACAGTCAATAACTCGGAAAACTTTTTATTAATTGCATTTTATTAAGAGACATTTCCAAAAATTCATTATTAATAATAATTTAATTAATTCAATGCAAATTTTATTAAATTGATGGTTTTTTATTAATAACATAACTTGATTGCAAAAAAATCTCATCTATTTTTTTCTGTGTATAATCAAAATCCTACTTAACTACTCGTAGCTGCTAAGTTTTTTGTGTTTAAATTTCCATAAGGGAAAGATAACAGCTAGTAAGGCCATAATTTTCCAGGAATGGTCAAAGTTCCAAAACAGTTCCTAACTATTGAGCCAAGTCCCTTGCGGTCGCTCAAAATTATTTTGACGACTTATTTTTCCTTTTAGTTGCGTTGTAGAATACTTTCGTATTCACTGAGGTGTTGAGCGGAATAACTTTTAGATAATATATCTTTGAAAAATTCTGGGTCGTCGGAACTATTACTCACAACATCATTTAATTCTTGTCTTTATGCGCTATGTGTTTTATTAGAATTTTTTTAATTTAAAATAGTTTTATAGCTTTCGGCTGATTTTGCTAGATTCAATACAAATTTAAATACTTTGTTAATATAACGCAAAAAAATTTCGATTTCGAACTGAATAATCGGTAATTAAATTTATTGAAAGTAAAGTAAATGGTAATCAGTTATGGTAATATAGCTGTATTCTACCGAATCTAGCGATTTTAAAGCCAAGATATCAGCAAACAGTGTCAACTTAGCGGTTTATTAATAAAATGTGTACATCGAAAAGATATTTAAAAATTTGGCTGAATATTGAGCCGCCGATCAGCCAAGCTCTTCGGCGGCGGTGAGCTCTCTATAAAAAAAATCGGCTAATCGACGGCTGCGCCAAAACGGCTAGCAGAGAAGCAATCAGTGTCCAGCGTGTCTACCTTCGAGTCTTCTCAGACTAACAAACATTAAACTAACACCTCTCATACTGCAGGGAATCAATTACTGTGAACAACCACGTAAACCGAAGAATGTCATAAGCTTTCATATACAATGGAACCCGTTTCATTGATATTAAAACTATATTTCTTAGGCCCAGTTTTTGACTGCGTATTTAAATACAAAATTAGTTAATTTTCATTTAAATTTAAGTTGTATTTAAATGCTAGTTCAGTTTATCACTATTAAATTATTGTTCTTATTTAAATGCGATGAAAGTGTGGCAGCTTTACTTTAATTCCAAATATTATGGAAAGTATTCCATAGAACAGCTGTTTGTAAGTGGAAGAATAGAAAAATTCTTAAAGAAAAATATTAAATTTATTAACGGCATAGAAAAACTTAACAATTTTATTTTACGCTAAGTTATTTTTAATAAATTATTATACTGTGCTGTTGTTTAGTTCAAAATTAGCAACTAATTTTCGAATATCTTCTGCAGTCAATAGCTCGTATGTGTGTTTTGTTTACCTTTTTTGTACTAATACAAATGCAAGCTCACAAAAACCATATGGGCTATGAGAAAAACTTAAATGAAGAAGTTTGGGCATTTAACTTTAGTCCAAATTTGTAGTGAAAAATTAATTTTCGTATTTAAATGGAACTTAAAGCTAAATAACATTTAAATACGAACTCAAAAACTGGGCCTTAGTTTTATGATTTAAATTTATGTTACCTGTACTTCCTAAGGGTTTTCGAACATAATAGTGTATTTAAAAAGTGAACCAATCTCAGATGGCTTGCGTGTAAGGATAATGCAATTTTTAATCTAACAAATGCGTTCGCTGGGCTTGAACATATTCTCGATCACGACGTGCGCGCTTTGGAGATAAAAAAAAACGAACTATAAAATTACTGCGATAATTTCTTGAAAGAAATCTACAACTTTGAATTGTGACAGTTTTTCTTTTTTATTGGATTTTAAATTGGAACCCATTAAAGAAAAGAAAAACCAAACAAACAAACAGAATATTTACACCCAAATAACGAATCTTTACAAAAATTTATATGGACAAGATAAAGAAAACGTAAAAATTTAAAGACTAATTTGTGTGAGGAAACATTTTGGCGGAAAGTGATTAATGAGTTTTTGTTTATTTACGGAATGACAAAAAATGTCACGGACTAAAATGAAATTGAGGCAAAAAATTAAACAAAATTCTTTAATAACACAAATAAAAAATATATTAAACTATTTTTTGTTATACTACAAACAAAAAAAATGTTTGGTAAAAATGTATATAAATTTATAAATAATTGTATAACAGATTTTCAAGACCTCTTTGTTACATAAATGAATACCATAGTAATTTCTTTCGTGTTAATTTTAAATTTGTTTAACAGTTACAACAAAAATAATTTTATTTTATTTATTATATAAGTATATAATATCTAAAACAAATTTTCAAAAAACTTGTTATAAAAATTTATATGTCAACTGTAGAACAGTTTTTTCAACTTTTATTGAATTAATTATCAACGAAATTATGAGTCCCATTTTCATTCTAAATTAGAATAGTTAAATTCTAAACTACAATAAAAGAAATTTAATTATTTTTTCATTCAAATTACAAAAAAAAAAAGTTATTAAAAGCAAAATTTTTGTGAAAAAGTTGTAGATATAACTGTATAACAGTGGAAACCTGTTATACGGTTATAACTATAAATTTATTATTTCGAACAAATTAAGAACAAAATTATTTTTTCACTTTTATTTAAAGTTTATATAACAGTTATAACCAGCATTGCCAGAATGAAGATTGATGGTTTTATAAGCTAAATAAGATCTGAAGATATTTCTCTTAAAATTCAGATTTTTGAGATTTAGTAGCTATTATCAAATATCCAAAGAAATTTAACTTATTTCTTGAAATAATTTTTTACTGCTTGGTTCGAATCTCTATCACTCTAATTTTGAAAAGAAATTTGTATGAATGCAATTTTTACTTCAAATTTTTGTTTCATTCTCTGCACTGATAAACAATTTTCCTTAGATATAACGATATTGTGCGTAAATTTTAAAACTTTGTCGTTCTTTTTGACCAACTAAAAGCTGCATTCGAACTATGTGTTTTATTGAAAAAATAACAATCGCAAAATAGAATGAAATTTATTTATTTGTTTATGAAACTTTTCAACACTTTTGTTCGAGCTCTCTATCAAATCAGCCATGGAGTACATAATGAAAGCCCTATATTTATAGAATGTACCTATTTCGGAAGTCTTACATTAATACAATGATATATTTTCATTATATTTACTACACTGTTTAGTTGGTATAACGAAGTTTTTATACTTTCATGCAAAAGTTTTTCGTAACATTAAAAATATTAAAGAGGTGATACGCAAAGTTTCCATCGCACTAATGAAACTTTCATATCAAAATGAAACTTTTCATGGTATTAACGAAAGAATGGTGAACGAAACGGGTTCGCTCCCATAACGAAGCGTTTTTCTTTCAGTGTTGTTATGTTAGAACAATCATCCTTTTGTAATACATTCATTATTTTTTTGTTTGATATAAAATAAATAATATATGAAAAGAAGAGGATTTTAAGGTTTTTTCTAAACTAAAATTAAGATTTTCCTTTTGGAAACTTACGATTTTTCGACGAAAACTTCTGGCAACACTGGCGACAACAAAAAATTATATAATTTTCTTTCAAATTACCAAAACAAAAATTGTTTGAAGACTGTCAACTGGATTGCAGTTTTACGAACTTACTGTTTCTTAGATATATATAGTTTAAAAAACTAAAAAACAACGTATAGGATGCACAGCATGGGCGGGGTGACGCAGACCATATGCCCAAGATGGTATTAACAGTACGTTTGTAGCGTCGCTCTGACTAACTATAACGACCTATGCCTTCACATAAAAAACTGTAAAGCAGTACAGTTCGTTGAGGGAAACTGTTAACCCGTGCGAGTGAGACGAAAACTCTCGAAGACCGGACAACAAAAACAACAAGCCAGACCGTACTTAAGAAATAATTACGATGACGTGAGAGCAATAAAAACACTTTTTCACAAAAAAAAACAGTGTCTTTACAGATATATTAATATTCGATATAAAATTTAAAATTTTTCATTCAGTATTGTTTAAGCTTCTTCTCAAACTATCCTTATACCCAGACAATTATCCGTATAATGCGTTCCGAGTTTTTTTTTAATTCCCAAAATAGGCTTTAGGAATCCCCCACTTCTACAAAAACAATATGGCAACATCAATTTTCGCACTAAATCGGATGACCGTTAATAGTTCAGATACACGTTCCACGGCAAAAGCGCATGCCGGTTAGCGAAATGCTTGCGCAATTTTTTTCAGAATTCCCAAAATCCCCTACTTCCCCGGAAGCAATATTACAACTCCAATTTTCGCACTAAAGCATATATAGAATTTTGTATACCTACATATGTAATAATCACTCATATGGCAAACATACAAGTGAAACTAATATAAGCGTTTTAAAAAGTTAATCATGATCTTGCCATTATTTAAAAATTGTATAATAGCTAAAAAAATGTTATTAAAACAAAAATATATAGAAGGCGTACATGTATACAGTAGACATGTACGCCTTCTATATATTTCAAACTTTTTTCAAACTTATTTTTGATTAATGGACTGTAAACATATGAAGGAGCGAGCACTCAAAGAATTGTGTAACTTTCATACAAATTATTTAGACTAGGCACTAGTCTGTGTTCTATGAACAGCACATAGCTAAATTAAATTATAAAATTATTTTTCTTGCCTTTATTTGAAATTTGTATAACAGTTACAAAAAAACAAAAAATTTAAATCATTGTTTTATCTGAATAGCAGGTTTTTAGACCCACTTCTTATTAAAGGAAAATTATATAACAGTTATAACAAAAACTTATACGATTCTTCTTTAGATTACCAAAAAAAAATGTTTAAAATACTTTGTGTCATTTTGACACTAGTTTATATGTGTTAACATATAAACTTCCCAAAAATGTTTGCTTTCTTGCAACTGTTATACACGTTCCCAATAAAAGCGAGAAAAATCATCAGCCCAATTATAAATATTTCCAGGAAAATGCACTAGCTTTCAAGTTTAGTTTGTATTAAATAAAGTGATAATAAATTAGTTTTCGCCGTTTTTATTTTAAATTTGTATAACAGTTGGGAGAACTCACAGCAAAACATTTAGAAAAAAATTAATTATAAAAGCGAGTATTTGAATTGTAAACCGTGTAAAAAAATATAACAGACAATAACAGATTTTTGTCAAAAAGATACTGTTTCTCTAAAAAACTCTGTATAACAGTTTCTTTGTACAAAATAATCTTATTAAAGAGATATTTTTACGTGCACTTTTTTTCATGCTTTAAAATTATTTTACGCAATTAATATTGAGCAATATTGTCTATTACCGTATTATACAATAATCTTAATAATATAAAAATGACTGGAGTTTTATGGGAGTTTATTATAACACCTGTTACACTCATCCACTTAATTATGACTAATATAAAAATTTTTTATATAAAAATAAATATCAATCTATAATTAATTTTTTCTACTTGCGTTTTCATGTTTGCACTATATAAAACAAAATAAGTCGTAAAAACTGTTGATACACATTTGACGGCTAAATCATAAATAATTTTACTGCCGTATTTTATTTACGAAAAATCTGTCTCTGTCTTCTGATAAATGTTGACTTTTAGGTTAAATGAAATGGTGTGTTTTTCTTCCGCTGAAAGGCTTTTTTATTATTTTTTTTATTTTTTTATTTATTTATTGAAATTTATAAACATATCAAAGTTTACAATAAGGCCTCAGCCCCATGGTGGCATTGTGACAATCTGACAACAATTATTTACAAAATTTTTTTAATTTTCCATTAATACGAAGTAATTAGAAAATAAATAAAATTTTTAAAAAATATAAGATCAATTAATTCAAATTTTTAACAATACATATAAGAAAATAATTATATAAGAGAATTTGGTAATGTTGATATATTATTCTTTAATTGCTTAAAGTTATTATAATAAAAGCATATCAATATTTTGAAGCAAATACTCTTTCAATGAATTTTTAAATGTAGAAAGACAATTAGAACTTTTAATAGCCGATGGCAAATCGTTGAATTGTAGACTACCATTGTATTCAATTCTTTGTTTGGTTGTTTCTAGGCGACACCTTACCACTTGTAAATTAGATCTTTGCCTAGTGCTCACTTCACAGAATACACAGAATGGACATGCGGGGAAAAAAGTTGCAAAATATGGTCGTTTGAAGACAAATCACATCACAGTGGTAACGCTAAAAGGCCACAGGCGTGCGTGAAGGACAGTATAATATAAACCTATCGCTTTCTCTGTTGTGAAATAGTTGCTTTGTTTACATTTAGTTTGTAAAAATTTGCGATAAAAATGTTTTACAATTTTCAATAAATTGGCGCAAGAAAAGTGAAAATTTTTCTTTTTGGCGTGATTTTCCTTTTTTTGCGCTAATCTATGAAGAAATACCACCGTTTTGCAAAAAAAAGTAAGTAAGTTAGTAAAAAAGTGTTTATACTGTGTTCTGCCGGAAGAAATAAAAATGTAAGTACCTATAGTTTATTATAAAAATGTAAGTATAGTTTATTAAAAACTTCTTATTCATCAGCTAAAATAATTAACTGGAAATGGACTGTTATGATATAATTTATTGGTGCTGCGTGGAAGTTGAAGCAATAGATTGCAGTGTTAATTGAGGCTTGATGAAAAAAAGAAAAACGATACTGCCCTTTAAAATGTATTAAAAAAGGCAAAATTAATAAAAAGGTTATTTTATTTTTCTTATTTTCAGTTTACCAAGTGTCCGGAGCACTAGGGACCTAATTGTCGTCATTAGCTGGAAAAACAACAGGTTAGTTCAGTGTTCCAATTGTCGATTAAGGGTGTTTTCATGTACTGCCCCTTAAAACAAATTAAAACAACCAAGATTATTAAAAATTTTTACTGTATTTTTTTATGTTCAGTTTACCAAGGGTCCGGAGCACTAGATGGGACCAAATTCTGGTCATTGGCTGGAAAACCAACCGGTTGGTACACTGTTTCAATTTTCACTTTAGGATACTTGCAAACCCACCCTTAAAATTTCTATTTTGTAATTAAAATAGAACGAAAAATGCCAAATTCTAAAAAATTTTGTTTTCTTTCTTATATTTTTAGTTTATAAAAAGTACTAAGCGGTACTTGGAAGTCTTGGCAGATATACAATTGGAAAACCAACAAGGAAATGACACTCGGTCAGTGACATAGCAAACAAGTAATTTTAATAAAGATGTAAAACTTAAAATTTTTTTTATAATTATTTCCTACTTGCATTGTTTTTTAATAGCTCGTACTATTGCTTATATTTTTAACACAGTTTTGTTTTATTTTTCATTCATGTTTATGTAATTTTATTAAAATACTAAATATTTCCAACAGGCAAATGGACACTCTGTCACCAACAATACAAACAACGCATTTTAACGAAGAAACAAAACTTAATATGTTGTTTTTACTTGTTGTTTGCATTGCTTTATAGTATGTAGTACTTTAAATTATATTTTTAACAATAAAAAATTATAAATAGCTTGTTTTCTATGTTTCCCAGCTATCTATATGTCGACATTTCATAGGAACTATCCTAATCATTAGTAGACTTTGGAAATTTTTGAAAGATATTCTCAAACATTCAACTTTATATCCCAACAATCCAAATAAATTGCTGAGAATTTAAATAGCGAATAAAAAACTTAATTGTTTATATTTTTAACATTATTTATTTCTTTTTTCATTTATGTTTCCACTTTTTTATTAAAATATTGAATAAAACAAATTTTTTTCAACCACCTTTTTTTTCTTTGTTTACATTTTTATTTGTATAGACTAGACACATTGATTTTGTTTTTCTGTACTGCTCCCACGCCTCTTGCCTTAACATATGTTTTGCCCATTTTCACATACATACGTCAATGTTGCCATATCTGGTTATATCTGTGGTTCACATTATGTTGGCTCATCTGTAATCGAATTGTGTGAAATCCAATGTTGTGTAGCACCTAGTACGTGCTATATCTCTATATAATAACAAAGTCGAAAAAATGTTTGGTAATTTATAAACAGACTTTAAGGCTTTATTTTGCCAAACTTGCAGCGATTTCAGATCTGCGTTTCTTTTATAACCATAAATAAGTGCTAGATAATTAATTTTGCTTTGTATTAATGCCTCAAATATCATTAGCTTAGAGCGTTCATCAAGTTTGCAACGAAGTTTATACAAAATTCCAACAACTGGTGATATTTTTGTTTTTATATACTGTATATGAGAGTGCCAACCAAGATTATTTTGAAGCAATACCCCCAAATATTTTGCCACAGCTACTTCATTAATTCGTCCCCCATCAATAATCACCATACAGTCACTCCTTCTATTCTGTTGTGGTTTAAACCTATTAAATTGGGTTTTACTTGCATTTAAGTCCAGTTTGTTAACTCTTGCATATTTAGAAATCAGTTCAACGTCATGTGCAATCGATGATAGCATTATTGAAACTTGTCTGTAGGGATAAAAAAAAATAGCCAGATCGTCTGCATACATAAAAATTTTACCTTGCAACCCAATATTTTTTAAATCATTTATATAAATTTTGAAAAACAAAGGTCCTAAAACACTGCCTTGAGGCACTCCGTAATTTATGTACGCCATAGAACTATGTTTTCCCTTTACTGCAACATATTGCTTCCTATTAATGGCCCAGCTATGCCATAAAACCACATTTCTCAGCCAGAATTGTGTGATCAACCAAATCAAATGCCCTGCTGAAGTCGTAAAATATACCTCCTACACCAGTGAAACCTTTGGCTAGACATTCGCAAGTATAATTGATCACATTGATAACAGCCTCATCGGTTCCACACCCTTTTCTGAAACCATATTGCTCATCTGCTAGCAGATTTTCTTCTTCCAAATATTTTGTCGATTATGTTAATTATGTTATTATTTTCGACCTTTTTAATTAAATTAGTTATTTTTATTTTTTGGTTTCAAACCAAATCGGGCTTCCAAGGTCAATGTGTTGATCTTTCTATATAAAAGAAAAACTACATTTAGTTATCTTAATTTATTCCCGACGTTTCGTTGGGTTATTATTTTGTCAATTGTTTACATATAAGTTTCTCAAAAATTTTATCGATTACTCATAAAAGATCAATTGGCCGATATTTTTTACTGTATCAGCAGGTAATTCTTTAGGAACCGGAATGATTTTTTGTATTTTTAATGATTCAGGAAATATTGAGGAGCTAATTGAATTATTAACAAGTAAGAGTGTAGTATATTCGGCTGGGCCGAATCTAAAATACCCTTCACGATAGTCACGTATATGTATAGTATATTAAAAATGTGACATGAATATGCTCGGTTATATATCGATATCGGAATTTTCTATTTTCTGTATTTTAGTAACCTTCTTTTATAACGAGAATTATTTTTCAGCAAAAAAAAAATTTTTTATTGGAAAAATCGGTTCAGGCTATTTCTCGGGTATATATGGACCGATATCGAAAATTTTAATTTTCCATATTTATAAAACCTCATCTTATTACCAGAACTGTTTTTAAACAAAAAAAGTTGTTTGTGTTCGCTTACGCGACATTTTCATGAAAAACCCGCTTTTGGGCTATATCTCGGGTATATATGGACCGATATCGGAAATTTTCATTTTCCATATTTATATAACCTAATTTTATTACCACAACTGCTTTAAGGCGAAAAAGGTTGTTTAAGTTCGCTTACGCGGCATTTTCATGAAAGCCCCGGCTTAGACTATATCTCGGGTATATATGGACCGATATCGGAAATTTTCATTTTCCATATTTATATAACCTAATGTTATTATTTGAGCAAAAAAAAGTTGTTTCAGTTCGCTTACGCGACATTTTTATGAAAAAGCCGATTTGGGACCGATATCACCATGCTTAATGAGTGTGAAGTTTGAAGCAAAACAAACAACTTTTGTTTTCAAAAATTTTCATACAAAACTGTAAAAAAATGGATTTTTTCGGAATTTTGAATATATCTCAGCTATACGTGAACCGATATTACCGTATTTCAATAGCAAACATATGGCAATATGGAGTAATAGAATGGTGAAAGAAAAAAGTTTCTATGCCTAATGGTTTTCTCAGAAACGGTATTTCAACGACCGACAGACGGACATCGCTTAATCGACTTCTCCATTAATTCTGAATCAGAATATATATACTTTATAGGGTCGCAAAAAAAAACTGTAGAAATTACAAACGGAATAACAAACTTATATATATATACCCTTAACATTTTTGTGAAGGGTATAAAAATGCTGAAGATATGCGGAATGAACTCATTAGCATATTCCACAATAAATTTAGGTGAAATATTATCAAACCCTGGTGATTTTTGAATAGCAAAACCTTCAACTATCTCTCTAGCTTCACTTATATCTGCATGTTGTACTCTAAAACAGTTATGGTGTCGTCGAAGCGATCTAAAATCATTCCAACTTTCTCCTGGTATTGAACAAATTCTCTGTTTTAATTCTTGTATAGAGTTTATAAAAAATTGACAAATATTTTTGCTTTTGTACCATCGTAAATAATCGTACTGCCATGTATGTAGTTATATCTTTTAATTTTATTTCAGGCTTTTTTTTTTTGCTCTTCCAAGTGTTTGATTTAGAAACTACCAGCACTTTTTAGGATCATGCCTAACTTTATCTGTCCTTTTATATGCAATATGTAGTCGCAAAAAATATGTTTAGATAAGTTGCAATAATTTGAAAAAATATTGAGTGTCAGCTGGTGGGTTGTGGTGTTTATATTTATTTTGTCTTGAATAGCAAACAATTTTGCCTTTACATGATTTTTAAGCAGAAAGATAAATTTAAGAAAAAAGAAAAGAAATAAGTAGTGCACATTTTTTACACTTTTCTGGCTGTTTTAAAATTTAATATAAATTGTCAAACTAGAAGTAAAAATCTCAACTTTATTTAAAAAAATATCCAAGCATATCATATGAAGAGCCAAATATTTTTTTAAAGCAATTTTATATTTATTGAATCTTCAAAATGAACTAACAATAAGTATTCAAATCTTAATACTAAATTTAAAATTAAAAAATGTGATTCTTAAGTCCGGCCAATGCTAGACAAAAACTTTTATTATGCGGGAGCTATTTCGGTAAAATCATCTACTGCGCAATCTGGTGGTGGCAACAGTATCCCTTCTTTTAAGCCGCGTGTGGCCGCCAAAATTAAGTATATTGCGCGCAAGAGGGTTTGGATGAAGTTCCAGTTTACTGACATACCTTGTCGCGTACTTAGAAAATTCCTCTTTTACCAGCGGAACACTCAGATCTTTATGAATTCGTGAGTTTTTTACGTACCATGGAGCTGCAGTAATTGTTCGAAGAACTTGGTTTTGTCGCCTTTGAATTTTTTCAATATTTGACGCTGAGGCGGTGCCCCATAATTGAATTCCATAGCACCATATAGGCTTTAGTATTGCGTTGTATAACAAAAGTTTGCAATCTAGTTTCAATGTAGAATTTCTGCCCATAAGCCAATTTAGCTGCGCTGCTTTTAGTTTTAACTGAGTGACTTTCGCTTCAATGTGACACTGCCACGCTAGCCTACGGTCCAGGTGAATACCAAGGTACTTGACTTCACTGTTTGCTTACACAGAGTGAATGTGACATGAGTACATTTCTGTTCATTAAGTTTGATTTTCCAAAGTTTTAGCCATTTCTCTAATATTGAAATATATTCCTGTAAATTTCGTGAAGCTAATTGGTGGTTTTCATGAACACTCAAAAACGCTGTGTCATCTGCAAAGGTAGAAGTGTGGATTCCGGATGTAGTTGGCATGTCGGAGGCGTAAATCAAATATAAAGTAGGCCCTAGTATGCTGCCTTGGGGAACTCCTGCCTTGATTGGCTGAGTTGGGCTTATAAAGACGCCTTCTCTGATAACAAACTTCCGCCCATATAAGTAGCTTTCCAAAAGCTTGTGTGTATTTGCAGGCAAGTTCAACTTTATTTTGTGCATCAAGCCGTCGTGCCACACTTTATCAAAAGCTTGAGAAATGTCAATGAATAGAGCTGAGCAATACTTCTTCTCCTCAAAGGTCTGTCTTATGACATTGACTAGTCTGTGCGTTTGTTCTATGGTGCTATGTTTAGACCGAAAACCAAATTGATGATCAGGGATGCACCCCTGAAACCAATTTTGAAATTGTTGGTAGTAGACTTATTGGTCTATATGATTCTACCTTAGTCGGATCCTTCCCTGGCTTGGGTATCATAATCATAGAGACCTTCCACTCTGCAGGATAATACTCAAGGCGTAAAATAGCGTTAAAAATAAAAAGTAGAATTCTTTTAGCTACACGAGGTAACTGTTCAAGCATTTTGCCAGTAATTTGATCAATACCTGGAGCTTTCCTGGGGTTTATGTTACTGATACCTTGTTCTACATCTTGAAATATGAATCGCAAAGACACAGGCGGTCTAACTGCGTATGGTATTAATTCAGATGCATCATTTGTAATAAAAACATTTCTCAAATGGTTAACATACACCATCCCCTTTTCTGAATCGCTTCTTGCCCAGTCGCCAGTTTAAGTTCGCAAAGGTGGCTTACCTATTACGGGTCTTTTTAAGCTTTTTGCCGCTTTCCACAAGGAATAATCAGATTGCGGAGTACCATCAAGGCTTTCCAGATATGTTTTAAGGGCAGCCATTCTGTGGATTTCGAGCAGATTTCTTAGCTGAGTTATGCATTCCCGTAGCCTAGTCTTAAGCAGGGGAGACCTGCGAAGTTGCCACTCTCTTCTGACTCTTCTATTTTCTGACAGTAGTTGCTCAATTTCAGACGAATAAGTTCTATTGTTCTCATTTCTGGATCTTATATGACTAGTGGTAGCATGCTGTACGGCCAGTTTGAGGTTTTCAGAAAAATCATTGATTGACACATCAATATCCTCAGGCGTTCTCAAGGCGATATTTTCAGAGCCAAATATTTGACTGAGAAAAAAATTAACAAAACTACTCGTATAGTTGAAAAGTTTTCAAATTAACCCTTAGGCACCATTTACATTGCAATTTAAAGTCATGTCTTTTTTGTATTTTCTTTGAAAGTTGTTACAATAAATATAAGTCATAGAAAAGTTAAGTATATGGAATAGTTAAGCAGCTTATATTAATCACACGTGATTCTAAAAAGTTAAGTGCTTCTCAACTTTTTTGATATCATTTTAAAAGTGACAGAACTTTACAATCGTAATCAATTATTGGGGTGCACTGTGGCACAAAAAAGTTTGCCGATTAACGAATTATTGAAGAAGCACAATCTTCATTTCCTAATTTTCAAGAGCAATTTTGCAATATGAATGAAACGGAGACGGATCAAGAGGATAACAATGTGACCGAAGCTCCTGAGTTCGTCCCATACAGTGATGCAATATGCGCGGTTCATATTTTGATTAAATGAAATGAGTACAAACACATTTTACAGCTTCTCGAACTACGATCGGATATCGTAAAATGGCATTCAGATAAAAACCGTCTTCAAAATAAAGTTACTGATTACTTCTTCGCAACAAATACCGAATAATCGTATATATATATGTAATGTACGCATATCTTTTAATTATTTTTTATGTTAAAAAAATCATTAATATGTATACATGTATGTACGAGTATGTATTTACATATAATTCTATTGAATATAGAACTAACTTACTTTTTACTAACTAACTTTTTCAAGCCTCCACTGTATTTTAAATTCCTCAGCTTCGTAAAATGGGACTAATTAATGGATTGGAAAGAAGGTCACTTCACTTTTTCGTTCTATCATTTCATTGTTTTTAAAAATTAAATTAAAACGCTTCTCAAAAATATAAAAAAGAAATAAAAAATTTCTTTTGGCCCATAAACCTATTTAATGAGCTTAAAAAAGTTTTTAACTATTAACGAATTTCTCTTAACATTTGAAAAAATACAATTATTTTTGCACAATAATAATCAAACAATATTTAAACGAAAAAAAAGTAGATTCAACAAACTTTATAAGAATAAGCACGTAAAGTAAAATTGCCTTTAAACATGTTTTGGCACGTTTAACATTTATCGTTTCCCCGATGTATTGTATGTATTTACTTTTGTGGATAAGTGTAATTGCAAACCAAGAAAAGGTAAACAGAAGTCGTCGATATAAAAGGAAATGTTCAACAATTTTGGTTTTTGAATATCAAGTTTCTTAATCCTCATTAGAGAGTTTTACTCCAATCATGCACTTAAAGATTTATAAAACACAATTTTTTCTGCAAACTATAAAAAATACACACACACATGCATAAGTACCGACTTACGTGTTTTTTTTTTTTCAAATGTATTTGAAAAAAAGTGAAGCAACAATTGTGGTTTTATGTTAATTAAGTTCAATGTGTAAATCTATAAACAGCTGATGGATAATTCACTGAAATGATTAATTGTAGTCATTGCGGGCTATAAATAATAATAAATAAAATCGAATACCTTAAATTTAAATTTTAAGCAATTTTTATTTTACCTTACAACATAATTTTATTGACCTTCGTTGCGACAAACTTCCTGTTTATTTAATGAGAGTTTCATTAAATTTCTTTCTCTATTCGGTTTTCATCTTTAGTTTCAAGACAATCTTATAGCATTTTTATATTTTATTTTATTTATTTTATTTTTTTCTAACAAAATCAAACTAAACCACAAGCAAAATCTATTATTTGCCAACCAACTTTATTTCTTTTTGCTATTATTTGCTTTGTCTGCAAATTTGTGCTTGAGTTAAACTTATGGATTTGAAATGGCATGAACGACGATATCTCCCAGTGGCACTGCCAGAGCCAGCAACAGCAAATAAAATTATATTGTTACTGCCAACCATTTATTTAAACGAACAAATGAGCATTTCTTAAGATTTTATTGTTTTAGTTAAACATCATTAGTTGCAGTTTTTCCAACGAGTTTTTGGAAACTATCGATGAAATGAGACAAATTAAAAGATATTGAAATCAACAAATTTCAAGTATTATTGAGAAATTTTTTTTATGCGATTCCAGTACACTTTTTGAGCTATGTACATATCGCACTGATTCCTCTAAAGAGAGTCAACTCAAATTACAATTTCATTTTTTTTTTATCTTGGATCAGTACTCAGGGCATGACCGCTATATATGCAGTGCATTTTACCAGAACTAGGAAAATAGTTTGTGAGGAGGGGGAAAGAGGGAGTGGTGTTTGTGAAAATTTGACTTGAACTTTCCAACGTTATAACGGACAGGAAACACGTCTGCAGGCATCTTATTCCACAGACGAAGGGTACGGCTGAAAAAAGTATACCACAAATGGATGAGCTCTGGACGATGAACGCGCGCTACGTAAAAGTGTTTCGGGAACAAGATCCCTAATCTCGTCAGATGTAGTAACGATAGAACAGAGTAACGCACATCACACTGCGTCGATGCTCCAGTGAGTCAATAGAGTTGGATACCCTACTGTCACCGATAAGCTTCTTCGCCCTATCCTGCACACGGTCGAGCAACCCCAAAATAGACTTTGGGCTTTTTAAGCCCAAATTATTTCTATTAAAATTATTACCCACACAATTAACCTTTTAAATACCATATGCTGGTATTAATTATCAGCTGTTTCAGGCAGCTGTTACATTTAACCAGCAATTTTTTGTGTTTTTAATTAAAAAAAAAAAGTGTTGATTTATATTTACGGAATTCAAAGGATTGTCATAAAGTCATAAGTCTTAAAATATTAGTATTAAAAAATATGAATACTGGGAGCATTCTGACATACTCGTAAATTATTTTAAATTTGAGTCAGCTGCGATATTTACGGTTTAGTTGCGGCTAACTCCGTTTGATACCCTACTGTCACCGATAAACTTCTTCGCTCTCTCCTGCACACGGTCGAGTAAACCCAAAATAGACTTTGAGGCACCGGTCCAAACATGAGAATTGTATTCTATTTTCGGTCGGATGTAGGTGGTATAAATAGTAAGGAGGTCGGATGGAGTGGAGTATATCTTACACCGTTTCTGCTAAAATGCAAACGTTTTTCTTTAAAGTAAATAAAACGACCGATGCGTTAAGAACTCAAAATGGTGTTTATTTCATTAATGACGACTTAAGACTGATGATGCTTACAACTACGCAAAAGAAAAAGACTACAAAAATAAATGTATTGTTGCTGCACCTAGTAGTAGTTATAAATAATAATTGCTGAAAAACCCAAGATTCTGAGTTGCCAGATTGCCGACCTCGCTGACTTGCTGGCGTTTTGCTCCGGCTGAAGTTCGCCGTCTTGGGGTGGTTCTTGTCGGCCAATCTGGTAAGGAAACTACAACCACAACAAAAAATATTCAAGTCAGCCTTTCATGAAAACCCACACAAACAGCTAAGGAAAACACTATACACCACAGCTTACCTCCTGATTTATCTTCTTCCACAGCAAACTCCTTCTGGCAGATGTTGCGCCAGGATCGGTAGCCCACCCACTTGAAGTTCTGAGAAACTTCACCGTGATGGCTTGGAGACCGATGAACATTTGTCAAGCCATCATCACCCTCCTACCACAAAATTAGCTTACCTAATCTACTCCATAGAGCTAATTAAACAAATTCATTTAAAACGGTATAAAACGTATTAATTCTGTTTTATTTGTAATGAAATAAAGCTAGGAAAGATATTAGTTGTATACAAAAAATTCATTTCTAATTCGAATAACCTTTTTTGTACTATTATGGACAAAAACTATATAAAAAAATATATATTATCAGAATTCAATTGAAAAATTTTAATGTTTCTTGGTTTTCTATTCTACTGTACAGGCTCGCTGCAGGATATTCCACAAAAATTTTGCTTTTAACGTCGCGGGTCAAAAGTAAAAAATAAATGGTTTATAAAATATATGTATATTTTTCCCCGTGAGAGTTTCTCAGGTGAACACCTGGCCAAACTGCCCTCGTATATCTTTTAATATGCTTGCCTAAAAATGAGCTCACTTTATGGGGCCTAAGTGCGCTAAATTATTGGCGCAATTAACAATAAAAAAAGGTGTTTTCCCTAATACTTTTGAAAAAATACAAATATATTTATTATAATATTATGTCTGTTTGTCCGTTCGTTTTCAGTTCGTGTCAGCAAAATACCTGTGGACCTTTCAGATGCGGATGTTGCTGCTGTATGGTAGGTGAAATCCTTGGCCACTGATGGAACGGAACTTGTTGGCCTTTAGCAGATAACCAAAATGGATGGAGCTTACGCAACCAGTTCCCTCGTGGAGTATGGTGCGATGACGGTGGGGCAGAGAATTTTTTATTTTTTTTTATTTAAATAAGGAAATGTTCAATAAAATTTTATGTTTTGTAATAACTTTTACTGTGATTTGCTTTGTCGTTTGTTTTATTTTATATATGTGTGAAAAGTTTTATTTCACATAAAATTTTATTTCATATGTGCCACTATGATTTTAAATTTTCTTTAGGGAGTTACTACGCTTCCAACCAAATCACCAATAAAAAAAAAAACAACTGCGGCACTTTTATTGGTGTTTTAAGAAACACCTGCCGGTTTGTATTTTTGTGTGTTTTTTCTTTCTTTTAACTTTTTAATATTATTTTAACTTGCCCGCACCACAACCATACTTTACCGATCCAATTTAAAAACCAAAAAGCCCCGACATTTTGTTCTGCACTTCCCAAATTATTTCTTACCGCCTGGACTTCATCCACCATCTTATCAGATCCAACATCAATTCAATTCCCATTCCTAATTACTTTACATATCTCTTTTTCCTACAGTCTTCTTCTTTTTCCCTTTCATTTACTATCAAAGACTGCTTTACCGGCTCACGTTAGGGTGACCACTACAGTATACACAAGATGAGAAACAGTGTTGTAAGTCATAATGTTACCATATAGTTTAAGGTAATCTTGTGTTGCAACACTTTCAAAAGTTTCAAAACCCCGAGGCACTTGAATGCTTCTTTAGAGATATTAAAAATGTGTTCAGTCCGGCGAACGTCACACTCCAAGAACATCAAGAGCATCCGATTCCTCAATATTTATACCATCGATGAGTACAGATGAGGCAGCACTTGCGGTTGTTTGTTTGTGTGTTAGCAAACAACATTGGGTATTACGAGCATTGAAGGCGACTCTGTTTTTACGACCCCATTCGGAGATTAATAGTTAATATTCAATGTATCATTCATATTAGCCTCCTGGCAGCGATCTCTGATAGGCCCAGCCTGCGAGTGACAAATGCTGCTGTCATCCGCGGAAGAGTGGATAGGATTGGAAGTTTGATAGAGAAGGAAAATAAGAAATAGGGTGTAAGAAACAACGGAGCCTTGCGATACCTCTGAATTATTCTTGAACTCCTTGGTGAGACCCTATCTATAACAACTCGTATAGTACGGTCTTTGAGAAAGCTTGATATAAACCGAGAAAAGTCATCACCGACACCAAAAGCTGTAAATTTTGTCAGTAGTTCACCCTGCCGGACTCTGTCAAACGTGTTGGAAATATCCAGAGCCACCACTTTACTTTCTGCGAAATGATGGATTGAGTGGCACTATTTCTCCGAAAGATATGCCAAAAGATCGCCAGTAGAGCGCATCTTACGAAATCCATATTGACGATTACAAACTAATTTATGAGATTCTAAATACTACACAAGGTGGCAGTTAACCATACTTTCCATTACTTTGGAAAGCGCAAAGTAACGTGCAATTGGGCGGTAATTTTCAGGGTTTTTTGCCTTGCCCTTTTTGGGGATTAGTGTTATACTAGTAACCTTCCAGCACGATGGAAACTTACCAATATGGTAAAGTATGTTGAAGAGGTGTGCTAGCGGACGCGCAAGCATAGAAGAACACTGCTTCAAGACCAAGAAATCGATATACAGTGGTCCTGTCTACACACTGTCAAAATCTTACATGATTTTCGCGACTATTTGATATAAAAGTAATATAAAAAACGGTTGTTTGCCTCTACTGAAAGCTTGTAAATTTTGAGTTGGCGCTCTTTAGAGGAACGAGTGCGATATGTGTAAAATTCAATATGAACCAAGGGAAAGTAAAGCGGTCCTTCTGAAATACATAGCGAGCAATATTGTTGTATACAACCTTCAATTTGCGTTGGTCCGTACTGTCGCTATTAGCATAAATTTCACAACCATAAACAAGTGAAGATATCAGATAGGCCTTTGCCAGAAGCATGCTTATAGCAAACGACGTTGAATCCTTTACCGCCCATAAGCTGCGAAACTTACTATAAACTCTGCCGACAACAGTGTTGAAATGATCTGTCCAGGTTAACCTATCATTAAAAATTAAGCCTAAATTGGACGCTGTGTTCACAAAGTCGATCACATTGCCATTAATTCGCACTTAAATATTACCAAAATGAGAGGAGAAGACACTTCGACTTTGAAGCCACTTATGTCCAACCGAACATAGAATACAACTTTTATGTTGCACCTTAAGGTCTATTTTTTGGGGGTTACCCAACTATGTGCAAGAAAGAGAGGGAGAGCGTGAAGAAACTTTTCAGCTTTCAGTAAGATATCCTACCTTATTGAATCACTGGATCACCGCCGCACTATGGGGTGCTTACTCTGTTTGGTTACTACAATAGATTTGATTTACGGATCTTGTTTCCGAAACCCGTGTATTTTTATGTAAAACACATTCATCGTCCAGAACTCATCCTGGGAGGATTCGTTTTTCAGCCGTAAGCTTCTTGTGAGGTACAAGTTGCCTGCAGACGTGTTTCCTGTCCGATATAAAGCTGGAATTTTTACTTCAAACCTCCAGTAAAAATACTCCTTCGTCCTTCCTTCCTATCACCTATTTTTCTATTTCCGGTGCGATGCACTGCATATGGTATACTCTCAGTGCTGGGTCAACATAAAAAAAAGGTAAGAAATTTTTGCTTAAAAATATATTTTTCGTTGATTTGATGATCCACTTGAAAACAATTTTTAATTATTGTTATATCAGGAAAAAGTGTCACACAAATTATCTTGCGAAACATTTAAGATAAGACCAAAAAATTTGGTAGATTCTTCAAGAAAAGATGTAGAACAACATGTCTGAATAAATTAATATTTCCCAAGATAAGCGTTATGAGAATATGACAAAGAACGACAGAAGTGTTGAAAAATATTGCGTTAATTTAAATACGCCTTTAGTTTGTGCGGGAAGTTTAAGCGTTGCTGTTCAGTCAAACGTATAATGCTGATTAATATTTGGGATTTAATTCTGCTCATTGCAGTTGCTTGCAAACAGCTGACATTTGCCGATATTTTTGAGGAATGTGAAAACAAAGATCAATCATATGTGGAAGTAAAAGATGATTGTTCATATTATATATTTTGTTCTGGTGAAGATTCGTTTAGTGACTCTTGTCCCGAGGATAGTCCTTACTTTTCGCTTGAAGAACAAACTTGCGATATAAATAAAAATGTATGCAAGGATAGACCCATAACCAAAGAAGTAACCACAATAGAAGAAGATATTTCAACTTTAACATCATCTAGTGTGACTCCAAGCCCTTCGTCCGGTTCGACCATAACAATACCAACTGCCACAGCTTATAACCTGTCTTCAACAGCAGATTTTACTGCTGCCAGTAGAACAACGACTTTTACCAGCACTAATTCTACAGAAATCCAAATAGTAACCACTGCCATGCCGGTGCCATCAATTCCTACTTTTTGTCCAGCAGTGGACAATCCCTATAAAGCACTTTTTCTGCCACATAAGAAATCGTGCTCAGAATATTTTTTATGCTATCGAGGTGAACGCTTGCCCATGCGTTGCTCCAACATGCTGCATTTTGATGTGCGTCAACAAAGATGTGATTACCCGGAAAATGTGAAATGTCACGTTAGTTGTAATTACATATTAAAAATTGTTGAACATTTTGTATTTTGTTATTATTTTTTGTTTTAATTTAGCTGATGGATATTGCCTCACCGCGGGAACAATGTTTGCCTTATACTTTTGATTTCTATCCTCATCCACGTAACTGTAATTATTATTATCTGTGCACTTTGGGATATCTCCAGGTAATGCAGTGCCCCTTAAACATGGGCTGGCATTATGAGAAAAGGGCTTGTGTAAGACGCTCGCTGGCAAAATGCTATCTCACAAGGATTTAACTTTATGACTTAATTTACAATAATTACACATGATGAGTTCAATAATATAAGTATATATCGCTCCTTTATTGCAACATAGTCACATCTTAAAAAAACTCATTTCGAGAAAAACGCACTTAAAGTTTTTAGTTTCCATACAAGTCTTAGCAAATTTTTTGAGAAAATATCTCCTAAAGGAAACAGTTTAAAAGCAATTTGAATAAATTTTTGGCACAATATAAATGGTAGTACTGTTAACAATTCTGCACTGTTAACTCGAAAAGCTCACTTTTTGAGATATTACTATGTTGCAATAAAGGAGCGATTTGTATCTTAGACCATTTTTAAAGGCTGCCCCAACAAAAACCCACGATGTTCATTGTAAATAAAGCAAAATGTTTTTAAAGAAACATGTTAATATTTTTTATTATTTTAGAAAGATATACTTGTATGACAATTAGGTGCGAAGCAAACTATCGTCAAATGCTCGCCACGGTGTCGGTGGTATATCTCTATCCTAGGATCCATATTTTCAATGGCTCTGTGACATAATCAAGGATCAACATCGTTAATATGCCGAATTATCTCATCTTTTAGCTCTTTTCCCCAGAGGAGTAGATTTTGCCTTGGTGTACACCAAACCTGATTTCTGGGCATAGAGGGGTAGGAGTTCCTCATTTGTTGTAGCAAATTAAACTCTAGGAAGACACTTGACTTATATAATTGTTAGAATGGTGATTAGCAAAGCCCCCGGGATGTTCTGCTTGCAGGGTATCTCGGTGCTGATCATGGTTGGCTGAAACGTTCTGACTGTGGTTTATACCTAAAATCTCAAGAGCGGAAAATAGTATCCCTGATAACTACGGTGCAATTCCGGTTTTCGCAGCTAATAACTCCCCGAGGTGCTGTTGTCTTGCAACAAGTAAATGTAGGGTAAGGAACTTGAAGTATGGCTTTTTTCGGGGACTAACAACCTCCCGAGGGTCTGTTGCCTTTACAATAGATGCCTGTACTGTAAGGAACTAGTGGTGATGGTTGGACGGATGAGTTATTTAACAACTCATTAAGCCTTATATTCCATTGGCTGTCTTGGAAATTGCATACAGTAGGGATTAGAAGGCCTAAGCTCTTCATGTGACTACAAATTTATGACTAAAGATGCGACCTGTATAAGCCTTGCAAGCCACACGGCGCTAGTGAATCATGAGTAATGCACCCCGTGGTCCATCATTAGATACAAATTAATTTACACAATTTGTTAGCTCTTGAATTGTTATTGGCTTATTGACGTAAACTCTTTATTTTAAATATTCTACAAAGAAATAAGTGTAACAGTGGTAAACAGCTGATCGTGGTGAACAATTAACATAACCACGACGTGAGATACAACAGACTTTGAATTTCTCGCACAAAACAACTATTGTTATAAAGTCTATTATAATTTCGCCATAGCGAATGGTATTCAACTGCTTGGCCAACCTCATTTTCTAAGAAGTAAGGTCCGTTAGCCTATAAACCGTGATCAACACACATTTCCCACAGACAATTCTCCAGATTATAGACACATTTGCTTGAATATGCTACCCAAAAAAAAATCACGAAGTACACGAAATGTATTTTGATTTGAACGCCAATTTTCGTAAAAGACTTCAAAAACTTTCACGCGCTGCTCAACTGTGTTTCTCTCCGTGCTTGCAGCTGTCAAACACTGGAACAAAGAAATGTCAATTTGAGTTGGGCAAAAACGTGATGTTAAGGTGTGACCCATACTTAGCATCGGGAATTATGGTTGGCCCAAGGGGGGAAAGATAGGCAGATGAAGTTAGTAGACGAATGGTAGAAGAGAAAGAAAAAGCTCGTACTAAATTCAAGTATTTTCAACTTGCTATTCAAAAGTTGAAATGCAAATAACACAATTGTTTAATTTCCGAATGGAGATGGGAGCTCGTAAGACCCAGCATAGGGAATGCAGCCTTATATGCATTCCTGGATGGTACAGATATTGAGGAATGCGATACCCTTGATATGCTTGGAATGAAAATTCGCTAGACTAAATACTTTTTTCTTATCTCAGAAGCAGCATTTGGGTGCCATGGTTTTTTGAAACGATGCAAGATGTTCTTTACTCTATCCTATCTTCTTACTATTTATACCATTTAAATCCGACCGAAATTGGAATACAACTCATATGTTTATGCAGGTTTCTCAAAAGTTTATTTTGAGGTTATTCGAGCGTGTGCAAGTAGGATATCCAATTCTATTGACTCACTGAAGCATTGCCGTAGTGTGGGATGCGTTACTCTATTTTATCGATACCACAATGGATTTTTCTCTAACGAGAACGCGGATTTTGTTCACTAAATCTACATATTGTTAATTAAAACACGTTCAGCTTCCGCGACTCATCCATTTGTATTTGTTAGAATTCGTTTTTCAGCCATACGGTTCATCTGTGGGCCTGTTTCTTGTCAATTGCAATGCCGGAAAGTTCAAGTTAAGCCCATATGTAAGGGTCATCCTCTGAGCACTAGTCTAAGATAAAAAAAAAAAATCAAATGGATCCGTTAAAATAAGATAGGTAACAAGTAAACAACACTGTCTTCTGGTGGAGATAGCAATGGACATATGTAACAAGAAAGGTTAAGACATTAAGATCAGTCGTTCCACACAGAGGTCAACCCCTGAGTACTGAGTATTTAAAATGTTTTATGGATGCTTTTCTAACGTCGCAAAGTTTGGTAAATACAGAGGAGCATGAAGTGAAGGTGCATTAATCTAAATTTTGGCATTGTAAGTTCAGTAGTGAAAAAGATTTGTATCAGCACCTGCTTTTACGGCCTTATCTGATAATGGACGAATTCCACGGAGTGAATTATTCACTATTCACCGGCGCCCCATGTGGCTGCCTACACACGGTTGTTACATAGCAATTTTTGGCATATTTTTGTAGCCATATGAGTAACTTCTTGTTGAGGAATTCGGGCCTTCTAATCCCTTTTGTAGGTTAGGCTTAAATGGCTGGTAGAGCCATTGAAAATCTAGCCTACTTGTGAACAGTTTGGTCACGCTGAGTTAACATCGACATAGCACTGGTCCAATTCAGAACCAACCCGAAGATTGGATTAAGGAGTCTAATACACCAACATCACATTCAGATGTATCTGCAAAGATACAAATCTCTTATATTAGTAAGAGCTGGACACCGACAGAAGTAGTGGTCAACATTCTCTACGTCCTCTTCGTCCCTACAACTTCTATAGAAATCATTAAATGGAAAATTTAACCTTCTAGCATGCGGCCCTATGTAGCAATGTCCCATCAGAACCGCCACAGCAGAACGCAACCACCGTTGGGACAGGACCATAAGGATAATAATCCTCCTATTATTACATCTGGGCCATGTCAGTCTTGATATTTGACAGGTAACCTCACTAGACCATCTGTCCTGTACGGTGTCTAAAAGTAGACGCTGTACTTGACTTTACTGCGGCAGAAATCTGAATTATCTACATGCATGTTTGATCTTTTAGATGGCGTTTAACAACGAGGTCATGGTAAATTTCAGCATTAAAACAGATGATATAAAGTGTATAAGAATTCAATTTATCATTGCTTGGAGTTTTATTTAGCTTTTATTATCTCGCCAGCTACCAATAATACTGTTATTAAAATTTGCTAGAAACTTATGTAAAATATTAATAGGAAAAGTTTTATCTATCATGTTTTGTCAAGAAATTACACTAAACATTGTGAATATTGAAGATAAAACGAAAATTGTTTGCAAAAACAAACCAAAATATTCTCTAATGAATAGTATTTAAAACGAGCTAAGCGATTAAAGACCGTTTTATTCGAAAGAAAGAAAAAGCAACGAAGGCTTAAAACTCATGGATATTTTAAGAATATATTTTTATCAAAGTAAATATAGAAAGTTATTACCAGATACAAAAAACTGTTTTTAAACTGTTGTTCATTTTTTTAGTCCTATTATTTGTTGCCGTTGAGTGCTACAAATATCGAGTCGTCAAGACCCGTCAAAGTAGTTTGTGTGCCAATCATGCGATGGGAGAATTTGTGGCTAATCCGCAGGATTGCCATTTATTTTATTGGTGTGGTGAGAATGGCGAAGCTGTAAGTGCTGCCTGTCCACTTAATATGCTGTTCAATCCCCAAAGTAAACTGTGCGATACAAGGAACAATGTTCAATGCAGACAAGTAACTCCAACTACCACAATACAGCCTTTGGCCACGTCACCCTTTTCCACTATACAACAATATTGTCGCAATACCTTTGAACAACAACCCAACTCGGATTCTTTAGTATTCTTGGCTCATCCCAGCAAGTGTAATCAATATTACATGTGCTATTATGGCCAGGCTTTGCTTGGCGAATGCAGCACTGATTTACAATGGAATTCTCGCATTGGAAAATGCGATTTTCCCGCAAATACTAACTGCCGAAATCAAGGAGATTCCATTTCATTGCCAATGGCGCCTGCAGAAACAACTCCAGTGGGTAGTAGTGGTATTGTGTGTCCTGCTTATGGCCAGCATATATTTCCGCACATGGAACGTTGCCATATGTTTATTTATTGTGTCAAAGGACATGCCATACTCCAGCAATGCCCATTTTATCAATACTTTGATGTAGAAAGCAGTCGCTGTATATCGCGTAAGAAAGCTGTTTGTATTAAGGATTTAGAATTGGAATACCGAAAAAACACATTTTAATTTTGAAATAAATTTAAATAAACAAAATGAATATACAAAGCAAAAATTGTTCACATATATACCAGCCCTGATTTCATCTATTTAACCTAAAAGAGCATTTACACCAAAGCAAAATCTAGTAGATTTGAATGAAAGTTTTCGATAAAATCTTAAGCATTTTCACTTCCGTTTTTTGACAGTTTGCAAATCGTTTTCATAAAATTAATTTTTGCAAAACGTTTGACAGCACAAATTATATCACAATGAATTCATCTTGCAAAAGCATAGTTTTTCTTATTACAGCGGAGTATTTTCAATACTGTTGCGAACAAAGTCACAGTTTTGTAACACATTATCAACGAAATCCTGTCGCAAAGTAAATTTCACTTTGTTTTCCAACACACTGATAAGGGTTGTCCGCAAAAGTGATCTATATCTCTATTCTCTACGGTTGTCTCTTTTTTGGCTCAGTCGTCAGCGTACCCATTTTAGGGTTAAGTTAGAATGTCCCACCATCTTATTTACCTTTGCAGATGACACAGCGTTTTTGAGCGTTCATGAAAACCACCAATTAGCTTCACGAAATTTACAGGAATACATTTCAATAAACATCAAAATTATTGAACAGAAATGTACTCATGTCACATTCACTCTGTGTAAGCAAACATGTGCGCCTATCCAACTAAACAACTCACCTATTCCGCAGCACAGTGAAGTCAAGTACCTTGGTATACACCTCGACCGTAGGCTAACGTGGAAGTCTCACATTGAAGCAAAAGTCACTCAGTTAAAACTAAAAGCAGCGCAGCTAAATTGGCTTATGGGCAGAAATTCTACATTGAAACTAGATTGCAAACTTTTGTTATGCAACGCAATACTAAAGCCTATATGGTGTTACGGAATTCAGTTATGGGGCACCGCCTCAGCGTCAAACATTGAAAAAATCCAAAGGGGACAAAACAAAATTCTTCGAACGATTATTGCAGCTCCATGGTACGTAAAGAATTCACGAATAAAAGATCTGAGTGTTCCGCTGGTAAAAGAGGAATTTTCTAAGTACGCGACAAGGTATGTCAGTAAACTGGAACTTCATCCAAACCCTCTTGCGCGAAATATACTTAATTTTGGCGGCCACACGCGGCTTAAAAGAAGGGATACTGTTGCCACCATCAGATTGCTCAATAGGTGATTTTACCGAAATAGCTCCCGCATAATAAAACTTTTTTGTCGAGCATTGGCCGGACTTAAGAATCACATTTTTTTAATTTTAAATTTAGTATTAAGATTTGAATACTTATTGTTAGTTCATTTTGAAGATTCAATAAATAAAAAAATACTTAAAAAAAAAATCTTATTTAAAGACGTCCGGCATTCCTGGACTAGACTAGAATTAGTGTATATTCCAATCAGGAAGCTGATGGCGGACTTGCCGTCCGTTACTATCATGATATCCCTACCGCATATCTTATGAAACGTCAGCCATTTAGCCGCTTTATTTATAACCGATGTTTCAGCTTGAAGAACACTACATCCGTCTGATAGTCTGAAGGATATTTTAGTGTTGAATTCTTCTATCGTTACTATAATGGATTTTGTTCGTACGAGATTAGGGATGTTGTTCCCAAAACTCGGACATTTATACGTAATACGCGTTCAGGAAAGTAATTATTCAGGGAATCGTACAACGCATTACACAGAGAATTCGTTTTTCAGCCTGTGGAATAAGTTGTTCGCAGGCATGTTTCCTATCTGTTATAACGTTGGAAAGTTCAAGTCAAATGTTCGCAAGCACTGCTCCCTCTTTCCCCCTCCTCACAACCTATTTTCCCAGTAATGGTACAGTGCATTGCATATGTGTTAGCTATCCCCTGAGTACTGGTCCGAGAAAAAAAAATTAGGGCCGCCAATACTTTGCTGCACAAATAGCAACAAATCCAAATCTTACATTAATTTTGGGGCACGCTTAAGAAAACGAAAGTTTTTTTTTAGAGGTGGCAAAAACCCCTCCAAACATTGAGTATAATTACTTTCCGACCCTAGCGATTTTACGCAATCCCAATGGGCATTTAGATTACTAAGATTTGGCTTGAGAATCTACCACTGAAGTACATATAAAGACAAGACAGGAATATTATTTATTCAACTCATTTTGTTTCCAATAACTAGTAAATAGAATTTGCATTATAGCATTTGGCCATTGACCTCATGGTGCAAACATTGTGCTCGTAGTCCCAGTACATATTAAACGGACACTGCATAACCATCAGAAATCCATATTCACAGAGATAATAATAATTGCAATTGGTGGGATGAGGATAAAAGCTTACTGTATACATGTGGCATTTTTCGCGAGGTATTAAGTAGTTGACCTAAATCAGAGTCGTAATTAATAACTTTTTATGAAATAATGATGGCTTCTTTATTACCTGGCACTTGGCCTCTTCCGGCGTATTACAAGTCTGTTGGTTTACATCAAAATGTAATTTGTTTGGGCATTTCATTAGAGTAGCAATCCCATAATAGCATAAATAGTACTGTGAACACAATTTAGGATGGGGCAGAAATAGTGGTTTAATGGGATCGTCAACAGCAGGACATTGTACAAAAACTGGAATAAGTTCGGTGGCGGCAGGTATTTTGGTGGTGGAAGTTGTTAAAACGGCTGGCGTTGAAGATTCCTTAACTGTGATGCCATCTTGATTTGCCATTATAGATGTAGGAAAAGTTTGTTTATTGGAAGTTGTATTCTCCGTATGAAATTCCGTCGGTATGGTAACACTTAAAGTGCTAATTAGTATTGTATTAGGTGGAGTGTAGCTGGAGATTATGGGAGTACTTGTAGCAATAGTGGGTGCAGGTATCGGTGTTGTGGTGGGTATGTTTAAAAGCCTGAAAGGCCTGTTACCGCATACAGCGGTGCTGTTGTGACACTTTTGATCCGTGGGCGAAAAATACGGACTGTCCTTATCACAATCTAGTATAATGGATTCCACACCATTACAATAAATAGCTTTTGAACAGTTGTTAGCCACAGCAATAAAACTTTCTCTTGGTTCATTATTACATTGTGGAAATTCTGCTGCATAAATAAAAGTGCACGAAAATATTATAGTGAAACAGAAAGATAAAAAGTCGCCTAACATTTTCCGTATATTGTTATATAAACGTTGAAGTTACAAATTCAACTGAATGGATGTATTATCAAACGTTTTCTCAATAGTTCGATGTTAGTTTTATCTTTAAATTCCAAAATCTAATTAACTTGTTCTTCGAGTTTTGTGTCCCCCAAAAGTAACTGTATTAAATTAATCATTTTGATTTCGCTTATTAGTTTGCAGCATTGTTTGTTTTATTTTAGCACTATCATTTATAAAATTACGAGTAAATACGTTATAAATTGGGTCTTTAACAAAACATAAATATTGGGGATTTTCCATTACGGGTTTTTAGATCGTATCATAACAGTATGTAGAATAAAAGCGTTCGACATCGTGCGACAGGCCCTAAGATAGCTGCACTGCAGGTGACTTACTAATTTAAACTTAGCTTATCCTTTACGTGCTCGGCATCGATACAGATTGTGAAATTGATTTACATCAGCACTTGCCTTGACGGCCTAATCTGATCATGGGCTAACTAACTGCATTATTCACGGTTTACCAGCGCCCCCCCGTGTGGTTTGCACGCCTCACACAGATTGAAACTTTTTGCCATAAGCTTGTAGCCACATAGACAAACAAATGCCTTGCTGAAGAATCTGGACATCTAATCCCTCCTGTATGCAATTTCCCAGCAGTCAATGGAAGACAAGGTTTGATGAGTTGGTAGGCCGAAGCCCATTAAGAGCATTAGCCTTTAAACAACTTGCCAGAATGTTTGAGCCATGGTAGACGCCTCAACCATGATCAGCGCGGAGATTGTCTGCAAGCAGAACTTCCCGGAGGCTTTACTGATCCCCATTCTGCATATTTTAACCCTTGGTTACGGTTTCATAAGTCCAACATAACAAAATTCATGCGGCTTCTTACAGGTTCAGCTGTTGCAACGAGGTTCTTCTTTCTCTCTATGCCCCAGAAAGCAAAGTGCCCTGGTTTGGTGTACGCCAAGGCAAAACCTGACATAATATGGTTTGTGTCAAGGCAGCTGTTTTTCGTGTCCTTTGCGTAAATTTGTTAAAAACTCATAGACTTCCTTGCTTTTTCATACAAAAGAAAAACAAAATTCTGACAACTTTTCGTAAATTCTACCAACAAAATACATGTTGATGTTTTTTAGTGTTGTATTTATTGTAATTCTACCACTACCCGTTTAAAGCTGCCTTAGTTTGTGTCAATAATAACAAATATTTATTATTGAAGGGTAAACATCTGTCATTATAATTCAGTATTCGATAGACGCCAACATGTAAACACACATTTTCTTCAATCGGTATAATAATATCGAAATTTGTGCCGAAAAAGATGCTTCGCGGGTAAGTCTGGTAACCTTCTTTCATTTGAAAACAGAAAAATGGCTGCTGAAAGTTATCGATTATTGGTAGAAGCTTGCGGTCAACATGCACCAAATTAAAAAACTTGTGAACGATGGTTTGCACGATTTTAAAGGGGTGATTTCGATACAGCAGACAAATAGAAGCCTGGTCAGCCGAACAAACTTTGAAGATAAAGAATTGAAAGCATGGCTGAGCAAAGATTATTAGCAAATGCAAACATAACTGGCATTATCATGGGGAGTCACACAATAAGCCATTCTGATTCATTTAAAAGCTAGAAAATTGGTTCCCATATGAAATGAAGCGGAGAGGCGTTTTGCATGTCGGAAATGATACTTGAACGCTACTAATTTTTGCATCGTATTCTGACTGGCCAACCCCAAGAGCAAAAAGTCATATGCAAAGCCAGGCTAACAGCAAAACTATCACCGAATATCCATGACGGCAAGGTAACGCTGTGTATTTAATGGGATGAGAAAGGTGTTTTGTATTTTGAGCTGTTGAAATCGAGTCTGGCGATCGCAGCGGACCTGTACCGAAGATAAGGGAAGAGAGCAATCAACCAAAAATTACCAGAATCCATCATGACAACGCTCGGTCACATGTCGCATGACTGGTCAAAATCTATTTAGAAAACAGTAGCTTAGCAACACTGGTAGCTGCTCTACCAGTGTTGGTACACATTTGTGTTCATTTTATTGCATTTTCCATAACTTTCCGCAATATTTCTGGTGATAGCTATACGCATTCCTGTCGAATATTATTCTTAAGGCCTGCGATTAGCCGCAATTTCAAGTAGTCTCAAAGAAAGAAGTCTGAGATGGTTAAATCGGGCGATATTGTTGGCCATGCTAAATCGCCAAAACGAGAAATTACGCGATCAGGAAATGCATCCTTCACAATATCCATTGTGGCTCCTACTGTGTGTGCAGCTGCACCGTCTTGTTGAAACCACATGCCCACCAAGCCCCGCTCATTCAATTGCGGCAGTAAGGAGTCTGTTATCATGGCACTGTGGGGTTCGCCAGTAACAGTAACTGGCGTCCTCAAAAAAAATATGATTGAAACACTACTTTCGTGTGAACACCACATCACGCAATAGTCTTGAGTGAAAGTAACGGCTTTTCATCTATCCATATGCTACAAGAACGTTGAGAAAAAAGTAGTGGCTAACGATGGACAACATAAAAATCGACATTATTAACTTTTATACCTATTACTTTAAATATACTATATACTAAATTTTACTTAAACTGAAATTTCTACAAAATACGTACAAATTTTTTTATAACTTCTAATAATTTTCTTCTAAAAAGTGCTATTTAGATTTTTTGGATAGAAATTTAAGAACAATGGCACGATTATGGTTCTTCGGCGTTGATCGCCGACTTAAAACGAGAACAGAGAATGAAATTTTTCGATATCCAGATATCGATATTTAAAAATCGCAAACGAATTGTTTTTCTTCAGGTTTTTGAAAAAGAAAATGAAAACGTGATAGATGATACTGTCTACTGCGATGCGAAAGTTCGATGCTAAAGGTAAATGCGATAAGAGTATTATTTCGTACTCTGTGCCGTTTGCGCAAACTTTTTCGCCACAAAATAAACAATATCGAAGAATGATAAAATAAAATGTGTGAAAGGGAAAAATTAAATGCGAAAGGAAAATACGAAAACGCAATACAGGGTACCAATTCTTCGATTACGGACCATTTTTCTTTTGCATCGCAATAGAGAGTAATCCCCGGGATGTAGATAATTTTATCTAAAGCGGAATACATCTTTTTAAATATTTATTCGCTGACTAAAGCTTTCCTGCATAGGCCACCTTCATCCTGGCGGAGGGATTTTCGCAGCTATGGTAAAACAAAACACTGGCTTCCCTGACTAAAGTTTCCTTACATAGCCAGCGTTCGACTGGGCGGAGGGATTTTCTTCTCTATGGTATAACAAACACCGGCTTCGCTAACTAAAATGTTTCTGCATAGCTGGGGCGTTTGGTCGGACGGAGAGATTTTCTTTAGGTATCGATATCTCGAAGCAATAGTATTCCTTGTTTTCGTTTTGTATTGTCGAGATCTATGCAGCCCCACCCTTAAAGCGTGGCGCCAGAAGAATCCTAATATCCCCAGAACAATTGACGGGCTAATATGGTCAGAGGTTATGTAAATAGAAACCAATTATTTTATATATTAACTCAACGTTTCGTCGATGTGGATTGTCAAAATTAATTATAAATAGTTAAACCAATGAACAAAAAATGAAATACTTTAAGAAATGTGCTAAGATATTTAACTTTGTATGTACTCACCTTAACGATCTTTCCAATAATTAACTTTATTAAACAGGTTGGCAACACTATCTACCAATCAATATTTTTCTATTATTATATGTATGTATATAATAAATCTCTAACAACGGTGTGATGAGTTTGTATTTATTTAAGAGAACACACAAATTTTGTTTCTTTTTTTATTATGATTTTTTTTATCTTATTCTTGATATATTTTTAATTTATATTTTGCTTCAATTTTGTTTCGTATTTTTTAATAAAACAGGTGCACCTGCATTTTTCTATTTATTTATTTAAACAGATTTTTTTCTTTGATAATAAAAACACATCACACAAATAAGTATACAAATGTGATGTGATGAGAAACATAGATCATCGTTAGCAATTAAACACGCTTCAATAAACTCAGAAACATTTTATTACACACAATCAGCGCTGCCACTAAAGCAGGAATATATGGTATATATTTAGTTGTTAGACGGGTAAGTTTCAAAATCACAACACAGGGATTTCAGTAGCATAAGTGGTGGTGATCGATTATGACAACTTCAGTTTAACATATAGTCCATATGTTGAAGTTGAGCGTGTGTGAAAGAATTACACTTTTTTGATTTTTTGAGCCAGGAAAATAACAGAAAGATTCCCTCAATTCTTTTTCATTCAATTGGTTTTCCTGTTTGATTTAATTTGCACTTTCAAAAAAGACCTTGGCCTTTTTTTTTTTACTAATAAATCCGAAAGTGGCAGCACTGTTACAGAAGAAACAACAAAACTCAATTCCAAAAGAATTTAATGCATAAACACAATCAAAATCTTTATAAAAGAGAACCTTCTCTAGGCTGTTATTATTTGGGAGAAACTTGTTGTTTTGTTATTTTGTTTTATGTGTGATTTGTTGTTTGTGTTTTTACTTATTTTTCTTTTATTTTGTTAACAGTTGACGGCTGGCTTGCACAACGAACGACAAGTATAAATAATAAAAGAAATTAAAAAATAGGTATGTACATATGTATGTACGTATGTATGTATTTGATGTTTGTTATGAGTTTTACTGCTGTATGTGATTTAACATTAATGTTTGTTATTAGTAAAAGAAAAAAAAAGCAAACATACACAATTTTAAATGGAGGGAACAGGTAGTCAATCAAACACACTCACTCTAAAACACTCACTTCACTAACACCGAATCTTCTTTCTTTATTTATTTGTTAGTTTTTTGCTTCATCTATTAATCTTAATTTTATGAGTATCAATTTAATATTTTTAATAAATTTAAGTACTTTTAACTTTTTGTCTCTTTAGTTTAACTTATACGACTCAATTATTCTACTTTTGCTTCGAAACTTTTTTTTTTAACTTATTTCTCAAATTTAAAGTAGCGTTGGTAACATTATTGTTGTTATTGGCTTGGCTAGTATATTTTATTTTACTTTTTTTGTGTATTAACTTTATTTTATAATTTCAACCAATAACTTGTTTTCATTTTGTGTTTACTTGTAACAAAAAATTATACAAAACTCACATAAAATATAAATCACTGACTGGCCAAAAGCAAAATCGTTAACAATATGTTTTTTTTATTTTCTTTTATATTTTACGTTTAATTGAGACTTCTACCGAACGACCGTTACAACCAAAATACAAACGCTTTCAACTTAAAACATAAACTGAATGCCGACAGATTGAAAAAATTAACTCGCACTCTGACAATTGGATAAAATGCAACAACAAAACACTTATTTTGTAGACTACTTAATGTACTACGTGTTTGTTGCTGTGTATGTTGAAAATGCAAATCATTAAAGAGATTTTTTTATCATTGCTCGCTCTTTACTTGTAGTCTCTTAATGATAAGCTCTTTTATTAAGATAAAACTAGTTTAGTGTTTGTTTAGTAGAGGGTTGCCAAACGAAAATTTTGCAATTATTCTTTGTTTTGGGAAAAACACGTAACTAAATATTTTTAAAATTATTTTTCATATGTTAAATTGTTTTAAAACAATAGAGTTTTATTCATTATATTAGCTTCTAACATTTATACCAATCAAAAAGATATGCACAGCTTGTTTTATATGTTTCCCAGCTGTCTATATGTCGACATTTCATAGGAGCTGCCCTAATCATCAGCAGACTTTTGAAATATATTTTCAAACATTCAATTTTATATCCCAACAATCTAAATAAATTATTGAGAAATTAAAAAGAAAACTGCTTTAATAATATCTGTCAAAACTCAAAAAACAAACTTTTTCGAAGGCTGGCTATGCAGGAAACTTTTGGTAGCGGTTAAACTCTTCCATCCAGCGAAGGCCGGCTACACAGACCGAGTTGGCTCAATGGTCTCTGGTTATGGTATATGGAACACCGGCTTCGCTAACAAAATATTGTCTGTATAGCCGGCCTTTGGTAATATATCTATTATATATGGTGTGATATCAAAGTTAAGGACCTATTTCATCAAGAATTACCTGCTATACCATAGACGTTAAAACAGTTAAACATTGCCCGGGTGCAAATATAATTTGTATTGTGAGTTATTTCATTTTTGTTGGGACTTATTTCATTGAGAGGTATTTTACGGTACTGCAAAAAAAAACCTTGACGTTTGAGGTGTGGATCACATTTAACATCGGGCCTTAAAAACTAACCACCCGATTTTTTAATCTGGTACAAGCTTTTCTTTCTGTGTAGTAAATTTTTAGACGCGTGCGAGCCAAAATCCTTGTCATGTTGTTGGATTGTAGGCTACTTGAGACTTCTTTCCTTCAAATCGCAGGGAACTCATTTAATGTAATCCGCAAATAGCCTGTTCTCAGTAAGATAGGGCATCGTTCTAAACGGCACGGCTTGTGTTAATCATAATTTTAGCCTGTTCAACTTTTTGTTTAAATTTTAAGCCCAAATGAATGTGTAAAGTTAAATATATGTATTATTTATAAATAGACGAAATAAGTGTTGGCTCTTTGGCAATTTAAACTTTTTCATTTTACTTATTGTTTATCTAACTAATGGGTAACAAATATTGATAAAACTTTCATTGTATCAAGTGGTGACGGGGAGTTTTTTACATAAAATATAATTCTACATAAAAAGGTAATCTTCACAAAAATAGGTGTGTTCATCTACTTTACTAGTAAAAACTAGTAACGAGAGAGTAACAAGAAATTTTGCAAAATTACTCTCAAAAATGTGAAAAAGTAAATGAACACTTTTCTAGCTAAAATTTGCAGGTTAGAGTAGTGTTGTTATGTATAGGTATATATGAGTACTTAATAACTACTATTATATTTTTTGGACAAATTATACATATGTATATGTATATTGTTATAAAAAGAGCGTGGTTGTGGTCATTTATCTTCAGCATTGTCGTGGCTGGCGTTTTTTGTGTACGGCTTGTAACAAAATAAAGAAAAGTTTAACAATTTTATTTAATCTAGTACTAGACGTAGTCGAAATACGCTAAATACAGGGGTGATTAGATACTTTTGAATAAAATATCTATTTTTAATTAGGGGCGCTTACCCCATACACGTTTCAACTCAATTGGTTAGGTAGGCAGGCCGCTGGATTCTCAAAAAAGTACCTGGATTCTCCAGGTCACTTGGGTTCTGAAAGATCGTTTCCTTTGTGATAAACTCAATTGGCTACTGAGTCAGTTGTTGTACAAATCAAGACGTTTAAATTGATTCGTTTGGAAGTTGTCGAGTTGGTTGAAGAAAAATCAAACCATTATGATTTTTTATCAAGTTGGCTAGTAAGTCTCTCAATTCGATTGTGCTTTGTATGTTCAAGTCTCCTGATCAGTTGTCCAAAAAACTTAAGAAAGGAAAAAACTTGAACTATAACCCGTTCTGCAAATGTACAAACCAAAAATATAAGTTAAAAATTATAAAGTTAAACAAAAATTCAATAAATTATTGTCCAAATTTATATTTGTAATTTTTTGTAACGAAAGTGTTAAATAATTTTAAAATAGTCTTTAATTTCATTGAATCTGATAGTTGGATGAAAATCTTTCAATTCAGTTTATGAAGTGTGTTGCCAAGAACCAATTCAATTGAAAGACTCAATTCACAATTGAATTGAAACGTGTATTTATACGTTATAACTGCCTGCCTACACATAGCATTTTTATTTTTTCAAATTAATTTCAAATGTAATGTACCGAGTAGCGAGGTACTCATAATATTTACAATACTAAAAATAACATCTGGTTTGTAAAAAATAAAGAAACAAAAAACGAAAATATTTTAGAGGTTAAAGTTAGATAAATGTTAATATAATTATAAATGGAAGGATCCAAGTGTGAGTTTAATTGCTTCCCTAGAAGCTTTAAACACATTCAAGCAAGTAAATTTGCCGGAAGATCCTTTGCCACTGATGTGCCAGATACTGCGTTGCTGAGTTTATTTCCCTTAGACTTCTTATTTTATTAAAAAGATTACAAAAATACATTTGTAATCTTTTTAATCGGCTTAAAAGTTTACATACAATTACAATTTCTTAAATTTTCCAAAATGTTTTAATTTTTAACTTAATTTAGAAATACTGTTTTGTAAACACAAAAGCAAAACAGCTGTTTGAATAATTATTGCAAGTAAAAATTTTACTTGTAAAAACTTGCAAGAATTTTTATGGCTCTCAATTTTTTACGCTCTTTTGACGCTTTCACGTTGCAAATTTTTTGGGTTAATGAACGCTTTCTAGTAACAATTATTACAAATTTGTAAAAGTTTTTAGTAAATGAACACAACTAATATTTAATAGTAAAAAAGAGATACCAAACGATCGTGTTGAACATAAACGTATAAAGAAGTAAAAGCAGTAAAGAAGTAAGACTTGATTTTTTTTTATAAAATTGGAGTTAAAAGTACAACTTGCGTGGAAGAAACAATTACCTCCACAGATTTAGACTCAATGTTACCATGTCAAAAAGTATGTAAAAAAAGGATTAAAGATATATGTATGTAACTGCTGCAGTTTGTCTAACAATTCAATAAAATTTTAGTTTTGTGGTTGACATTACTTTACTTAATACCTTTGCAAGCCAGGAACTATGCATTCACATACCGCCAATTGAGCTATTGTAAAGGACAGGCATTTGGTGAGTTTGTAGAAAATCCTGAGGACTGCAAGCTGTTTTATTTGTGCGGAGAAAATGAAGAAGCTGTTTTGGCTACCTGTCCTGCCAATATGCTGTTTAATACTGCAACCAAACTGTGTGACAATGCTTTAAATGTGGAATGTGCAACGACTACAACTACAGCCCAGCCTGCTGCCGTCTCTTTTACTGCCAGCCCTATTCGTACAACACCAGCATTAATCACCGTCGATGACAAGCCGTCAGGTGTTGAAAGTGTTTGTTTTGATTATTATGTGAAAGAAACCAATTCATATGCTTTAGCTTTTTTACCGCATCCCCGTAACTGTCAACAATATTATATGTGCTACCAAGGTCAAGCTTTACTGCAGGCTTGCAGTACCCAGTTGCACTGGAATACAAAGTTGAATAAGTGTGATTTACCCAGCGAATCGAATTGCTTGCGTCCGCAGCTTGAAGTGGAAACTGAGGAAGAAGTAGAAATTTTGCCCATCTTAGATGAACCCATTTGGGGCAATGGCATTAAGTGTCCTTTGTATGGTGAACATGTTTTTCCCAACATCAAACGTTGTGAAACTTTTATTTATTGTGTTAATGGTAAAGCGGTTTTGCAGGCCTGTCCCTTTTATCAGCATTTTGATGTGGATAGTGCTCGCTGCAGTTGGCGTTCTAAGGCCACTTGTGTTAAGGACTTACATACGAAATAGAGTTCAATAATTTTTTTTAACGATTTAACCAAATTATCTACTAATGTATATATTTCAAAACAAAATAAAATAGTTTTACAAACCGCCAGCATATCATCTTACGAAACAACAATTATCGCTTCAACCACAAGTCCTTGCAGTTCGTTTACTGAGACAACAACTACTGATTCAAACACAACGACTTCCTGCAGTCTATCCTTAGCAACTATAACTTGTAGTTCCTCCAGTGAGCAGATTTAGCCACAACAACATGCAACTTATCTACTTTTAATTTTAAAATTTTTCCTAGCCAGTACTGACAATTTTCTTATAATTTCAATAATTTCCTGAAGACCCTGTAGGAAATCGCATAAAAATTTCTAATTACGCCTAACATGTCCTTAACTTGTCGACAAGTTGCTGGTAGCCAAAACATAGAAAAAAGTGATAAGATCTAAAAATGCTACTTATTTGTCAATTATTTTTATTAAATTAAAACAACAATCAAACAAACTATTACAAAATGCCATTATTTTTATCTTTTTAATAACTTTTTCATAAAATGAGTCGAAAACAATTTGCTATAAAAGATGCTGACACAGAGAGCAAATTGTTAGATGATCAAAAATATTAGACAAAGAAAAGCTGAAGTTTTAATTGAAAACATTTAAACAGAAAATAAAACATGAAAAACTGTAAGTTTTTTTTTTTTAATTGAAGCAAAAAGATGATGAAAAATCTTACTAACGGCATCTTTTCTTTATTTTTCTAGTAAATCTTTTCTTTTTTATTATTTTTCTTATACCGCTGATTTACGCCGCTGTAGCTCCTACAAAACCAGATTGTAGTATTCTTCCTAATGGCACTGTTTTTACGGATTCCCTTTCTTGTCGTCACTATTACCAGTGTTATATGGGCCGTGCGTTTCGTAAGCGCTGTTTGGGAGGTCTGTATTTTGATGAAACGAGGAGAGTTTGTAATCTCGCAAAATTAGTTCAATGTTCGGGAAGTGGTGTGAGAACTCCATCAGCAGCAAACACTGAAAGTCCCATGCAGATAACAACACCTGCTTGTTCCTCGACATTTACCACCACACTTTGTGTAACAACGACACCAGTATCAACTACAGCAACCTGTACCACAACAACAGCTTGCAGTTCATTCACCGCATCTACAAGCATCGATTTATCCATAACAACCACTTACAGCCCATTTAACGAATTAACAGACTCCGATTCGACGACTACTCAATGTTACTCCTCTACCGAATCCACAACTAGTGATTTCATTGCGACATCACCTTGCAGTTTTTCGAGTGAATCAACAACAACAACTAGCACATCACCATCCGAAACAGGAACTACCGTTCCAAACACAACACCTTGCAATTCTTCTAGTGAAACGACAACTAAAGATTCGGCATCATCTTCCGAAACTAGTACTGATCCAACTACAACACCTTGCTATTCGTTTACTGAGACAATAACTACCCATTCCGTTACAACTACAACCTGCAGTCCTTCTTCAACAACTACGCATTGTAGTTCTTCCAGTGAGTCGACAACTACAGACTCGACTGAAACAACAACTTGCTCATCATCCTATGAAACAACAACTACCGATTCAATCACAACACCTTGTAATTCTTCCAGTGAGTCGACAACTATAGAGTCGACTGAAACAACAACCTGCACATCATCCTCCGAAACAAGAACTACCGATTCAAGAACAACACCTTGTAATTCTTCCAGTGAGTCGACAACTATAGAGTCGACTAAAACAACAACTTGCTTATCAACATCCGAAACAACAACTATCGATTCAACCCCAACGCCTTGCATTTCATATACTGAATCAACAACTAACGAGTCAAACACAACGACTTCCAGCTGTCCATCCTCAACAACAACACCTTGTAGTTCTACTAGTGAGACGACTGAAACAACAACTTGTACATCATCCTCCGAAGTAACAACTACCGATTCAACCACAACTCCCTGCAGTTCTTCTAGTGAGTCGACAATTGAAGATTTGATTGAAACAACAACTATCGATTCAGCAACAACACCTTGTAGTTCTTCCAGTGAGTCGATAACTACAGACTCGACTAAAACAACAACTTGCACATCATCCTCCGAAACAACAACTATCGTTTCAACCCCAATGCCTTGCACCTCATATACTGAATCAACAACTAACGAGTCAAACACAACGACTTCCAGCTGTCCATCCTCAACATCAACACCTTGTAGTTCTACTAGTGAGACGACTGAAACAACAACTTGTACATCATCCTCCGAAGTAACAACTACCGATTCAACCACATCTCCCTGCAGTTCTTCTAGTGAGTCGACAATTAAAGATTTGACTGAAACAACAACTATCGATTCAGCAACAACACCTTGCAGTTCTTCCAGTGAGTCGATAACTACAGACTCGACTAAAACAACAACTTGCTTTTCATCCTCCGAAACAACAACTACCGATTCAACCACAACACCCTGCAGTTCTTCTAGTGAGTCGACAATTAAAGATTTGACTGAAACAACAACTACCAATTCAGCAACAACACCTTGTAGTTCTTCCAGTGAGTCGATAACTACAGACTCGACTAAAACAACAACTTGCTTATCATCCTCCGAAACAACAACTATCGATTCAACCCCAACGCCTTGCACTTCATATTCTGAATCAACAACTAACGAGTCAAACACAACGACTTCCAGCTGTCCATCCTCAACAACAACATCTTGTAGTTCTACTAGTGAGACGACTGAAACAACAACTTGTACATCATCCTCCAAAGTAACAACTACCGATTCAACCACAACTCCCTGCAGTTCATATACTGAAACAACTACCGATTCAACCACAATTCCTTGCAGTTTATTTACGGAGACAACAACTACTGATTCAATAGCAACAACTACCTGCAGTCCATCCTCAACAACTACACCTTGCAGTTCCTCTAATGAAATGACAACTACAAGCTCAACCACAACAATATGCAGCTTATCTGCCGATTTAACAACAACAAATTGTTGTTCATCTTCTGGCGCAACAACAACCGAACCAACTTTAACAACACCTTGTAGCTCATCAATTCGTGCGATGATTACAGATTCAACAACGGCATGCAGCAGTTCTCAAGCATCAATTGTAACTGTTTACAGTTCATCTACAGGATCAACCTGCACGACATCAAACGAAGCCACAACAGAACCTCTGACAGCACCAACACTTTATGAAACACAATTCGAGTCTCAATGGCCTCTGCCATTAAACAATGCAAATCGAAAAGGTCAATTCATACTCAAATTGGTGGGTAAATTTAATGAAAACTCCGCAAGAAGCACCAAAAACTATAATAAATTAGAGCGCGTTAACAAATTGTGTGTGAACAAACGACCGGGAACTATAGTCAGAGATCCTGAAGATTGTGCCACATATTATATGTGTAATCTGAACCAGACGATTGTAAGCAAATGTTCAAAAGGTTTCTATTACGACAGTGAAAAAGGTTTTTGTAATTTAGCGCAATTTGTCAGCTGTGACAGGGAATTGCAAAATGCCTGATAAGTATGTACGAGTACTTAGAAAAGTATGAAAGGAAAAAAGTTTAAACATGGAAATTTATTTTTGTTTTATTTTCAAACATATTCTATTAAGCCAGTCCAAGGCGAATTAATTACCAGGTCTCCTTATTAGAACAACAATACAACACTACCCATGTGTCAAAAACATACTTAATTCGCCTTAAAATCTACTGAACAAATCAGTATTGCCGGAAACGTAAATTAATTTTCAAAATAAAAAAATCGCTTACACACAAAATTCGAAGAATTACCATTTTTTTCCACTTTTGAATATATTAAGGTAAAAAAAATTTTTAGCAAACTTAAATTATTAAAAACTGGAAATTAGAAATATATTAACTCTCTTGTACGATTTCTTCATTATTTTTTGCTAGAGAAGGTATAAGAAATTGTCCGTAATTATCTGACTAATAAATGAAACGATTAAAAAATATATTAACATTGGGAACTTTACTCTCGTTAATTTGATAAATTAACGAGAGTAAGGCTAATAATTGATTTTGCTTTTAATGTACATATGGATGTGCATACACGTGTAGAAAGTTATTTTTGGTTAGATTTTTTTCAAAGAACCGCAGATTCTTCTTAATTGAATAAAATTGAATCATGCACATGTTTTCACTATAAATAATTTTTAATTTACATGTGCAAATACATATTTATTTTACTTTATTTTCTTTTTTTCATTCATTTATTTATTGAAACTTCACAAAGTGAACTAACAATAAGTATTCAAATCTTAAAACTAAATACATAAAATTAATTAAGTCCAGCCAATGCTAGACAAAAATGTTTTATTTTGTACGGTAGATATCGATAAAATCGCCTATTTAACGTTCTGATGGTGGCAAGGGTATCCCTCCTTCTCAACCGAGAGTGGCCTTCAAAATAAAGTATATTGCGTGCAAGACGATTTAGATGAACTTGCAGTTTACTGATATACCTTGTTGCGTACTTTGAAAATTCGTCTTTTACAAGAGGTACACAGAGATCCATATGAATTCGTGATTTTTTTACGTACCATGGAGCTGCGGTAATTGTTCGAAGAGTTTTGTTTTCTCGCCTTTGAATTTTTTCAACGTTTGAAGCGGAGGCGGTGCCCCATAATTGAATTCCATAGCACCATATAGGCTTTAAAATTGCGTTGTATAATAAAAGCTTGCAATCCAGCTTCAATGTAGAATTTCTGCTCATAAGCCAATTCAGTTGCGCTGCTTTTAAAATACATATTTATGTTTGTTATTTTAATAACAAAATTTTTAAAGTCCCCAGAACAATTTGTGTCAGATTAAGAAACTGAATTTCGAAAACGTAAATGTTATTAACAACAATGAAGAATTTTCAATTGATAATTATATTGCGTTAACAATTTTGAATAAAAATACAGAGCAAAATATTATGATGCTGTTAAAATTATGTAAAAATTTAATTCCACAAAAATTATCAGAAATTTTTTATTTTGTTCTAATTTTTGATAACTACGAGTACATACTAAGCGGCAACACTGAAATAAAATGTATTCAAAATGTAAAATAACAGCTGTCGATCAGCTACGCTAACGAGGCCACCTGGTACTTAATTCGCCTTGAGCCAGTCAAGCGATTAAAATTTTGAGTTTTGAAAGAAAGCAATTTAATTTAGATATTTTTCCGGTACTTCAAACGTTTGCGTTGAAGATTGTTCCACTTGTTGCTGGAGTTTAGAAGGTCTGTTTGTTACAGCAATAGAACTGGCTGACAGCTCTTTCTGGCTTGATGTAAACTTGGGAATTTCGGACAGGTCGGTTTCAAAGATTGGTGCCAAACTTTGTGTATGCTTGGATCGTCTGCTCTCTATACGAATTTTCTGTTTAGGTACAATACTTTTTTCTTCATCAGCCACTTTAGGAATTTCTTCCTTTTTTTCTTTGACCAGCTTTTCCTCGGGCGTCTCTTTAAACGTACTCACATCAATCGATTGGGGTATATTCGAGTAAGTGCCCAAGCCCATTTTTTTCTTAACATCTTCCAAAGTCTCATGAGCCGTTTGACGTGCTTTTTCCGCTCCCTGATCCAGCATATCAATCAATTCGGTTCTTCTGGCCAGATGTCGATCGATCTTCAACTTTATTGGTTTCAAATGTTCCACTACAGCTTCTGCTACACGAAACTTGTAACGTCCAGTATCAAGAGTTTTAGCTTCTTCGACAATTTGTTCAATCGGTGTCTCTGATACTAAAGAATGTATGGCAATCAAGTTGGATACACCGGGCCGACTAATGGGATCGTAAGTAACATCTGATGTAAAATCGGTAACGGCTTTTTTAATTTTTTCTACAATTACGTCTGGTTCATCTCGTATGCTAATGGTGGCTTTGCTGTCTGCATCTGATTTAGACATTTTTTTCGAGGGATTACGCAATGAACGTATACGTGCTGCTTCCTGATTGTCAATCATGGCATGGCAGATGGGAAATGTGTCACCATAACGGAAATTGAAAACTCGTGCTAAATGTTGAGCCAATTGTATATGTTGAAGTTGATCTTCGCCGACTGGTACATGGGTAGCCCTGCAACAGTTTGGATAGGCAAAACGGTTAGCAGATAGAAGACGATTAAGAAATAATATGCAGTAAACATACTAACAGTTAAGGAAAAAACTTTACATACCCCCTACTATTTTGAACTTTTGGCGAACTATAATATTAAACATAATCTTGATGCCAATGTTTACCACATAGGTAAAAATGCGTGCAAGAAAAATTTTGTGGAAATATTAATAATTTTAAACTGTTGTCGATAAACATTGAAATCGGTGGGGAAAGTCTACAAACAGCATGGCAACTCCCAAAACAAATAAGCACGCCTCTTTAGCAAACTTTACGATGTAAGTGAGTTCCCATCATGCTGAAAGCCAAAAAGGGTGAAGCAAATAACCCCGAAAATTACCGCCCAATTGTACTTTGCTTTGCGCTTTCCAAAGTAATGGAAAGTATGGTTAACTACCACCTTGTGAAGTATCTAGAATCGCATAAATTACTTTGTAATTGTCAATATAGATTTCGTACAAGCCGCTCTACTGGAGACCTTTTGGCATAACTTTTGGAGAAATAGTGCCACTCAATCCATTATTTCGGAGAAGGTAAAGTGGTGGCTCTGGATATTTCCAACATGTTTGCAAACTACTGGCAAAACTTATTGCTTTTGGTGTCGGTGACGAGTTTTCTCGGTTTATATCGAGCTTTCTCAGAGACCAAACAATTCAGGGGTACCGCAAGGCTCCGTTCTTTCTCCTACCCTATTTCTCATTTTTCTTAACGACCTTCTATATCAAACTTCCAACAGTATTAGCCATTCGTACTCTTTCAGTTATAGGCCCAACCCATCCGAGATCGTTGCCAAGAGGCAACATATGAATGACTCACTGCATAGTGACCTATTAATCTTCGAATGGAGTCGTAAAAACATGGTCGCCTTCAACGCTCGTAAGACCCAATGCTGTTTATTAACACACAAACAAACGATCACAAGTGCAGCTTTATCTGTACTCATGGATGGTATAAATATTGAGGAATCGGATGTTCTTGGAGTGTGACGTTCGCTGGACTGAGCACATTATTCATGTCTCTAAAAAAGCATTGAAGTGCCTTGGGTTTCTGGGACGGTGTAAGATGTACTTCACTCCAGCCGACCTCCTTACTATTTATACCACCCACATCCGACTGAAAATGGAATACAACTCTCATGTTTGGCCGGTGCCTCAAAGTCTATTTTGGGGTTACTCAACCGTGTGCAGGAGAAAGCGAAGAAGCTTATCGGGGACAGTAGGGTATCTAACTCTACTGACACACTGGAGCATCGACGCAGTGTGGGGTGCGTTACTCCGTTCTATCGTTACTATAATGGATTTTGCTCTGACGATATTAGGGATCTTGTTCCCGAAACTCGCACATTTTTACGTAGCACGCGGTCATCGTCCAGAGCTCATTCATTTGTTGTCGATTGCCCGGGGAATCGTACTACGTATTTGAGCCGTACGCTTCGCCTATGGAATAAATTGCCATCCTCACAACCTATTTTCTTAGTACTGGTACTGTTCACTTGAATGGACAGGGTGTTGGACTATCCATCCCTGGCCTGTTTTTATTAACGCCCCCAACACTTTTTGATGTTCGTAAAAACAAAACAAAAAAACGGTCAATTTAATATTGGTTAAAGAAAACAGCAAGTGGTGCAAATATTAAGCCTGCAAGAAAATATTCAACAGAAACCATTGATTTCTAAATAGTAAATTATTTATCACACAAAACATAGTGCATAGAATTTAAAACTAACTTTTCAAAAACTAATATAATATAATATAATATAATAATAAAACAACCTATTTTATATTTTTTACAAACAATCCAGTGTTTGAATTTATTTTCATTGGGAAAAAAAACTAGCTTTCTTTTTTCAACTGCACTGCATATGTAGGGGTCATCCCGCGAGTACTGGTCCAAGATAAAAAAAAATATGTAATACTTTTTGGTTCTTAAGATCAAAAAAGCGATCTAGAATGTACCCGGTCCCGAAAAAACTCATTTAGTGCAGGTTTTTACCCTTTTGTAATACTTTTATTGGTTCTCGGAAACGGTTTTAACGATTTTAATGACGATTAGTATCTAGCGGGTTTTTAAGTCGACTAAAACCAGGACTGACTGTCCTCAGCGCTGGTAAAGCCCATGTTGTCCTGGTTTTTAACCATTGCTGATATTTTTATTGGTTTTCAGAAACGGCCCTAATGATTTTTATGTTCGGTAGCTAGGGGTTTTTAACGTCAAAATTGGTCTAGACTGTATAAGGTCCAGGGAAGAACAACTTTGTACCTGTATTTCTCCATTTTTAATACCTTTATTGGTTCTCGAAAAGTATTCTAACGATTTTAATAAAAGCCGCGCTTTTAAGTCCGAAAAATCGATCTAGACTGTCATCAGCCCCAGGTTAACCTATTTTATTTTGTCCCAGTTTTTAATCATTTTCGATCGGGAAGATCAACTTTGTCCCTGTATTTCTCCATTTTTAATACCTTTATTGGTTCTCGAAAAGTATTCTAATGATTTTGCTAAAAATCGCTATCTAGACGTTTTTAAGTCCGAAAAATCGCCAGGTAAACCCATTTTATTTTGTCCGTTTTTAACCATTTTCGATATCTTAATTGTTCTCGAAAACGGCTCAAATGATTTTGATAAAAGTCGGTATCTACGGGTTTTTAAGACCGAAAAATAGATTATTACTCGAAAACGGCTAAACCGAGTTTGATTATTTTAGTGATTGAAAAACCGATCAAGATTTCGACTCCATTTTTTACGGAATTTGGTCATTTCCGACGTTATGACATATTAATTGTTTTCGAAAATGACCTTAAAGATTCAGTAGCTGGAAGTTAAAATTATTTTAAAAAAAATTGAAGAATTGAAAATATCAGCAAAAACGTGCCATTTTTATATTTTCCTTAAACAGTTTATTGAATGGAAAATTTTCTTAAGAAAAATTATTGGTTAATTAATTAATTAATTAAGTTTTTATGCAAAATTTATCCTTCTAAATAATTTTCTATGGAAAACTCATTGAATTATGTAATTCTATATATAGAAGTATATTAGGGTGGGTCGATTTAGCAATCTATATTATGCCACTGGTTTTTAAATAGCTTTTGGAATGAGGAAATAAGTTCCACTACGATATATCAAAAAATCAGTTTTTGAGGTTTTTCAAGCTTTAGTTTTAAGGTTTTTCTTTACACCTTTTTTTACTTTCATTATTTCGTACTTATGCGAAATCTTAGGAACCTAACATGTTTCTTGTTGAGCTAGAAATTTGGCTTGCTGTGTTGCCGCTACTTTTGGTAAAGTTTATCTCTTTTTGAGAAATAACTTTGTTTGTTCTCATATGCACGAAATTTGCCCAAAAAGTAAAGAAACACATCTATTTAACAAAAACTTTTATCAGTAAAAAAATTTGTAAAGAAATTTTACTGAATTATTACAATTTATAGAATTGCTTCAACTTTGTTGGTCAGGCACAAAATACGTGTAAAATGTTTCATTCACTTACTTATATAACATGATATCTGCCGCCTGCAGCACGGGATAAACATAAAGACCCAACGGCACATCTTTTACTTTACGAGATTTTTCCTTGAATTGCGGCAGGTGACCCAAGCGCGCCATGGTACACAGACAATTCAAGATCCAGCCTAGTTCACTATGTTCTTTTACCGATGACTGAACAAATAGATTACAGTCCTCAGGATTAAGACCACAGGCATACATGGTGGCAGCCATTTCAAAAATGTTTTCACGTAGTGCTGCAGGATTCTTCATAATTTAAGAACATTGTGTGAGTATGTGTTAAGTTCCTACCACAAAATTAATGCCACAAACCTGATCTATTGTTATTGAATGCATATCAACTATGCAGTAGGTAACATCATCACGATTATTTTGCAATTCAATCCACTTTTGTAAGGCGCCCAGATAATTCCCCAAATGCAATTGGCCAGTTGGTTGTATGCCGGAGAAAATCTTGCGAGGATATTTGAAATTCTAAAACAAATATTCAATAGTTATCATATACATCAATATATTTCGGTTCAACTAATTCAACCTCATCTCTATTTTTTGTCTTTTCTGATGCTTTTACTGAAATCAAAGCTTTCTGAACAAATAGGTTTGTTGTTTTTGGACACTGCAACTGAAGTTTCCGCAAAACATTTAAACTATGCATTTTTTACTTTACTATACATACAATTCTGAAAAAAAATTATAAAATATTTTAAAACAAATCCTTTTTTAAAAAATATTTTTTATTCTTGCGTCACTTGTCAATGTTTGATACATATGTATGTATGTACGTAATACCGAAAACAACAATTCTATAAAAAATAAAAACAAAAAACATCTGTTAAAAGTAGATGGAGATGCCAGACTAAAGGGTTGTAGCAGAAGTGATGTGACCGTTAAAATATAATTCTGTTTGAAGCACAAAATGAGCAAATTCTCTCACAATTTCCAACCATGAAATACATTAGAAACATTTTTCAAATTGTTGCACACTAGGCAGGTTTATCAGGGTAGTGGTGGTATAAGCACAGCTGTCTTACGTTTCTTTGCTTTTTTAAACAAAAACCAAATTTTGGCTTCGTAATCTTTACTAACAAAATACATGTGCTGTGTTTTGATGTTGTATTTAGTGTAATTTTGCCGCACTACCTGTTAAAGCTGCCGTGGTTGTACATATTTAAATTTAAAATCGTATTTTATTTACATACATATGTTGTGCTGGTTTTATATAAAAAGTCAAGCACACTTCCCTTGAAAGAGTTCATACAAATTAGAATTTCAAAAGAAAAAATTCGAGCAATGTAACGCATTGCGTTGTGTTTATACATATATATGTTATTTATTTAACTATATTAATATTAAATCGCTTTTATTTTTGTGATGAGTTTCAGATGTTATAATTAAAAATATAATTTTAAAATAGCTACAGCGACAGTTGTAAATAATAATTTAATTTCAGACCCTAAACTCCAATTTTCTTTGTAAAATAGCTTATAGCATTTCTGAAAGAAACTTAACATTTAAATTACAGAGGGCAGGAATTTAAAGAAATTAAAAGTTAATAGGTTTGCCAAAGGCGGCAGCAACATTTGCCTCACGCAAAGCTTCAGCGCAGGTCTAGAATAAATAAAATAAGAGTATTAATAAAAATAAAAAATAACAAAAAAAAAAAAAAAAAAAAAAACTCACTGGATGTGCATGGCAAACACGGGCAACATCTTCAGCAGCAGCACCATATTCCATAGCGAGGACAGCCTCATTAATAAGTTCACCAGCAGACTAATTAAAAAATAATTTTTATTTTAAGAATCATAATATATTATTATGCTCAAAACATTTCTACTTACGGGGCCAATGATGTGTGTACCCAGCACACGGTCTGTGGCCTTATCAGCCAATACTTTAACAAAGCCGTCAGTTTCATTGTTGGTTTTGGCACGTGAATTAGCCAAGAAAGGGAATTTTCCTACTTTATATTCCACTCCCTCTTCTTTCAAAGCTTCCTCTGATTTGCCTACCCACGCCACTTCAGGGTGAGTGTAGACCACTGAAGGCACACAGTTGTAATCGATATGGACATGACCGCCATTCATGCCCTCCACACAAATAATACCCTCATCTTCAGCTTTGTGGGCCAACATTGGACCATGAATACAGTCGCCGATGGCGTAGATGTTTGGAACTACAGTTTGGAAGTGATCATTGACTGGCACGCGTCCTCTTTCATCTTTTACAATGCCAACATTATCTAAGCCTAAGCCTTCAGTGAAGGGACGACGGCCTACGGAAACCAGCAAAGCATCACAGGTTAATTCTTCCTTTTCGCCGGATTTGGCATTTTCAACTTGAACGGTTACTGAACTGCCGCTACGTTCGGCAGATAAAACTTTAGTGCCCAATTTGAAATTGAAACCCTGTTTGGTTAAGACTTTTTGGAAAGTTTTTGAAACTTCACCATCGATACCCATACCACCAATAGTATTCATAAATTCAACGGCGGTAACTTCAGCCCCCAAACGTCCCCACACTGAGCCTAATTCCAAACCAATAACACCGGCACCAATAACGATCATTTTTTCAGGAACTTGTTGCAAAGACAAAGCACCTGTGGACGACACAATCACTTCTTCGTCAATGGTTATGCCAGGGAAGGGTGTTACTTCTGAGCCAGTAGCAATCATTATGTTCTTGGTGTTAACCATTTCTTCTGAGCCATCTGCTTTAACAACCTTGACTTGATTGGGTGAAACAATGGTTCCCAAGCCGGTCAATTGTGTGACTTGATTCTTTTTGAATAATTGTGCTATGCCTCCCGTTAAAGCTTTGACAGCATTCGACTTTTGTTGCATAAGTTTTTCCAAATTTAATGATACGCTGCCACAGCTAATTCCGCGGTTTTCCAAATCACCCGAATGGGCCATGTGGTAGTAGTGCGAGTTGTTCAGTAACGCTTTGGAAGGAATGCAGCCAACATTTAAACAGGTTCCGCCCAAGGTCGGTTCTTTTTCAACGCTGACAGTCTAAAAAAAAATAATATGTGCAACATGGAGGATTACAAGATTAACAATATATATAGAGATTTACCTTCATTCCCATTTGTGCCGCCTTAATGGCAGCCACATAGCCACCTGGACCTGAGCCAATCACTACCAAATCAGCTTCATGTGTGGTAGAATAAAAACGGCCATTTAAGGCACCCAATATTGCACCATTTGACCGTAAAGGTGTCTGAATACGAAAAAATATATCCAAAAATTATAAATAAAACAATACATTTCGTAAAATTTAGCAGAAGTGTTGAGCAAGTTGTAGTTACTTTTTTACGATTTTAGATTAAATAAAAAGGTTTTCACCAGTAAAAAATTATAAATAGCTTCTTTTCTATGTTTCCCAGCTATCTATATGTCGACATTTCACAGGAACTACTCTAATTATCAGTAGACTTTGGAAATTTTTGAAAGATATTCTCAAACATTCAAGTTTATATCCCAACAATCCAAATAAATTGCTGAGAATTTAAAAAGAAAAATGCTCTAATAATATCCGTCAAAACACAAAAAACAAGCTTTTCTTTTCTTACTTCCGAACTCCGAAGCCTGCTTTATAAAAGGGAAGCAAACATCTGTATTGAGCTTTTATAAATTTAAAAAAATTTATTTTTGATGGTAAAACCCCTATTTGATAAGTCAATATTGGTTCGAAGTAGTCTATTCGTCTTTATTAAAACTAGCGTATTAATCACAGCGTTCATGCATTATTTAAAATTCATGTTTTCTAATATTCAAAATGCTGCCACCAACAGAGACAAAATTCTTATCACCTACTTCCAATCCAATAGATAGCGTAAATCCTATTAAATACTGATAACTTCAGAGAATTATATTTAAAACATAAACGCAACACGTTATTCTCTTAGTCTGGTCACCTCTGCTAGATTCATGCTGCTCTTCTCTTTCATCTAGAAAATACCAAAACGCAAAAAATGTTAAAACGAAACATTTTTCTAAAATTCACGTATTATTTGCAAGAGCTTTATCGCATTTTTTTAAATTATTCTTTTTAAAGTCTTAAACTTGGCTAAATTTTACAAAACTGACAAAGATATTGAAAGGGTTTTTGTATAACTTCATAATCGTCCATTGCATAACCAAGAATTTTTTGCTCGTTGGCACAAGCCACTTGTGTTGATTTTCTTGCTTATGACCATAACTTTTTTCACTTAATCTCACCTTTACGGCATAGCTTAAAGCGTTTCTCAGTGTGCACTGCATTTTTGGATGTTAAAATTTGTTTAAACTTATATATTTTACAATATTTACCACACACACCGCCCGGTTGATCAAGAAATTTTCGATTTTCGTATTGAAAAACCCGTCGTCACAAAATGCAATGACAAAAAACCAATCTGTGACACAAACTACCTAAAGATAAAAAAAAAGAGAGTAAAAGATAACAGTGCTACCAAATTGGGAGTAGAAAAACAAAATATTGTAAAAATTTTGCAACTGTGCTACAAGACTTGACAGTTTTATGCAGTGCTGCCAACATATAAACAAAGGAAAAATATTGCTGAATTTCAGATAATGCCAAAAAGTGAAAAAGAGCACAGATTTCACGGCAATTTTTATTAGAAAATTCAAACAAAATATATAATCAAAATAAATAAAACTATTTAAAAAATCTACGAAAAAGCAACAGTTTTTAATTGTGTAAATGTTTGAAGAAAAGTGTTTAGAAATGAGGTTGAGTAAAAAAGCTAAGAAAAAATAAGTTGTCTGGCAGATACGTAGAAAAAAAAAACATTAAATACAGAGAACATAAAATATAAAAAACGACAGTTGTGAAGGCTACAAAAGCTAAGGCAGTGGTTAGAGGAGAAAACCATATAAACATCACCACACGCACACACAATTTTAGCTGCTGTTGCAGTTAATGTTTACTTGCAAAAGAAAAATAAATTATTAAGAAAAGAAAAATTAACTGCAAAGCAAATATTTGAAAGTGTTTTTCCTAAACGACTCGGCACTTTGCCTGTGTTGTTAGGGAGTGTAAACTATACAGGAAGACCATGATGAACAATTATGGCAACATGATGATGGGCGAACAGTTTCGCAAAATGGAATCAAATTACTCACCAAAATCTTCACCACATGGTGGCCGTTCGCCCGTTGTCTCTAGGCAGGATTCATCGGGCACTTTGAAGGCTACAATATCATTAGGCAAAACACCTACCATTATACAGACGGGACCATTCTATTCAATGAAAGAACCACCTGGGAAGGGTGAACTTACAGGAGATAAAGATCTGATGACTGAATATGGTCTGCATCACACACTGACCAAATTTAAAGATAAAAAAGTCAAAGAATCACTAGCCTCTTTTCTGCCCAATTTACCAGGAATTTATGATGGAATGAACAATTTGGTATGAAAAGAGAAAAGCGAAAAAAAGTGTAATTTATTAATATGCACTTTTAAAAATATTTTTAGGAAAATAGTACGTTACGTAGTGTTATTGATAAACCACCCATAGTTGGCAAAGAATTGTTGCCTTTATCTGCAGTACAATTAGCTGGTTTCAGATTACATCCCGGACCGGTGAGTAATGCTAAATCAATTTTCAAAAGATTTTTTTTTGTATTGTAAATTGAAAAAGTCAGTCGAACCATGTCAATACTGACCACAGGGGCCATAAGGACAACACCAACTAAGGCACTTCGTACACTTATGAGATGAATGGCGTGTAACTTAAAAGCCAGGTAGATAGCACTAAAAACCGCGATTAGGTTGAACGCAACACGAGTATGGACCCAAAGACAGTGGAAACACGTCATTATACTAGAGATCGGAAGAAACCCAGCCTGATCTAATCGACTACTGCATCCTCAAACCATTCCTCAAGAAGCTTCGGCTACCAAATCGAGGAATCTGCTCAAGAAGCTGGACCCTTTCTATGTTTACATGGATGGATCCAGAACGGAGATAGAGTTAGGGGTGGCGTTTACATAGAATAGTCTAACAATAAAATATCCTGCAGACTATCGGACGGATGTAGTGTTCTTCAAGCTGAAATATCGGCTATAAACAAAGCGGCCAGATGGCTAACGTTTCACAAGATTGGAATATATACTAATTACAGTCTGGTCCAAGAATGTCGGGCATGTTTAAACAGAATCGCGATACATTCTAATATAACACTAAAATGGATACATGGACACGGGCCCAACAACGGCAACAACTTCGCTGATGAGATATCCAAAAAGGGAACAACATAGATTCGTTTTGTTGTCAACCCTTATGAGCATGTTGGAAAAGAATAAAACTCCACACGCTAAAAAGTGCCCAAGAAACAAGGAGGCTAGGCTTACCCTATAATTACTTCCGCAAAAGTTGCGAAGATAAGGAAGAGGAGAGGACAATCCTTCATCTCCACGGAACATAACCGGCATCGGAGTATCATCGCCTAAGATACCAAAGCGAGAGGAGCTTCAATACCCTATCATGTCTGGCTTCGGTCAATCCCACCTCGTTAGCTTCTTTCATAAGGAGCAGTGGATGGCTAGTACATTAGCAAGTAATGACACATTAAGCAGTTTCCCACCTTCCTTTTCCTTGCCTTTCCACCTTTTCCTCTCCCTTACTCCCACTATATCCCTATAACTTCCATTCTTCAACTATACTATCCCACTTTTCAGGCAATCACAAAGGGAACGATCTTTCAGGACTCGAGTGACCTGGAAAATCCAGGTACTTTTTAGAGAATCGAACCGCTTGCCTACGTAACCTAACTTATGGTTCACCAAATTACATTTATCCAAATTTAACTTTGGAAACTCTTCCAGATCTCATACCAGATTTTCCTCTCAAATTATCCAGAGATGTTTTGTGGCCAGAGTGTGTCGAATTCGGAATTTAATTTTACCATATACTGATACTCATTCGTTTTCTGAATTTAGAAATGCAATTTTGTCATGCCTCTATTTTTTTTTCAAAAACGCACGCACAAGCATCGTTGTGTGACCTGATGCGTTTTCTTGGTGCAAAATCCACGACACAGTGAGCAAAATCTTCACATTTGACCGAAAATGGTCATATTTCGTTTTCAAATGTAAAGAATTTTAAAATCTCAATCATTTATTTAGGTTATTGGGATATAAAGTTGAATGTTTGACAATATCTTTCAAACGTTTCCAAGTCTACTGATGATTAAGGTAGCTGGTATGAAATGTCGACATATAGACAGCTAGGAAACAGAAAACAAGCTATTTATAATTATTTGATTTATAATTTTTTGATTTGTAATTTACCAGTTATTTAAAATTTTTCTTTTTAACTTTTTCTACTTTACTTTTTCAGTTGCCGGAGCAATACAGAGCCTTAAATACAACACCCGCACGAAAACACAAAAACAAACATAAAAAGCATAAACACAAAGATGGACAACAGCCACCAGAAACAAATTTAATGGGTCAGAAAATATAGAAATTGTTGAAATGTCTTAAACGTTAATAAATAATTTACAAATTATTTTCTAGATTCTTCCGGTTTGGAGACATACGAAAAGAAGCATAAAAAACAAAAGCGTCATGAAGATGACAAAGAGCGAAGAAAACGTAAAAAGGAGAAAAAACGTAAAAAGAAATCTCATAGTCCAGAGCCTCCTTCATCAGGTGGTGTGTCGCCAATGTTGGGTCCCACAGGTCCCAGCAATATGATGGGACCAGGCGGTATGCCCATGCAACAGGGTATTGTTGGTGGTCCCGGTGGAGGAGTTATGGGTGGCAATGTGGGCAACCTACAAGGTTTGTCTGTTGGTGGTGCCAATAACCCTCTGGGGTCTGGGCCCGGCGTAACGGCGATGACAGGCCCTGGTAGCATGATAATGCCACAACAAGCCTCCTTATTTTAGTTAAAATTTAACAAATACACATTATAATTGAAAAGTTAATAAGTCATGTTTTTATTTTTCATTCTTTCACAAACAAAAAAATCTATTGAAAAATATTGTGTTTCTCCAATGTTTTCCTAAATATCTCGACTGTTAATCATTACCAGCATAGTAGTCAGTGAGTGTAAAAGCTTAAACAAATTATTATCTGTATTTTAATTTATTCAAAATCCCTATTAGGCAAAAAATAATGAATATTTAAAGTGAATACGTATTGAATATCTGGTTTAAGCTTTTAGAAAAACACAAAAAAATAAAATAAGACTCTTAAAATCATAGGAATTTTGTTTAACGATTTTTAAAAAATCTTCAAAATTCTCAATTATTAAATTCCATTTTATTATCTCTTCGTTTTCCTTATGTGATCAGGCTTTTTATAAAATATGAGCTTCCAACTTATGTTTTCTGTCCTACATTTTTTCATATTCAGATAATTTTGATAAAAACTACCTCTTTTTAGTTTTCTTATTTACTTACCTTTTTAGATTTTATATTAAAGAAATTTTGTTATTAATAATTTCAAAACTTAGCAATTTAACACACACACCTTTTTTATAAAAAAATCTATATTGTAATGAAAAAAAAAATATTATTTAGTTATATAAGAGTTGTATGCAAAAACAAAAAATATAAAATTAAGAAATTTAACAAAATTATAAAAAATCAAATAAAATAAATTTAAATTTATAAAAAAATTAAGCATAAACAAAGTGTTTTAAATATGAAATTATGAAAAAAGGAATGACATATGAACCTAAATTAGTGTAGCAGGCCTTGTTGGTCTAAGGCGGTTAGAGACATTGATCTAACGTGACCGAAAATTGCAAGGCCTGATTAGAACAAGCAGAACGTGAGTAGTATGAAACATTTTGAAAAAGTATGTGAAAAAATCTACTGGCGAAATGTAATTAATCAGGCCTGTTCTAAAACTCACGTGATTTCAAAGCACATGCCGTTTCAAAAACACAAATATGATTTGTGCCTGCTCTGCAAATAACAATTTTTTATTACTTTTTTATACCACTAAAAAATTATAAATAGCTTGTTTTCTATGTTTCCCAGCTATTTATATGTCGACATTTCATAGCTTGTTTTTTGTGTTTTGGCGGATATTATTAGAGCATTTGTCTTTTTAAATTCTCGGCAATTTATTTGGATTGTTGGGATATAATGTTGAATGTTTGAGAATATAAACAATTAAGTTTTTTATTCGCTATTTAAGCTTCTAACATTTATACCAGTAAAAAATTATAAATATCTTGTTTTCTATGTTTCCCAGCTATCTATATGTCGACATTTCATAGGAATGAAATGTCGACATATGTTGAATGTTTGAGAATATCTTTCAAAAATTTCCAAAGTCTACTGATGATTAGGGTAGTTCCTATGAAATGTCGACATATTTATAATTAATCAGTTGATACAGTCTTTGCTACGTTTTCTTACACGATGTAGGTTTTCAGCTCAAAAGTGGGTTGGAAATAGGAGTTTTCGCCACTCAAAATGCTTGCGAACGTTAAAGTTTGAAATCATAAAACAGGCCCTTAATTTCTGTTACTTCACCAGTTGTTTTGATTACGATTTCTAACGATGAGTTTTTACGGGTGAACTCCCGAAGGAAAATTCACCGACGGGCATAATGCTCCCTTTTCATTCAAAACCAATTTCGGAAGTCAAAGAATTTTTTTGCGCTGAATGTGTTAGTTAAGTGCTGCATCCACCTGACATGAAAACTCTAACTTCAAGTTGAAATTAAGTGTTAATCGCTCATGTTGAAGTGTGGTTAAGGCCCTGATACACTATCCTACACGATCGTACGATTTATTTCTTTATTTATTTATTAATTTCAATACACAAAAAAATGTTTTAAAAGTGTGACCGACGTTGTAGGCCACACTATTATACGACTATGATTGCAATATAATAATGTATTAATATAGATAATAATAATATGTATTAATATTAATAATTCATTAATGTAATTATGTACATTGTATTAAAAATCTTTTTCATAATTTATAGTTAGTTGATTTGATATTTAATTATTTGATCTTGTTTAAGTAAATATTTCTTATTTTTGCAGCTAAAGATCGTTTTATTTTATATAAAAAATTCAACAGTATTTATTTTCAATATTTCGATAACAATTTGTTATCATCGTCAGGAAAATTAATATGTTAATTTTCGATGATAACAAATTGTTATCGAAATATTGAAAATAAATACTGTTGAATTTTTTATATAAAATAAATCAATCTTTAGCTGCAAAAATAAGAAATATATAGTTAAATTAGTTAGATGCGCAATATGGTCTCGTTACCCTGTGCCTAACTTTATTGTATTTTATATATGAATATATAGAATATACATATATTAAATAAATAAATAATTATGTACATTTTTTTAAAGAATATTTTATTTCCTTTTTAACCACTTACTTCTGAACTAATACAGTTTAAGAGCCACTGAGTTCGCCTTGGTTTACAGTTTCCAAAATTTTACTCTTTTACATAGACATTTTACGCTCTCTTGATGTACTTTTATATTTGACATATTTTCTTTTAGTTATTTTTTTCAAGTGCTTTTATCAAGTTGTGTTGTTGTGGTGGAGCAAATATTAAATAATTTTGTTCGATTTTAACCCCCACCACACTCATTTTTTGCACAACAAAAAATATATTTTAGTAATAATTTGTTTAATATATAATAATAGAAAAACGTTTAAAAAATTATCTATGTTGAAAAAGGCTTGCCACAACATGTTTAAGCAGACATCCGCAAATTTATTGGAGCAAAATGCCGACAAGGTGACCCAATGGTTGGATTCATTTGATGCCGTGCTCACAGACTGCGATGGTAATAATTTATTGATATGTAACATTTATTAATTATTGCATCTACGATACAATAGTTTGTAAAATTGCATAATTTTGTTTTAATGACAAAATTTTATGTTTAGGATTTTTTTTTTAAATTGGTGTTTGCAATACCAATAAATGAGTGTGTGCGGGGTTTACTTTTGCACTCTTCTTTTTTTGCTTTTTCTTTTGCCATTGACCTTAACGAATGCGTCACTAATAATGGCATTCATGGAGTTGAGCTATTATCGGTATGTAGTAGCACTTGACAGATTTGTAGACAAAAAATGAAGAATATTTCATTGCAAAATGTAATTGTATTAAAAAAAAGTCTTTTGAAAATCTGAAAAGAAATTTTGTCCAAAGTCACACACTTTAAGTGGAAATGACAATATGTAAATAAGGCTCCAGGCATTTATAACGAGGATGCCTTTTCGAAAACTAAATATATGTACATACCTATATATACATATTTAGGTATTTTGAGTATGCGTAACGATTATTTAGGGTAGAAAATAATTGTAATTGCTTACTTTTATATGACCAAAACAAAGGATACACATATACATACATATACCAATGCATGCTAGGGTGGGTCAATTTGGAAGTACCAAAATTTTTCGATACAGTGCCATCGATTTTTCAATATCTTTTGGCATGACATACATACATATAAAAAACATTTTTTACTAATATAAAATTCAGAATCAAGCCTATGAGGCTAAATATGATAAGTACATATTTTACTAAGTTACAAAAAAAAAAATTAAAAATTATAACAACAGATTAAAGATAAATTATCTATGTACACATATCTATAATAATACAGGGTGGCTGATCAATATTGCTACATTAAGAAACTCCAATAACTTTTTGTAAAGTTTATGTAATTTATTTTTTTGTAATTCATTTCAAAAATAATATTAAATTTTTATTAAAGCAATTCATTAAGTTTTGAAAATAATTAAATTCTAATGGCTTCCACCCTCGTTGACACACGTGCGACATCTTACCATTCGAATGGATTGCTTTAAATCATCCAAATTTATTTTTTTTTCGTTGTAAACTTCTTGTTTGGAATAACCCCACAAAAAAAAAATCAGGTACAATGAGGTCAAGAGACCTGGGAGGCGAACGGAATCTGGAGTTTCTTGAAATCAGGTTTTTGGGAAATGTTTGCCTCAATTCTGTCATAACAGGCGTGGCTATGTGACAAGTTGCCTCATCTTGTTCAAACCAAACAGCGTTGAAAGGGATTCTCTTTCGGCGCAGTTCTGGAAAGATAAACTCTTTTAACATCTTTAAGTAACGATATCCATTGACCGTAACACTAAGACCGTCTTCATCGAAAAAGTAAGGCCCGACAATAAACCTTGATGAAAGTGCACACCACAATGTGATGCGAAGTGGATGTAATTGCATCTGATTGAGTATATGTGGGTTAGAATTACTCCATATTCGACAATTTTGTTTGTTTATATTGCCGTTTAAATCTAAATGTGCCTCGTCAGGCATAAAAATGCAGTTGATACTCTGACACCATTTGAATGATCTTCTCACAAAATTCCAAGCGAATTCGGAAGTCTCTATTAAATTGATACAAGTGCGTCTAAGAATACACACAACTTCTCTAGATTTACAAATCTAAGACACAGAGTGCTTGGCGATACAGTTTCTTATTCTCCTGAGCTGTTCAACCTACCTTAATGAGATGAAAAGCAAAATTAGATATATGTACATAAGTTTGTCTAAAAGAATATACTTTTTTTGAAACTAGGATCGAGTGAATGGTAGAAGTAATCTGGTTAACTATCAAAAAATGTTGATGAAACAAACGTTAGCTTAGTTTATGTCTAAAAGGTCACACATATTTTTTAAGATACATGCCATGCAAAATATTTAGTTTTTATTGAATTCTTGGCATTTTCATAATTTCTTTCAAATTAACGACTTTTTCATACGCACTACTAAATTTTAAAAACTTGGACAGTTGTAAGGAAACCAATGTGAACGAGTCTGACTCGCAAATTTATTAAGCAAAGTAATTGTTTCTAATATTCTAATATATGCTGGAATCATTCGTCTGGCTCAAGTTAAAACCTGGCTTTTTGCATTTTTCAATTTTTCGTCTTCCTGCGGTAGAGCTCTTCAGGAAAATTTTGTTTGTGCATTTGTTTTCCTAATCAAGTCTTTGCAGGAAGAAGAAATATTAAAAAATACAATAACGCATTAAAAAAACCAAAAACTACCTTGAACTGAAATAATTCATTGCAAATATTAAATTAAATGAAGGTCAAAGCAACTAGGATCAGGATTAGTATTTTATTAAAATTAAAAAACAGAAGAATTATTTCTTAAGCGCCCCCACACACGTTTCAATTCAATTGCCAATTGAGTCTTTCAATTGCATTGATTCTTCGCCATACACTTTGTAAACTGAATTGAAAGATTTTCATTCAACTATCAAATTTAATGAAATTAAAGATATGTTTAAAAATACGTAACATTTTCTTAAAAAAAAAAAAAAAAAAAACAACACAAAGATAAATTTTGACAGCTGATCAAGAGACTCGAACACACAGCACAATCGAAGCCATACATTGATTTGGACAACAACCGACTTAGTTGCCAATTGCTTTGAAACGTGTATAGGGTGCTTCATAAGCCACTAAGCAACAATTTGACAACCTTGTAGAAGAAATGGTAGTTAGACCATTTTGAGAATGTAAAGACTGTCGTTCAGATTTGGGCCAATATTTCGGAAAAATTAAATAGCATTCCTTGTGTACAAGGTGAAGCTGAAAGAGAAAATGGATCAAAACCAAAAGAGCTTAGCTTAGCACAACTTAAGCAGGCCGTTCTATAAATTTCCATCAAATACACCATAGCTTCCTTAGGAAGACGAAAATAACCCTTAAAGCTGAAAAACACACTCGATTACGCAGCTATCAAAACTTATCCTATAACTGGCATTTACTTACATCGCCAAAATTAGAAGCATCTCTTAACCGCTTCCTAATAGATGCCCATATTTTGCATATATTTTCATTGATGAAATCATTTTAATTTCGATTTTTTTGTTTTGTTTTTAAGTTGAAACTCTAGTTTTTCTTTTCACAAACTAAATTATTTTGTTAACACAAATTGTTGTTGTTAGCCTGTCAAAATATCACAATCGATAACTTTTCAGCAATTGCCATACATAATAGGAATTATTAACAGAGAGACGATAAGCGTTTGAGACTCATGTAGATTTTATCTTACAACACGTGATTCGATTTTTTCATAATTTTCGTACAATATCTAATTCGCAAAGACTCACCACCCGCACGTTTTTTAATTTCCAAACTTAAACGTATTAAACAGTAAAGAACAAACTACGACATCAAAAATCAATTAAATATAAGTAAATAAAACCAATAACATTTTTAATCCTCTAACAAACATTCCAAGATTGAGGGACGAGCGTTTCAGAATATGTCGCTGCTTTATTGCAAGATAGTCATAACTAAAAAAAAGCTTGTTTCGAGAAAAACACATTTCAAATTTTTAGTTTCCATATAAGTCTTAGATTTATTTTTTTAGAAAATATATCATATAGGAAATTCGTGCGCAAATAATCTCGTCACCCGGTGCCTATATAACATATTCTATAAATTTACTTAATAGAGTATAAATTGATAAATAAATAAATAAATATCATAGAGGAAACAGATGAAAAGTATGTAATTTGAATAAATTTTTGGCACAATATAAAAGGTAGTACTATTAACAATTCTGCATTGTTAACTCGAAGAGCTCATATAACTATGTTGCAATAAAAGAGCGATGTGTAAAAAACAAACAAAAAAGTAGATGTTTTTGTTATTGTTATTCACCAGATAATGATCAAAAGATTCTTTTGAGGATTGCATATTAAACACAATCATCTAAACGCTAGCTGAGTACATGCAAGTGCTGAAAGTAAAGCACTTTGAATTATAACAACTTTATAAATGATTAAATTGTAAAGAAAGCCAGTAAGTTTAATACAAATTTTATTTTGCTGTTTATTTACCAGGTGTCCTGTGGGTCTATGGTAGTGTGATTGGTGGTTCAGTTGAAGTTATGAACCGCTTTAAAGAACTGGGAAAGAAAATATTTTTTTGCACCAACAACTCTACAAAAACACGAAAAGAACTGCTAGTCAAAGCCAAAGATATGGGTTTCAATATAACAGAAGAGGAAATCATTTCAACAGCTCACTCGGCTGCTGCGTATTTAAAGAGTATAAATTTCAATAAAAAGGTATATGTTATAGGCTCTGAAGGTATAACCAAAGAACTGGATTCAGTGGATATAGAACATAATCAAGTGGGGCCAGATACAATGTCGGGCTCATTGGCAGAATATATATCGAAACACCTTAAATTGGATGATAGAGTGGGTGCAGTAATGGTTGGTTTTGATGAGCATTTTAGTTTTCCCAAAATGACTCAAGCCGCTTCTTATCTCAGTGATCCCGAATGTTTGTTTATAGCTACTAATACAGATGAACGTTTTCCTATGCCAAATATGGTCATACCAGGCACTGGTAGTTTTGTAAGAGCCATAGAAACGTGTGCGGAAAGAAAAGCTTTAGTTATAGGAAAACCTAACAAAGAAATATGTGAACATCTTATACAAGATGGTACCATTAAGCCAGAGAGAACTTTAATGATAGGTGACAGGTAAGTTCTTTTTTGTAGTTTATCTACATGATGTTCCCTAAAAAATTATCTTTATCCATTTTTAAGGTGCAATACTGATATACTTTTGGGTTATAATTGTGGTTTTCAAACATTACTGGTGGGCACCGGCATACATCAGTTATCAGATGTGGACGAGTGGAAGAATTCCAATGATCCAGAACTAAAAAAATTAATACCAGATGTCTATTTACCCAAACTAGGTGATCTACTGCCAAACATGTGAACATTTTCAAACTTATACATAAGATATTTGTAATTGCTTGTAAAACTACAATTTTTTTTATACTAAGCCGCAAACGATGCTTTTTGTTAATAATTTATATTGTTAAAACAATAAATTCTGAAAAAAGTAATAATACACAAAAAATTATTACAATCTTTTTAACTAACTTATAAATGCTTTAAGAAATTGAATAGTCCAAGTCATGATACAAAAAAACTATAATATATAAAAATAATGAATTCGCCTTGGTCCAAGTCATCGCGAATTTAATATTGTGCTAAGTACTTTTCAAGGCGAATTCATTACTAGGTGAGCTTTCAGTGAACTTTGTAGTGATGGTAACAAAATGAATTTAAGTGTATTAATTTTTACTTGTATAAAAAAACTATTATTGAATTGTTTTTAACTCTATGTTTTTTTTATTCAAATTGTTTTGATATACAATTTATTGTTGAATAAGAAATAACTACGCTATAACGTTCAAGCAAATAATTTAATATTTGATTCAAGTTTCTATACTTGACAGCGCAGGTGATAATTTTTTGCTTCCTTCGTTTTTCTAAATATTTTGTTTTTTATTTACAAGCATTTACGCACCATTTTAATCTGAAGATTTTTTTTGTATGATTTAGTGCATTTTCAAGAAATTTTTGTGATTTTAAAAGTGGAAAACCAACAGAATCTGTGACTTTGACTACAAACTGCTACAAACCAAGGCGAATTCATTACCAGGTGAACTTAACAGCACAGGTGATTATTTTTTGCTTCTCGCGTTTTTTCCAATGAGACTGTCCAATTTTGTTTCTTTTGCTTACAAACTTTTTCGCGTCATTTTAATCTGAAGTTTTTTTTGCATGATTTAGTGCAATTTCAAGAAATTTGTGTGAATTTAAAAGTGAAAAACTAATATAATCTGTGATTTTAATTACAAACAATTATAAAAGCTTATATTTAGCGTTTATATAAAATTTTTTCTCTGCTGAGCAATCTTAGGCGAATTTAAATTATGACATTCACGATATGTTTTACAATAACAAAATACATAGTACTGAATTCGCCTTTCCGCTTGCATTCACCTGTATAACCTAGTGTCTACAACTGCGATTAACTCTGAGATAATATCTGACAAAACGTCGGCAGAATGAGAGAACAAATTTCTTTATGTCTATTTTAATGTCTAACAAGGAGTACACGTATTTTTGTTAATCTTATAAGAATTCATAAATCAATGAAAGCCGAGAAAAAAACACATCTTTGCGATGAATAAAATCTTATATAAATTTTGTAAATGCACACATTTTGTACGAAAATAAACACTTATAGTATATATTTAATGCATAAAAGTAAATTATTTTCCATTTAAAATGGTTTTTTAAAAGATATTTTGCAAAATTAATAATCGCTAAAACTGCAATGGCGTCTTTTTGTAAACAAACACACACACACAATCGCTTTTTTGACAGCTCTTATTATAAGATCGTTGCTATAAGATTTCTCATAAGAACGCTCTCATAAAAATTATTATAAGACTGCGATAACACTGATTTTAAGTCTACACGTAACAGAATTCTCTCTGCGATTGGATTTGACGTTCTCATCTCAGATATTATCGCAGGTGTGGATACTAAGTAAAGTCGCCTTGGCTACAAACCATGGTGGCAAGGCGAATTTATACAGGTGAATGAATGCAAGCGGGAAGGCGAATTCAGCACTATATATTTTGTTACTGTAAAACAAGGCGAATTCATTATTAGGTGGATGCATCGGCAAATTCAGGCGAATTCGGAAAATATTGCGGTACTTCCGCTGTCAACTTTTGTTTACTTTTTTCGGCGCCATTTAGATTTTTGTCTTTTTATTTTTTGATTTTTAATAAAAATAACATAATCTAAATTCGGCTAAGATTGTTCAGCAGGGAAAAAATTTTATATAAACGTTAAATACAAACTTTTATAATTGTTTGTAATTAAAACCACAGATTATATTAGTTTTTCACTTTTAAATTCACACAAATTTCTTGAAATTGCACTAAATCATACAAAAAATCTTCAGATTAAAAGGGCGCGAAAATGTTTGTAAACAAAAAAAAAATTGGCAGTCTCATTGGAAAAAACGCGAGAAGCATGATACAAAAAACAAGGTAGCCGGTTCGCTACAAGAATACAGTATTAAAAAAACAACAAGTGTGTTTGGCGAATTCACACTTCAGCTGTCAAAAGTAGTTGATGAAGAACATGTACAAAAATTTAAATTGCGCCGAAAACGGTAAACAAAACTTGACAGAGGAAGAGCCGCCATATTAACCGAATTTGCTGAATTCGCTGATGCATCCACCTAATAATGAATTCGCCTTGGCGAGAAGCAAAAAATAATCACCTGAGCTTTCAAGTTCACCCAGTAATGAATTCGCCTTACCATGGTGCCATGGTACAAGGTGGCAGCACTAGAGAAAAATTACAACAACAGAACCAAGGCGAATTAATTATTAGGTGGATGCATCGGCGAATTCAGGCGAATTCGGTTAATATGGCGGCACTTTCGTTGTCAAGTTTTGTTTACCTTTTTCGGCGCCATTTAAATTTTTTACATGTTCTTTATCAACTACTTTTGACAGCTTAAGTGTGAATTCGCCATTTTACACAAACAAAATACCTGTTGTTTTTATTATTGTTGTATTGTTGTAGCGAAGCGGCTACCTTGTTTTTTGTATCATGAACAGAACAAAAATAGCCATGTGCAAAGCGAATTAATTATTAGGTGGATGCATCGGCGAATTCAGGCGAATTCGATTATTATGGCGGCACTTTCGTTGTCAAGTTTTGTTTACCTTTTTCGGCGCCATTTAAATTTTTTACATGTTCGTTATCAACTACTTTTGACAGCTTAAGTGTGAATTCGCCATTTTACACAAACAAAATACCTGTTGTTTTTTTTATTGTTGTATTGTTGTAGCGAAGCGGCTACCTTGTTTTTTGTATCATGGCCATGTGGTAAGCTATGCTTGTGAAAAATACTTGCAACTCTTGTCACACTTATGAACTATTAAAGTACCATTTCACAATTATAATTTGTTTTTATTTTAATTAGTTTTACGTTCACAAAATAATTTTTAAATGATTAATTCAGAATAAAATACTTCATTTATTTTCAAAAATGCAAACAATACATCTGACGTAAATGGCTTACTATATTGCCAGTAGCAAAAAATTGGCATACGCCGTAGCGTACCACCTTTTAGACGTTAATGCACGTTGCTACAAACAATTACAAAAATTTGTTACAACGCTTATATAACATTTTTTCCCTCAACTGAACCATCTTAGCCGAATTTAGATTTTGACATTCTCAGGAAGTGTTACAATAACAAAATACATAGTACTAAATTCGGTTTCCCGCTGGATTTATACATACCCTTTGGTTTGTTATCTCTGTTATCGTTAATAGTATATAATTAGAGATAGCAATATACAGTTTTTAGTTTAGTTGATTTAGTTTTCCATTAATTGGTTTTGTGTTTTTTGTCTGTAGTGATCACCCTTCTTAACTAATACCCATTATTTTCTCAAATCTATAGAAATTAATGTGGCATCTTAAGGAGTGCAGTTGAAGAGCCACTGGTAAAATTAAACCGTTTCGTTTTATAGAATAGGTTAGAAATTGTCGTTCTCATTTGGTTTTAAAATTTAATAATGTTTAAAAGATAACTTATTAAAGTGTACACTCACAAAGTTTTTTTTTTAACATACATAGATAAATATTCGAGGGTTAAATAAAATTATTCAAACCTTTTTTGTTAACACCAAAGCTTCCATATAAATTGTATTTAGCTATAAGAGTTTACACAAATTTTCGTGCGGTATCAAGAAAACTGGTACTTTTTACGATTTTAAACATTGACAATTGTCAAATAAATGCAATTTATACAACAAATGACGTGATTTTTTATTAAAATATGTACCTACATAAGTATGTGTTAATGTTAATATTTTACTTTATTTTTTTGCTTCTTGCGAGAGTTTTGTAATTTTATTCAGTAGTCTCTTAAAAAGAGCAACAAGAATCGTTTAAATGAGTGAGAGTTTTATTTAGTCTTAAAATGTAAATAGTACTTTAATACTGTAATTTCATAGTGTTAAGTTTGCAAGACGTATCAGTTATAATTTTACGGAAAAAAAACAAAAATAATATGAAATTCCCAATTAATCTAAAAAATTTGGAATCACAAGCCGTAAAGGAATGGTTGGATTTGTATGATACAATTATAACAGATTGCGATGGTAAGAATTGTTCAGTTTTTGTAACAAAAGAGCTCAAATAATATTATCTTATAAAAATAAGTTAAAGAGATAAGATGGTTCTTTAATAAGCTTTTAATATATCTATGTAGGTACATACATACATATTTAAATTTGTAATTGAATGTTAAAAATGAAGTACAGTGAAACATCTTGTAACCGGACACTGACCGTTGCTGTATTTTTTCCGCGTTGGAATGCAACAAAGCCGTATCTGGTAAAATACTTCAAAAGAGAAATTAATTTTAAACCCTCGTCATTCGAAGTTATGTAGTCAGATATTTCTGTATTCAGTTACGTAACTCTGTGCCTCATTTTCAGACTGACTTACCTCTACAAGAGCGCTTGAATTTAGTGTTTGACAGTTACACATACAGTGACCCAGCGGCCAAAGTTTCGCTTACAGAAGCGATGATCCGATGCACACTTGTAAGTCAGTAATGCACACCATCTCATTTACGAACCTAGTATACTTTTTCATATACATTGCCGCATTTGTAGAGTGAACGCCTACCACCTGCACACAAAGTAAGCGAGGTAGTGTGGTGTTCATCCAACAAAAGCTCATTACATCCTAACATACATTGTAAGCTATCAGTAGGCAGCTCGAATACAATCTCGCATACTTTGTAAGTCGGAAGTAGGCAGCTCGGATACAATCTCGCATACATTGTAAGCCGGCAGTTGGCAGCTCGTACGTATTGCGCACTTCAGTTTTTTGGGAATATTCCATTAAATAAATTTGTTCCTTTTTTTGTCTACTGCCTTCTTTAAATTTTTTTTATCTTTCTTGTACCTTTTTTAAATTGTTTTCTAGGCACATTTACCTAATTTTGTTAATTATTTTGTAACGTAGTCTGACAAAGACGGCGAACGTTTGATTTACAACTAAAAAATAAAATACGCACTTATAAATGTGATACAAAAAATGAACATAATTCATTTTTGGGAACTCCATATACTACTGCCATACACTTTGTAAGTTACCATTCATTGATTACAAAGTGTGGCACACATCATCGAAGAGAAGTAATGTGGTAGGCAATGTTCGCCGCTGGGGAGTTGGGTTCATGAGCTCTTTTAAGAGAATGTTCTTTTTAGTTCAGCTCTTTTCAATGAAATATGTCTTTCTTTTAGTTCAATAGTTCAGTGCTCCGTATATAAAATTATTATCAATGAACGGCTCTGTGTCAGCTTTCATGAAACAAAAAAAAGAATCGGTATAAAATACATAATGAATTATAAATCCAAGGAGAAAAATTAAAAGTGAGATTAAAAATATTTAGGGTGTAATAAAAAATAATTTTATTGAAAAGAAAAAATGATTTAGTTGTGATGAATTTCGATTGTTTTCATTTTTTTTCATTTCATATCAAATCATCTATTTTAATACCACGAAAAAAAAAAAAAAAAATTTGTATTAAACAAAAATTTTGTATTTTTTACGTCAAATTGAGCCAGAACTTTTTGGATACATACAACTTTTTGTATACATACAAGAAAAAAGAAACATGAACGAAAAGAAAACAAAGACAACAGAAAAAACATGAACTACGGAGCTAAAAGAGCTCGCAGAACTGCTGGGCTCACTTAGCTCCCTCAAGTGAATAGTTCAGTTGTACTAGTTCGTTCGCGAACAACCCAACTCTAGTCTAGACGTTTGAAAAGCTGTAAAGTGATTTAATTGATTCAATACTTCTATTAAATTAAATAAATTGTGCAATAATTAGATAACAGCATAAGGAGTTGCTGTACTACATACATAATATTTTGTTTGCGTAAAAAGTCCTTATTTTTTATTATTAAATTTTACAGCCAGTTCATAGAACACGACTAAGCTCACCCGCAACGATCCGATTTGTAGACGACTACGTAATGAAATGGGTTTATATAGCGAGGCTAAATCGAGCCGTGCAGCTTACGTTTATTCGTGTATACGTCAAATAGTTAAAAAATGTTATCGTTGCCAATATGATAAATATACTGTTTTTTGCATTTTTCCATATAAAATTTTTTTACTTAGATAAAGAAAAACAACCCTATTTTTTGGCATTTGTACAAAAAACGTTGGTAAAAATTTATAATTTTTTGTAAGTTGAAAAACTTTAAAATAATAATAAATTAAAAGCAAAAACTCTAACATGCGATTAATGCTTAAAACGGGGGTGAAAAATTAAAAAGCATTTTATTTGTCGGGATCTTAGACGAACAAATAAGATTTCTGGATTTAATTGTATGCAGCAAATTTATTGAAACACGCTGATAATATGAGATAGTGACAGGAAAATCTGTTTGGCAAAAAATATATCCTCAGTTATATAATCATGGGCTGCTCAAGATCAATGTTTTGGTACACAGAGCAGTAGTTATGAGGATGTTTCTAAAGAAGCTTCAAGCAAGACTTTTAATGAATATAGCAAAAGTACCACAAGAGAGCAAACAACAATATTTTGGATATTAATCGCCAATTCGCCCTCCATCACGTAATATTCACATACCAAGCTCTGGTCTTGTTCAAATATCGAACAATAGAACGTCTTCACAGTTTCAAATAAACTAATGTATTATATTTTAATAAATTTTTATTCTGTTTTTAGATCAATAATACTTTTACTTGTAAATTTGTTCTGATTTTTAATATAAATTGTCGCTACTTTTGATATTGTCAAATTTGATTAGAGTATTATTCAGAAAATTATTTTCGTGAGAAATTTCGCTCGACATAAATGAAAGTTGCAGGAAATGCTGAAAATGCATTCCACTATTTTGCCGGCAATTTTAAAAAAATGAATTGGTTAAAAATATGTTCTGGACCGCAAACGGCATCCGCCAACACAAAAATGAACTTGAGCACTTCCTTATGGAAAAGCAAATCGATATAATGTTGATTGCTGAAACCCATTTGGCAACCAACAGTTATTTCAAAATTAATGGGTACGCATTATATGACACTAAAGATCCCCGTGGAAGATCTTGCGGAGGATCGGCAATTCTAATAAAATCCAGAATTAAGCACTATTTAATGAACGAGACACGTGAGGAGTATCTCCAAGCAACTAATATATGCATTGAATATTTTCATGAAAAAATCGTTATTTCCTCGATTTACTCACCGCCCCGATTTTCAATAACAGAAAGCCAATATTCAAATTTTTTAAAATCACTTGCGCCTCGATTTTTAGCGGCTGGCAACTATAACGCTAAACACACTTTTTGGGAATCACGTTTAATTACCTCGAAAGGCCGTGTGCTTTTTGACACAGTTTCCAAACTGGGCTTAGATGTGATTTCAAGCGGACATCCCACTTATTGGCCCTCAGTCCGGCGAAAGATTCCAGATGTTATAGATTTTGGAGTTGCAAAAAATTTTCCTTTAGAATGGATGCAAGTAGAGTCTTCATTAGATTTGTCATCGGACCACTCACCCACTATAATATCCGTTTCGTTTCCCCAGGAGGTTGACTCACCGTATAGTGACTTGGCGTTCGCCATCACTAGAGTTAATTAGCTAAAATATAAGAAATATTTGAGTACTCATTGTACAGAGAATATTGCCTTGAGAACCCCTGAGGATGTTGATATATCAATTAAAGATTTTTCTGAAGACCTTAAACTGGCCGTGCAACATGCTACCACTACCCATACGAGTTTCAGAAATGAGAACAATAGAACTTATTCGTCTGAAATTGAGCAATTTTTGTCAGAAAAAAGAAGAGTTAGAAGAGAATGGCAACTTCGCAGGTCTCCCCAGCTTAAAAGCAGGCTACGGGAGTGCATAACTCAATTAAGAAATGTGCTTGAAATCCAAAGAATGGCTTCCCTCAAAAATTATCTAGGTCTTGATGGTAGCCCGCAAACCGACTATTCTCTATGGAAAGCGACAGAAGGTCTGAAAAGACCCGTAATAGGTAAGCCACCTTTGCGAACTTCATCTGGCGACTGGGCAAGAAGTGATTCTGAAAAAGGGATGGTGTACGTTAATCATTTGAAAAACGTTTTTACTGCAAATGATACAGTGGATGATGTTGCTGAATTTCCGCCATATGCTGTTAGACCGCCTGTGCTTTTGAGACTTAGTTTTCAAGATGTCGAAAACGTTATAAATAAAGTAAACTCAAAAAAAAGCTCCAGGTTTTGACAAAATTATTGGCAAAATGCTTGTACAGTTACCTCGTGTTGCTAGAAGAATTCTTCCTTTCATTTTTAACGCTATTTTGCGCCTAGAATACTATCCTGCAGAGTGGAAGGTGTCTATGGTTACTATGATACCCAAGCCAGGGAAGCATCCCACTAAAGTAGAGTCATATAGACCAATAAGTCTACTGCCAACAATTTCAAAACTTTTCGAAAAATTGTTAATGGCGAAGTTGACTCCAATATTGAATGATATAGGATGCATCCATGATCATCAATTTGGTTTTCGGGCTAAACACAGCACCATTGAACAAACGCATAGACTAGTTAATGTTATAAGAAATACTTTTGAGGATAAAAAGTATTGCTCAGCTCTATTCATTGATGTTTCCCAAGCTTTTGATAAAGTGTGGCACGAGGGACTAATGCACAAAATAAAGTTGAACTTGCCTGCAAACACTCATAAGCTTCTGGAAAGCTATTTATGCGGCCGGAAGTTTGTTATCAGAAAAGGCGACTTTATAAGCCCAACTCAGCCAATCGAGGCAGGAGTTCCCCAAGGTAGCATTCTGGGACCCACTTTATATTTAATTTACACTTCTGACATGCCAAACAGATCTGGTATTCACACTTCAACTTTTGCAGATGACACAGCATTCTGCAGCGTACATGAAAACCTCAAGTAGCTTCGCGAAATTTGCAGGAGTATATTTCAATATTAGAGATGTGGTTAAAACTTTGGAAAATTAAAGTTAATGAACAAAAGTGTACTCACGTTACATTCACACTGCGTAGACAAACATGTTCAGCTATCCAAATTAACAATTCACCTATTACGCAGCAAAATGAAGTCAAGTACCTTGGTATTCATCTCGACCGTAGGTTAACGTGGAGTCACTCAGTTGAAACTAAAAGCAGCACAACTAAATTGGCTTATGGGCAGAAATTCTACATTGAAATTAAATTGCAAACTTTTGTTATACAACGCAATACTAAAGCCTATATGGCGTTACGGAATTCAATTATGGGGCACCGCCTCAGCGTCAAACATTGAAAAAATTCAAAGGCGACAAAACAAAATTCTTCGAACAATTACTGCAGCTCCATGGTATGTAAAAAACTCGCGAATTCACAAGGATATGTGTGTTCCACTGGTAAAAGATGAGTTTTCAAAGCATGCGACAAGGTATATCAGCAAATTGGAACTTCACCCAAACCCTCTTGCACGAAACATACTTAATTTTAGTTGTCACACTCGGTTGAGAAGAAGGGATACCCTTGCCACCATCAGGTGATTTTACCGATATAATATGCGCATAATAAAACTTTTTGTCTAGCATTGGCTGGACTTAGTTAAATTATTGTATTTAGTAATAAGATTTGATTACTTATTGTTAGTTCACATTGTGAAGATTCAATAAATAAATAAAAGCTAAAATAAAAAAAAAATATAAATAAATAAATGAAAGTATCTACATTCAACCTACAGCAATAAAGCTGTACGTCGACTTAGCAATTTCATCAATATACAAGTAAGTGGTTTCCTAAATTAACTCAAGATTTGAATTAGTTAGAAATAACTAGTTTTTATTTTTATTTTTTATTGAATAATAAAACACAAATGATGTGTGTGTGTATTTCTTATTTGGTTATTAAAACCCACATTAACCACAAGAGAATCAATATAAAGTTTTAAAGAAGAAAGGCTTGAAACAATATGTCTACAGTTTACAGCAGCAGTACGGATTTGAGCTAGAGAACAGCGTTTTTCGCAAATAATAATTATAGCTCTTCAATAAACCGATTACCATCAATAGAAAATGGGCCATAGCATTCATTTTTTATGTCCAAATCATGAAAAATTTCATACAAAGCGAAATGTAAGAAGAATGCACTATATATTACGATCAATACATATTCAGTAACATTGTTTGGGATTTTTCAGCAATAACATATGGTAAAACGGCAGGTCAAAGATCGGTTTCTCTGTAGCATTATTAAAGTGTTGATATGCCAATTTGTGCTCTGATTCAAAAAGTTTACTTGCATTTCAACTGAAAAATTTCATTCAACACTGTTTCCCTTCGTCTTTTCGGAATCATATTCAAATGGTATTATTTTATTGTCTTTTGTTAGCAGCTCCACTTGTACTACATTTTCAGCCGGCCTTGAAAACTGAAAGCTCCTTGCTATAGTCGCACTCATTTCATCCTAATAGCCTATTTACACCAAACCGAAATCTGCTCATTCGAGATTTCAAGCCAAATCTAGTAGATTTTGAGAAGATTTTCCATACAAAATAAAATCTACTTTATGAATAGATTTCGACGAAATCTCCTGAAATCTCCTCAGTACTAAGCGATGCAACTGTGATTTCTTGCAAAAAGTACTTAAAAATACTACGCTGCAACAAAAATTGCACTATAATGTGGTGTATGCAGTCTCTGGGCAAAAAAAATATACACTTTGATGCTGGTGTATTCAGTCTCTGATAATATTGTATTGTCAAACCCGCATGCATAAATTATTTTTGAGCAAATGAAATCTTGCTAGATGTCAGAAAACGGTGGTGTAAACGATATAGATTTCGTTGTAGATTTCAATTCAAATCTAATAGATTTTGAGTTGGTGTAAATGCGCTATAAAGTAAACATAAACATGATTTTGCTGCTTCTTGTCTGTAATATGTATTAGAAATCGGGGCACATTTTTAACTTTACACGAAAAAAATTAAAATTACATATATTTTTATATCTTTTTATTTTTATTATATCACTATTTCTATATATGTATGTATTTTCTTTTGACGAGTATGTTTTTTTATTCGTCGCACTTTGACACTTATGGTGAGAAGAGTCGTGTTATACAGATCAAAATAAATTGAAAGCTGTTACGTGTTTTAACAAAAATCGTCAAGAGTCGTCATGTATAAACCAAAAACAGGAAACCGTTGCTAAGTTAGTGCTTTTTATAGTCGTGTTTTATAAACAGGCTGTTAGTCTTCTTAATTATTTGATTTTATAAGAACTATCGGAAATTAAAAAAAAAAAAACACATAAAATTCAAAAAATGCATGAAATATTTATTTGGATCGATAGTTGGGTCGATATAATTTAATGTTTGAAGATTATTTCATGCAAATGTTGGCCGCGGCTGCGTCTCAAATGGTCCATCCACTTAGTCCAATTTTGGCATACTCTTCCCAACATTTCGGCCGGTATCTCACGAATAATGTTGGCAAAGTTGGCTTCCAGTGCGTCACTCGAAGCGGGCTTGTCGCTATAGACATTAGCCTTAACATAGCCCCACAAAAAATAGTCTAGAGGCGTTAAATCGCACGATCTGGGCGGCCAATTGACTGGTCCCAAGCGTGAAATAAACTGTTCACCGAACTCGCCTCTCAATTGGTCCATTGTTTCGCGTGCTGTGTGGTATGTGGCACCGTCTTGTTGAAACCACATGTCATGCAAGTCAAGCTCTTCCATTTTGGGCAAAAAAAAGTTTGTTATCATCGCACGGTAGCGCTCACCATTCACAGTAACGTTGTGATTCGCATCATCTTTGAAGAAATACGGCCCAATGATGCCGCCAGCCCATAATCCGCACCAAACGGTTGTTTTTTGTGGATGCATTGGTAGCTCTTGCAATGCTTCTGGCTGCTCTTCACTCCAAATACGGCAGTTTTGCTTGTTCACGTATCCATTCAACCAGAAATGAGCCTCGTCGCTGAACACAATTCTTCGATAAAAAAGTGGATCTTCATCTAACTTTTCAAGAGCCCATTCACCAAAAATTTGGTGTTGTGGTAGGTCGTTTGGCTTCAATTCTTGCACCAGCTGTATCTTATAAGGCTTCACACCCAAATCCTTCCGCAAAATTTTCCACGTAGTGGAGTAACAGAGGCCCAATTGCTGCGAACGGCGCCGAATCGATAATTCACGGTCATCACCAACACTGGCCGATACGGCTGCATATTTTCTTCAGTTCGCACTCTACGTAAGCGTGTTGGTGGTTTAATGTCCAACAATGTAAATTTGGTGCGAAATTTTTTTACAATAGCCCGAATAGAAGCCTCAGTAGGTCGATTAAACTGACCATAAAATGGAAGAAGCGCGCGATGAATTTTCTTAACAGAGCACGCATTTTGGTAATAAAATTCAATAATTTGCAAGCGTTGTTCGTTTAAAAGACGATTCATGATTAAATTATTGGGCTGAAGATGTTTGACAGTGACACAAGATACAAAACGTGCGTGAGCTGTCAAAACTAGTGTTGCCAAAAAGATAATAGCAAAAAAAAAACACTCGTTACAAACCAATGGGAGCTCATTTTTACAAAGTTATTAATTATTATTATTTCAATAAAACTTTGTGGCTAGTGTAAATTTCTGATAGGGCCCGTAAAATTAAAGTCATTTATTTTTAAACAGTTCATTAATAGAGATATGTCTTTTCAGCCGTTTTATGGCACGACAATGCCGTCATTTCTCAAGTACCAGAAACCATTAACAGTCTTAAAATTTTGGGCAAACATATATATTTTATGACAAACAATGGCACCAAAACTCGTCATGATCTTTGGCAGAAAGCCAACAAAATGAATTATCTCATCGAAGAGGATCATATTATAGCACCAACATATTCTATAGCTGAGTACTTGAAGCTACATCTGCAACCAGAAGATAAGGTGTATGTGATAGGCTCCGCTGCCTTAAGCCAGGAACTAAACAGTTTTAACATAAACAATTTTGGCTCTGGAGAAGATTTAATACAAGATAAGTGGGGTAAACAATTGGAACATGTTAAGCAGGCCACTGAAAGCCAACAAGTTGGAGCAGTTGTTGTGGGATTCGATGAACATTTTAGTTTTATGAAAATGCTAAGAGCCTCCAGTTTTCTCAGCTGTAATCCAAACTGTCTGTTTTTCGCCACAAATGCTGATGCTGTGCATAGATACCCCAAGTATAGTATACCTGGCACAGGAGCTATTTTAGAATCATTGCAGGCTTGTATTGGTATACAGGCCAAGATAATGGGCAAACCAAATCCTTTAATTTGTGAGAAACTTATTAAATCGGGGGGCATAAATCCTAATAGAACTTTGATGGTGGGAGACTGGTAAGGAAAGGTTATAAATTTTAAAATTAAAATCACATAAAATTTTGTTTTATTTTTAGCGTTAAAAGCGATGTATTATTTGGCAAAAATTGTGGCTTTGATACCCTTTTAGTGGGTACAGGAAATTACAACTGGTCGAATGTCGAGACAATGGTACGAAATAAAGAAACGGATTTTTTACCTAATTACTATTTAGATTCATTGGGAGACTTGCTGAGATTTTTAAAATAATTCGTTTCAAAAATGTTTTGATAATTATAAGAAAACTGTTAAAAATAAATAAACAAAACTGACTGTTTTGAGACAGAAAATGTTTTCTAAATAAAATGAAACACTAAAAAATTTCTACGTGATCAATGTAAAAATATGTATAGAAGGAAAGTAAAATAAGTCTATTTGGTTGAATGGGTTTAATTGCACTGATAGAAAAACTATATGTATAATGATTTTTTGCGTCCAAAATAGGTATGAAACGATCCGATACTCGATACTTTTCTTTCGATCCCGAGTGCTTTTGGTATCGATGCTTTACTACCGAGTACCAAGTAGGTATCGGTAAAAAATACTAAGAAAACAGCACCTCGTTTCTGTATATCTCGAGTCGTAAAAATTTTCACTTGAAACAAGGTAACTGAAAGAAAACTGATGTGAATTGAAACAAAAACTCATTTCTCACACGCAAGTGTTTCTACAATTTCTTTTTGTGAAAACTAGCTACTGAAGCTTTTGACATTGAAGCTATTGAAGCTTTTGACATAAATTATTGGAAAGATGGGAGAAAATGTGTTTCTATAATTAAAATTTGTGTGAAATTTGTTAAAACGGTGTGAAATTGTACATTTCAGCTGAAAATACCAATAATGCGAAAATGATAAAACTTTTTGTATCTTTTATTAATTTCAATCTATTTAAATAGATATTCGTATAATTTGTTTCAGACGGTTTAAAAAAAAACTATAGATAGCGGAGTAATTGGTTTTATATATGTATATTAATTTGGTTACTGCATTTTTTATAAACGGATATATGTATAAACAACACTTTTAAAAAAGGACAAATATATTAAAATTACTCTTTTTTACTTTTTATAATTAAAAAATACTCTTTTAAGCGGCTGACTCAACTTGCTATGGTGGTTCATAGCATTTTGTATTTCTTTCTCTTCTTGCTGCTAACGATATTGGTGTACATAAAGGGTGGTTAAATTTCAAGGGCCGATGTTGGTTTTGAATAAAACACAAACTATTTAGGAAATTATTGTAATTTTATTTTATTATGATGTATTGGTATTACTCAATTATGTATGGAACAAAATATCGGCCAAATGGGCGCCGCGACCACAGCAGCACACCTCCATCCGATGGTCCAAATTTTCGATGACCCTGAGGCATAATGGAGGTTCTATGCCGTTAATGTGCCGAACTATCTCATCCTTTAGCTGTTGAATTGTTGCTGGCTTATCGACGTACACCTTTTCTTTCAAATAGCCCCAAAGAAAAAAGTCCAACGGTGTCAAATCACATGATCTTGGCGGCCAATTGACATCGCCATTACGTGAGATAACACGGCCATTGAATTTGTGGCGCAAAAGAGCAATTGTTTCGTTAGCTGTGTGGCAAGTGGCACCGTCCTGCTGAAACCACATATCGTCTACATCCATATCTTCCAATTCGGGCCATAAAAAGTTCGTTATCATCTCACGATAGCGAACACCATTCACAGTAACTGCCTGACCGGCCTCATTTTGGAAAAATACGGCCCGATGATGCCGCCAGCACATAAACCGCACCAAACAGTCACTCTTTGTAGGTGCATTGGTTTTTCGACAGTCACTCTTGGATTCTCATTCGCCCAAATGCGGCAATTCTGTTTTTTGAATCACTGAAGATGATTTTCTTCGAAAATTGATCATCATTTTCATAATAAGTCTGGATAACTTTAACACGTTGTTGGATTGTGTATCTCTCCATGGTTCAAATTAAATAAGTCTGAAATAGAGAAATGTCAAATAAAATTCGGAAAAAAACTTGGCGTTTAGGTGTGGTTCACATTCAACATCGGCCCTTGAGATTTAACCATCCGATATAATAGTTGTGTTCATTTACTAAAAACTTTTACAAATTTGTAATAATTGTTACTAGAAAGCGTTCATTAACCCAAAAACTTTGCAACTAGAGAGCGTCAAAAGAGCTTAAAAAATTGAGAGCCATAAAAATTCTTGCAAGTTTTTACAAGTAAAATTTTTACTTGCAATAATTATTCAAACAGCTGTTTTGTGTTTGTGTTTACAAAACAGTATTTCTAAATTAAGTTCAAAATAAAAACATTTTGAAAAATTTAAGAAAATGTCATTGTATGTAAACTTTAAAACCGATTAAAAGTATTAAAAAGATTACAAATTTATTTTTGTGTAACTTTTTAGCAACAGAAGTAAAATAAGAAGTCTAGGGGAAATGAACTAAGCAACACAATATCTGGCACATCAGTAGCAAAGGATGTTCTGGCAAATTTACTTGCTTGAATGTGTTTAAAGCTTCTAGGGAAACAATTAAATTCACACTTGGATCCTTCCATTTATAATTATATTAACATTTTTCTAATTTTAACCTCTAAAATATTTCTGTTTTTTGTTTCTTTATTTTTTACAAACCAGATGTTATTTTTAGTATTGTAAATATTATGAGTACCTAGCTACTCGGTACTTTACACTTTGAAATTAATTTGAAAAAACAAAAAGGCTATGTGTAGGCAGGCAGTTATAACGTATAAAGCGGCTCATACACGTTTCAATTCAATTGTGAATTGAGTCTTTCAATTGAATTGGTTCTTCATAAACTGAATTGAAAGACTTTCATCCAACTATCAGATTCAATGAAATTAAAGACTATTTTAAAAATATTTAACATTTTCTTTGCAAAAAATTACAAATATAAGTTTGGACATTAATTTATTGAATTTTTGTTGAACTTTATAATTTTTTTACATTAAATTTTTGGTTTGTACAACGGGTTATAGTTCAAGTTTTTTCCTTTCTTAAGTTTTCTGGACAACTGATCAGGAGACTCGAACATACAAATCACAATCGAATTGAGAGACTTACTAGCCAACTTTAAAAAAATCAAAATGATTTGATTTTTCTTCAACTAACTCGACAATTCTTAAACGAATCAATTTACACGTCTTGATTTGCACAACAACCGACTCAGTAGTCAATTGAGTTTATCGCAAAGGGAACGATCTTTCAGAACCCAAGTGAGCTGGAGAATCCAGGTACTTTTTTGAGAATCCAGCAGCCTGCCTACCTAACCAATTGAGTTGAAACGTGTATCGCTTAACGACCCCTAATTCAAAAAAATTGTGTTATTCAAAAGCAGCTAATCACCCTTGCATTTAGCATATTTCGACTACGTCTAGTACTAGATTAAGTAAAATTGTAAAACTTTTCTTTATTCTGTTACAAGCCGTACCTAAAAAACGCCAGCCACGACAATGATGAATATAAATGACCACAACCACGCTCTTTTTATAACAATATACATATATATACATATGTATAATTTTTCCAAAAAATATCAGGGTAGCTATTAAGTACTCATATATATCGATACATAACAACACTACTCTAACTTACAAATTTTAGCTAGTAAAGTGTTCATTTACTTTTTCACATTTTTGGGAGTAATATTGAAAAATTTCTTTTTACTCTCTCGTTGCTAATTTTTACTAGTAAAGTAAATGAACACACCTAATATCCATTTAGCCACTCTTTGTATACCAGCTGAAAAATTCAAACAGTTGTAATAATATAAATTCATTTAAAACAAATTGCTTTACCAATTTAATTTATAAAATATTCTGGTCTTTTGGGTTTCCAGTTGCTGATATTTAACCTCCAAAATCTCTAAATACAACAGGTCCTGATTGCAATCTAATTAATAATACCGTTTTTAGCTGTATCGTCGAACGACAAGTTTTTTTCGTCTAAGCTTTGTAATCATATTAACTAATTACTTCTTTACTACCTCGACCATATCATACACATTGTTAGGTGGCACGCTGGCATGTATACAGAATAAACCAGTGTCCGAATGGGTATGATTCTAAGCAGTAGCCCCATACGAGTACATCCAGTTGTAAAAATTTTAAATGTTTGTATTGAAACGGAAATACATGTCCTTGCCAAGCTACCACCTGCCATAGTAATGTGGAGTACCAATAATAATACGAAATTAGGATCTTGGTGCCAACCACCCTCCAAACTGTTAACAACATGCGCTAGTTCAAGCAGACCGGCTGCAGCGTAAATTGATATTTCACATTCTTCTTTTCACAGGTCTCTAGAATACTAAGCAATTAATTTGTCTTGTGCTCCTGTTTTTTCCATCTTGAACAAACTCGATAGATTTTGTATAGCTTTTAAATATTAACTTTGAAATATTTATGTTTTTGATTTTTTGGTTTTTTACTATTTGTTTGTTTGCTTTTTGACAGCCCTTTAATGGAAATATTCCAGTATAAATAAAACTAGGGTGGCTTGTTTTCACTTTGAAATACAGAAACGCTGTTTTCTCACTAATCGAGAAACGATGGAATTTTTTGTTTCAAAGTTTTCGATTTGAAAACTTCTCACTAAAGTTACAGAAACGAGGTACTGATTCTCTTTTCATTGGAATATTTATTTAAGAGTTGTCAAAAAATAAGAAATAAACAAAAAATACGGAAACTAAAAATCAGACAAAAAAAAATAATTTTTATAATTATAAAACAAATCAATAAAATTATCTGCTGCCGGTACCATTCGTATTGGGAATGCCTTAATTTTCAGCACGCAAGGATTCTACTTTAAATTTCTGAAAGCCAGGCAGTAATGAAGTGTTAGCTAGTCGAGTACATGTTGCCGCTGAAAATATTTTAACAAATATCGCTACCAACGCTAGCATTCAATTGATAAACAACGGTAAGTTTGTTGTTACAATTTTAACTTGCTAAAACTTTCCGCACATAGATCCAACACACAAAACTGCTGTTTGAATAAAGTAAATTTGCATTTGTTGTTCAACCCTTCAACTATGAGGATGGCGAACAAGAGATGTAAGTTGTCCTGTCATGACTTTAGGCGGTTGTCACTTGCTGTAAAATTCCTGAAGCCAAAGATAAAACAATATGCATAAAAACAATTGTATTTGGTAAATTTTACAATTATACTTTTTCAGACAAGCTTTTTGGTTCAGATGCACCCCCACCTCCTACGTGACCAGCACACCCAGCAACTCCTATAGTCAGACCACCTTCACATCCTACCAACATATTCGTAACATCAGCTGAAATTTTAAAACCTATAATTTGGGAAAGATGCAATGGCAAGCAAGCTAAAATACTACTAGCTCTATTGCGTAACATAATTGGAGCAGAAAAAAAAAAAACAAAAATTATAAGTCCAACAATTGAAATATAAATGTCACCTTGCCCTGAAAAAACTACAGTTAAAAAATTACTGCGTAAGAGCGCAAACACAAAAAAATCTCTTGCTTTAAAAGTAATTAGCGAAACATCCACCTCTTCCGGTACCAATATTTCCACTATAACCAATTGATTCCTTTAACAAACTGGTAAACTTAGATTTTGAAGAGAACAAACGTAAAATGGAGGGTAGAGATAAAGCAAACATTTCATCAGTTAGATTGTCAAATGGGCCCAGCAATATAGGTACTTGGACTAAGCAATACGATTGACACCACTCACACCTTTATAGCTTTTGCCAATCTTTCAAAAATAAAAATAAAAAATGCGAGATAATTAAGAATTTGAATAAAATATATTTATGCAGTCTTTTAATGCAATATACTAACTAAATTTAATGTTAACTTAACTTGTTTTCATCATTACTATTGCTTTATTGTCCTTTTAATGCAAACTAATTTTAAGCAATAATCATATATGTAATTCTACTTTTTTCTAAATATGTTTCTGTTTTGGGTACTTTCTTTTGGTAGTGACCCTTTTGTTTTGAATCTTTCTAAAAATTCAGTTAAATACAACAAAACACAGTACAAAATTGTAATAATTTTTTTTATATGATAATATTTCATAAAAGCTTAAAACTAATTTTCCCACAGTTTTTTAAAATTGCGAATACTTGTTGGTTTCTTTTAAAATTATTGATTTCGTGTTGTACTTCATTACCGATGGCTGATTCTGCTTTAGCGGTTTTTTATTTTCATTTTTCTTAAATAAATGATAAATATTATATTAAACACATTGAAATTAAAAGATATATAATACTTTACCTCTTTTCTGCACTTTTGAGGTCCAATTCAGTATATTGTTTCCTTTCTTTATATAATTCCCCACCGTTTTTATTTGGGGAATATTTTGGCAGCTACTACTCACAAAATTTAATTACAGAAACATATAGGGTGTTTTTTTAAGCCCGATAGAACTTGAAATTGTAAAAAATAACGCAAAAAATGAAATTGTAATCAAAATTTTTTTTTATTCGAAAGATCAATACGTGACATTAACATTTGAAAATGATTTCGGGCATATGGGCACCGCGGCTGTTCTTGACGAAGCGCATTCTGGACGTCCAATTTTGGGCCACTTTTTCGAGCACTGCTGGCCGTATGTCACGAACAACACGAACAATGCTGGCCTCCAAGGCGTCAATTGTTGCTGGTTTATCAGCATAAACCAGTGACTTCACGTAGCCCCACAGGAAATAATCGAGAGGTGTCAAATCGCACGACCTTGGAGGCCAATTGACAGGTCCATTTCTCGAAATCAACTTATCGCCAAATTTTGATTTCAGTAAGTCGATGGTTGCGTTCGCCGTATGGCACGTAGCGCCATCCTGTTGAAACCACATCTCCTCCGGATCAACGTCATCCATATTTTCAAACAAAAAATCATTGATCATGGTGCGGTAACGATCTCCATTGACCGTAACGCGAGCTCCGGCCTCATTTTTGAAGAAATAAGGTCCGATGATGCCACCAGCATGAAAACCGCACCAAACAGTGCATTTTTCTGGATGTAATGGAGTCTGTAGGGTCTCTTGTGGATTGGTCTCACTCCATATGCGGCAATTTTGCTTATTAACAAACCCGTTAAGCCAAAAATGCGCCTCATCGCTGAACACAATTTTGCGATAAAACAACGGGCGAATCGACGACTGATTTTCAAAGTAAATTTGGATAATTTCGTAGCGTTGTTCAAGCGTGAGTCTATTCATGATGATTTGTCAGAGTATACTGAAACAAATAAAAAAAATGTTTCATCAAAATTTAATTTTTTGTGTTACTTTTTACAATTTAAAGTTCTATCTAGCTTAAAAAAACACCCTTTATTTACTCACATATTTCCAATAATTTACGTCAAAAAGCACAATTGACAGTTAGTTTTCACAAAAAACAATTGTAGAAACACTTGTGTGCGAGAAATAATTTTTTGTTTCAATTTCCATAGATTTTGTCCCAATTCCCTTGTTCCATGTGAAAAATTCCTCGATGCAAGAAATACAGAAACGAGGTACAGTGTTGTCTGTTTTCACTTTGAAATACAGAAACACTATTTTCTCACTAATCGAGAAACGATGGAATTTTTTGTTTCATGGTTTTCGATGTGAAAACTTCTCACAAAATTTACAGAAACGGGGTACTGAACTATAACCCGTTATACAAATATTTTAGATGTCATTTTAAAAAAGTTCGAGGTTAATTTTTGAGCACGTTTTTTGGTGAGCCGCTCTTTTAAATATAAATTCAAATCAAAGTAATAACTTTTATATGAAAATTCATAATTCATTTCTATTTAACTTATTGTATTAACGCGAAATAATACCTTATCGTTAAAATAAAGATAGTCACTACACACTCAAAATGGATTTCGAGATCAAAAAAGTTATCGAAATACGTAGAAAATTTTGCAGCAGATGATAGAGGGCTGCTGAAGCACAACAAATAAAAACATCGTAGTATTTGCAAGTACTATCTTTCGTCTTCTTTCACATTTCAAAGCAATCACTTCACTGCCAAAATGTCCTAAACACATAACGAATACTGTCTTATAAGCATTTAGAACAAACAGAACCAAACACAAGTAGAACCAAATGAAATAGAACAAAATTGAAGTAGAACTTCAAGCATTGAAGTAATGTTCTACTTCAGTTTTGTTTATAAAACTTGCTGTTGTTGTTTATGGTTTTTGTCTTTATATTAAGCACAAATATTTAAGACGCAGTATGCTCATATGACAATGTGCTGTGTCTCATCGTGTATTTGCTTTATTGCGATGCTTTGTTTTGGATTTTGCTGTGAAACAGAGTTCAAGTACAGTCAAGCATTGTCGTAAAGGCGTTTTAAAACTATGAAGTGTTTGTTCTGTTTCTAAATGTTCTATAGCTTATTTGTTTTTTTTTAAGAATTGTTTTGAAATACAGGGCTTGGAACTACAACACAGTAGTGAGCAGTGTTCTTTAGAAAATTCTGTGCAGTCCTTTAGTAGATAAGTATTGATGTTATTAGTTAAAAAGTAAAACTTTAAAAATTTGGACTTAATACCCTCTTGTTGATCAAGTGCTATATGTAGATCCAAGTTTTCTGAAAGTTTTGTTTTTCGTTTTTAATCAGAATTTTATTTCTTTTTTCTTAAAACTAAATAAACTAAAAGCTTTGTGACATGAGATTTTTATTTTTTATTGCTTGTGGTGTTGACACTTAATTTATTTTTTACATTTCATTTTGATTGCAGCTACTCGAACATTCATACATACTTATTTATAAACTAACAAAAAAATAATTGTCAAATTTACTTTAACATTGCATACAAGGCGACTTCATAACAAGCGAGCCGCAGCTGATGATTTAACAAAAAGAAGTTCGCCTGCTATGCAGAAGTATTGAATAAAACTTAAATTTTTCTCTTAATTATTATTTGTATTAATTGATACCAACCCATCATATAATATTAGATGTATTAATTTTGTTTAGTTAATTTATTTAAAATTAAAGCTTTTTTTTGTATTGTTTCTAAATAATTTGTAATTAAGTTTATTCTATGCTTAAAGCTTTTTGACTTAATACCAAATATTTTATTAAAGCTCAAATAAGCTTTCACAATTTTTCGTAACACAAAAGCTTAGAAGTAAAACTTTTTCTGTAACTTAAATTAAAAATATTTTTGATTAGAAGAAATTTATGCAGCTTATAATATAGTTTTGATATAAGAATAAGTTCTTTTAAAAATATAATAATAAGTTCTTTTAAAAATTAGCAATTAGGTTGAAGAAATCATCTTAAAAACAGAAGTGAGAGCAAAATTCGTTCATCGTTGATTGACACCTTGACTTGTGTATTGCTTCGATTTCCAGTAGTGATTTCTCTTTTGAACCAACCTAAATTGCTAAAAGATAACATCAAGTGCTCGTTTTACCGTGGGCCAAGATGCGTGAACTGCGTGACAAATAGCCGTACCAATAGAAGACATTAATGAGCAGAAAAAGTATGGGAAAAACAATGCGAGAAGCTCGATCAATTTTGGACACTGAATTATATTGTGGAGTACGCTTGCCTTTACGTCTGGCCTCAAGTTCCTCGCGGCGAAAATAAGACATACGACGTCGCCCCATATGTTTGCGCGGTGTAGAATCTAAAATAAAAATATTTTCAATTCATTTCTTCAAACAATTGAGTTTTATTCATATAGTTTCTAATTTTAATACCAATCAAAAAGTTAGAAACAACTTGTTTTCTATATTTCCCAGTTGTCTATGTGTCGATATTTCATAGGTTTGTTGGTTGTTCACTTGTTAGAAAGATGTAAAGAAAAGTCGGGACATGTGCTAAAGAAAATATTTTTCTTTTTAAATTCTCAATAATTTATTTAGATTGTTGGGATATAGAGTTGAATGTTTGAGAATATATTTTAAAAATTTCCAAGTCCAGTAGGATGATTAGAGAGCTCCTATGAAATGTCGACATATAGATAGCTGGGAAACATAAAAAACAATCTGTTTATAATTTTTTCATTGGTATCAATATTTTTAATTATATAATTATAACAAAAAAAAAAAAAAAACAGATTTAAGGCCTTGTTACACAATTTCATACATTAAAGATTGAAAAAAATTCGGATTGGCAAAACACTGATTTAAAAACCAAGAAAATGTTTTAGTTGCCGATTGGTTTTTCTAAAGGATAACAAGATCGTAAGATAATACTTTTTCGATAATAACTCTTCGTTCAAAATACTTGTGATCTTTAATGTTCGAGATCGTGAAGCAGCTCTTAAATTTTCTGTTTTACCTTCATTTGACCTCAAATGTTGTTCCTCATCGTCTTCATCTTCGGAACTATTAAACTGAACTTTGTGCTTTGTCTTATTGCTTTTCAGACAGGGCCAATTCAGACACTCAACTAGATTATACCAAAAACTTCGATGTCCTCTATATTTTTGGTCTTGCGATCGACGTCTATTGCGTTTTAATTCCGCCCGACGTTGCGGTATATTTATAGAGCACATGGACAAAGGAATGACCTCATAAATTTTTGATTCCGTACTGGTGGCAAACTCTGATTCCATATCACTTCTATTGCCCGTCTGACTTTCAATCATTTCCGATTCAGTATCCGATTCCATTTCTTCAATAATAAAATAGCATTCCCCGGAGCCATATTTGGTGAAGTAATGTACAACAGCAAATTGAAGAATTGTGGCAAATATAAAAGCAAACGAGAGAAACACAAAGAAGTCTAAAGCCGTTGGATAGGGCACCTTGGGAAGATCTGTGCGGGCTTCGAGTCCTAAGAAAGTCATTGTTAAGACTGTTGTAATGCCCAACGATACACGATCTGCTGTAGCCTCACGATTAAGCCAAAAAGAGACCCAAGACAACACCACCAAAAGGCAACACGGTCCATAGACTTGTATTAAAAAGTTGCCCATGTGACGTTGTAAGTGGAAATTTACCATCAACATGGAGTACTCGGCTGAAATAGAGTAAATGAATTATAAAGTATTTTTATACAACAAAGAAGTATTTATAGAATTCTATATCTCAAATGTTAACGTATGCATGCATTCTTAATGACAAGAAGGTTTTTTATTTCTGATTAAACTTTACATAATTCATATTGTTTTTATGCGATTTGTGTGTCACCTTTCAGTTTAAGAAATGTATGTGAACGTTAACTTTCGTGATCATGAAACAGGGCGTTAATTAGTTTTTATTTCCTATTTTTTCTTTATAATAATTTAAAGTCCAATCAAACTGCGATTGAAGAATGAAAGCGAAAATAAAACGTGATATCGATTGAAGTACAAGTAATAATAAATTCAATCCGTTTTTCCGCCCATACAAATTGTAAAAAAGATCGAATGGAGTAAATCATCTCTATCACCATTTTAGAAAACAGAGACAGTTACATGTTTTGTGACATGAAAACTATGTTCATCACAGCAAACTTCATACGGAATGTTCATTCCAAGCCTTTCCAGAGATTCTAAGCAGACGACAAGTGTTCCGAATGAGGTCGTAAAAACAGGATTGGTTTCAACGCTCGTAAGACTCAGTGCTGTCTATTAACACACATACCCATGACCATGAATGATGCTTCATCTGTACGCATGGATGTATAGATATTGAGAAATCGGATGTGTGATGTTCGTTGGACTGACCATATTTTCCATGTCTCCAAAGAAGTCAAGTGGCTTGATTTTTTGAAACTGTGTAAGAACTTGTTCACTCCACCCGATCTCCTCACTATTTATACCACCTATGCATATCAGACCGAAAATAGAATACCATTCTCATTTTTGGGCCTGTGCACCAAAGTTTATTTTGGGGTTACTCTATCGTGTACATGAGAAGGCGAAGAAGTTTATCGGTGACGCAAGATATCCAACTCTATTGACTCATGGAAGCATCGACCTAGAGTAGGAGGCGTTTCTGTGTTTTATCGATATTACAATGGATTTTGCCTTGACGAGATTAGGGATCTTGTTCCCAAAACCCACATATTTTTATATAACACGCGGTCATCATCTAGGGCTCATCCATTTGTGGTGGATTGCCCAGTGAAGGTTAGGGTAGGTAGGTATGCCGCTGGATTCAAAGAATATGCTGTGATTCTCCAATTCACTTGGGTCCTAAATTTGGTCTCTTCGTTTTTGACTGTATAAAGGATAGGTGAAATGATAGGGGTGAAAAGGGATATAGTGGTATAGATATATAGTTGGGAGAAGAAAGGGAGAAAATTTGGGAAACGGTTCTGTGTGGCGTTACATGTTATTGTACTAGCCATCCGTTACAACTTATGAATGAGGATAGCGTGGTCAGGTTGACCAAGGCCAGACATGATAAGCTATTGACGCTCCGCTCGCCTAAATACCTAAGGCGGTGATGCTCCAATGCCGGGCATGTTCCGAGGAGGTGAAGAATAGAAGGGTCCAGATTCTAAGGGAGATTCGTTGATGTAGTAGTCGAAGCTTCTTGAGAGGAATACTTTTGGGATGCAGTAGTCAATTAGATCGGGACAAGTAAATTGACGTGTGCCCATGGTCTGTGCGTCCTTGTTTCCGTCGCGTTCAACTTTATCCCGGCTTCCAAGTCACATGGCATCCAGCTCATAAGTGCAAGAAATGCATTAGTTTGCAGTCTGTTTGTTGCGGAGTCCAGTGATTTCCACCATACTGTTACTCCATGGAAAATTATTGGCTTTATAACCATTTCATAAAGCCACACAACTCCTTTTGGTAGTATGGCTCATGTAGAGGTCAGTGAATCGTACAACACATTACTCGTACAGAGAGAAGATTTTCATATGGTTCCGCAGTGGAATAACTTGCCATCACAAGTGTTTCCTTTCAATTATAACGTTGGAGCGTTCTAGTCAAATGTCCATAAACACTACACCTTTTTTCCTCCTCCTAATAACCTATTTTCTTAGTTCTGTTACAATGCCCTGCATATATAGGGGTCATCCTGTGAGTACTGGTCCAAGATAAACAAAAAAACAGAACAAAATTATGTTGAGAGTTGGAAATATTTATCTGGACCTGTGCATTTTTTCTATTAATTGGAAAACGTGATTTCAATCAAGTGGCTGCCGCTAGTTTTGATACACATTTGTGTCCGTTTCATCGCAATTTCCATAAATTTCCGCAATATTCCTGGTTCACATTCTTGTCGAATGGTTTCCTTAAGAGTTGCGATTGTTCGGTGCTTATTGGCATAAGCCCACGACTTCCAGTAGCCCCAAAGAAAGAAGTCTGGGATGGTTAAAGCAGGTGATCTTGATTGGATGATCGCCAAAATGGGAGATTATGTGACCTGAAAATGCTCCCTTTACAATATCAATTGTGCTTCCTGCTTTGTCTACAATTGCACCGTTTAATTGAAACCACATGTTCAGCAAGCCGCACTCATCCAATTCCGGCAGTAAGAAGTCGCTTATCATGGCACTGTAGCGTTCGCAAGTAAATGTAACGTTATTGCCGATGGCGTCCTTGAAAAAATACTGTCAAACCACTCTTCCCGCGTTAATACCGCACCACACAGTTACCTTGTGGGGACGTAACGGCTTTGCTTGTATTACACGTGAATTTTCATTATTGACGTGATCGTTTAAATGAAGATACGCCTTGTCGCTCATGATGATTTTCGACTAAAAATCGTCCCTCTTCGGTAATGAGATTGAGGATGGCTTCCATGTACAGCAGTCCAATGTTTGTATTCTGCAACTGTCTAGTAAAACGCCATTTGCAAAGGCTATTACTCGTACATCTTACGATAAGGTGACCAAATTTGTACCGCCCTGTACTTTAACATCAATATAATAACAAGTGACACTCCATGACACTCTTGCACGATGTGATGCCAACCAATATTTTAGTTGCTTTAATTATGATATGAACAATTATTTTATCAATTGAATGTCATACTGATATCATGGGTGCGCTGGATTGGAATACGGTTGATAAAAGCGTGTGTTCAATGCAATGACAATCTAAAATCGAAGAAATGATTGAATGACGTTATTGTGATCATGAAATATCCTCAATAGAATAACATGTCCGACTAGATCAATCTCATTGATATGATGTCTAACCAACATCGAAAAATAATAATTAAGGATTCAAAGAAAAAATTTAAAATTTATGTAATATTTTATTATATTAAAATTAGTTTTTAAAAGTGAAAAACTAAGACCTTTAAATTAAAGTATCCTTGAAATTTCACACTATTTAAATTTTCTTTTACATCATCTCTACATATACATATATGTTTAATGTGCTACTGTCTGTTCGTTTAATTTGTCTAATTAACAAAATTGATTTTTGAGCTTTAAAGGTAGCAAATGCACAAATCCAATTTATCATCAGCGTTGAAAAGTCTCAACCCTCAAAAGGACTTGCCCATCTTCCTCTTTTACATCAGCATGCATTTGTATAAATGACAAAGATGTATATGGTTGGCCTCATGCAGACAGACCCTAACTAGCATAATTGCAGCATTACAAGGAAAGGAAAAAGCATAACAGAGAGTGTATTTATCAACAAGCAATTTTTCTTGTAAAATTGCTTGTGAATTTGGGAGTTAAGCTGGATAAAATAAAACGACATTGTTTCCGAACAAAATTCTTTTCCGGACAAATTTTTTTTATATGTAGCTTAACGTTTCTCTTCTTGAGAGAGAGAGAGAGACAAAATATTTTTTTATTAACAACTGTCAGCTTTAATTGGATTAATTTTATATTTCGTCCGGATAAATCACACTGAGCTGCCAATAGATAACATTTTTTCATACAAAATTGTATTGAGTTGCCCTATCGAATAAAAAATGTACATAGTAATTACTACTAGGATCTATATTAAAGCAAATGTTCTAAGATATATGATGCAGAAACTGGGCCTTAAATTATTATGTAAGCCGTCAAATGTCTTGGGGTCTATCCGATGCAAATTAATGAATGATTCTACGTCATTTAATCGCATCGTTGGAACTAATGTGTAAAAATAACCCCTTGCTCTTCTCTGCTTTAAAAGTTTTTTCACTGCAGCTCTTTTTTCTATATTTGTATATACTCGTATATGTACTTGGCTAGCAATAATGCTTTATGTATTTCAATGGCCATAAGCCAAATCAGTTTTATTACACAATAGGCAAAATAAAATAAAACTAATAGATTTTGTTTACATATGGCAGCTTGTGACCAGATATATATATTTGTGTGAAATGTACAGGGTGTCTGGTAAAAGGTTTATATTTTCAAACTTAAATAAAAACGTAATAATTGACACAAAGTGTTATTAAAAGCATTGAACGATAGAATGAAAATGCAGATTTTAGTTTTTAAAGGGTATGGCAGGTGTCTTCCGTCGAATTGAACGCACTTTTCAAAATGGAGCCTTGTGTTCTGGGTCAACTGAGCTGTTTTCTTGAGGAATATTTTCTCTTAAAACCACAAGAGATTCGAGATTGTCATTATACTCTATCTCTCTCTCTCTCTCTTTGAGGTAGTCCCATAAAACAAATCCATGAGAGTTAGATCGGGTCACCTCGGTGGTCATGGGATGCCCTTAAAGCGACTGATTAGTTTGTTGGTGAAATTTTCCCGAAGGAAACTCATCGTAGCTGTGGTTGTGTGTGCAGTCGTCCCATACTGTTGAAACCACCTGAGTGAAGAGTGTGATAGATAAGTTCGCAGTGTTGGTGAAAAGGGTTCCGTAATCATGAGTCGATGATTTTCACCGTTGACATTCGTCGTCTGGCCTCGAGAATTTTCGAAAAAAAAATGGTTCAATAATCTCATGCACACACCAAACAGTTACCCTGCACTCTGCAGTTTACCTCGATGGCTGATTTGGTAGTGTACTCGACCAACAGTCTCGGGGTCGTAGGTTCGATTCCTGCCTCAGACCCTGGGTGTTACTGCAGACAAGCAAAAAGCTTCGTAGTTTTTCTGTTTGTTACAAAAAAAAAAAAAAAAAAAAAATCGCGAAAATGAGCGTCGTCACTCGAAAAAATGGGATTTACAATGCGAAAACGCTTCAACATTGTTTCACAAAAATTTTTGTGTAACCCTGTATAAAGCTGCGGCCAATTAACAAAATGTATATGTGATTCAATATGAGATAGACAGAGAATAATTCAACGGCTCGGTGCCTGAATGGTTAAGGCAACCAGCCGTTCATGATGCGTCATGATCCGAATTCAAATCCGAAAATGGATGCTGATGTGTAATATACCGACTACGAAATAGCTAGTTGTCCCCTCCAGCTAAAGGTTTGATTATCTTCTTTAATCAAAAATTATTGATCACTACAAATTTGTATTGTAAAAAATCCTTCTTAAGAATATTTAAGAAAGGAAAAACTTGAACTAAAACCCGATGTACAAATGTAAAAAAACCAAAACGCTAATTCAAAGTCACTTTCTTTCAGTTCTTGAACGATTGGAATTTTATAAAGGATGGAACTGCAGATTCTTTTTTAAAATTTCACGAATAATTGCTCTTGAAAGTCCCAGGGAGGTTGCTCTTTTTCGTATTAAGTCGGGGACTTTCAAATAAAATGCTTTCAACTAGTTTTCGGGAGTCCTTGAAGATTAACTGGGTCCTGGCCTTGGGACATTCATAGCCGAAGCAGTTGCGCGATATCTCTGCATCACCGAGCAAATTATATTTACCTTCGATTCACCACGCATTCGCCGAGTACTGAACTTTGAACAAAATTATCGACGAGCTATTGCATAAGAATCATTACTCTTAAAAAATGTCTTCACAGCAAACGCACGACGCTCACGCGATCACTGCAATATGGTGACTACAAATCTTCACTATCGATAATTCCAACGGCGCTACTCTCCCCCTGTACCGTTTATTATTTTTTGAAATACTCGTATTTAAAGATATAAACTTGCCACCAGACACTCTGTATTAGAACCACTAATAAAAATTTAAATTCAGGAAAATAGCGAGTTAGGGCTTTTCTGCATGTTACCAACGACATGTACATACATCTTAAGTGTGCATAAACTTGGTGCTTAAACTCTTGCCAATGCTGCCATATATTGTCACACAAACATTTAAACGAGTCATACGTACAATTTAAATGACCTTAATTGATATGAAAATCATAATTATTGTAATGTAAATGGGCAAAATAAAACAGAAGAGGAAAAAAAGAAACACATAAAAATTTGTTAAAAAAAAGAATTGATTTTTTTTCTTACACAATTACCTTAAATTGTTATTAAAATGACATGTAAATTATATGACCAAACAAGCATTAACAGTCAAAAGAAATTGTTAAATTGTGCAAAAAGACGGTAAATGGAGAGAAAAGACATTTATTGTAAAATGCCATTAAGGATTTAAGCGTTGGGAAAAATTGGGGAATAAAAAAATTTTTTTTTGGGAGTTTGCAAATTTTGGTGAAAAAAGGGACACATCAAAATTTTGTGTAAATAGTATTACCAATTTTACACAAAGAAAGCTTACTTCGTAAAATCTTGAGTTGTTGGCAAACGAAAAGAGAGTTTCTCTCTTACACTCTTCATTTTCCCTTGCCACTTCCGAACTCAAGATTTTGCAAAGTAAATTTTCGGAGTGTGAAAACTGTGTAAAATAAACCAGGTTGAAGATATATAGGAGTTTTCGGATTTTTAAATTTGTTTTGGGAATTCGCAATTTGACAGCAAAATATTGGACAGGAAAATATTGGAATTCTAATAAAAATGTATTTTAATTCGAATGTACTTGAAGACAATAGTTTGGAAGAAGATATGAACTAGATTGGACTTGATTTGATTAATAAAGTATCACCAACTCGTTTTACATCTACGTCAAGTACTTTACTAGACCTTTGTTTTGTGAACAACAAATCACGTCTACTAAAATTTGATCAACTATCCGCATGTATATTTTCACGTCATGATTTATTGTTTTTGTCCTAAATAAATAATAATCCATTATAGAGATTTTCGAAATGTGGAGTATAACTCTCTTGCCACAGAGATGTCACATGTAAATTGGAACTATGTTTTCTCCACGCCTGATGTCAATGAACAGTTAAACTTTCTACACGAAAAACTAAAATACCTGTATGATAAATATGTGCCTTTAAAGTCAAGAGTCATTCGAAACAATAAACCTTGGTTTAATGCTGAGGTTAGGTTGCTGATAGAGAAGAGAAATCAAGCATATGCGAGATGGAAACGATTTAAAACAACAGAGCTTTTCAATATTTTTAAATCTGCTAGATCTTCCGTTAACATGAAAATAAGAATGGTTAAGAGGGAGGACATTTTATGAAGATAAATTCCATACCTCGGTTGATTCTCGAAAAAAATGGATTGAAATTTGTAAGATGGGCCTAGTGAGTCGCAATAATGTAGAAGAATACCCAATTGACGTAAACCAATTGAATCAGCAATTTGCAAATATTACAATGCCACAAATTAATACCAGTTTTTACAACAATATTAGCCAGAATCAACATCAAAGACATGAGTTCAATTTTATATCATTTACAAGAGAAGATGTCTTTGAGTCACTCCTTCAAATCAAATCAAACGCATTTGGATGTGCATCCAAAATTTTTAAAAATGACACTCCCGTATACGCTTACTCCTTTAATGCATCTCTTTAATACAATAGTAACAACATCTACGTTCCCGTCCTCGTGGAAACATGCCAAAATTGTTCCAATTAAAAAACCTGACAAAAGCTATCGACCTATTTCAATTCTACCTTTTCTTTCGAAAGCTTTTGAAAAGTTAATACACAAGCAAATAAGTAGCTACTTACATCAAAGTTCATTGTTAAATGAGCGACAATCAGGTTTTAGGCAAAGCATAGTTGCATTACTTCCCTGATTTATGTGTCTGAGGAAATAAGATGCCAAATTGACAAACGTCGAATGATGTCTCTTCTTATCTTGCTTGACCACTCTAAGGCATTTGATACTGTCCACCATTCTATTCTGTGTCTTAAATTGAAACATATGTTTAATTTTTCTTCAACCGCAATAAAACTCATGTCGTCTTATTTAAGTGACCGAAGTCAAAGTGTCTACTATGGATCTGATATATCAAGAAGCAGCTCTATGCCAAGAGGTGTACCACAGGGTTCTGCACTTGGTCCACTTCTATACTCGATTTATGCTAACGACCTCCCTGATCATATAAAACATTGCCAAATACAAATGTATGCTGATGATGTGCAATTGTTTATAAGTTGTAATATTTCAAATCGACCTGATAAATCAAGATCTCAGTCAAATTTACTTGTGGGCATCTGCTAATGGCTTAAGCATAAATCCAAAGAAATCTGTTGCTTTAATAATTGGGTAGCCAAAAAACATCGATATAAATCTATCACCAATCCATATTAATAACGCAGTTATAAAAATTGTCGAAAATGCTAAAAACCTTGGTGTTGTTTTTAACAAAGATCTTAATTGGTCGGATCATATAAAATCAGATTGCCGAAAAACTGTTTCTATGTTAAGAAATCTATGGATGTCACAATCATTTACACCTAAGCATATTCGTCTTCTACATGCTAAAAATTATTTATTGCCAACGCTGATGTACGGATGTGAGCTGTTTGCAAGCTGTGATGCTAGAAGCAGAAGGAGATTGAATGTGGCATACAATAATGTTGCAAGATATGTGTTCGGAGTAAGGCGATATAGTAGCATATCGCAGTTTGCAAAGCAAATTTATGATCTTACATTTGATAATTTATTAAAGTGTCGTGTGTTGCAATTTTTACACCGAATTATATATGTATGAACGTCAACCTGCATATCTATTTCAAAAGTTGCAATTCTCAAGATCCAATAGAGGCTATAATATAAATAGAATAAGGTACAACAAATCGATTTCTGATCAGCACTTTTTTATCAATTCAATCCGTCTCTGGAGCCAATTACCACTTAATATACAAACATTGCGCAATGCAAGCCGTTTCAAATCTGCCATATTTAAACATCTTTCGTAATTAGAAGATTACTAATTGTATAATTCTTAATACGTATAATACTCATATATAATACTCGTATAAATTTCTATCTTTTTTTTCCAAATTTCTCAACAATACTATAATATAAGAATTATTCTTGTTGTATTGTAATGCCGAAATAAATAAATAAATAAATTGCCAAATATTACAATATTAACATATTTCTTTAAGTGCTTGCTTCTAATTTTTCGACCCTTTTTATACCCTTCACAAAAATGTAAAGGGTATATATAAGTTTGTGATTCCGTTTGTAATTTCTACAGTTTTTTTTTGCGACCCTATAAAGTATATATATTCTGAATCAGAATTAATGGAAAAGTCGATTAAGCGATGTCCGTCTGTCCGCTGTTGAAATACCGTTTCTGAGAAAACCATTAGACTTAGAAACTTTTTTCTTTCACCATTCTTTTACCCCATCGATTCATGGGTTTGCTATTGAAATTCAGTAATATCAGTCCACGTATAGCTGAGATATATTCAAAATTCCGAAAAAAGCCATTTTTTTTGCAGTTTTGTATGAAAATTTTTGAAAACAAAAGTTGTTCGTTTTGCTTCAAACTTCACACACTTATTAAGCATGGTGACTAAAAGACAAAAAATTTTTTTTTCAGATATCGGTCCATATATGCCCGAGATATAGCCCAAATCGGATTTTTAATGAAAATGTCGCATAGGTGAAGCTAAATAACTTTTTTTTGCTCAAAAGCAGTTCTGGTAATTATATAAGGTTACATAAATATGGAAAATGAAAATCTATGATATATATGGATATCGGTCCATATATACCCGAGATATAGCCCAAACCTGGTTTTTCATGAAAATGTCGCGTAAGCGAACCTAAACAACTTTTTGGTGCTCAAAAGCAGTTCTGGTAAGGAAATAGGGTCATATGAATATGAAAAATGAAAATTTTCGATATCGGTCCATATATACCCGAGATATAGCCCAAATCGGGTTTTTCATGAAAATGTCGCGTAAGCGAACTTAAACAACTTTTTTGTGCTCAAGAGCAGTTCTGGTAATGAAATAGGGTCATATAAATATGAAAAATGAAAATTTTCCATGTCGGTCCATATATACCCGAGATATAGCCCAAATCGGGTTTTTCATAAAAATGTCGCGCAAGCGAACTTAAACAACTTTTTTGTGCTCAAAGCAGTTCTGATAATGAAATTAGGTTACATAAATATGGAAAATGAAAATTTCCGATATCGGTCCATATATACCCGAGATATAGCCTAGACCGGGGTTTTCATGAAAATGCCGCGTAAGCGAACTTAAACAACTTTTTTGTGCTCAAAAGCAATTCTGGTAATGAAATTAGGTTACATAAATATGGAAAATGAAAATTTCCGATATCGGTCCATATATACCCGAGATATAGCCTAGACCGGGGTTTTCATGAAAATGCCGCGTAAGCGAACTTAAACAACTTTTTTGTGCTCAAAAGCAGTTCTGGTAATGAAATTAGGTTACATAAATATGAAAAATGAAAATTTCCGATATCGGTCCATATATACCCGAGTATATATAACCCAAATCGGGTTTTTCATGAAAATGTCACGTAAGCGAATTTAACAACTTTTTTGTCCTCAAAGCAGTTCTGGTAATGATATAAGGTTATATAAATATGGAAAATTAAAATTTTCGATATCGGGCCATATATACCCGAGATATAGCCTGAACCGATTTTTCCATTAAAAAATTTTTTTTTTTTTTTTTTTGCTGAAAAGCAATTCTCGTTATAAAAGAAGGTTACTAAAATACAGAAAATAGAAAATTCCCATATCGGTTCATATATAACCGAGCATATTTAGGTCACATTTTTAATATATATACTATACATATTCGTGGCTATCGTGAAGGGTATTTTAGATTCGGCCCAGCCGAATATACTACACTCTTACTTGTTTAATTTAAATTGTTATTTGTTGTTGAGCTAGTGGTCTTCTTGTTGTGTGTCTTCTTCAGGAAAATTTTTGTTTTTTGAAAAATTGTGTATACAAAATAATAAATTTGAAAACTCATATTAAAATAACAAAAACAAAATATTCAACTACATTAACATTTACAATGAAGAAACATATTTTACATTATTATAACATTAAACATATTATATAATACTTTTTTAATAAGAAATGAAAAAGTTTTTAAACAATTTTAGGTAAAATACCTATCTACTCCTGTTTTTGTTTTTATGTATTAAATGCCTATAATTTTGCGCTAATCCGTCTACATCCTTTTTAAAATTTATCCTCTTATCTACAGGCACGTTAGTTATCTGTAGCATTTCTAGCACATATCTACGTTTATAATAATTTTCTTTGTTTAAAATAGACGTTCCTCCAAAATCTGGATAGTGATTAAAATCACGGCAATGGATAGATAATGCAGTTTTCTGCGAAGAGTTATAGTTCCTATACTTCTGGTCAGATTTATGACCCGCTAACCTAGTTTTAAGTTTATTTCCTGTTGTCCCTATATATACTTTGTCACAATTTTCATTGTTGTTACCACTACATGGTATTTTATACACTAAACTAGACATATCCGACTTTTCCAACCTATCTTTTGTTTTACTCAAAATTCTACCTACAGTATTATGAACTCTATGTGCAATTCTATATTTCGTATTATCGTATATATTAGAACTCTCTAATCTTTCTGACATTCCAGGTACATAAGTTAACGATTTATATATTATTGGATCAGAAACATTATTATCCAATCTTCCCGTTATGTTGTATTGTCTTATCAACCTGCAGATGAGTTCATCAGGAAAACTATTATCACTTAATATCTTCCTAATTATGCTCTTATTCTTCTTATGAAATCTATGATCACTGATTGTTAATATTCTATCTATTAAGTTTTTAGCTGTATTAATAATAACCCTTTTTGGATGTTTAGAAAAATAGTTTATAATTCTACCTGAAGAATTTGGCTTTTGGTACCAATCTATTAATAATCTATTATTATTTTTTATAATTTTTGTGTCCAGATATGGAAGTGAAGAGAAATAAACATCATATAAATAAAATAAACAAATAAATTGATGAGTTTTTACAACTTCACGTGTATTGTTTAAATACACATAGAGCTGCTGCTGTCTTGAAAATAATTATGTTGCTGACGAGACGGCAGCATTTGAAGCTAACTTCATTTGTAGCCGTGAAGTTGTGAAGTCTGCTGTTGTCTAAGTGTTTAGAGCTTAATTTCTATTTTTGTAAGCAGCAAAAAGTAAATGCAGTGCTGCCACTATAAAAATATATTGGCAGCAATAAGAACTAAAATTTGTTTGAAATATTTAATAGAAATGAACGTCACACAAATAAAATAAACAATTAAATTGATTAGTTTTTACAGTTTTATGTGATATTATTACGTGTTTAGTCAGTAATTTTAATTTTATTTATGAAAAATATATATCTGGCACCTCTGAATTTTGTATTGTTTAAATACTCATAGTGCTGCTGCTGTCTTTAAAATAATTATGTCGCTGATGATACGGCAGCATTTGAAGCTAACTTCATTTGTGCTTGTGAAGTTGTGAAGTCTGCTGTCGTCTTAGTGTTTAGAGCTTTATAGAACAAAACGTCAAAATATAGAGTTCTCCCTCTAACACTATAGTGAATGTGTATAAAACTTATTGCAGAAATAGTTTTGTCAATAGCAATTCTTAATAAAAAAGAATTCAATTACAATCAATGGGAAAAATTGGGAATATTTTTTCGAAATAAAGTTTCGAAAAGAAAACAGTTTTTGCCAATAGTGAAAAAGGCTAGGCGTTTTCGTTTCAAAATTGAGGGTTTCTAGTTTGTTTTTGGAAATTTTGAAAATGCAACAATACATTTTTTTTCCATTTATTTATTTATTGAATCTTCACAAAGTGAACTAACAATAAGTATTCAAATCTTAATACTAATTACATAAAATTAATTAAGTGCGGCCAATGCTAGACAAAAATGTTTTATTTTGCACGGTAAATATCGGTAAAATCACCTGTTGAACGTTCTGATGGTGGCAAGGGTATCCCTCCTTCTCATGATGAAATATTTGTTTGTTCGAGGAAACCCCGTTTTTTAATATAACTTTTTTTGGAGTTTGGAAATTTTAGTGAAAAAAAGAAAAACTCATAATATTTTTCTGAAATTTTAGTGAAAAAAAAGGAAAACTCAAAATTTATTTAAGATAAAAGTTTAAAATGTTAATTTGTTTATGAAAAAGCTTTTTCCTTTCTGGGATTTCAGAACTTGGCCGCAAATCATGAAAAAAATTTGGAATTTGTATAAAAAAGTATATATAATGCAAAATACTACAAAATGAACATATTTCCTTTATTTGATTTTGAATTTATAAGAGAAAATGTGAAAATGTACGGCAAACTATAAAGATTTTCCTTTAATTGAAATAGTTGTGTGAATAGCGATTTCTAATAAAAAAAAATTAAATTTTGATTTGTTAAATTTTTGTTGAACTTTTTTTATAATTTTGAAATTAAAAATTTTTTGGTTTGTACATATCGCTCCTTTATTGCAACATAGTCATATCTCAAAAAATTAGCTTTTCGAGTTAAAAATGCAGAACTGTTAACAGTGCTACCTTTTATATTGTGCCAAAATTTTAATTAAATTACCCATAAACTGTCTCTTTTAGGAGATATTTTCTAAACATTTTTTCTAAGACTTGTAGGGAAACTAAAAATTTGAAATGTGTTTTTCTCGAAACAAGCTTTTTTGCGTTATGACTATGTTGCAATAAAAGAGCGATATGTACATCGGGTTTTAGTTCAAGTTTTTCCTTTCTTAAGTTTTTTTTTAAGAAAGATTTTTTACAACACAAATTTGAAGAAGACAAGAAAAATAATAATCAAATCTTTAGCTGGGGGATAACTAGCTGTTTCGTAGTCGCTACACTATTCATCAGCATCCACTAGCATTTGAACTCGGGTCATGACGTATCATGATCTGCTGCTTTAATCAGCCACCGTGCATTTAATTATTCTCTATATTCATCTCATTCACATATGCATTTTGCTAATGGTCCACATTGTTTGTACAGCGTTTGCTGTCTCAATTTGCTTAAAATTTTTTATTTAAATTTTGACTCGGAGAACATTTTAAATAATTTTTTAAAAAGTAGCGAAGTAAGCAAAAATTATTTTTATATTTTTGTTTGAATATAAATCTTGATTTGGTAACTTAAATTCATTATTATTTTTTTTGGTAAAAAAATCAGTTGATTTCTTAAATGAGTTTGTGGTTTTAAATTATTTTTTTATTGCCTATCCTACGGGGTTAAAGAAAGTGTAAATGTATTGCATATTTTTATGTGCAGTTCAATTCAATTAATTGAATTTATTTATCCATCTTGTTGAGCATGATGAGATGTTTGTTTGCCTTCTTTTATCATGAATTTTGTATCAATTTGAGAAAGATGCAACCAGTGCAATAAAAGGTATGCAACACTTTTTAAATTATAGGCCATATTTTTTGTAGCATATTTAAAGGATGTTTATGCTATTGTAAATTGATGAACATGATTTCAATAGCAAAAAGAATTAAAGATTTAAATTTTTACTTACAGGAATGGGATGTTTCTAAGCGAACGCCTCGATTTTGCTTAGCCACTGTTAGTTGCTTGTCTAATTGTATGCCAGCACCGCGTACATGTTGATTCGTTGCTGCTGGTCCAGCATATGTTGTTACAACTTTACTGTTTTTATTGAAATCGATTTGGCGTTGATTTTGTTGTTGATATTGATGGCTTTGCTGGTTTTGTTCGGAATATTGTTGCTGCTGCTGCTGTTGGTATTGTTGTTGTTGTTGAAGTGTTTTTTTATAGTTGTTTTCGTCGACAATATTTTGACTGTTGGGTACGGCCGCTTTGTAAACAACATCCGTTAAATTACCAGCCGGACAATCGACCAAATCAAATTGTGACAATTTCATATCCTCAGCAATGGCCACAGCTGGCCGTTCCTTATTCCAGCGATAGATAACATCGGCTGTGGTGTAACCAACTACATGGTTTATAAATATTTGAGCCAGTCAGACAATCAAAGGATTGCAAAATAAACAAATAAAAGAGCAAAAATAGGGAAAATGGGTAAAAAAAATTATAATAAAAATTGAAGCTATATAAAAAATATTGCAAGTGGGACAAAATAAGTCAAAAATAATTTTAGAGGCAAAATGTTTATATTTTAACTGTGGTCTTTACATAATAAAACCAATATTTTAACTCATGACAACTGAACCAGACTCTTACAAACTTTTAAGTCAATACCAGCAATTTTGTGTTTGCCAATAACTTTTTTTTTATTGAGCAAACAATTTTGATTGCCGCGATGCAATAAAAAAAAATTAATTAAAATAAAAGAAGAGTTGAGTGCGGAACTTTTTGTTCAAAGTAAATTTGTTTATATTTATAGAAAATTGTAGAACTATTCAGTTAAGGAACTTTATGTTACGAGTAATAATTATAAAATATAATATAATATATATAATATATTTTTGTAATTTTACAGCATAAATCGTCTGTCTATAACGTGACGGAAATTTTTCTCAAGAATACCTTCACAGCCATAACGTTAACAATTAATTAAGTAATTTTTTAAAGTTGTTTGATTTATTTGACCTTAATGAGTTTTGTTTTTTTATTTATTTTCAGGCTCTAGGTCTGTGTATTTTAAATAAAACTCTTTTTTGCTCTATTTAATATTGGTTTTTTATTTTCGATATTTCGAGTACCTTTGGTACTCTTCTTCAGGAACTAACAAAAAATACAAACAATTGTAAAAAGATTACGTTAACATTGAAAATGAAAATATAAATAATTTTATCACAAATAAATTTTTATAAAAATGGGAAATAATTATTACATTAAATGTTTGCCTTACTTTTAGTAAAGTCGTCCGTCTTATTGTATTAAATGTTAATCGTTTACTAATGCTATATGCATGCTGTCAGTAAATATCTGTAGGTTTGCGCGCAATTCTCAGTGTCTGTTTTGTAATTCAGTCTAATGTTCGCGGGTGTATTTATAATATGTAACATTTCTGTAATAAATTTTTTTTATAGTTGTTTTCTTGTTGTAATATACTTGTCCTGTTAATATTGGGAGAGTGATTGTATTTTGCACAATGGGCCGCTAGCGCTGTTTTTTGCTCAGTTTTTCCCTTATAATTTTTATAATCAGATTTGTGTGCCGATAATCTTGTCCTTAATTTTGTTTTAGTCGTTCCAATATAAATTTTGTCACATATGTTGGACCCGTCTCCATTGCACGGTATCTTGTAAATGACATTAGATTTGTCCAATTTGTCAATTTTTGTTTTAGTGTTTGAAAACAGTTTATTCAAAGTGTTGTTGGTTCTTAGTGCAATGTTAAAATTGTCTTTATTGTAAATGTTAGAGTGTATTATCCTTTCTGAAAGTCCAGGTACGTACGTCATTGATTTGAACAGTTTCTTATCTGATCGTGCCACCGGTTTGATATTATAATTTTGCTTTGCGTTTTTTATAATATCTTCGGATGTATGAACTGGGAAACTATTATTCTTTGTAAAGGGTGGTTAAATTTCAAGGGCCGATGTTGATTTTTAATAAAACACAAACTATTTAGGAAATTATTGTAATTTTATTTTATTATGATATATTGGTATTATTCAATTATGTATGGAACAAAATATCGGCCAAATGGGCGCCGCGATCACGGCGGCACACCTCCATCCGATGGTCCAAATTTTCGATGACCCTGAGGCATAATGGAGGTTCTATGCCGTTGATGTGCCGAGTTATCTCATCTTTTAGCTCTTGAATTGTTGCTGGCTTATCGACGTACACCTTTTCTTTCAAATAACCCCAAAGAAAAAAGTCCAACGGTGTCAAATCACATGATCTTGGCGGCCAATTGACATCGCCATTACGTGAGATAACACGGCCATTGAATTTGTTGCGCAAAAGAGCAATTGTTTCGTTAACTGTGTGGAAAGTGGCACCGTCCTGCTGAAACCACATATCGTCTACATCCATATCTTTCAATTCGGGCCATAAAAAGTTCGTTATCATCTCACGATAGCGAACACCATTCACAGTAACTGCCTGACCGGCCTCATTTTGGAAAAAATACGGCCCGATGATGTCGCCAGCACATAAACCGCACCAAACAGTCACTCTTTGTGGGTGCATTGGTTTTTCGACAGTCACTCTTGGATTCTCATTCGCCCAAATGCGGCAATTCTGTTTATTGACGAATCCACTGAGGTGAAAATGGGCCTCATCACTGAAGATGATTTTCTTCGAAAATTGATCAGCATTTTCATAATAAGTCTGGATAACTTTAACACGTTGTTGGATTGTGTATTTCTCCATGGTTCAAATTGAGTAAGTCTGAAATAGAGAAATGTCAAATAAAATTCGGAAAAAAACTTGGCGTTTAGGTGTGGTTCACATTCAACATCGGACCTTAAAATTTAACCACCCGATATTAGCATCATGAAATTGTTCATCACTTATTTAAAAAACCCTTTTTGCAAAATTGATAGCTGTGTTAAACTTCATGTGTTTAGGGTGATTGGAATAAAAATTAATAGTTCGACCCGTGGCCGTGGGTTGTTGATACCAGTTTATTTTAATTGTATTTCCTTCCCGTATAATTAATGTGTCTAAAAATGATAATTTTCTATCTTTTTCTAATTCAGATGTAAATTGAATGTTTTTGTGAAAATTATTCAGAGTTAGATGAGTATCTTTTTCCGCGCTTTTTTTGACTATACAAAACAAGTCGTTCACATATTTACTTAGAACTCTAGGCTTTTGTTCCAGTTATTCCATCGTTCGGTCTAATATATAGTTCTTCCATAACTATGTCCGCTATTGCCGGGGAAGCTGGTGAACCCATTGGCACACCTTTCAATTGTTCATAAATTTTATCATTATATTTAAAATACCTGTTTTCTTTTATGCAAAACTTGAGAATATCAAAGAACAGTTCTTTTGGAATGTTGGTAAAAGTTTTAAGTTTGTCCCATTTATTTGATATTATATTCATTGCTAGGTTAACTGGTATGCTGGGGAAAAGGGATATGACGTCATAGGAAACCAACATTTCATCTTCAGCAATATCTATTTTCGTTATTTTGTTTTTAAATTCCACTGCGTCTTTGACGTTGTACTTTGAATTAGTTGTAAGATTTTTTAAAATATTTATTATGTATTTGCAAAGTCCGCATGATGGTGAGTTTATTAAGGAACAAATTGGCCTCATTGTCATGTTTTCCTTATGGACTTTTGGGAGTCCATAAAGTCTCTTTTAAATATAAAAAAAAAAAATTAAGTTCTTGAGGCTTTAAATTTGTACAGCTGAGTGTAACGTGCTGTTCAGAATAACTTAATTGAAGAATAATTAGCACAGAATAATTATAATTTTGAGTAAAGTTTGAAAATCACTGCAGTTGCAGGTATGTTTAGTGTGCAAAACTATTCGAAATAATAACTCAAGTGTTAATAAAAATTAAATTAATTCACAAAAGAAGAGTCTGAATACAATGTAACGATAATTTATTGCGGTGTGGTTTTTCATACGATTTTGAAGTAAAAATCCGCAGTGCGGAACGGCATAAAATTAAAATCTATTTTCTTTTCATTGCGGATTTTCTTATTCTCTCAATTTTTGGCTCTGTTTCTTTCTCCAATGTTGCCATAGTTTTTGAATAATTGGCAAGATTCACAACATTATTGTGAACAAAAGGCATGTTTTTGAAGTTTATAAATTTTTTTCATAAAATATAAAGTTTTAAAAAATATATTAACGGGAGAAGAAAAAATCGACAATATCGAAAGAATTATCGAAAAAAATAAGAAGTATGACTGTCTTTATAATTTGCATTCGGGAAGTTACAAAAACTTCCAGTATAAAAAAGATTTTTGGTGCAAAATTAGCAAAGATGTTGGCGTACCAGGTAAATGAATATCTTTCAGTTACCTTCTTTTTTGTCAGATTTCATCTAATAAAAAAAAAAAAATTCAGAATTTACGGGATACGTATAAAAAGTGGAAGCAAAAGCACAATTGGTACATTAACGGGTCTTACCCACCATTTCCTGTTAGTATGTGCCGTGGTTTCTAACTCCACATATATATTAAACGTGGCTTCTGTAACGTAGCATACATTTTTATGTGGCTTCGTACATAAAATTCCTTATATGTATGTGTACAATTAGTAGCAACTAATCACCACGGTTAATGTCCATAGGGCATACATATGCACAAACTAAAAAAAAAAGAAAGAAAAATACAACAACACCCACAGAAGATGATGCCTTTGTTGTTAAATTAATTGAAATTACCTTTCTTTATGTTGATTGAATTAAACCGTAGCTAATAATAATTCTCATACAGTTCGTGCACTGAGGAGTATAAGATGACAAAGAAAGTAGGAAGGCATCGGTGATCACACAGGTGTAGATATTGAAAGATATCTATACCACGAATATGCGAAAGCATTTTTTCCCCTTCAGGAAATAAATTATACCCAGCGTTCTTCGAACTAGACTGTTCAATAGCAGCTTTGGCTGATTTTACATACCTAGCAGCTTCGGCTGACTGTTCCCCCAGCGGCCTTCAGGCTAGACTGTTCCCACAGTAGCTTCGGCTGACCCAGATTGTGGCGATAGTAATAGGAAATACATCCGACCCGTCTTCAGAGGAATTTATCACCAGCAACCGTTGTTATCCTGACCCGAGAGACTTTTCACCATACCCGATTCCAGTGTATGCCGAGTACGACTGCAATACCGAACCCGAGGCCTGTCCGTACGAAGATACATCCGCCCCGTCCTAAGAGGAAATCTCACCAGCAACCGTTATTGTACCGAACACGAGGTGTGTCAATACGAAGCTGTACATCCAACACGGCCACAAGCGATCATCACTGCAGGTTAAAACCGCACGAAGAACAGACGAAATAAAAGCCGAACTGCAAGCATCCTGAGCCCAAACCTATCATTATTATTATTTTAAATACTGAATTAATAGAATTTGGATTATTGTAAGCCTCAAAGAGGAAAATCCTGTCTTGCTAATTATTTAAGGTTTGTGGACGTCGCTTTGCTACCTCAGCCGACGAAAAACCACGTTACTCTTCTACCAAACTAACAATTTTTTTTTAACAGCTATAATTTTTTTGTTCACTGCCATTACAAAATACTTAACGCAAATAGTAAACATTTTAGAAATTTTTATAAAAATGTACTCGTATGCACAAATAAATTAATAAATATATAAACTAAATGATGACGTCCGCAACTCCGAGCAAAAACGACTTTCAGAAAAAACAGGCACATAATTGCAACGACGGCTGCAACTTCACAAACTGTTATTTAATGTTCTTTTTTGTTAGGTAAAAAAAGCTTTTGGTTTTGTTTACTAAATGTTTGAAATTTACTAAAAGTGTGGTAATATTGTTGAAAACTTTTCTGCTTCAGAGTGAGAGCATAAGAAAAATCGCGGCTAAAATAAAATAGATTTTATTCTACGACCGCATTCTCTAGCGTTATTTAATCCCAAATTGTTATGGAGAAAATCGTCATGCCCTAGTTCTGTTTCGTCATTAACAGTGACAAAAATTGCCGTCGCCATCTTGGGTGACTGTTTGTTGAAAATTTTTTAAAATCGAATCAGTGCTTCCAGAGATTACCTCTCTGTTAGTAAAAAAGCTTTGGAAAAGTTTAACAATTGATGGATCAAATCCAATATTTATCATCTTAAATAGAATACCAACATGGAACGCCTTATCAAAAGCCTTTTCAATATCCAGAGACACCGCCACAGTGCATCGACGTTCCCTTAAGTTTTGAATAACATCAGTGTGAAATTTCAACAGAGCATGAACCGTAGAATTCCCTTTTTGTAACCCAAACTGCCTCTGTGGGATGTATGTGCTATTAAACGATTGATCCATTTTGTCTCGGACAATTCTTTCAAACATTTTTCCTACATTGGAAAGCAATGAAATAGGCCTTAGGTTATTTACATCAATATTGCCCTTAACTTTTTGGATCGGTACTACTTTTGCCAATTTCCAAGCAGAAGGGAAATAACAATTATTCAAGCAATTGTTAAACACAATTGTCAAATACTCAAATGCTTTAATAGGAAGTTTTCGTATCAGAAAATTTGAAATGCCATCCAAACCGCAAGACTTTTTGTTGTTCAGCATTTTAGCTGTCTCTACGAGAGAGTTTAAATCAGTAAACTTCACATCCAACGGCTGCAGAAATTTTAAACTTTTACGAATTCTGTTCTTTACATAAAAAGTTCTTTTGGAAAAATAAAGAAAAAAAATTTACTGCATATGCTGAATTTTTTATGCGTTCAACCTGTTCATAAACATTATCAAAAATTAAAAAAAAATTTTCGATAATTTTGTACATTCTATTTTCAAAGAAAGGAACACAATATTATTTTTTTTTTCAAAACAAATTGACTCAAAAAAGTATAAAATTCGAACTATTACTAAGGCATTGCCAACATATAGCCACAAGAGTATTTAATAGTTAATTTGAGAGTTAGTTAGTTAGTTTTTGTTGAGACTTCATATTTTTTTCATATAAAAGGAAATACCACCATAATTTTTAGAATACTTAAAACTATAAAGTATTATTTTAATTACAATAACATTCATTTTTTAAGAACATGCATCTTGCTTATCGGTTCTAAGAAAGAATATTTATTAAAAATTAATTAATATTAGTTAAAAAAAAACAAAGCTTGCTCCCGGCTTTTACCCTCATTAGTAGAGTTTTATCTACATTAAATAAACTTAACACTAAAACAACTTAAAATTAAACATCTAATACTATATATACAAAAAACAAACACAAAAAAAAAAACAAAAAATAGAGAAACAACAAAAAAAAAAAAAAAAAAAAAAAATTAAATAAAAAATAAGAATAAGAATTAACCTACCCCCTATGAACAACGGGAGTAGTAAATGAGTACATGTTCGGACCAGGAAAATCATTTGATGCCTCTGGCAAAATTCCAATACTCGAAATATAGCTAAACATTCGTTCATAAGATAAAATATCCTGAATTACACGGCCTTCAAAATATGATAACTTTTCTACAAACCCTCGCATTAAATCAAGAGCGTAAAAAGATAATGGACGTAATTTTGCTATTTCATATATATAATTATTCGAAAATCTTTTAACTAAGGATTTATAATTCTTTTCTATGCACTTTCGTACAATATGTCTTTCGAACATCTCCATTCTTTTCATCTTTGTCTTTGAAATGGTAAACCAAATGGGAAATGCATAGAGAAGAATTGGTCTTATACTTACTTTGTACAAAAGGAGTTTGGTTTTGATTGGTAGAAATTTACTATTAAATAACCTAGAAAATGCCCCTTTAACTTGTTTGCATCTATCTAAATTATAAGAAAGATGGTTGTTGAATTTCAAAAGTTTATTAAAATTTACACCATTGGCTCTTAAAAATAATTTCAATTTCTTAGAATCAGGTACAACAGTATATTTACATTTTCCAGAAGTGTTCCTTAAACATATCGCATTACTTTTTGCCGCATTAATTTTAATGCCCCAATAGGAGTAAAATTCATCAACACAATTAAGATGAGATGAAACCCGATTGAGTGCAACCAACGGTGACTCATGATGAGCGTAAAGTAGCGAATCATCTGCATACAGGATTCCAGTAGAGCCATTAAAATTATGCGGAAAATCATATATAAAAATGCTATATAAATGCGGCGCCAACACAGAACCTTGTGGAACACCGCATGTAATATTCCCCAAATCAGATAATGAATTACAAACTTGCACACAAAACTTTCTGCAACTGAAAAAGCTTTGAAAGAGCCTAATAATTGAAGGATCGAAACCGATTTCTATCATTTTAAGCAAAATACCATTGTTCAAATTAGCATATCGAGTTTATTAAATATTCATATAAATATTTGCTTTGTATTTTTCTGAATTATTTCTTATATTAGATTTATATTATTATTATCATTTATTAAAATTTTGAAGTATCACCTTAATATTTATTTAAAGTTAAACGCTCTTATCGACATTATTGTCAACAGTTTTTTTCTTTGTAAGCCCAAATGCTGTTAAGCAATTAACTAACACTTTTAATTGCCAATTTTACCGCCAAGTAAAAAAAATATGGCTACTGAAATAAGTCTTAATGGCCGCTACAAAAAAGAAAAAGACTTCCCTTGCTTACTGAGTGTAACTGGGCGAACACCTCCAACCTACATTATAAAACTAAATATAAATAAAAGTGAATTTAATTGAATTTACTGTTTGTTTTTCCTAGAGTTTTATTCTTCAACCAGTTTGGAAGTTTTCTGGCTGCTAACGTTGTGTTCCTCTAAAAGCCAGCACACCTGCCTTCCATCCATATAGTGCCTGGCTACACTCATCAATAAAGAAGAGACAGTGGTGGTAATAGATCATCTATTGGATACACCCACACTCCAACACATAACCATATTACCGACCACCTAACTCAAACAACCATCATGATATGCTTTATCGAAAGCTTTTTCTATATCAAGCGAAACAGCTACCGTGCACTGGCGCTCTCTTAAGTTGCGAACGACATCACTTTGAAATTTTAAAAGTGCATGGACCGTGGAGTTACCTTTTTTAAACCCAAACTGTCTTTGGGGAATATACGAATCATTCATCCCTAAATCCATTTTCTCTCGCACGTAGTTAATTTGATATTATCAAGTATTTATGAATAAGCCTTTTTATTACTGGTTAATAAGGTGAAAACCGTTGAATAATTAATGTAAAGATTATCTTTAAATTAAGATATTTTTATAAATTAGACTGTAAGAGCTTAATAAACATGAAAAATTTTTTATAAAGAAGGCCGTAAATGAAAAAATTTGTTGTCAAATTTGTTTTTTCATAGATATAAATACGTATGTAAAACACATGTTGTAGTTTTTCGGAAGAAACTCCGAAACTATAGTAAAACGGGCGTTGCTTAGAACAACATGGAACATGGCTGTTTATAGTATTAAGTATAGATATTTGTTCTAAATCTTGCAGTTAAAGTTCTTGATTTTGTTGTTTTCTATAAAGAACAACATAATCAAGATATTTACCAGTAGCTGCAAGAATTAAACAAATACACATAATCAAAATCAAATAATACCAATATTAAATTAAGTTTGTTTTATTGTGTTTGCCTAAAAATATGCAATACTTTTGTGTAAATTATTATTCACCTTTCTTGCAATTCGATTTAAATTAAGATATTTCTGCCATATTCTTTTTTAACATTCTAATTTCATTTCTAGAGCACGTTTAAGTCATTAATGAAATCGTTCAATGTCTTCAATAAGAAGAAAAAGCAAAATAAGTAGAAAAATATTTCAATGTCCTTACGTTCTTCGTTCTCCCTCATAAATGCTTATAAATGTTATATGTCATTTTAAATAACCAATCATTGCCTATTTTAAGGCTTAACTTGATATTTCTATAGAATTTGCAGAAAAGCCAAATAAAATATAAACCGAAATTCTAAATATTATCTCATAATATAAACTTATTATCTATTGTTCTTTGAAATAGAATAAACAGCTTAACATTGAATGTTTTTTTTTTTTTTAAATGCCTTTTCTTATTTTGTTAATATGCATAATAAAAGACCGAAATCTGAAATCAAGCATGCATGCTTGAACAAAATTTAACATGTAAAACTAATATTCATTTTAATAAACTGAAAATAGTCTCGACGGCAATAACCATGAATGTAACTGCTACTTTTCAAATCAAGAGAAGGACGGACTTCCAAACACAATAAAAAAAGAACAAAAAAGAAATAGTTTAAAATTTACTCAACCACAAACATCAACACATTCGTTAAGGATTATTTTCATATTTATGAGGACATCGGTGGTGAATTGCAGCTTATAAAATTAAAGGGGAATGCAGACGAAAGAGGTTTGCAGGTTATATTTGTGGCAAGATTAAGGGCCTGTAAGTATTTTTTACAAACATACATATACATTCATTTTGCTACCAGCAGTTGTAACTGTTGAATAACAAATAATTATTTGATTTTGCCACGAACAAAAGAGCGAAAAGCACTTTTATACATTTTATGGCTAGTTTTGTTAAGTCTTTTTGTTATATTTAAGACTGGCAATAAATTATAAATTAGAAGTGTGATTTTGTATAAAATTACAGTTTTGTGGCGTTATATAATAGGTGTTTTAGATTTAGATTAAATATTTTTTTTTGTTACAAGATTAAGAAATTGCATGATTAAGAGTTTATTTTGGGGAATAATTTTAAAAAATAGGCATGTGATTCCAATTTTACATAAAGTGTTGCATAGTTTAAGGAATTTTGGAAAACTTTAAATTTTAACTAAAGACGTCATTGAAAATTGATGGAGTTATGATTTTGGAAGATGACCGGAAATTATGTGTGTTGAAGGATTAAATTGTGAGACTCTGTTCAAGTAAAAGGGGAATTTCCCTCTTTTACCTTGAAGACTTAATTTCTCTTCTGGTTTAAGATTTGGAGGATGTAATAGATTCTTTGAATTGCAACACATACATAGATCATTTCTATGACAACTAATGGTTAGTTAGTGTATGTGTGACTTGGCTACTTCTTGTAGACTTTGATTTACCTATGTATGTGATTTTGATTTTCTTACTCACTCTTTTCTCTTTTTTCGTTGAAGTGGAAAGGTCGCAGTGCGCATACGTTTTAAGAATAAAATAATAAAATTTGATAATTTAAAAACTGGTGTTTTATTATCTAAAAGGATATATATAAGCATAATATTTAAGAGACTCCTTCAAAGGATGCCTCCAAATAGAGATGTTTCGGGTATTAACGAAACGAACAATGACTTGATTGGTCAGGCTGCTTCGGTTGTATTTAATGATAAGAATACATCATTTAATAACTTATGAAATTTGAAGCTTACAGAGTTGAACTTTCTTTTAGATATATCGAGATCCTTGAACACAAGAAGTCAGCTGGTATAGAAAATGTGTGGAATTTCCTTATAAGAAAGTTTCCTGTTAAGGCTTTTGAATATTTGACAATATTGTTTAGTAACTACCATTTTCCATTTGCTTGGAAACTTACAAAGGTTGTTCCGGTGCAGAAAAGGAAAGGTAAACAATGATAATAATAATCTGCGCCAATTTCGCTGCAAACGAACTTAGGGAAAAGAGAGAGTTTGAGAGAGTGGTATGGAACAAAATAAGTCTTCCTATATATTCCTGAAAGGTATCAAAAAATATTTGTTGTCTGAAAGTGGAATCGAACTCACAACCCGACAAATTTTTTTAAGCGCTTTCATATTTTTGAATCTTCAGTTTGAACTAACAATAAGTATTCAAATCTTAATAAACAAGAAAAAAAAGACGTGCTTTTTACTTAAGTCCAGCTAACGCTAGACAAAACGTTTTATTTTGTGCCAATTATCATAAAATCCCCTATTTAACACTATGATGGTGGCAAGGGTATCCCTTTTTCTTTACCGCGTGTAACCGCTAAAATTAAGTATGCTGCGTGCATGAGGATTTGTGTGAAATTCCATCTTATTGATATACCTTGTCGCATACTTTGAAAATTTGTCTTTTACCATCGAAATGCACAGAACCTTATGAATTCGTGAGTTTTTTACACATCATAGAGCTACATTAATAGTTCGAAGAATTTGGCTTTGCCGCGGTGGTGCCTCATAATTGAGTTCCATAAGCCATAATGACTCTTCCTTTTTTCAACTTCTTAAGATTTTGGAGAAGAGTAGATATATTACCATGGAAATTATTATTAAGAGCAAATGCAATTATTATTAAGAGCAAACAGTTCGGCTATATTGAAAAAAATCTAAAAACGGCAAAATTTTTCAACATCGATAAGATAAAAAGTGGGCAAAAATCCAAAAAATGTTGGCTTAAAAGTGATGTTTGCGGCTTAAAATGCTACAGTGCTGTTAACTTTGTAATTTAATGCCTGAATTTTTTTCTCAACTAAACGTTTTTTTCATGCATGCAATAATGACGTATCACTGAATGTTAAAACAATTAGCAAAACAAATGCAGAAGGCAAAAAATAAATTTCAATTGTGTTTGTCAAATTATAAATTAAAAATTATAGGCGACACCAATGTTTAACTTCAATAATTAACACTTTTGGGGTTTTTCTGAAAAAAAAAAATTTTAATTTTATTTTTAAACAAAATTGAATGTTATTAACGCTTTGTTTAAAAATGTCGTATTTATGTGTATATAAGTTATTTTGTTGTAACTTATGTTATAGTCTCCTATTGTTGACTATTTCACTCTTTCAATCTTAGATGAAGAAAATTTATTATGTCATTACGGCTATAGCACCATATAGACTTTAGAATTACGTTGCATAACAAAAGTTTGCAATCCAACTTCAATTTAGAATTTCTGCCCATTAGCCAATTTAGTTGCGCTGCTTGGAGCTTCAACTAAGTAATCTTTTATAGCAATGTGAGACTTCTGCGCTAATCTACGGACGAGGTGAATACCAATGTACTTGACTCCATTGTGCTGTAGAATAGCTGAGTTCAAGGCGAATTCATTTTACCAGGTGAAACTGGGATTACAATAAATAGAACAATGCAAAAACAACATGGTAATTTGTTGTTGCTTGAGCGGCTCGTGTGTCAAAAAAATTTGTATAGAAAGTATGTACATACTAAAGGGATGCACAAAATGTTCTAAAGAACAGTGCTCACTACTATGTAGTAGTTCCTAACACTGTATTTCAAAACAATTCTTAAAACAAAACAAACAAGCTATAGAACATTTAGAAATAGAACAAACACTTCATAGTTTTGAAACGCCTTCACGACAGTGCTTGTCTGTATATACTTGAATTCTGTTTCACAGCAAAATCCAAAACAAGACATAACAATAAAGCAAATAAACAATGCGTCTTAAATATTTGTGCCTAATACGAAGACAAAAACCATGAACAACAACAACAAATTTTACAAACAACAAATTTTACTTCAATGCTTGAAGTTCTACTTCAAATTTCGTCTATTTCATTTGGTTCTACTTGTGTTTGGTTCTGTTTGTTCTAAATGCTTATAAGAAAGTATTCGTTTATATGCTTAGAACATTTCGGCACTGAAGTGTTTGTTATGAAATGTGAGAGAAGACGATGGATAGTACTTGAAAATACTACGATGTTTTGTAAGACATTTTTATTGTGCTTGAGCAGCCCTCTAGTACGTACATACACACACTTACACACTTTACTTGCTGATATGTTTGTATGTAAGCAAACTACCCTGTCGGAAACTGAGTTAATTTTAAACTAACTTTAAGTTAAGTATTCCTCAACTAGTGCTGACTGACACTTGAATTACTTTTCATGTCGTAGGAAGTAGTCAATTATCCGACTTTACACTACTTTTCAACTAAATTACAGTTAGCTTGCTAAATGTTAACTATCAGTTAACTTTTTGAAGCTAGCAATATTTTTAAGTCAACCATAAGTTAGTTAGTTTTAAATCAACGACAAGTTAATTGTTGACACTATAGTGAAAAACAACTTTTTGTAACTAGCTGACACCTAACAATCATTCAATTATTTGTAATTTTTCAAAAATAATTTATTAAAAACTTCATTTTTATATTACATACACCAAACAAAAAATATTACATTGTATGTTGCAAAAAACTTAAAAATTTCAGAAATAATTTAAATAAATACTCGTAATATTGTATCAAATGTTTGTTTGTTGGCGTAAACTTTACATTCTTTTTTAAAAAGGCTTCTTAAATGTCGTTTGCTAACGCCTCTCATTCTTGCACTTTTAATTTATTATTTAACATATGTACTTACATTACAATTTTATTTCAGAAAACTTCCACAGAGTTGAAAATTTTATATCTACCTGTATAAAAAGACTTCAATATCACGCATGAGTATTAATAATAAAAACTGAAATCTACAGCGGCTACTAGGTGGCAACATTGGATATACATTTTTGCATTGTATACATAATAGCTTAAAATTGGTTCATAAAAATTAATTAAAAGTTGACTATTTTTGCAGTCAGCTACTGATTATCCGACAGGGCAGAAACAGCTTTTGTCACTTGATGTTTTACAAATACAAAATAAAAAAAAATCTGTTTTTTCAGTTTCACCTGGAAATGAATTCGCCTTGATTTGGATAGGCGAACATGTTTGTTTACGAAGTGTGAAAATAATTTGAGGACATTTTTTTCATTCACTTTGATTTTCCAAAATTTTAGCAATTTTCTTAAAATGTTGATATATACTCCCGCAAATTTCGTGAAGCTAATTTATGGTTTTCACGAACGCTGCAGAGTGCTATGTCATTTGCCAATGTTGAAGTATGGATTCTGGATCTCGTTGGCATGTCAGAAGCGTAAATCTAATATAGAGTAGGTCTGAGAATGTTGCGATGGGGAACGCCTGCTTCTTGACAAATAACATCATGCAACTTTTTTTTCATAAACAAATAAATATTTTATTCTTATATTCTTTGATCTTCTTTTATGTTAAATACTAAAAATTTTTGCAGCTTAAGATATTGTTTAAAAAAAAAAAATAAAAGTTTTTTAATTTTTTATTTCAATGTTAGCGCAATATTGAAATAAAAAATTAAAAAACTCTTAGTTTTTTATAAAACAATACAAGATCTTAAGCTGCAAAAATTTAAATTTTGTAACATAAACGCATAAATTTCATTTTATTTACGATTGCTATTTTTTTTTAATGAAATAATATTCATAACCCGAAAACAACGACAACATTTTAACCTTAAAATTAAAACATCGTTATACCTAGGAAAGTTTTTCTATCAGTGTATATTCCACTTTTAAAAATTTACAGTGTACTGTATTTTATATTTACATCATTAGCTTTCATAATTCTTATTTAAAAATCAAATATTTCTGTTGTTCAATTCCCACATTTATTGTCATTTAACAATAATAATGCTAAAAAGAAAATTTTTCGAACAACATCAATATTATTGACTTGTATTGACATGAACATTTAAAAAAAGAATCACTCACAAGACATGTTTTCAAATGTTCTTCATTTTTGCCATTTATTGCAATATCTTTACTCGTATATGACTTTTAACAACGATATAAAAAAATCGGTTCTCACAAGTGCTGCTTGTTCGTAATAAAAATGTCTAGAGCTGTGTGTCAGTGTTTGTAAGCCGACAGCCAACCATTTAATCATTGTTGCTTTTTTGCGTGCATTATTGGTAATTTCCGTTAACTTTGATTGAGGGAGAAAGAGCAGAGTATGTAAGTGAGCGAGTGAGGGTACATTCGATGTATACTCGTACATACATATATGAATTTTTTTTTTTTTGTAAACGTGTAGGTAATAAGGAAACAGGAAATATTTTTGTGCGTGCCAGTATTTTAATGATTTAATGTCTAGATTGTTAAATGTCCAATATTGCAAAGAGCAAGGAGCAAAAAACAGTTACACTGTATTTAAAAATCAATTTGCCAGAGGTACTTAATATATGGTATATGTATATTTGAATTCGAAAGCTGGTAGGAACATATTTAAATGAGATAAAATATATAAATAAACATAAATTTTTTTCGTTATTTTAATTTGTTTTTATATTAAATTTAATGAAATTTCACAGTTTTAACGTCTAATTTAAAAAAAAAAAATATTAGTTTATTTTATTACTTATTAAGCTCTTTTTTGAAAAATTTTGTATAGAAATTTGTTAAATGGGGGTTTAATAATCATAAACTATTTTTTATAGTAAATTAGGAAGTTGGAACATAAATAAGAAAAAACAAATTTTTATATACTAACTGCCAACTATATCAAAATGTTTTACGTTTAATAAGCTCTTATTAGAGAAATTTCCATAGAGAATATTCTTATTTGACAAATTTTGCATGAAAATTTCGCTAATAAGAGCTTAATAAAAGTTATTTATTTATTTATAAATAAGATCGTTACGTTAATATTAAATTCAATTTAAACATTAGTAAACTTACAAGAACCAAATTTTAGGGGGCATTTTTGTATGTCCATGGGAAAATCTTCCAGGTTCATGGGGCAGCCAGCTTTAATAGTTAATCTGTTTAAAATTAAAAATAAGCAGTAAGGAATATTTGAAAAAACCCGAAAATGCTAAAAAAAATTATTAAAAATTGTGCTAAAGTTATTATTATTTTATATAACGCATCTTACTCTTGCATAATAGTTTATACAAATATTAATTTGCAGCTAAAAGATGCCCTACGAAAATAAGAAATAAAATTATCCAAATTTCTTTTCGTGTGTGATGATTCTTCTGATAAAGGGTGGCGCAAAATTAAACACCTTAGCTTAAACAGTAATAGTTTCTACGGCAACTATATTTGATATTTGTGAAGTAGCTGAAGACAAACTATGGAGCACTATAGTCTGAAAGAGCGTGAAATAATTGTATCGAGTTCAATCAATCATCGGTCGGAGGTGTTAGCTCAGTGTTGCTTGGCTACTGGACTCGAATAGACTAGAACCACAATATATATTTTAGGACGTGGTTGCCACAAGGCTTGTAATTCTGTCCAGAATATCGTGGCTGTGGCTGCTGATGTTGCTGAGAATAAAGAAACAACTTCTAGACGACGTGCCATGCAATTGGGTGTCCCCAGACAGACCCTACACCTTATAGTCAGAATTGAATGAATGGAGCTTGGTGAACACGTATTAACAAGAAAATGGTGCAACCACATACACCATAGAAGCGAAAATGGATATTGTGATGATTGGATGGTTATTTTAGCGCCAACTTGCACATTTTTAAAATTGCATATATAAGATTATGTGAATGTGTTAGAAAATAGCATTAAGAGTTTTCAGCTATGTATACACGGTTATCAGATGTTACAATATTGTAAGACCTGGCAACATGCTGACAATGTAGTGACAATGAAAATTTGTCTCGCAGAAGTAAATTGCGTGTTCAGACGATCGTAAGAAAATCTTACAATTTCACTGTCAAACTATGGTCTGACAAATAATTAATCTGGCAACAAAAATTGTCAGTTCACATGGTTGTCAGATTGTTAGATGAAAAAAATTGCCAGACATGTTGTAAGGCATTGCCACTTATGTGTATCAACAACCATCTGTTTGGCAGTGTTGCCCATCAAATTTTTTCTGGCAATGATGCCATTGTCAGGTGCATTAATTTTATACATCTGACAATTAAAACTGAGCTTACAATACCAGCAATGCCGACGAAGAGTGTTCTCAGGATTGTCAGATGCCTGACAACATTGCTGTCTTACAACTGATTGACCATGGTTTTTCTGACAACGTTGTAAGTTAAAACTTGGCAGTTCACACGATTGTAATACATGTTCAGACAATTTTACTGGCAATATTGTGAGATCTGACAACCGTGTGTACGTAGCTTTAGGTTTGGTTATCTATATTTTTGTAAAGTACTGATACTTTACAGATAGTATATTAGAAGCCTTTTATAAAATACTAATAAAACTTATTTTAAAAATATTATAAGTTTTATATATATTGTATAAAGAAATCTTTTATAAAAAATAAAATAGTTCAAACTAGTTTTTATTACCTTTTTTTTTGGTAAACGACTTTTTTCAATAATTCTTTGAGTTTGAGGTCGCTTTTTGCCCTGAGAATTCTTTTTTGTATGTTTCTAAATATTTAATTTTTTTTTTGGATATTCTCCCGAAAGATGTTTTCAAAGAAAATTGAAATATCAACGAAAATATTAAAACAATTAAAAAAAAATATGTGTATATACTACAATAATACTAGTATTTTTTGTTTACTATTGTTTTAAGATTATTTAAGGTTTTTTTTACTATCTATGTATGTGTTATGAAAGTGTGTACGAGTAGAGTACACGTATGAGTAGCAGTGTGGTTGCTAGAGTTAGAAATATACAACTGAAGCTAACACAAGCCTATTAATAAGCGCTTTGATATATTTATTTGGATCACTTTTTTTTTTGTTTTTTTTATTTTGGAAAAATTAGCTGTTTTGTACAGCAATTGTTTTTTGAATTCTCTTAGTTGCATAAAAGAAAAATTTTTCTCTGTATATTGTATTCTCATAAGTCAATAAATATGAAAGAAGGAATAAAAATTCAAACATTTTTAAGCAGAAGAAAAAAAAAACAAATTAATATATATATATATATATATATATATATATATATATATATATATATATATATATATATATATAATGTTTAACCACAACTTAAAGATTTCTTAATATTATACTATATTACTTGTCTATTACTATTTTCTATCACTGTTATTATGTTGTATCACTATTAGTGCTTTCTTTTCATAAGGAAAGACAAAAATAATATTTTATTTAAAATTTATAATATGAATTATCTGTTAATAGTTAAAGTTAACACTTCTTTGCTTTTTCAATTCCTTTTTATTTCAGTTTTCAATAGCAAAAGAAAATCAAGTGCATTTTAACAATTTCCTCTTCCCTTCTTATTGTATACAACAACATTGACACAAATTTACAAACTGGCAGATTTGTAAGCAAACATATACAAGGGGGGGAAAAAATATTATACTTACCTACTTGAATACAGCACCCTGCCATTTTGATAGATACGTACAAATTTGTTGGGTGTAGTGATTGTATGCAAATAACTTTGTTTGCCATTGTAGAAATATGTGTCGGGTTTCCAGATACGAGCCAACATTGAAACACTCAACGCCAATGTGTCTTGGGCACCCTTGAATGCCAAACGTTTATCCACCCATGATTGACGAAAGTAACAATCCATCGAATAAGTCTTAAGCAAGAAAAACGATAAAAAAACAGAATGCAGAAAAATATATAAAGAATATGGAAAATATTATGTGTTGATGATATTTTGCGCTCACAAAAGCTTTAATAGGCTTATAGTTTATTAATTACCATATCAACTTCAGAAATGGGGCCCATACTGCGCACCATTATATCCACCTCAACTGTGGCTGGGGGACCTTAAAAGGAAGAATGTAAAAAAATGTGCTAAAAAATGTTGATTTTAGGGCTTTTTGTTTTTGATTAATTGGTAAGAAGAATTTTTTTCTTCATTGATTGAAGGTTAACAAGTTTTTATCATATTGTGGTAAATTTATATAAAACACAAGTTGTTGTTTCTTGTAATATGTATAAAAATCTTAGCCTACTTCTAGGCTCATTTGTTTGAAAATGAATTTCAGGTGTATACGAGCGCAGCGCACAGTATAACGAAATTGAAAGAAAGCGTTTAATTTGAAATATTCTTTTTTCAAAGAGAGCTTAAATAGTAGCTTATACATTTATGGCCTTATTCATAAAAAAATATTATATGTTTATTAAACTGTTATTTGACAAATTTCTATAGGAAATTTTTCAAATATGTGTTTAATAAAAATACAATATTTTTTATGACCGTAAGTCGTTTCATAGCCGCTGGCTTGGCAAATCTGCCACTTGCAAATAATTTTTCTTGTGAAGTGTCACTTGTATAGTGAACAATTTGTCGTTTACGATTAAGGATCGTTTAATAATCTAAGAATGGGTAAAATAAGTTAAAGCTTATTACAAATGTTTTCAATGTGTAACCACTTTTCGAGGACTACTGGTTGGTTATGGTTGCCAAAAACTACATGTTGTGCAAGCAACTGATAATATTATAAAGAAATTCCAAGAACTGAAAGCGTATGCCACTGCCGAATATATCACTTCGTTTAGTGAAAATGTTGGATAATTCGCGCACGCTGATTGCATTGCGTTCTCATCAACTGGGTCGTGAGGTACTTTGCATTTGGATTTGCAGCTGCATCCATATAAAGTTCAACTTATGTAACAATTAATCCCTGCTAACTTTTAACAATACCATAGAAACTCGTATGCTGATCGGTCGCTAGATAAATAAACTTTTAGTGTTAATTTTCAAAAAAAATTTTCTTCAGCAATGAAGCTCATTGCTTACTTGGGGAAGTCTATAAAAAAACTAGCGCTTATGAGACTTAGAGTACAATGAAGTGGTTGTGGAAAATCCACTGCATCCGCAAAAATTAACTGTTTGGTATGCACTGTGGTCTGTAGCAATAATTCTGCCGTATTTTTATGGAGCTGTTACAGTTCAACGTGCTATGGCCGTATGATGACTGACTTTTTTCCTTTGTAATTGAAGTTTATGAACTGAATGATACGCGATTTTAACAGAATGGTGACACGACCAATTTCGGATTATTGCATGGAAGTGCATAATTTCACATGTTGGTAATCACAAGCGATTTCCGAGATCATATGATTTTTCGCTGATAAATAGTTTTTTTTGGGGGGTTACATCAATGACTGTGCAGATAACTCCTTAATCTTGGATCAGTTGAAAAATCTACTATTTGACAAACTAATGCCGAGATTTGCGAAAAAATTAACGAAATTCACTTCAAAATGATTGAGTGCTGCAAACAATTTAGCTACAGCTACAGCCTTCTAAGCATTACAGGATGGCGCAGAACTATCTTTATGGATTGAGAATTTTCAGCTTATCTATATTTTTTATTTATTTTATCTTCGGCATTTACAGTCGGATCTTAAATTGTGGTATATCGATGTTTTTGTTTCAAGGATGGCAAAATTTTGCTTTAATAGTTTAATAGCTAGCATTTTCAATCTTCGAAGACACTACTGGGAATCTCATGAAGAGTATTTTTGATCGCTAGCATTTTTAATATTCGAAGACACTACTGGGAATCTCACGAAGAGTGTTTTTGCTCGTCGACAAGCACATTTTTTAATCACAGATGATCTCACGTACTGAAGTAAGTTTTGCAAAAGCTGATTCTTCTATGAGACTCTTAAACAGCTCAATAGTTTTAAGCATTCTGTTAGTCGTATAGGGAATTATCTGAGACTAGTGTAGATAATGTCTTACAACTCCTCAAGGCGTAAACCTTGTATGATTCATACAGGAAACAGCACAAAGCTCATTCGATATTTTCATACTGACTTACCACCATAGTCACCACCTGCACTTTTTATATTCAAAAGGTTGTTAAAAAATAAAGAAATAACTATTAAACGCTGTTTGTTTCTGTTTCTCTATAATATAAAAATCAATTGTGTGACGAGCGTGTGAGAAAACTTGTAAAAAGAAAGAATTAAAAAGTAAATGCTTTTGTTATTTTGCCTGGTCAGACAATCCATGCAAGATTCTTTTGGGGATTGTGGGACACAATCGTCTAACAAACAACCTGTGCTAGCTGGGTGGTCTCAGATATGCGCTACTAGTATTTATCCATCACACCTCAGTTCCTATAACTCTAATATACCATCCTAATATCAACAAATTAAAGCTCTTGAAAAATTGTTAAACTTTTACTAAGGAAGTTTTTTGACAATTCCAACTGAACTATTAAAAACAATTAATTTTGTTTTGCCGCATATAGGGGTCGCCAAAATACATTTTTCATTATATTGAATGTCAAAGTGATGTTTTTGTTTTGTGGAGGCCAATTATTTAATCAAGACAAAAACATCGATATGATGTTGGCGATTCTCAAAGCCGATTTTGAGAATTCCCAAAAAAATTCAGAACCGCTTTGCCAACCAGTTTGGAACCGATTATTCATATTCGGTGCACGCTTTTAGTTTGGAAGGTCTAGCTGAACTATTAATGTTCATGCGCTTAAATGCGAGAAGTGAAGTTGCTTCCGGGGGGTTGTTTCCAGGAAAGTGGTGGATTTTGGGGATTCCCGAAGCTTATTTAGAGAATTCCAAGAAAATTGGTATAAGTTTGCTAACCGGGTTTTAATATTTGGCGCAAGTATCTGAACTATCAACGGCCATTCGTTGTAGTACGAAAATCGTAGTTGCCATATTAGTTCAGTAGGCTTTACTTTTTTTAGTTAACCATAGGCTCACGTGGAAGTCTCACAGACGCTAAAGTCACCCAGATGAAATTAAAAGCGGTGCAACAAAATTGGCTCATCGGCAGAAATTCTATCTTGAAGTTAGATTGCAAACTTTTGTTGTATAACGCAATCCTAAAGCCAATATGGAGCTATGGAATTCAATTGTGGGGTACCGCCTCTGCATCTAACATTGAGAAAATTCAAAAGCGCCAGAGTAAAATTCTCCGTATAATTACTGCAGCTCCATGGTATGTTAAAAACTGTCGAATTCATAAAAATCTAGGTGTACCCTTAGTGAAAGATCAATTTTCAAAACACGCGATAAGGTACATTAACAGACTGGAGTCTCACCCGAATCCTCTCGCACGTAGCACCCTTAACTTTAGTGGCCACACTCGACTGAGAAGGATGGACACCCTTGCAATCATCAGAGCGTTGGAAAGGTGATTTACCAGCAAAATACACGCAAGAAACAACTTTTCGTCTAGCATTGGCTGGACCTAAGTAAATAAAATTTTTCAATATTAATTATATTAATTATATTAATTAAAGAATTTTTATTTTTAAGATTTGCAAACTTATTGTTAGTTCTTTTAGAAGATACAATAAATAATTGAATTATAAAAAAAAGAGGAAGCTGATTATGAGAATTTCCAAAAAAACTCGCAACCTCGTAGCTAAAGGATACCCAACTAAAATGCAGAAATTAAAATTTGGCCCTGCTTTGCTAAAGGACACCCAGCTAAAATACACAAATTAAATATAGTTTTATGTGCATATTCATAAAAAATTATATGCAATAAATTTTAGTAAAATTTTGTATGCAGTTCTTGAATTAAAACATATTTCAAATTTACTTAAATTTGTACGGATATCGAACCCTTCGATATCGAGCTAGAAAGTAAAAAATAATTTTAAGACAAAATTTTAACAATAGCGAATGAAAAATTCTGGTAGTATTGTAAATTTAAATTGTAAATTTAAAAATATGACACAGAGCGCCCACGCTTAATTCACAATAGTACTATTATTAAGCTTATTTAAGCTTATTCTTAAAACTATTTTTTTACATTTTAGTTCGATATCGAAAACAATTTTTCTTAGTTTTTTAAACTATATTTAATGACATTCCTTATGCACTTGGTAGCAAAGGTTTTAGTCCAATGTTTAGGCGAAAACCAAACACTGTGCCGAATGATTAATTTAAATAGACACAAGTTGCTCGATACGTATAATTAATTTTTAATATATAAAAGTTCAGGGTCACCTATGATTTTATGTACATACATACACTTATATAAACGTTCGTTCATTCATGTTCTCAAGTGTCATACAGAAAACTAACTCTTAATTTTTTAAATAAAAATAAAATATTTTAATGATAAACCATTTAATGAGTTTCTAATAATCGCATAAAAACAGATTATTCTCAAAAATTATTGTAACCAATTCGAACTAAAATCTGATGTATCAGAATTTTTAATCAACATTAATAAAATTTCAATCCATAAGCGTATCTGTTATGGAAATTGAATAGTTTTTTTTATTCCCCTGTTCTTTCTTCATCGTTTTGACTTAAATTCCCTCAAGACATAATAACTACTTATTGTAATTGTATTATAATGGCAACAAAAAGGCTAAAGCCATCATCAAACCACCCAATTTCATAAATCGAATAAAAAGCCAAGTAGTCTTATTATTATTATCGCAATTCGCGCTTTTTTTCATTTATAAGAGGCGTTGTTTGCTGGCTCTTTCTAGAAAGTTAATGTAATTGAATGATGTTTAACATTTCAATACACTCGTAGACCTACATTTTGTTGCAAAAAAAAAAAAAAACGAAAACGAAAACGAAAAAGCTTTTTTCAGTCCTTTTCGATTTGATTAAATAGCATAGTAATAAAGTAATTTTGTTTAACGCTTTTGTAAGCTTGTGTTTGCCCAGCATATACTCGCAGTTGAGATTAACATATTCAGCATACTGTTACACACACTTTCATACACTCGTGCACAACCACGCGCGCTTAACTATGTCTTTATAATTTCGATGTCTGTTTGCTTTTTTCAAGGCGAAATTTCTTTATCAACTTATCGCTCAATATTAATATTTGCATTTGCAGCAAAGTCATTAAAAAAGTGTTCATTTTGCAAAAAGAATCAACCACAAACTGAGCAAAGGCTTTAAATTACAGCAAATAAAGAAAAAAAAAAATACAGACTGATTTAAGAGCAACTAAAACTATCAAAAATAATTAAGGAAAGATATACAATGATTAAGAAAATATATTTTAAAAAGTAGTTAAAAACATTTTTTTTAGCAGATGCTTCCTTTAAAATATATTTTTATGTAAAGATAGTTTTTTCAAAGGTAATTGTTTTAATCTGATGATGTGTTCCAAAAGCGTTGTTTAAGGGCACTTCAGACTATCACACTTTGTATTAAGACTTGTCAAAAAATCAAATAATACGTGCAAGTGTGATAGTGTGAATGTAAAGCGTTATGAAAATGAAAAATAATACGGTAAAAGATTTTACATCCCATAACACTTCACCATTTTTAGAAATTTGTTTAAACAATAAGATTTTTCATTGGATCAGGGTTGCATTTTTTGCAAAAGGAAATAATAAAAATATTAAAACCAGACGTTAAGTAAATTGGCTGCTTATTTTCAAGTTATACTCCTTCTTTTACTTTAAGTGTGATAGTGTGAAAGCAAAATGTAATGGTACGTTAGATTTTTTGACAGTCGCAACAAATATCTTTAGATTTTTGTCCCACAAAATCCAATCAAAATCTCAAGACTTGTATGATAGTCTGAAACGCCCTTTAGTGTTGCTGCATTTTCTTAAATATACTTTTAATAATATATGCTTTTGTAAAGGGAACTTTTTAATAAAAATGATTTCTTTAACACGCTTATATTAGCTTCACTTGTATGTTTGCAACTATATAAAATTGTGTACTCCTATACAATGTGTACTTTTGAGAAACCTGATATTTCGCTATAGAAAAGAGAGTTGCCACTTTAGTGCAAAAGTTTAAATTGCCGTATGGCTTCCGGCATTGTTCTGGGGAAGTGAGGCGATTTTGACGCTAACCGGTTCAGAGCTGGGTTTTCACATTCGGTGCTCGTTTTTGTAGTAAAAAGTGTATATTAATGTTTTTAGGGTGACGCGATGGCTGATTTGGTAGAGTACCAACAGTCTCGAAGTCGCAGGTTCGATTCCTGCCACAGACCCTGGGTGTTACTGCGGACAAGCAAAAAAGCTTCGCAATTTTTGTGTTTGTTTCTTTCAAAAAAAAAAAAATAAAAAATCATTTTGGAACTGCTTATATGGAGCCGCTTATACTGCTTTTTTTTCTTGCAAATTTTTACTGGTTTTTGAAAGGGTTTTAGCACTTTTTGTGGAACACAGTACAGAACTTTTCAATATTACTGTTAACGGTTTTCAAAACGCTTCTATAAACAATTCTTGTATATCTGCAACTATATAAAATATTATATACAATGTGTACTTTTCCGTAATTCGATATTTTGCTATAGAAAAGACCGTTGCAACTTTAGTGCACAAATTTAAGGTACCGTATACCTTCCGGCATTGTTCCGGGGAAGTGCGGCGATTTAGGTGATTCTTGAAGTTGATTTGAAAAACTCCGGAAAAAAAATTAGAACCGGTTTTAAATATTCGGTGCGCGTTTTTGTCGTGAAACGTGTATTTGAGCTTGTAACGGTAATTTTTAAGCCGAGTAATTATCCGGATTTCTTTTTTTTCGATTTTAATAGGTTTTAGATCGAGTTTTGGCACTTGTTGCCGTTTTTTTTTTTTTGGATATTTTGTCGTGTTTGCGTTTTTTTTGTAGAATACAACAGCACTTTTCATCATTTGCTGTCGGTTTTTAGTGGCTGAACAGCTGGAAGCTATCGACAGGAGCAATTCCTAAAGCCGATTTTTAGAATTCCCAAAAAATAAAAACCCGGTTTAAGCTATATCTCGGGTATATATGGACCGATATCGGAAATTTTCATTTTTCATATTTATATAACCGTATTTCATTACCAAAACTGCTTTTGAGCAAAAAAGTTGTTTAAGTTCGCTTACGCGACATTTTCATGAAAAACACGCTTTTGGGCTATATCTCGGGTATATATGGACCGATATCGGAAATTTTCCTTTTCCATATTTATATAACCTTCTTTTATTACCAGAACTGCTTTAAGGCGAAACAAGTTGTTTAAGTTCGCTTACGCGACATTTTTATGAAAAACCCGATTTGGGCTATATCTCGGGTATATATGGACCGATATCTGGAAACAACATTTTTTGCCTTTTAGTCACCTTGCTCAATGAGTGTGTGAAGTTTGAAGCAAAACAAACAACCCTTTTTGTCGAAAATTTCCATACAAAATTTCAAAAAGTCATGGCTTTTTTCGGAATTTTGAATATATCTCAGCTATACGTGGACCGATATTACTGAAACACATGGCAATATGGAGTAATAGAATGGTGAAAGAAAAAAGTTTCTATGTCTAATGGTTTTCTCAGAAACGGTATTTCAACGACCGACAGACGGACAGACGGACATCGCTTAATCGACTTTTCCATTAATTCTGAATCAGAATATATATACTTTATAGGGTCGCAAAAAAAAAAACTGTAGAAATTACAAACGGAATTACAAACTTATATATACCCTTAACATTTTTGTGAAGGGTATAAAAATATATAAGAGCTCAGTGGCTGAGTTGGTTAAGCAGCCGTATTAAAAATACATCATGTTTACATGGTACTAAGTTCGAATCCTAGTGGGTGCTGATGAGCAGTGTAGCGACTGCGAAACAGCTAGTTGTGGACCAGCTTTAGTGTATTCAATTATTTTTTCCTGTCTTCTTTGATCAAGAGTTGTTGATCGCGGCAATTATTGTTATAATTATAAATAAAAATATTTCTTGGCTTTAGTCAGGATTGAACTCGAGCTAGACGAATGATACCAACCCATCATCATATAATATTAGAAATATGCTCCTTTTAAGTTATAAATTTTTAAAACTATTTTTTCTTTTTTTCTTTATGTACTACAATACCTCTCAGCTGGCAAACCAATTTCCTCCGGTTACATCAAACATAAACCTTTAAACGTTTCTCTCTTAAACTTAAATTATTTATGCAAATTATTAAACAAATAAATAAATGTGTCTCTTAATAGATTTGTCGCCACCAATTTACTTTTTTGATTAAAGGAAATACGTTTTTCTTTCGTCTTTATGCGCGTTCATGTAAAAGTGTTGTTGGCTTGACAAATTTATTTTCACTTCTAGAAATTTCCAAAAGTCAGGTTGTTGGCACTCACCTCCGAAACCGGGTCGTATGCTGTTGTCATAACCGCGCAAAAGATTATCTAGTAGTTCAGATATATTGGCATGATTGTTGCTCTGTGTTAGACGTATGTGAGGAGCGGCTGCTGTCAGTTGTGTCGTTGCATTTAACACATACAACCACATTAAGGCAGTTAGACTAAAAAACGTTAAACGCAGGCAAAGTTGTATTTTGTTGAGATAAAAGCGAAAGTCATGTAAATGCTTTAATAGAGATGTCAGACACTTTTTGCTGTTTGTCACCAGGATCAGGGTCATCATATGGAAGTGAGTTTCGATGTTGATGTTCAGGACCAAACAATTTGGAAACGGCAGTGGTTTTAATATCATGTTTTATATTCTCGTTTATAGTTTATTTTTCAAAGTTAAATGTTTGTTGCTTGTTTTGTTAGTAGAAACGGCAGCAGCAGCAGCAGCGCTTGGAGTTGGTCGGTTGGTTGGTTGGTTGTTTTATGGTTTAGTTATTTGTTTTGTGATGTGGCAGTTTAATTGTTGTTGTTGTTGCATTTTTCACTGATATTTTACAGTTATGAGCTTATGTGGCAACATATTCTGTTGCTTTAGAAAAGTGAAGAAAATGCGGCAGCACAAGAGTTAGAAAATGTTGGGACTTTCTAGTTTTGTTATCGCCAAATCTGTAAATGACAAGTTATGAAATTTTTTTATTCTTCCAATTTGTTTGAGAAAAAGTTGTTTGTTTTGTTTGGCCAAACAAACAGTTAGGCCAGTGTTATTTAAATACTTTGGACTGGAATGCGCATAAGAGTTTTCTTTTAATTTTTCAAAATAATTTATAATTAAAAATAAAAAATTTTTAAAAGAAACTTCTTAGAAATTTATTTTTTTAAAGCAAAAAAGGGGCATTTATTAAGAATGTTATTTAATCATGGCAAGAAATATGCAAACAAACTAATGTCTTGTAATTTAAAATAAAAGGATATTTTTAACCTAAGAAACAGTGTGGCCATATTCAAAAATATTTTACAGCTAAATTGGCTTTTAAAATAATGCTGTAAAATAAAAAATAAAAAAAACTGATTAAAAAAATATATAAAAAATTATATTAAAAAATTATATAAAAAAAATTAATGGATATTTTTAACCTAAGAAATCCAAAAATACTTTGCAGCTAAATTGGCTTCTAAGATTTTTTTTTTTTAGCTTGGACCAGTACTTGGGGGATGACCCCTACATATGCAGTGCATTGTACCAGAACTAGGAAAATAGGTTATGAGGAGGAGGAAAGAGGGAGTAGTGTTTGTGAACATTTGACTTGAACTTTCCAACGTTATAACAGACGGGAAACACGTCTGCTGGCAACTTATTCCATAGACGAAGCGTACGGCTGAAAAACGAATTCTCTCTGTAATGCGTAGTGCGATTCCTCGGGCAAACGACCACAAATGGATGAGCTCTAGACGATGAGCGCGTGCTACGCAAAAATGTACGAGTTTTGGGAACAAGATCCCTAATCTCGTCAGAGCAAAATCCATTGTAGTAACGATAGAACAGAGTAACGCACCCCACACTGCGTCGATGCTCCAGTGAGTCAATAGAGTTGGATACCCTACTGTCACTGATGAGCTTCTTCGCCCTCTCCTGCACACGGTCAGGACAGACTTTGAGGCACCAGCCCAAACATGAGAGTTGTATTCCATTTTCGGTCGGATGTAGGTGGTATAAATAGTAAGGAGGTCGGATGGAGTGAAGTACATCTTACACCATTTCAAAAAACCGAGGCACTTGAATGCTTCTTTAGAGACATGAAAAATGTGTTCAGTCCAGCGAACGTCACACTGTATCTTCATTCCAAGAACTCCAAGAGCATCCGATTCCTCAATATTTATACCATCCATAAGTACAGCTGCAGCAGCAGTTGCGGTCGTTTGTTTCTGTGTTAATAAACAACACTGGGTCTTACGAGCGTTGAAAGCAACCCTGTTTTTACGACCCCATTCGGAGATTAATAGAAGATCACTATTCAGTGAATCGTTCATATTTAGCCTCTTGGCAGCGATCTCTGATAGGCTGGGCCTATAACTAAAAAAGTACGAATGTCAAATGCTGCTGTCATCTGCGAAAGAGTGGATAGGGTTGGAAGTTTGATAGAGAAGGTCGTTGAGAAAAATAAGAAATAGAGTAGGAAAAAGAACGGAACCTAAGATAATGCTAACAAATGTTGAAAAAGATCCCAAACTGCCAAAAAAGAAAAAATAATGTAAAATTTTAATTGTATAAGTTTTTGTTATTTTAACTAATATATCTTTATAATTAAAAAAAAGACCTATTAAAAAATTATAATAAAATGAATAAAATATACATATTTCATTACTATTTTATAAATCAATTAAAACTAAATAATACATTATATAAAAATTTATATAAAAGATTAAAAATTTCCCTTTTGAAAAAAAAATTTTTTTTTGAGGAAAATTTTTAGAAACTACGCTATTACTACGAATATGAAATTTTTTCTTTCTGGGAAATTTATTTTTTCGAGGCATATTTTTAGATACTATGAAAATTTCTTAAAAATATATATTTTTATTGAAATTTAAGTATTTTTAAAAAATTTTGGTAAAATTGTACTCGATAAATTATGATATATAAATTTTTGTCAAGTACTTTTTAGCTAAGTACAATTTTCTCTAAGTAATGACATTTATATTAACACTTTTGGCAAAAATTTCATAGTTATGTATATATATGTATATATATGTATATATATATATATATATATATATATATATATATATATATATATATATATATATATATATATATATATATATATATATATATATATATATATATATATATATATATATATATATATATATATATATATATATATATATATATATATATATATATCACTTTAACTACTTATTTTCGTACAGGTACCAATTATTCTTTTTTTTTATCACTGAATACTTGCCACGCTTATATTCCACTAAAATAAAAAATTTCCTGTAACGGGAAATATTTCTGCTCACCTGAAATATAAGGTATTCAGGCAAAAATATATTCGATTATCATTTATTTGATGAGAAAATCAAAATTTACGTTTTTTGGGATATTTTCAAACAACTGCACAAACTTGCTAAAATTATGTTTCCATCACATATTTTAACAGAAAATCAAAATTTCGCTTTTTGGGTGATCTTCTTCCAAGAAAATTTTTTGAAACCTTGAAAATATTTTAAAAATACAGTTGTTTCTGAAAATATTAGGTATTCAGGTAAAAATAAATCCAATTATCACTTATTTTACCAGAAAATCAAAATATCCCGTTTCAGGGAAATTTTTAAAAACTACACAAATTTGTTAAAAATGTGTTTCTCTCACATATTTTACCAGACATTCAAAATTTCCCTGTTTGGGGAAAAATTTTTCCGAGGAAAATTTTTAAAAACCATGAAAATTTTGAAAAAAATATAGTTGTTTTTAATGAAATTTAAATATTTTTAAAAAGTTGTGATAAAATTATAATTTCTTATTTAATTTTCTCTGTGTAATGACGTTAATATCAATACTTTTGTTAAACATTTCATTGTTTTACTTTTTAATTTAACTACCTGTATGTTATTATATCTATTATCCTTTTTTATGACTGAATACTTTGCAGGCTTACATTCAATTGATATTAAAAATTTTCAATAAAAAAATTATAAACAGCTTGATTTCTATGTTTCCCAGCTGTCTATGGGACAACATAGAAAACAAACTGTTAATAATTTTTTGATTTATCTCAATGTTGAAAGCTACTATAGTGAATAAACAAACCTCAATGGTTTGAATTAAAAATTAGGTATTCAGGTAAAAATGTATTCGATTATCACTTATTTTAGCACAAAATCAAAATTTCCCTTTTTAGGGAAATTTTTAAAAACTTTACAAATTTGTTAAGAATGTGTTTCTATCACATATTTTATCAGAAAATCAAAATTTACCTTTTTGGGAAATTATTTTTTCTAAGGGAAATTTTTAGAAAACTCGCAAGTTTACTAAAAATATATTCATTTTGATGAAATTTAGGTATATTGTAAAAAACTGTATTTAAATTATACTCAATAAATTATAATATATAATTATTTGTTACATTCTCTTTAACCTTAAATTTTCATAATAACACTTTTGACAAAAATTCTCAGTTTTACTTTTTAGAAATATCATTTAAGCACTTGTGTGTAATCAAAACTTTTATTCTTTTTTTATCGCTGAATACTTGCCACGCTTACATTCAACTAAAATTTCCTTTAACGCGAAATGTTTCTGCACATGTGAAATATCAGGTATTCAGGTAAAAATGTATTCGACTATTACTTATTTTACCAGAAAATCTAAATTTCCCTTTTAAGGGAAATTTTTAAAAACTACACAAATTTGTTAAAAATGTGTTTCTTTCACATATTTTACCAGAAAATCCAAATTTCCCTTTCTGGGAAATTATTGTTCCCAAGGAAAATTTTTAAAAAGCTTGCAAATTGGCTAAAAATATATTCCTACTGATAAACTTTAAGTATTTGTAAAAAACTGTATTAATATTATAATCAATAAATTATAATACATTAATACATGATTATTTGTTACATTCTCTTTTACTCTAATTTTCTCTGTGTAAAGGGATTTTTATTAACACTTTTGGCCAACACTTCATAGTTTTGCGTTTTAGAAATATCACTTAGCCACTTGTGTGTAATCATAGCTTTTATCTTTTTTTTTATCACTGAATACTTGCCATGCTGACAATCATGCAATAAACGGCGATTTATTATTAAAAACGTGCTGCACATATTTCTTCTTCTTTTTTTTTTTGATGAAGAAAAAAAAAAGAATATTTTTATAAAAATAATTTAACCATTATATTTTAAATAATGATGTTGCTAGATGTCAATGAATAGTAATGATAGTAGATGACAATGGGGCAACAACCGCACACAGTGCTTGAGGAAATCACAAATGTGGGAAATATACATATGCACATATAGAAGAGTTTTAAACTACAACTTAAGCACGTAGTTTTACTTTTTTAAATCCACATTTCAATGTTTTTTTTTTTGTTACATTGTATTGCAAAAGAAATAAATAAATTCAAAAACGCCGGAAAAATTTTACAAGTTGCAGAAGTTTTTTTTCAATTTTATTGTGCTCAATAGGAATATAAAACTTCAAACAAAACTATTGAGAGAAAATTAAAAATTGGGATTATGTCCCCTGCTAAAGTGTTCGAAGGAAGCAAATTACAGTTTGAAGGTGTGTAGTTTTTGTTAAAAATTCTTCGTGTGTTTGAAGGGCATAATCAAGAAGCAACTGTTTTTTAGTGTTTGGCAAAAACACTGTAACGTGATAATGGTCAAAGTGGATGAATGTGGAAGAATAAAAAGAATATTTATCGTTGAGAAAAAATTAAATTTTAGCTCTTCCTCTTATTTAATAATTTGAATGACTTTATACTTTGTACAATTTTCCAAAAATGATTCAATATTTTTTCATTTTCACTCTCTTTTTTGCCGTAATTATTTTAACTAAAACTTTAATATCGTTTACATAATAGGAAAAATTTGGCATGATTTGATAAAAAATAGTTTGTTGTACAGTTGCTGGCAAAAAATAAATGACAAGTAATAAACAATAGACTACAAGAATATATTAATTGTTTATACAGGGTGTACCAGAACTCAACACTAAGGCGAAACAGACTGACAAGATTGATTGTAACCATCATGAGAAAAATCAGAAAATCTATCTAAAAAAAGGGCTTATGGGAATGAAGCACACTTGAACTGAATAAAATGTGTTTTTTTAGATTTTTGTTCAGATTATTCTGATGATAGTTACAATCAATCTTGCCACCCTGTTTTGGATTGACGTTGAGTTCTAGGACACTCTGAATACACACTGACAACATAATATTCGTTTTTTTGACCCTCCCTAATGTTTAACATGTCGCTCCTTTATTACAACACAGTCATATCTCAAAAAAGCTCGTATCGAGAAAAACGCATTTAAAATTTTTAGTTTCCATACAAGTCTTAGCAAATTTTTTGAGAAAATATCTCCTAAAGCAAACAGTTTAAAAGCAATTTGAATAAATTTTTGGCACAACATAAATGGTAGTACTGTTAACAATTCTGCATTGTTAATTCGAAAAGCTAATTTTTTGAGATATGACTATGTTGCAAAAAAGGAGCGATGTATTAAAAACAAATGTCAAAATCTTAAAATGTTTCCTTTTGATTTTTTTTTACGACAAATTGTTGTCAACCTATTTTTTTTTCCTGCACCAGTACTCAGGGGATGACCCCTACATATGCAGTGCATTATACCAGAACTAGGAAAATAGGTTGTGAGGAGGGGAAAAATGGTAGTAGTGTTTGTGAACATTTGACTTGAACTTTCCAACGTTATAACAGACAGTTATGATTACTATCATAGTAATCATAGACCCAAGCCAGGGAAGGATCCCACTAAAGTAGAACCATATAGACCAATAAGTCTACTGCCAACAGTTTCAAAACTGTTCGAAAAATTGTTAATGGCTAAGTTGACTCCAATATTGCATGATGTGTGATGTATCCCTAATCATCAATTTCGCTCTCGGGCTAAACACGGCACCATAGAACAAACACATAGACTAGTCAATGTCATAAGACAGACTTTTGAAGACAAAAAGTATTATTCAGCTCTATTCATTGATATTTCCCAAGCTTTTGATAAAGTGTGGCACGAGGGATTGCTGCACAAAATAAAGTTACATTTGCCTGCAACCCTCACAAGCTTCTGAAAAGCTATTAATGCGGTCGGAAATTTGTTATCAGAGAAGGCGACTTTATAAGCCTTTCACAGCCAAGCGGAGCAGGAGCACCCCAAGGTAGCATTCTAGCACCTACTTTATACTTGATTTACGCCTCGGACACGCCAACGAGATCCGGAATCTATACTTCAATTTTTGCAGAGGACACAGCACTCTGCATCAAGAAGCTACGCAGCACTATATAAGAAATGGTTGAAACTTTGGAAAATAAAAGTTAATGAACAAAAATGTACTCATGTTACATTCACACTGCGTATGCAAACATGTTCGGCTATCCAAATTAACAATACACCTATTCCGCAGCATAATGAAGTTAAATACCTTGGTATTTACCTCGACCGTAGGCTAACGTGGAAGCCTCACATTGATGCGAAAGTCACTCAGTTGAAATTAAAAGCAGCGCAACTAAATTGGCTTATGGGCAGAAATTCGGCATTGAAGCTGGATTGCAAACTTTTGTTATATAACGCAATTTTAAAGCCTATATGGTGCTACGGAATTCAATTATGGGGAACCGCCTCAACATATAACATTAAAAAAATTAAAACACGACAAAATCAAATTCTTCGTACGATTACTGCAGTTCCATGATAAGTAAAAATCTCACGAATTCATAAAGATATGAGTGTTCCGCTGGTAAATGAGGAATTCTCTAAGTATGCGACAAGGTATATCAGTAAACTGGAACTACAGCCAAATCCTCTTGCATGCAACATACTTAATTTTGGCGGCCACTCTCGGTTGAGAAGAAGGGATACTGTTGCCACCATCAGAACGTTAAATAGGTGATTCTACCGATATTATTCGCGCAAAATAAAACTTTTTTGTCTAGCCTTGGCTGGAGTTAAATAACTTTTTACATTTGGTATTAAGATTTGAATACTTATTGTTAGTTCATATTTTGAAGATTAAATAAATAAATGGCAACAATTGTTCTGGCTGAATGATAAAAAAATAAAAATAAAAACTAACAGACAGAAAACACGTCTGCAGGCAACTTCTTCCACAGACGAAGCGCACGGCTAAAAAACGAATTCTCTCTGTAATGCGTAGTATGATTCCCTGGGAAATCGACCAAAAATGAATGAGCGGTGGACGATGAATGCGTGCAACGTAAAAATGTGCGAGTTTTGAGAACAATATCCCTAATCTCGTCAGAGCAAAATCCATTGTAGTAACGGTAGAACAGGGTAACGCACCCTACACTGATTCGATGCTCCAGTGAATTAATAGAGTTGGATACCCTACTGGCAACGATAAGCTTCTTCGTCCTCTCCTGCACTCGGCCGAGTAACCACAAAATAGACTTTGAGACACCGGCCCAAACATGAGAGTTGTATTCCATTTTCGGTCGGATGTAGATAGTACAAATAGTAAGGAGGTCAGATGGAGTCAAGTACATCTTACACCGTTTCAAAAACCCGAGGCACGTGAATGCTTCTTTAGAGACATGGAAAATGTGTTCAGTCCAGCGAATCTGTATCTTCATTCCAAGAACATAAAGAGTATCCAACTCCTCAATATTTATACCATCCATGAGTACAGATGAAGCAGCATTTCCGGTCGTTTGTTTGTGTGTTAATAAAGAGCATTGGTTCTTACGAGCATTGAAGGTGACCCTGTTTTTGCGACGCCACTCGGAGATTAATAGAAGATCACTATTCAGTAAATCGTTCATATTCAGTCTGTTGGCAGCGATCTCTGATAGACTGGGCCTATAACTAAAAGAGTACGAGTGGCAAATGCTGCTGTCATCTGCGAAAGAGTGGATAGGGTTGGAAGTTTGAAAGAGAAGGTCGTTGAGAAAAATAAGAAATAAGGTAGAAGAAAAACGGAGCTTTGTGGTGGCCCCTGAGAAAGCTCGATAAAAACCGAGAAATGCCATTTGAAATATCTAGAAACTAAAATTTACATGGATAAGAAAACAATTTCTATGATATAAAAATTTAGTCCTTTGAAATCTTGGTTATAAATATAAATATTAATTTGTAAAAAATTAACTTATATGATGTTTATGGGACACGATTGAGTGATACGTCTAGAAAATTTGTATGAAATATACTCAATATTTTGAGTGTATTTCATACAAATTTTCTAGACGTATTCCCACAAACATTCGTGTCCCACAAACACCCCATTAATTTTTAATAAACAATTTTTTTCGTTTCTTTTAATTCTTTAATTTTAATATTCACAGTAAAATCATTAAAATTCAAATGCAATTTAGTTTAATGCTGTAAAATGCAAAAAAGACCTAAATACTCTGTTCACTCACTCACTATTTTGCAGCAAATCAGTTTTTGTTTCCTGATTTGATTTCGTTTTCTACGATTTTTGCAAAATTTACATTTTGTGTCATATTGTTCCAGCATTTGCGGGATTTGTCTAGTGAAAATCTCAAGAGATCGTGCAATTCTTTTTCATTCATATTTATGGCAGAAATATGGAGGAATAATCACACAGTTTTTTTTTGTCGTATTTTAATGGTGGATTTGAAAATGGTTCAGAGAAATTGAAGGAAAATTGTGCATAAAAAGAATATAAAGCTTTTTGAGGACCATGAATAGACCACAAGCATTGTTTTTTGGCATTTTAGTTCATAAGTTTTAATAAATTGTGTGTCAAAGTTAAATAGAAAAGTAGTTTTGTTGTTGGTATAACTCATAACAATATTAATAAATATGTAGTATATATTTAGGCATTTTATAATGTTGCTTAAAACATTTTAATTACTGCAAGTTTTTGCCCTATTAATGTCAGTTTTATTATGTGTATACATATGTTTAAGTTTAAATAATTTCTGTCTTTTGCAATATGCATAAGCTAATGCCAAAAACTATAGCATATTGTTGGGCAAATTGAGAATTGTAATACATTTATTGCTGCTACCAAGATTTTGTAATTGTTAAGTACACTTTAGAGATTTAAACGCACACACATTATTATTAGTTTTTAGCTATAAATGTTTTTAATTGATACTTTATTAATTTTGCTAGTAAATTATTGAGGTTTACCACACAAGCTTTTAAATTATTAAATTGCAAATAAACTAAAATTAAATAAACTTCGATGTTTTAATTTTACATAACGTATTTAAAATATACATTTATTCACAAAGCACTGGCAGAAACAAATTTATTTAATAAAATTTTACTAACTGGCTTTTATAACTGTGGTTTTACAAAGGTTTTCAATAGATTTGAAGCAAAATCATAGCATATTAATAGGCTGTAATAATATTTCAAATCTATTGTCTGCTTTAAGGCTCAAACTAAACGCAAGTAAACACTTTATGTGAATTTATGTGCAATATAAGCTAGAAGAATTAAGAAAATTTGATATTGAATTTGATGACTGTTTTGAATTTTAAGTGTTTAAACTACTCAAGACAAATAGTAAATATTGAAATATTTAACTGTTTGTTGGTATTTGTAGCAAGTTTAATAATTTTGCTGCAAATATTTTTTCCTACTCAAGTTCTTGGTAAATACTCTGTGGCAAATTGTTTAATTTCTTTTTCAATTTATTAAATAATAAAAAAAGGTCTCAACATTTCGTCCTTAAACCCGCTTGTGCTGAACTTTACATTCACTTTTATTTGAAATCAGACAAGTTTACTATAAAACACTTTTAAAAACCTTCTAAAAAGCTAGAAAAATAAAAACCAAATTTACACTTGTTTATCAAAGACAAATAGAAAAGTATTCTTTTTTTTCGTAAAATTCAAAACAACAGTAATAATTGTGTAGTATATATTTAGGCGTTTTATTTTTACTTTTAGAAAAGGGTGGTGAACTGCTAAAATGTTTTTTAATATTAAAGGAAATGAGCTTGTTATGAAATGTTTTATTTTTATATTTTTTAAACTACAATAAAAAAAAAAAACCGTCAATGGCAGCTTAAAAGATTTTGCATAATTGTTGGCGTTGAAATAGACTTGGTTAAATGCAAAAGAATTTCTTAAGTGCAGCAGTTTTAATTAGCAGCAGTTGTAATTTGAGAAGAACAAAATAAAACAAGCGTTTCTCTTTTAATGTTAAACAAATATATAAATAGCAAAAACAAGAACTAATTAAGATTATTGACACTTGTTAAGGGGCTGGTTTTCAATTAGAAACTACTCGTATATGCTTGAGAAAATTATCAAGCACCAAAATATGTTTTGTTTATATACATATAAAGCCAAAGTGATTATATCTACGAGGACCGGATTGAGACTAAAGTTATACTAAACAGCTAGAAATATTTTATTTGGTTTGACATTGTGATCTATCAAACGACAGCTGTTAAAATTTCACCCAAATTCATTGATTAGTTTATTTGTTGTTGTCGTTTGAAGTAAGCAACTTTTGTGTTTCTTGAAAAATGGAAAAAAAAAAATGAATTTCGTGCATTGATTAAACACTATTATTTGAAAAGGAAAACGGCAATGGAGACCATTACGCTAAGTCTACTCCGACAGGTAACATGGTAAAAGATTGGATTACTGCATTTAAACGCGGCGGCCAAAAGAGGTGGTTACTGAAGAAAAAATCAAGAAATTCTTCAAATGCGTTATGAAAGATAGCCAAGGCAACTTGCAACGTGAGATTGTTGGCATGATAAACATATCATATGAACTTGTGTTGCATGAACATTTGCATATGAAAAAGCTATTGGCAAGATGGGTGCCGCGTTTGCTCAGTGTCGAACAAAAACGAGTTCGGCAGACCACCTCGCAGCGGTGTTTGGACAAGATAAAGTGTAAGCCTGTAGAATTAATAGCTGGTGATGAAACAAAATCGAAACAATGGATGGAAGTAATTATCCGGTCGAGTGCAAAGTGTCTATGATAACGATGATACCTAAGCCGGGGAAGGATCATACTAAAGTAAAATCGTACAGACCAATAAGTCTACTGCCAACAATTTCAAAACTATTTGAGAAATTGCTAATGATGAAGTTGAGTCCAGTACTGGAAAAAATAGAATGTATTCCTGATCATCAGTTCGGTTTTAGGGCCAAACATAGTACCATCGAACAGACACACAGACTAGTTAATGTAATAAGAAAATCATTTGAAGACAAGAAGTATTGCTCTGCACTTTTCATTGACGTTTCCCAAGCTTTTGACAAAGTGTGGCATGACGGTTTAATGCACAAAACAAAACTAAACTTTCCTGCGAACACCCACAAACTTTTTGAAAGTTATTTGTATGGACGTAAATTTATCGTTAAGGAAGGTGACTTTTATAGCACCATCCAACCAATCGACGCAGGCGTCCCACAAGGCAGCATACTGGACCGTACCTTATACTTGATTTATGCTTCTGACATGACAACAAGCGATAAAATTCATACATCCACGTTTGCAGACGATACGGCTTTTTTCAGTGTACATGAAAACCACCAAACAGCATCACAAAATTTGCAGGAACATATTTACAATTTACAGAAATGGTTAAAACTCTGGAAAATCAAAGTTAATGAACAAAAATGTGTCCATATCACGTTCACACTGCGTAAAAATACATGCCCGTCAATAAAAATTAATAATCAAATAATTTCACAACACAGTGACGTCAAATATCTCGGTATTCACCTCGACCGTCGACTAACTTGGAAGAAACACATTGACGCAAAAACAACCCAGATGAAATTAAAAGCCGCGCAATTGAATTGGCTCCTCGGCAGAAATTCCACTCTGAGCTTAGACTGCAAACTTTTGCTGTATAACGCGATCCTAAAGCCAATATGGTGCTATGGAATTCAACTATGGGGCACCGCCTCCGCATCGAATATTGGAAAAATTCAAAATCGTCAAAACAGCGTTCTACGTACGATTACAGCAGCCCCATGGTATGTAAAAAATTCTCGAATTCATAAGGACCTAAACGTACCTTTAGTAAAAGATGAATTTGCCAAATATGCTGGAAGGTATATAACCAACCTTGAAATCCACCCAAATCCACTTGCTCGAGACATCCTTACCTTTGGTGGTCACACACGATTAAAAAGAAGGGACACCCTGGCTTCCATTCGGGAGCATAACAGATGATGTCCTGTGGCACGGTATTCTGATACATTCGCTGAATCATAATTTTTTGTCTAGCATTGGCTGGACTTAAAGAACATTTTTTAGTTATTAAGATTTGAATAATTGTTGTTAGTTCTTTTTGAAGATTCAACAAATAAATAAAAATTGATAAAAAAAAAAAAAAAAGAAATGGATGGAAGCTGGTGGCAGTGCTCCGAAGAAGGCGAAGGCAGTTAAACCAGCTTGCAGGTATTTACAAGGTTATGGGCTTTATATTTTGGGATGCACACCGAATGTTGCTCATCGATTACCTTGAAAAAGGAAACACAATCACAAGAAGGTATTATCGTGCATTGATTGATGCAATCAAGAGAAAACGACCAAAACATGTGTTCCTTCTTCAAGACAACGCACCGGTTCACACAGCATTAGATGCGATGCTAAAATTAAGTGAAATACACTTCGAATTGGTTGATCATCTATATGCATTTTTCCTGTTTGCGAATTTTGAAGAAATAGCTCGCAGGAAAAAGATTCATCTCAAACGATGAAGTGATTACCAAAATCGTATTATTCAGATTGTATAAAAAATTTCGAATATCGCCTTAGTAAGTGTTTGGAGCTAAAAGGAGACTATATTGAGAAATAAATGGTTTTTGGAAAAAAATGTTTTTTTCCTACTTCAATATCAATCCGCCCTCGTATATCAAGAAAAAAAAAAAGTTAAAACTTTTAAGAATTGTATTTTTTAATGAAACTTACATACTTTAGAATTAAATATCAAATCATCTGTTTAGAGAAATTTTTTGGCAGCAATTTGGCCTCTAGTGCTGGTACTTAGAACCTGATTTCTGAAGTTAACAAATTTTTAAAGTAAATTTTTTAATCGCAGGCAGTTGATATAGAGGGAGCATTTAATAATGTGTCATAATAATAGCCCTACAAACACTCGACATTCATCAATCAATTTTCAGCTTCATAGAGAATTTATTGACCAATAGGGTCATTACTTCCAATATGGGACAAGCCACAATTTGTAGAGTGTCTGCAAGGGACACTCTATAGGGCAGTTTTCTATCTCCCCTTCTATGGAATTCAGCCCTGAATTCGTTATTGATGGAATTAGATTCCATGTTGTTTAGGACAGTGGCATATTAAGGTTGTTGTTTCTGGCAAGTATCCGGACATACTAACACAGCAACCGAGCTCTGCATTAAGTCTTATAAAAAAAATGGTGCACATCCATAGAAAATAAAGCTTTTATTCTTTACTCTCGAGATACAATCATTCCTCGGTTGCTCTACCAACCGTAAGGGGGGTTGAGTTCAAGCTGTCAGATAGAGCGAAATGTCTGGGTATCTACCTGGATTCCCAACTATCCTGACAGTGGAGTGTCTAGTCACCGGCAGAAAAGGCCTTATACTTGTGCACAAGGGCCATTAGTAAGGCCAGGGAAATAAATCCTTGGAGTTCCTGCCCGTTATTAGACACATTTGTTAAGCCTATTTTACCGTATTGCGCGTTCGTATGATGGAAATCGTAGAAGAGAAAAGAAAAAAGCACCTGCCGTTACGGCCTTATCTGATGATGGATCAATACCACGGTGTGAATTATTCACGATTAACCAGCGCCGCCATGGGGCTAACTAGGCTCATATAGCAATTTTTACCATATGTTTGTTTTTTTGAGGAGTTCGAACCTTCTAATCCCTCCAATGGAAGACAAGTTTTAATGCTCTTAGTAGCCCTCAAACCAACTCACCCGTTAACCATCACTACTGGTTCCTTACGGTACAGTTATCTGTTGTAAATGCAACAGACCCTCGGTAGGTTATTAGTCGCAGAAAAAACCCACACACCAAACTAACTCCCCCTTCCTGCATTTTAGGTTTAAACCACACCAACAGCATTCCGGCCAAGGTAAGCACCTCAACCATGATTGGCCCGAGTTGAACTGCCAGCAGAACTACCCGGGGGGCAATGCTGATCTCCGTTCTGCCAATTTATACCCTTGATAAGGGTTTCGAAAGATAACACAACATAACTCATGCGGCTTCCTGGAGTTTTATTTGCTACAACAAACGATGGTCCGTAAAAAATTCACGAATTCATAAAGATCTGAGTGTTCCGCTGGTAAAAGAGGAATTTTCTAAGTACGCGACAAGGTACGTCAGTAAACTGGAACTTCATCCAAACCCTCTTGCGCGTAATATACTTAATTTTGGCAGCCACAGTCGGTTGAGAAGAAGGGATACCGTTGCCACCATCAGAACGTTCAATAGGTGATTCTACCGATATTGCTCCCGCATAATAGAACTTTTGTCTAGCATTGGCTGGACGTAAGTAAAAAGCACATTTTATTTTATTTTTTTTAATATTTAGTATTAAGATTTGAATACTTATTGTTAGTTCATTTTGAAGATTCAATAAATAGAAAAGCAGGCCTCTGCTTTGTGGCTGATGCTTCCGGCACAACGCCGAAAGCACTTTTCACTATGCTTAAGTGACTGCCGGCTGATAACAATGTGAAAGAAAAAGCCATAAATTCGGCTATCAGGATATGATCAGGCGGGGCGTGGAAGAAGGCGAATTATGGTTATGCCTCAATAATAGGAAGAATAGTAAACCTTCTGAAGAATTATAAATTATTGCTCATCGGCTCTACTACCCGACAACAGATTTCAAGTAAGTTTGTCAGGCACGGTCTCGGAGGTGATCGGCACAGATCCTCAAGAGTACGTGCTTGAAACCATTTAACATTAAACACATTGAAGTCAGCAGACAACTTCAATATTTCAAATATAAATTATGCATTTGAATATGAACATTTATTTTCACACCAGCAAGACGACACAACCGCAGGTTGTTGTCCATGCTGATTTCTTTTTGCCGAATTAAACTAATTCATATTTTTGTTAATTACAAAACAAAAACTTAAAAATATGTACAACAATTTAGCTTTTAGATATATTTGGCAAACAGTTTTAGTGAGTCTTTAAAACAATATAGAAAACAAGGGCGTTACAGGCATTTTAATATGATATTTATCTATTTGTTTACATTTTTACTATTCAAACAAAAAATAACTAAACGCTAACAAGTCGGGGCGATTTCAAAACATGCTAAAGTGCGTTTTGAATCTTTCAAACTGTATTCGATTTGAAAACACTGCGTTTTTCAAAACATAGGCTTGCATAGGTTGTATTCAAACAAAATACTTTATTTTTATTAACGGTTTATTTCACGAAATTTGTACTGAAATATGCCTTTAATAAACATCAAATACTTTTTATGAATATGACCACTAGTATATGTTAATTATCAATATAAATAAATTAAAATTAATGTATATCACTTGCATTTGTTATTATATTTTCTTTTTTTATTTTATTTTATTTTATTTTAATTTATTTTATTTTAATTTATTTTATTTTATTTTATTTTATTTTATTTTATTTTATTTTATTTTATTTTATTTTATTTTATTTTATTTTATTTTATTTTATTTTATTTTATTTTATTTTATTTTATTTTATTTTATTTTATTTTATTTTATTTTATTTTATTTTATTTTATTTTATTTTATTTTATTTTATTTTATTTTATTTTATTTTATTTTATTTTATTTTATTTTATTTTATTTTATTTTATTTTATTTTATTTTATTTTATTTTATTTTATTTTATTTTATTTTATTTTATTTTATTTTATTTTATTTTATTTTATTTTATTTTATTTTATTTTATTTTATTTTATTTTTTTTTATTTTATTTTATTTTATTTTATTTTATTTTATTTTATTTTATTTTATTTTATTTTATTTTATTTTATTTTATTACTTTATTTAATTGCATTTTATTTTACTTTACATTTTCACTCTACTTTATGTTAAGTTATTTTATTTTATTGTTGACGCTATTGAAATTATTTTTAATAACTTTTACAGTTATTTGATTGATAACCTCCACTGCATTTAAAAATTTAAATTGTATTTGTTTTTTCCGAACTAAATTTTAAAATTAATTATTTTTGGTATCCAGTGGTCTCTTGTGTTGTTTGTGTAAATTTTATAAAATATTCATAATTTATATTAGTTAAATATATTTCAAAACTTAATATTTAAATCTGTTTTAATCTGTCCAAAGTTTTTATTTTACACTTTTTTATAATTGAATTGAAAAGAATTATTTCCCAAACTTTGACCGTCGGCAGTATTTTGTTATTAAAAACTTTTAATTCTTATCTCAATATCTTATTACGAACAGAAATCCGTTTGAGTACGCCAAAAGCGCTAAGAAGACTAAATTCCGTTTAACTTGTTTAAATCCCTTAAAGCAGACAACATGTAATGTAAGTCCTTGCAGAAAGAAAGGACAAAAAATACAAAAGTTGTTAAGACAGACAAACGCAGACATGATTAAAATTTACACACAGCCCAACAACTAGATATCATTTAAAATAATCATAAAAAAATTCATTCATAAAATGCATAGCATGCTTTTTGGCGCCTCGTTCATTGCGTCGAATCGTCCAAGCAATTCAGATAATTTACTTTCATTTTTTGTATTTTCAAAACCATCAACAACTACTTGTTGCTGTTTAACGAACAAGTGTAGAATAAATTGAGCAATTTATTTCTTAACAAGTCCATAATTTATAAGAATGTTTAACAGTATAATTTGAGGCTTATTAGCAAGACAGGTGAATGAATGATTTGTAGAATTATATGCTAAATTATTTTGTCAAAAATTATTATTTTTTTTGGTATTTTTCAGTGATAGTCTCAAAAAAATTTAATGTTTTTTGAGTTAGAAGTTTTTGGTATAAATAGAGAGAATTTTTAGCTTTAAATGTTAAAAGTTTTCTTTATTTCAAATCGTGTAGTCGAAATTGAATATGATAAATTTTAATTTGCTAAGTTTGATTTTAAACTATTTTCTAAGTGCAAAACTAAATTGTCTGATAATATATCATTGTTGGAGCAAACAAAGTAAGTGCAAAATAATTTGCGGTCTGCTTGGTTTTATTTAGAAATATTCCTGTTTGTAAAGTCCACTCGAATTTGTAAGAATTTTATTTGCAACACAAATCTATTTTCCCATTGGTAAAACCAACTGCAATTTAGAAGACTTAATTGTGGCAATAATTCATTAAATAATTTAGGAATAAAAACTAAATGAAATTAATCGTGTTGTCAGTGTTTTCCCTTTCAAGAGACGAGCATACTTTTAGGAGCTGCTTATAAAATTTAAAAACCATTTTTCATTGCTACTTTCGTTTCAGCTCTCTACCACTTTTCTATCTTGGCATCAGGTTTTTCAATTTACAGCCAATTTGCTAACTTGAACGATTCAGCTGCTGTTGTTAATTTTGGCTTTCGTTATATGCGTTATGATCGGCCAAAAATCGGAGTCTTTTTGGATTTTAATTGTAACCACACTAATTTCCTTATAAACGAGGTAAAAATATGCTTAAAAGCAAAAAGTAATATTATTTGTGCCTTAAAATATATTAGTGAGAAAGAAAACAAATAAAAACATGTATAACAACTTTCTCAAAACAAAAAAAAAATTTTTTTGAAAATTTACAAATCTAATAAAATTTTTTCAAAAAATTTTTCATTTCAAAAATAAAAAAAGTTTTTGAACTTGAATTTTCTATGGAAAATATTTTAAATCAAAAACTTTTTGAAAAGAAAATTTCGCATCAAATACAAAGTAAATTTCTCGAATCGAACAAAATATTCTTCAGAAACTTATTCAAATCTATTAAAGTTTTTTTTCAGAAAATTTTTTATACAATATGAAATAAAATTTCGAATATACAAACATTTTTTATATCAAAGTATTATTCTGTAAAAATATTCCATCTGCAACAAATATGCTTTAAAAACTTTTTAAACCAAAAACGTGATCAAAATTTTTTGCGTCGACAAAAATTTGCCATAAAAAACTTTTTCATAAAAAAAAATCCTTAGAAACCTAAAATATTTTTCTGCGAAATATTTTAAAATTGAAAAAAAAAATCTTTTAATTTATTGAAATTTTGTTGAACTTTTTAATTTTTAAATAAAGTTTTTGGTTTGTACATTCGTACAACGGGTTTTAGTTCAAGTTTTTTCCTTCCTTAAGTTTTTTTCTTAAGAAGGATTTTTTACAATTCAAATTTGCTGTGATCAATAATTATTGATTGAAGATGACAAGAAAAATAATAATCAAATTCATGGTTTTGCTATTGAAATTCAGTAAAATCAGTTCGGATACCTTTTTTTTTTGCAATTTTGTATGAAAATTTAAAAAAAAAAAATGTTTGTTCTGTTTCAAATTGGACACAATATTTTGAATGGTGAAATGCAAGAAAAAATTTTCCCCGATATCGGTCCATATATACCCAAGATATAGCCTAAACCGATTTTTTATTGAAAATGTCGCATAACCGAACTTAAAAACCTTTTTTTTTTGTTGCTTAAAAGCAGTTCTGGCAATAAAAGACAAATTGGTAAAACTACTATTGCGCTTGATACTATTATCAATCAGAAGAAGACGATTAGGTAGACGAAAATCAAAAAGTTTACTGTGTTTATGTTGCTATTGGGCAAAAAAATTCAACAGTAGCAAAAGTGGTAAATAAGCTGAAAGAAAGCGGAGCATTAGAGTATACAACTGTAGTTGGTTGCTAAAATACAAAAAATGAAAATTTCCGATATCGGTCCCGTGATATAGCTTAAATCGATTTCTTCATAAAAATGTCGCGTTAGCGAACTCGAACATCAGCTCTCGTAGTATAAGGAAGTTACCAAATACAAAAAATTAATATTTCCGATATCGGTCCAAATAGACCCGAGATATAGTCTAAACCGAGTTTTGCATGAAACAATTTTTTTTTTGCTTAAAATCAGTTCTGGTTATAAAAGAAGGTTACTAAAATACAGAAAATGAAAATTTCCGATATCGGTCCTTATATACCCGTGATATAGCTTAATCCGATTCTTTCATGAAAATGTCGCGCAAGCGAAGTTAAACAACTTTTTTTTTTGCTTAAAAGCAGTTCCGGTAATATAAGGCGGTTGCCAAATACAGAAAATGAAAATTTCTGTCACAGACCCCACCCCTTTCACTTCCACTGAAGCAAAACGGCAACTTCAATTTTTGCACGAAAGCGGATGACCGTTTATAATTCACATGTATGTTCCACGGCAAAAACGCACACCGAATATGAAAAACCGGTTCCAAGCCGGTTATCCTGGCAATTCCCAAAATCGGATCAGCAAAGCCTCCGGTGGTCTCTGCTTGCTGACCATCCCAATGCTGATTATGTTTGAGGTGCTCAAATCTTGGCTGAAATATTTTGCTATGGCTTAAACCGAGTCGGCAATTTCTCTGCAATACCTAAATTCGGCTTTGCGAATCCCTAAAATCCCCTGCTTCACCGTAAGCAATGCGACAACTCTAATTTTCGCACTTAAGCAGCAATACTGTATGTACAGTTTTATATAACTATAGTTGATTATTATAATCAACTATATGGCACGGGTTTCGAGTGTTACAAACATACAAACAAACATACAAGTGAAACAAAAAAATAAAAAAAATATTGGTTATGGTTTAATTCGTAAAAAACGTTCCAAAATAAATACCTTCTCTACAAAATTTATCAAATCAAATCAATGGTTTGTAAAAAAATTTTCAAATTAAATAAATTTTGGATAAAAAACGTTTCGCATTTGAAAAAGTTAAAAAAAAAAGTGAACATGATTTTTCAAATTGTAAGAATTGTAACAATTTTCGTTATCTTTAAACTTTTATATTATACCTTATTTCTTGAATAGAGTTTTTATTTGAATATGTTTGTATCTCCCCTGGCACAGAGCAGTCATCAGAAGTTTTTCATTTATCGTTACACCTGGCTGGTTTATGATGAACAGGCCGACTTCTCAAGATTCAATGACATTTTCAAAAACGTCAATCTCTCCGTGGACACAGAATTGACTTACGTGATGCCCCAGCAGCCACCAAACAACACGAAAAGTTTCAAAACCAACAAAACCGTGTACGTTACCTTTGATGTTTACAGTAATGGCCGATTTCTGGGTGGGGCCCTTAACATAACAAAAAATTATGAAATTGCGTGCCAGCGGACAGGATGCCAAAGCAGAAAATATTTAACGGACTTACACAAAAGACGGCTTTATGGCAATAGGGAAAGTTTAAGAGACGTAACCTTAAGAATGGCGGTGGTTGTAAGAAAACCAAGTTATTTATATAAAATTTTGCATCAAGAATATTTTCTACTTACAGTCCGCAGATTATAAACCAAATGATACTGAGGAGGAAACTATAAGTAATTTGGTGCAGGATAAAGATTTCCATGTAGATCCCTTCGCCAGATTCGGCATGCGGATTTCCGTTGTGTTACTGGAATCTCTGTATACAAAGTTTGTAGTTTTGTTTGTTTAAGTATCATTTTATTTATATAGTGCCTTTTACAGTGCCACTTATACCCTTTACGATCGCTGGTCCGAAGGGCAAACTACAGGAGCCGCTATAGGAGATATGATCGATGATGCAGCTGACTTGGTTTCCGCTCCATTTTATAATATGCTCGGCCGTTTTCACTACTTGACACCAATTGCCCAAACTGGTGCCTCCCGTATGATTTGTATGTTTCGTACTCCTCGCAATTCTGGCATCAAAGGTCGTGTCTTCTTGGATCCATTTAGTACCCAAGTTTGGATTTTATTTGGCTTAATATTGCTGTTGTCTGCTATATTTTTATGGGTCATTTTCTTTGTGGAATTTCATAAAATTAAAACATTTTTGGAATTTGCACCTTCTCTGTTAACAACATGTCTAATTGCGTTTAGTTCCGCTTGTGCTCAAGGCAGCTCTTTGGTACCCCAATCATTTTCTGGACGTTTGGCATTTATCACCGTTACATTGATCAGTTTCATAATGTATAATTATTATACATCGATAGTAGTGTCATCTCTGTTGGGTTCTCCTGTCAAGTCAAAGATCAAAGATTTGGCAGGCGTGACGGATTCTAATTTAGATGTAGGACTAGATCCGTTGACTTATACGCGTACTTATTTGAATGTAAGTAAAGTTGTTTTGCTATATTTTAAGTGAATTGCAAATGGTATATAAACATACATATATGCAAGTAGTATAGGTAATGATATCTGAAATTGATGGTGCGGTGGGAAGCACCATATTATCAATTCCTAGGATAGTCTTTATTGTTGCAGCATTTTATTAAAAACTTCAAAACTTTATGACGAAAACTTAGTTTGGAGTCCATCATACTTTAAAGTATAGCGAGACTTAATGCCTGGTACATTTAATCCCACATTGCTATTACTGTAGGGTGTTCTCAGACTTACACGAGTTAAAATCATTATAAAGCAAAGAAATATGTATATATTTAATATCAGTGAAACAGACATCATTTGTGGCCATATTTCACCGCAAACTATTCGTCGGTTGATTTCCACGCAGCGTGACCAAACCTTACGGCGATTTTATTACCGGATCAACGTAATGCGCCTCCCAGAGCATCATGAGGAACTGCCATACATGAGTACCAATTTGATTACATGTTGTTTAGATATGATTTTCTCCTTGGTTAGGAGCGGAGCCTTTCTAATACCCTTCCGATATTTGAGCACGCCACCCATTTGAAATACAATTCCAAAACGAGTTCAAATGAACTCTCCCCGCAATGTGTGTCTAAGAGAAAGTCAGTCGAACCATTGTAATACTGATCACAGGAAAACACCAACTAAAGCACTTATGAGCTGGTTGTCGTGCGACTTGGAAGCCAGGCAGATAGTACTAGATACCGTAACAGGAGCGTGGAACCACAGACCATGGGGATACACCAGTATACTTGATATTAGAAAGGACCTAGTCTCAGATCCAATTGACTACTGTATCGCAAAACAATTCCTCTTAAGGAGCTTTGGCTACCAAATCGAGGAATCTCTCTTAGAATCGAGATTCTTCTATTTTTACCCGGATAGATCTTGAAGGGAAAAAAGAGTATGAGGAGGCGTTTACATAGAAGCATCCAACACTTAAATATCGTTCAGACTACCAGACGGTTGCAGTGTTCTTCAAACACAGGTTTAACAAGATATTCGATAGAGATGTCATAATAATAACGGACAACAAGGCCGCCATCAATTCCCATATGGCATATACACCAGCTCCGATCTAGTTCAGGAATGCCGGCCACTTTTAAATAAAATGGCGAGAAATTTAAACTTAACCATAAAATGGGTACGTGGACACGGGTACAACAATAGTACAACATCGCTGACAATTTAACCAAAAAAAGGGTCAACCCTAGAGGATATGGATATCGATTTCTTTTGCGGACAACCCTTATAAGCGTATTGGAATAGAATAAAGCTCAGGTGGCAAAAAGGTTTACAGAGCCCACACACCTTAGATCAAGGAACCTGTAGCCGCATATTAACTTTAAGGAACTCTTAAATACTGCCTAGATCTCACGTATGGCATTCGTTACTGGACATGGCCTGGTTGAGACCATGCCAAAAAAAAACTAGTAATTTGGTAGTCTTACAACAACTTCAGCAGAAGCTGCCAAGACGAGGAGGAGATGGCACTTCACCTCCTCGGAACATGCCCGGCATTGGAACACCACCGCCTAAGATATCTAGGCGACTTTAGTTTCAATAGCCTATCGTGTCTCAGTTAATCTGATCACGCTTCTTTCATAAGGAACAGCAGATGGATAGTATAATAGAAGGTAACATCACACCAAGCAGTTTACCACTTTTCCCTATCCCACAATTTCTATATCCACTATTTTCCATTTCAACGTTCTCTTCTCCTATTTCTCTTATATTCCGGCAAAAACAAAGGGAATTGATAAGGAACCATGTGAGCTGGACAGCTAAGATACAGTTGACGATCCAGCGGCCTGTTTACCTAATCTAACCTTGAATCTTAGCCACAATCACTTCGATACTAACCGGATATCTGCACTATAACCAGACAAGAACAAGCTCCTGGAGCTCCCTGTTCCCGTGATACCAAATTTAAGTCTTCGGTCAGACTACATAGTCCTAGGAATATTACCTGTAGAGCCCCATTCAACACGGGGACTGCGGACACGTTAGCGAGCAAGTTTTGCCTTAATGTACACCTAACTAAGGCACTCTGCTTTTTGTAGCAAATAAAACTTTAGGAAGCTGCATGACTTAAGTTGTGTTGGGCTTGCGAATCCCTCTCTAAGAAGTAATTAGCAGAGTGCTGATCGGCAAAGCTACCGGTAGGTTCTGTTTGCAGGCTATCCCGAAGCTGACCACAGTTGAGGTGCCCAAATCTTCGCTGAAATATTTTGGCTGTGGTTTAAACCTAAAATCGCATGGAGCCGAATTACTTTTCCCTGATAACTATGATACGCGTAAACCAAGAGGTGCTGTCTAGGAAACCAGTAGCGATGGGAAATTGCATACTGGAGGAAGTAGAAGGCCTGAGCTCTTTAACAAAGTGTTTGTTCCCATGGCTGCAAATGTATAACAGAAGTTGTGACCCCGTGGAGTTGGTCCGTCATCAGATAAGGCCATCAAGGTAGATGCTGACATAAATCAATGACACATCTTGTCTCCATCCGGAGAACATATCTTGCAATGACTTATTCCTAACTTAGGAAATATTCTTTCTGGGGTGTAAGTCCCTAATTTGTTGTAGTAACTAAAACACTATGAAGTCCGGGCATGACTTAAGCTGTGTTAGTACTGTGGAAACCCTTCAGCCAAGTTAATTGGTTGTACGGAGATTGGCATGCCAACAGGATAGCCTCTGGTGGTTCTGTTTTGTGGACTACCATGACGCTACTCGTGATTGAGGTGGCTTCATCTGGCCTGAAATACTCTCGTTATGGTTTAGACCTGAACTCGTGGGAAGGGTTAGTATACCCTGATAATTGTGGTCCTTGTTGATTTTTGGTGAACTAATTATATTCCCGTGAGGCGTCTTGTAATAGTTGTGAAAAAGATTTACGTCAGCACCTGCCTTGTGGCCTTATTTGATGATGGACCAGTTTCACGGAGTGAATTATTTACGATTCACCAGCGGCCCCGGGTGGCTTGCTAGGCTCACAAGTAGCAATTTATGCCATATGTTTGTAGCCATATGAGCAACTTCTGGTTGAGGAGTTCGGGCCTTCCAATCCCTCCTGTATGCAATTTCCCAGCAATCAATGGAAAACAAGGTTTAATGAGTTGGTAAGCTGCAGCTCACTAGCAGCATCAGCCCTTAAACCAACTCACCCGTCAACCATCACCACTGGTTCCTCACAGTACAGGTATCTGTTGTAAAGCAACTGACCCTCGGGAGTTTGTAAGGCCCCGAAAAAAGCCACGCCAAGCAATTATAAAGGATACTAACACCTCCTTCCTTCGTTTTAGGCTTCAACCACAGCCACAACTTTCCAGCCAAGTTAGGCACCTCAACCATGATCAGCCCGGGTTGAACTGCAAGCAGAACCACCATGCTGATCCCCGTTCTGCCAATTTATACCCTTGGTAAGGGTTTTGGAAGCCAACACAACATAAGTCATGCGGCTTCCTAGAGTTCTATTTGCTACAACAATCGAGGGACCCCTTCGCTTCTATACCCGAAAAACAGAGTGCCAAGTTAGGAATACGCCAAGGCAAAACCTATTCCCCGGGGGGACTGTCTTGCAACAGTACCTATAATGTGAGGAACCAGATGTAGTGGAGGGACGGGTGAGTTGGACGCTTGGGACACTGGTGAGCCATTGCACATATTTTCGCCAAATATTAGATTAGGCTATTTGGTCAAATATTAGATTAGGCTGTAATGCAGGTGCTGTTCAATTGTCTCTGGCTTATTGACGTACAGAAGTAACTTTGCCTAATCCCAAAGAAAATAATCCAAAGGGCTTAAGTCACAAAATTTTGGCGGTAAATTGAGTAGTGAAATAGGTGAACTTTTTAATCAAAAGTTACTGTGAGTACACCAATTGTTGTGCTCGCTATATAACATATGGATGCGTACCGCTGGAACCACCTTGCGGCAAGATTAAAGCCAGCTCATGTCGCTTACCTTCGACATTTTTGAAAACATATGAACAGATGCTTCCGCCAGCCTGTAAAATGCAATAAATAGTAATTTTCTTTGGAAACAGGAATATGTTTCGACATTTATCAGAAAGTGGACAATAAATTGGACGAACAAACCCATTATTTTGAAAAAAAAAATATTTATACAATTTTCAAGCTTAGCTCTGGTGTAAGTCAAAGGTCTTAATATAACTCTTCTCTTTGATTTTTTTGTTTTGTAGTTTTCCACTCTACAGGTGGTGCGTCGTTTTTCTAAGCGTAAAATTGAGGGCAAAAATCCCTGGTACCCGTTGCAGGAGGGAATTAATAAAATGCGTTTCAAATCGGGCTTTGTGTACGTTTTCGAAGCCCAAAGCGGTTACTTTTTTATAGAAAATCAATATGAGCCTCATGAGATTTGTGACCTAAATGAAGTGCCATTTCGCAGCGATAGTGAGTTGAGCCAACATTTGCATAAGAACTCCAGTTACAAGGAACTCCTGCGACTCAAGTAAGTTCACTTAAAACCGTATAATAAAAGATAAAAATAATAAAAAAAACTCTCTTCTCAGAATTATGCGCTTGTTTGAGTCCGGTGTTTATTCAAAACATTATCGTTTGTACAGCCGCAAAAGCTTGGACTGTTTGTCTGACAATTTTGTAGTGAGTGTGGGCATGGAGTATGCAGCTCCTCTATTTCTTCTGTTAGTTTGTAGCTACCTGTTTGTCCTGATCATTTTAGGACTGGAAATAATATGCTATCGGTTTGCTAACAAATTAAATGACAGAGGAGAAAATACCAAGCAAGAAGTATTCGAAAATTAAATAAAAAATAATTGATAAACATATTAGCACCTTCTTTGCACTAAAGCACACGTTGCATTGTTGATTACGAACAAGTATAATAAATATTTTGGCACTATGCAATTAAAAAACTGTAATTTTATTTTATGAACTTTTGCCGGCTGTAAGTACAAAGCATTTGAATGAGCATGCGCAATTTAAGCGCAGTACGGCAGTAGTGTTTGTAGTGTTTCAACAACCTGTAGAATGTTTTACTACGGCAGTGAAAGCAACATGTTGCAAAGCATAGAAGGCAATCAGACAAGTATGAGTTAAAACCAAAGTTAACAGTAGAGTGCAAAATCATTTAATGTCACCTATAACCTTATGTATAAAAGTAAATACTTAAACCTGAACCTCAAAATAAGTTTTTCAAATAAATTTAAAATTTTTTGGTTTGTACATTAACAAATTAATATATTTCAAATAAAGTTAAAAAAAAAATCCTATAAATATCAAAAATTATAAATAACTAGTTTTCTATGTTAACCAGCTATCTATATGTCGACATTTCATAGGAGCTACCCTAATCATCAGTAGATTTTGGAAATTTTTGAAAGATATTCTAAAAACATTCAACTTTATATCCTAACAATCTAAATAAATTGATGAGAATTTAAAAAGAACAAGTAAGAGTGTGGTAAATTCGGCTCGGCCGAATCTAAAATACCCTTCACAATAGTCACGTAAATGTATAGTACATATTACAAATTTGAACTAAATATGATTTTTTAACTTATAATATTATAATATATTAATAATGATAGTTAAAATCATTAAAATCTTTGATATGAACTAATAATTTCCATAATATATGCTAGGGATGTGTACATTTATTTAAGGCGCCGTGAAAAATGATTGTTTTTATCATTTGGGCGATGTGTAGACCGATATCAAAAACGTCCACTTTTTGGTATTTTAGTAACCCCGTTTTATAAACAGAACTGCTTTAATATAAAAATTATATACACCCTTTACATTTTTGTGAAGAGTATACAAAAAGTCATGAAAAAATCGGTTATCCTATATCTCTGGTGTATATAGACCGATATCGGAAACTTTTATTTCCCGTATTTTAGTAGCCTAGTTTTACCACCAGAACTGCTTCTAAGAAAAAAAAAATTTTGTTTAAGTGGCTTACGTGACATTTTCATGGAATAATCGATTTAGGCTATATCTCGGGTATATGTGGATCGATATCAGAAATTTTTATTTTCCTTATTTATATAACCTTATTTTATTACCAGAATTGCTTTTAAGCAAAAAAAGTTGTTTAAGTTTGCTTACGCGACATTTTCATGAAAACCCCGTTTTAGGCTATATCTCGGGTATATATGGACCGATATCGGAAATTTTTATTTTCCATATTTATATAACCTAATGTTATTACCAGAACTACTTTTAAGCAAAAAAAGTTGTTTAGCTTCGCCTATGCGACATTTTCATTAAAAATCCGATTTGGGCTATATCTCGGGTATATATGGACCGATATCTGAAAAAAAATTTTTTGCCTTTAAGTCACCATGTTTAATAAGTGTGTGAAGTTTGAAGCAAAACAAACAACTTTTGTTTCCAACAATTTTCATACAAAATTGCAAAAAAAAATGGCCTTTTTCAGAATTTTGAATATATCTCAGCTATACGTGGACCGATATTACTGAATTTCAATAGCAAACCCATGAATCGATGGGGTAAAAGAATGGTAAAAGAAAAAAGTTTCTAAGTCTAATGGTTTTCTCAGAAATGGTATTTCAACAGCGGACAGACTTACAGATGGACAGACGGACATCGCTTAATCGACTTTTCCATTATTTCTGAATCAGAACATATATACTTTATAGGGTCGCAAAAAAAAAACAGTAGAATTTACAAACGGAATATATGTACAAACTTATATATACCCTTAACATTTTTGAGAAGGGTATAAAAATGCTTTAATAATACCCGTTTTTTTATTCACTAATTTAGCTTCTAACATTGATGCCAGAAAACAAATCGTAGCAACCAATGATTGTTCATTTGTTTGAAAGGTGTAAAGAAATGCTAGAGACGTGTATAAATGAAAAAGCTTGTTTTTTGCGTTTTGACAGGTATTATTAGTGTATTTTTCTTTTTAAATTCTCAACAATTTATTTAGATTGTTGGGATATAAAGTTGAATGTTTGAGAATATCTTTCAAAAATTTCCAAAGTCTACTGATGATTAGGGTAGTTCCTATGAAAGGTCGACATATAGATAGCTGGGAAACATAGAAAACAAGCTATTTATAATTTTTTTATTGGTATCAATGTTAGAAGTAAAATAGTAAATAAAAAACTTAATATATTTCTATAAAACAGAAGTACATATAGCATAAATAAGTTTAAAACAATTTACTTTTAAAAGCCCATGAAACTTACACAAAAATAAAAAAGAATTCAGTCTTCAGGCCGTGCAATATGTGGTCGCTCAGATACAACGCTCTCATACACTCATAGAAAACCAACCATAACTGTGATGTATTTTAACATCAATGCAATACCAAATGTCGTCATTTTTGACCCAATGACACTTTTCATCGCTGTGACATCAACCATTACCTCAGTTGCTCTACGAGTAATTACAATTAGCAGTAATTATGACTACTATTTCATCAATGACATATCACACTGACATCATGGTGATGCTTTATTGGAATACGTTTGATGTGAGCATGTATGGAAATGGGAGACTTAACCTCCAAGTATGCTTCCCCATATGAAAGTGTCCTGTCAAATCTGCCACCAAAGTACGCAAATTTCGCAACAAAGTACACCCCTCAGGACCGCAGTCCTCCTACGATTATGCACAGGCCTCGCTACTTGGCGGGTAGCCTCACCAGACCATCTGTCCTGTGCAATCCCAACAAGTTGACGCTGTGCTTGGTTCTTACAGCTTTTAAACGGGACTCCTAACATCTTATAAATGTTCTCTTGCTGTAAACGGCTTCCAGCATTCACTAGTTCATCCACTACAAAATTTGCAGGCATTCTACTATGCCCAGTAAAGCTACAGGTTTGAATGTCACGTTATTTCATTAAAAGAAATCCGGCATTTTTGAGCGGCGTCCATTAAAACAAAATCTACGAACTAACTTTTTAGAAAAGTCAATTTTTAATAAAATACCTTAAATAAATTGCTTAGAAAAAAAAATGTTTCAACACCTACAACTATAAAAAAACTTTCTTTTCATCAAAACCGCTACTTATCGTTGTGAAATGTACAATTAGCTAGGAAAAAAGTACCTTTTAATAGTCGTTCCTTTTAAAGAAGTATCTTAGAAAAGGTATGTTTAACGTAACCTTTTGAAAAAAGAACCATTTAAACAAATACCCTTTAAAAAAGTCCCCTTTAAAAAAGTACCTTTTAAAATAAAAACCTTTAAAAAAAGAAACTTCTTACAAAAGAAACTTTTGAAAAATACCTTTCGAAACGTACCCTTTAAAAGAGTACTTTTTAAAAATAGCTTTGAAGGATGACCTATAAAATAAGTTACTTTTTAAAAAGTACCTTTTAAAATTTTTCTTTTAAGAAAGTACCATCTATAAAACTACGTTTTAAAATAAAAACGATTTAAAACAGAATCTTTTACAAAATAGCATTTTAAAAAGTATCTTTTAACAACGTACCTTTTAAAAAAGTTCTATTTAAAAAAATACCTATTAAAAAGTACCTTTTAAAAAATTATCTCTGAAAAAACCTCTTAAGAAAATACAAAAAAAAATTCGTTTTGAAAAAGTACCTTTTAAAATACTACCTTTTAAAAAAGAGCCTTTTAAAAAAGTACCTTTAAAAAAGTTTATTTTATAAAATTACATTTTAAAAAGTTCCTTTTAAAGAAGTATCTTTTAAAAAGTACCCTTAAAAAAGAACCTTTCAAAAAAGTACCTTTACAAAAGGTACCTTTAGAAAAAGTACTTTTTAAACAATTGCCTTTTAAAAAGTTCCTATTAAATGGTACCTTTTAAAAAAGTACTTTTTAGAAAAGTACCTTTTTAATAAATTATTTCCTAAAAAGGTACATATAAATATGTACCTCTAAAAAAGTATATTTTTAAAGGTGTGCTTCTCAAAAAGTATCTTTTAACAAAGTACCTTTAAAAAAACTTCCTTACTTTTTAAAGTGTCATTGGAAAAAAGTACTGTTTAAAATATCACACTTTTAAAATAACTTTTTGAGAAAAGCAGCTTTTAGAAAATTACGTTTTAAAAAAATAATTTTTAAAAAAGTAGCTCTAAAAATGTTTCTTTTAAAAAAGTACCTTTTAACAATGTTTCTTTCAAAAAATTACCTTTTAAGTAAGTATCTTTAAAAAGTACTATTTATAGAAGTGCTATTTAGAAAAGTACCACTAAAAATGTATCTTTTAAAAAAGTATCTTGTTAGTGGTACCTTTTGAATTGGTACTTTTTAGAAAAGTACCCTCTAAAAAGTGTTTCTAAAAACGTATGTTATAGCAAAGTACCTTTCAAAAAATATCTTTTAAAAAAATATTGTTTCAAAAAGTACTTTTTAAGGAAGTTCGTTAAAAAAAATTAACTTTTGAATAAGTATCTTTAAAAAAGTACAATTTGTTGAAGAGGCACTTAAAAAAGTACCATTTAAAAATAAAGTACCTTGTAAATAGTACTTTATAGAAAAGTACCCTCTAAAAAAGTATATTTTTAAAAGAGTACCTCAAAAAAGTATATTTTACTAAAGTATCTGTTAAAAAATATCCTTTTAAAAAGTATCTTTTAAAAAAGTTCGTTTTAAAAAATTACCTTTTAAATAAGTATCTTTAAAAAAGTATAATTTGTTGAAGAGCCATTTAAAAAAGTACCATTTAAAAGGTAAAGTACCTTGTAAATAGTACTTTTTAAAAAGGTACTTTATAGAAAAGTACCCTCTAAAAAGTATATTTTTAAAAAAGTACCTCAAAAAAAGGATATTTTATTAAGTATCTGTTAAAAAATATCCTTTTAAAAAGTATCTTTTAAAAAAGTTCCTCTTAAAAAATTAACTTTTAAAAAAGTACCTTTTGAAGAAGTGCTATTTAAAATAGTACCTGTTAAAGTATCACATTTTTAAGATAACTTTTTGAGTAAAGCAGCTTTTATATAAAAAAAAAGTATCTTTTAAATAAGTGCCTTAAAATAAGTTGGAAAACGACTAAGCTGTATAGAGCTGTTAAAAATATCGGAAACAGTACTGGCGTTTAGTAGGAGTAGTGTTTTGTCTTTCGTTCTGTACACACGTGGTTTTCATTGTCGTCCGTTCTATACCTGTACTTATGTTTATTATTAATTTGTAAAAATTTTAATTTTACCGCAATAGGTATAGTATTGTTGTGCATCATGTGTGCACGTGTTGTTTTTATTGTTTGATTTTTTAACTGCCGTTTGTTTTTTTTTTATTTGTTATTATTAATTTCTTATTTATGTTCCTCCTATGTATTTTATTACCCAACGGCGTGTGCAGTGTTGAACTAATTTTTATTAGTCTGAGCAGTGTTGAAGGTATATACACTGGGCACTGTTCAGTTTTAACTAATTTAATTTCAACATTTTAAATGCTGTAATAATGTTTGTTTTGGTCGTTCCGTATTTTAAGTTCACAATCCTTCTCCCTTTCCTCCTTCTCATAATCTGCTTTCCTAGCTCCAGTACAATGCACTGCATATGTAGGGGCTCTGAGTACCTCTGAGTACTGATCAGAAATATAGAAATATTAATTCGTCTCAGAAGACTGCTTTGTCTATTCATTGTCGGGATTAAAATCATAACCCAGATTTTAATAGTGTTTCCATATTGAATACAGAAAATAATTATAGGAAACGTTATATGTTTGAGATGCTGCAGATAATTAATGTACCATTATCAAATAGAATTAATTTTAGAAAAGATACGGAAAGTTTAGCTCAGAATTATAGGCATATAATTTATAAAAATAAAGTAATAAATTAGCATATTAAGAAATCTATTATTATGTTAATTACATTATGTTAAAAATGTTTTTTGTGTATTTTAATTTTTTGTGACACTTTATGTCGAATGTATTTATGTATGTATGTTAATATTATTTTCATTTCCTTTCAAATAATTTATACACAAAAAATCAAAAAAATTTTCCTGAAGAAGTCTTTCGAAGGAAGACGAAATATTGAATTAAATAAACAAATTTTTTAAAAAATTTTTATAAAAAGGACCTCAAGCTTGAAGATCATTACATCTTAATTTAAGAAAAAGGTCGAAAAATTAGGATAAAGGTTTTTTTTTTTTTTTTTTTTTTATTTATCTTTATTTAAATTTACAATCTATCTTAATTTAAGATAATAAGCAAACTTGATGGAGATTAAATTCACATTGATAATTGTACTCTCTGAAGTACAATTATAAGTTATTAATCATTACAATTATATAACAATTAATATTTATTTTTAACAATAAGCATACATACAAAAGAATAATATATTAAAATTTTGGTAAAAATTTAAACTATTAATAACATTTAAGAATATACTACAAAATAATACATTTTTAACATACGAATAGTACGATACGATTAATGGTGGTATATATAACATAGATATAATTTTCCCTATTATAATATTTGAAATTTATTTTCTGTTTGTCTAGGTTCCGTAGTCGTCACCTTCTGAAAGGTAAATCTAAAATATGGTATCGTTTTAGTCTTCTGTTTTCATTTGTGTCGTCTAATAAGCAAATAGCTAGGGTGTTAACATGATTACTTAATCGGCTTAAGTAGCTTTCACTGTAATTTCTAATTACCTCCTTTACATTTGGAATATTAGTGTCATTATGTATGGCATCGTTTGTTATGAACCATGGAGCTTGTGTAATGAGTCGTAGCGTTTTTGATTGATAACGTTGTATTATTTCGATGTTCGAGTTACTCGCTGTTCCCCAAAGCTGAATTCCATAGGTCCATACTGGTTTCAAAATGGCTTTGTACAGCTTTAGTTTATTTGCAATGTTAAGTTGCGATTTCGGGCCAATCAACCAGGAAAGCTTTCTATTCTTTATTTTTAGTTGCTGTTGTTTTGCTTTAATGTGATCTTTCCAGGTGAGCCTACGATCTAAATGTATGCCGAGATATTTAACCGTTTCCTTTTTTGGAATTTGGCTGTTGTTTATACTAATATGTGGAGTATCACCTCTTCTCAAAGTGAACGTTATATGGGCGGACTTTTGTGCGTTTACTTTAATTTTCCATTTTGCCAACCAAATTTCTAGCGCATTGAGCACATTTTGAATCGAGTTTGAAGCTATAATTGGGGAGTCGTGTGTAGCCAATAAAGCGGTGTCATCAGCATAAGTCGCAACGCACATTTCACTGGAGGTAGGCATGTCCGCAGTATATATTGTGTATAAAACTGGGCTTAGTACACTGCCCTGAGGCACTCCTGCTCTAATTTCGTATATGGAAGATACTTCGTCTTTAATTTTGACATAGTATGTTCTATTTTCTAAAAAGGCTTTTATGATCAAGTAGAATGGAGCTGGCAGAATTGATTTAATTTTTGACAGTAATCCGTTGTGCCAGACTCTATCAAAAGCTTGCTCGATGTCGAGGAAAACCGCAGAGCAGTACTTTTTTTCCTCAAAACAAGTGCGAATTGTGTTCACTACTCTATGTATTTGTTCCGGTGTACCATGTTTGTGTCTAAAACCGAACTGGTGTTCTGGTATTATGTTAAGATCTTCTATAACGGGTTGTAAGCGGCTTAAAAGGAGCTTTTCAAGTATTTTGGAAAAAGTGCATAGTAGGCTTATTGGTCTATAAGATTTTATTTCCGATTCTGGTTTGTTTGACTTTTGGATCATAATAATCTCAGCGCATTTCCATGCATATGGGAAATAATTTGTGCGAAGTATTGCGTTAAAAATATTTGTAAGGAAGACAATAGCCTTTTTTGGCAAACTTTTGACGACTTTTCCATCTATGTTGTCATGTCCTGGTGATTTTTTGCTATTTAGTTTTGAAATTTCTAATTGAACTTCTCTGGGAGAGATATGTTTAATGGGTAAGCTCATTTGGCAGGGGACATTGAGATATTCCGATATGGCTTCGTGAAAAGGGGTGTCTTCGTAAAGGTGGGTATTAAACGTTTCGAATAAGTGTTTGGCAAATGCTTCCGCCTTGGTTGCATCTGATCTACACCACATGCCGTTTATATCTCTAAATGGGGGATGCCTTTTAGTAGGATGCTTTAAATATTTTGTGGCTTTCCACAGTTTATGTCCGTTATCGCAATTAGTATTTATATTTTCAAAAAACTCCCCGATTGATTCATTTTTTAGATTGGCCAAATGAAGTTTTAGAGCTTTTGTAGCTTGGTTCAGAAGACGTTTGTCATGAGGACACCGACTTAGCTGCCATGATTTTCGTAATCTTCTCTTATTCCTAATTAGTTCACGTGTTTCGAGTGAGAGTTGAACACCGTTTTGGGATGGAGAGTTGTTTTCTAACGGAGTTGACCTATACGCCGCTTCATGTATCAATTTGGTGAAACTTTCTACTGAAGAATCAATTTCTATGCTGTTTCTTAATGGAGCGTTTAGGTCCAAATTATTTTCTATCCAATAGCAAAACGATGTAATGTCAGTTTTATTTGTAATAACTCTCTGTTTAAATTTGTCACAGCTTACTAACGTGTTGTAGGACAGTATGATTGGGGAATGGTCGGAGCTAAGTTCATAGTTCTCAATAATATAGGGTGTTTTTTTAAGCTAGATAGAACTTTAAATTGTAAAAAGTAACACAAAAAATTAAATTTTGATGAAACATTTTTTTTATTTGTTTCAGTATACTCTGACAAATCATCATGAATAGACTCACGCTTGAACAACGCTACGAAATTATCCAAATTTACTTTGAAAATCAGTCGTCGATTCGCCCGTTGTTTTATCGCAAAATTGTGTTCAGCGATGAGGCGCATTTTTGGCTTAACGGGTTTGTTAATAAGCAAAATTGCCGCATATGGAGTGAGACCAATCCACAAGAGACCCTACAGACTCCATTACATCCAGAAAAATGCACTGTTTGGTGCGGTTTTCATGCTGGTGGCATCATCGGACCTTATTTCTTCAAAAATGAGGCCGGAGCTCGCGTTACGGTCAATGGAGATCGTTACCGCACCATGATCAATGATTTTTTGTTTGAAAATATGGATGACGTTGATCCGGAGGAGATGTGGTTTCAACAGGATGGCGCTACGTGCCATACGGCGAACGCAACCATCGACTTACTGAAATCAAAATTTGGCGATAAGTTGATTTCGAGAAATGGACCTGTCAATTGGCCTCCAAGGTCGTGCGATTTGACACCTCTCGATTATTTCCTGTGGGGCTACGTGAAGTCACTGGTTTATGCTGATAAACCAGTAACAATTGACGCCTTGGAGGCCAGCATTGTTCGTGTTGTTCGTGACATACGGCCAGCAGTGCTCGAAAAAGTGGCCCAAAATTGGACGTCCAGAATGCGCTTCGTCAAGAACAGCCGCGGTGCCCATATGCCCGAAATCATTTTCAAATGTTAATGTCACGTATTGATCTTTCGAATAAAAAAAAATTTTGATTACAATTTAATTTTTTGTGTTATTTTTTACAATTTCAAGTTCTATCGGGCTTAAAAAAACACCCTCTACTTAAGAATCTGTTGGTAATGCCCGAATAGATGAAGAAGTCTATAAGGTCCAGAATTTTTCTTGTATCTGTTGGCCAATAAGTTGGTTTACCAGTTGATAATGGGAAATAATTGTTTTTTAGCATACACTTATGGAGTTCCCTACCTTTGGGATTTATGAGACGGGAGCCCCACCATGGATGCTTCGCGTTAAAATCTCCCCCTACTATAAATAGAGGTCCAAGTTTTCTGAAAAAATTCTCAAAATCGACGCATGTGACGTTGTGACGCGGAGGAAAATAGATTGCACATATTGACGTAAGGACATGGTTACATACAATTTTAACAAAGGCGGCTTGTACAAAATCGCAGCAGATAGGTTCTTCTAATGTGTATTTAATAGTTGATTTTATGAGGATTGCTGATCCGCCATGAGCTCTCCCATTCGGGTGATTAGCAGTTATAAGATCATAGCCTTTTATTTTAAAAAAAGACTTGCTTGTAAAATGAGTCTCGGATATGAGAAATATGTCAATTTTGTTTGTTTGTAAAAATATTTCGACCTCTTGCAAATGATTCCCTAGGCCGTTTGAGTTCCATGATGCTATACGTAAATCTACTGACATAGTTTTGTGCACAAAACTGACATCATATTTAACAGAGTGTTTGTCAGCTCCATTTGTTTTTCAAGAAGTGTTTTTTATTTTTTTTAAAATTGAGTTTTCAGTGTTGTTTGTACCCTTTAGTGTTTCAGAGTATGTTATGTTCGAATCTGGATTGAAAGATGACGTGTCATTAACGTTGGTTTGAGGAGTTCTATTATTGTAAGTGTTAGTTTGCGTTCTTCTCTGCTGGTTAATGTTAATGTTATTTTGTAATTTTTTCTTTAGTGCCTGGTGGACAGTGCATCCTCTATAACTTGCGGGGTGAGCTTCATGACAGTTTGCACATGTAGCGGCACCATTTTTGTTTTTAGTACATTCTGCTGTTATATGGTTTGCACCGCATTTAACACATCTAAATGGTTTGTTGCAGTACGATTTAGTATGGCCGTACTCTTGACAACGGTGGCACTGTGGTATATTATTCATTTTCCGCGGGGGTTCAACTACAATGATTGCGTTATTAATATGAGTTAGATTGTATATATCTTTGTTGTTCTCTTTCGGTTCAAGGTCAACGAAGAACATGCAGAGCGGTCTCTTAGTTAAGTGACTCTTAATGTTCGTAACATTACGTACTTTATGTCCGAGTTTTTCAACATAAGTCTTTATTTCTTCAGTTGCTGTCGAATAATGTAAGTTTTTAATAACTACCCTAAAAGCTCTCTCTTGCTTGATCTGAAACGTATGAAAATCTATGTTTTTATGTTTAAGATACTTGACTAAAGTTCTATAAGAATCAATTGATTTAACCATAACTCTTAACTGTCCATCTCTTAGGGATTTGTAGGTATACTGGGTCGAAGCTATTACAGTAGAAAAATGTGAATTCATATCTTTTACGTTGCTTACATTAGGTATATATATTGGAGGTGGTTTTAGAGAGTTGTCTGCATCTGCTGAGTTTGAATCTTCAGTTTCAAGGTTTGCAAATCTATTGCTTGTATTTGGCTTATCTTGAATTGATCGGCGTTTACTTTGAAATAAGCCAGGCGATCTGGATTGATGTCTTTTCTTAGCGTTTGAGTTGTTTACAGATTGCCATTCTGCTTCACTTTCGTCACTATCATCATCAGTATTATTCATGATGAGTTTTTTTTTTTTTTTTTTTTTGTGTAGTATTGTTTAAATGCTGCTTAGCAACAGCTTAACGAAATGTATGCAGGTTAAATTGAAACCAATCCACTTGTTAAAGAATGTGTGCAACAACAACACAGCAAATGTTGTTTTTTTCACTGCACAAGAGTTTTATGATCTTATTTATTGTTTTTAATTTAGTGTCTATGCACTTTGTTTTTGTAAATTCTTATGATAAATATGTACTTGTGTCCCAGCACTTTGCTATTGTACTTAAATATTTTGAATTGTTTTATTTTTTACTTTTAATTACGATACCATAAGTCTTGTTACTTTCGCAACTGATTAACGACTGCAGGATAAAGGTTACTAAATAAATAAATATTCTATTTTTTCATAAGCATCAATATTTCGATGTACCGATATATTACGCCCATCTCGAATGTAATTATGAAAAAAAAGATTATTTTCATCTCCAAAATCTGTCAGTATATTTGTTATAACTTTAACTATGTTTACACTGAGCAAATATTAGATCGAACAAACGCAACCACTACTTCTGCATCTTTAAAGCGGAGCTAAAATGAAGTAAAAAAGAGAGCACAGAAACACAAAAGTAGAAATTTTGTCTATTAGATCAAATATTTGCTCAATGTGAACTTACCTTTAGCAAATTATTTTGAAATCCCATTGTTTATTTAAGCTGTCATCAAACTGTCAAAATTAAGCAAATAATATTGACAAGTTAATGATCTGTTTGTATAAAGGATTGAAGGCAAACTAAACAATATAAAAGCACAAATTTAAAGAAGACTACGAAGCAGTCAAGCAGCAAAGTTAATCAGAAAAAAAAAGAATTCTAAAAAATATTTCGGAAGTATAGTTGTGTAAAATGGTTAATTTTCCTCTTTTGAATTTGTTATTGTACAACTTCTTGCAAAGTCACATAAAATGCATAATTATTCTACACTGTTGGGACAAGAGGAGTAAGTAGTTAGAAAAATGTTATACAATCGTTACAGACTAAATAGAAAAGTGGTTTCCAGCGCAATTACAGTTTATGGAAATGGCCATGGAAAAAGATTTGTTTCTACAAATGTGGTCCATGAACCAAATAAATTTGGAAGAAAACTTAGAGGAACGCATATTCAGGCATGAAAAGCCCCACATGGCCGTTTATTTTGATATCAATTGTAACGAATCTTTAAACATTTTACAACAAGTAAGTTACTTGTAACTTGCCCAAGGCAAGGATATAACGCGTAGTGGCGCTACTACAATAAACGCAACACCAAAGAATTATACACGTATTTTGTGAGTAGAATGTAATAGCGTCAAGGTCTGTGCTCTCTTTTGCTTTAAATAACCACAGCAGTATCATCTCTAGGTATGTGTATATTGTACAGACTGCCAGTTTAATAAAATTATGAAGTCAAAAAGCAGCTCTCGGCTGGGAAAGAGCTATCGCGTCATCCTAATTATTTGTGTGGTCAGGTTTGTCGTTGTTGTTTGGCCTTTGAGAGTTTTGCGTCTCACTCTCATTGAATAACAATCTACCTCAACTATATTAGTTTACAGTTTTTTTAGGTATTTCGTTGTTAACTTCCTATGCGAAGGCGTAGGTCGGTACTGTCAGTCACAGCGCCGCAACAATATACTGATAATACCATCGTGGGCATAAGGTCTTCGTTACTCCGCTCATGTTGTGCATCCTATACCTTAAAAATTTATTTGCAACTATATAGTTACAAATACAAATTAATAAAATGAACCCACTTGGGTAATTTTTAGGGTTCGTTTTGTTGTTTGAGGCATGGTTGCGCCCTGTGAAATGCAACCATTTCGAAAGTTCAGATCTAAACCAACTCAAATCCAGTACCCACTGGAAAACCCCAGTCCGCTCATCCGCACTTCGACATGCCAGCAAAAACGTGCAGTACTGGTCCACCTAGATACAATGCTCTCATAGAAGAAAGAGGCTGACACGGACGAAGAAATTCCTCAACACTTTCTTCCTCCACTGCATACCTACAGCTTGTGCAGAAATTGTTAATTGGAAGATTTAGTCCACGCATGCGTTCCAATGTGACAATGTCATCTGAAAACCGCCAACACCACCTTTGCCGACGAAGACCTCTCAGGATCATAATCCTTTTACAATCATACACACGCCATATTAGCCTCGCCATAAGACAAGTAACCACAGCAGACCAATTTTCTATAAGTCGAAGCTGCGCCTGAAGCTTACAGCTTTTAAGTGCAACTCTTCCATGCCATCAAAATTCCCTTACTGTCAATGGACTCCAGTCTTTGCCAGTTCATTCGCTACAATAACCCACCCGGTGATGGTTGTGATTAAGGTACCTATTCGTATATCTTGGCTGAAATGTTTTGTAGCAGTTGCTTAAAATCAAAATAGCATGTTCGAATTCCCTTATAGTTATGATGGAAGTCCGGAAGTCCCCAGGCTGCTATTGTCTTGTAACAGATGTCTGTAATGTAAGAAATCACACTCGGTGGAAAGACGGTTAAGTTGGTTAAGGACTGACGCTGTTTATGGGCTTCGGCCCACCAACTCGTTAAGCCTTGTCTTCCATTGACGGCCTTAGGAATAGAATACTAGAGAGATTAGAAGGCCCGAGTTCTTCAGCATGGGGTTTGTCGATATGATTACATATGAAGAAAAGTTGCGATCTGAATGAACCTTGTAAGGCGGTTAGGGGTGCTGGTGAGCCATGAGATAGCTCACCTCAATCAATTGGTCCATCGCTAGATAATTCCGTAAAGGCAGGTGCTGCAGCAAATCAATTACATTATCTATCGTATTAAGATACATCCGGCATTCATGAACCAAACGTGATGTTGTATAGAGTCCTGCAAGTGCATTTAGGGCAGTTTTACTATTAAGTCAAATTCGGATACACTTTCTGTATACCCTACATTACCACAATTCGTTGCAGCTATGATTTTAACTTGTATCGTGCTAAACTTATTATATATAAATTCATCCTTCTCTAATTCTGTGGGATTAACTAACTCTTACGTCCGTTTTAGATCTATCTGTAAACATGTCGAGCACGTTCTGTCCGGCGGTGTATTTGGACTGCTTCACAGACCGTGATCGACAAATATGTTATTGAGCCGCAGAAGTGGTGAACAGTCATCAAGTCTAATATTCTCCCAATTGTCAAAAATATCTTATTGGGCCGTAGAGGTGGTGAACAGTCATCAAGTCTAATATTCTCCCAATGATAGAAGCATAAATTTCCGTGGGTTTTTTCTACATCCCACTGACCTTTAACCTGCACCCCCCGGGGAACAGGTTTTGCCTTGGCGTATTCCTAACGTAGGCGCCCTGTTTTTCGGAGAAAAAAGAGAGGAAGGGGTCCCTCGTTTGGTGCGGCAAACAAAACTCTAGGAAGCCACATGACTTATGTTGTGTTGGCTTCCGAAACCCTTACCAAGGGTATAAATTGGCAGAACGGGGATCAGCATGGCCCCCGGGAAGTTCTGCTTGCTGTTCGACCCGGGCTGATCATGGTTGAGGTGCCTACCTTGGCTGAAACTTTCTGGCTGTGGTTGAAACCTAAATCGCAGGAAAGGAGTGTTAGTATCCTTGATAATTGTTTGGTAATGGCTTTTTTCGAGGGCTAACAATCTCCCGAGGAACTTTTGCCTATACAACAGATACGTGTACTGTAAGGAACCAGTGGTGATGATTGACGGGTGAGTTGGTTTAAGGGCTGATGCTCTTAATGGGCTTCGGCCTACCAACTCATTAAGCCTTGTCCTCCATTGATTGCTGGGAAATTGCATACATGAGGGATTAGAAAGCCCGAACTCCTCAACAAGAAGTTGTTCATATGACCGCAATCATATGACAAAAATTGCTACCTGTGTGAGCCTAGCGAGCCACACGGGGGCGGTGGTGAATCGTGAAAAATTCACTTCGTGGAACTGATCCACCATCAGGTTAGGCCGTCAAGGCAGGTACTGATGTAAATCATTTTCACAGTTGACATTTAACCTGATCGTCATATTTCTGGTACGATGTGGTTTTTTGATGTTGTATTTTTTGTTGTAGTAGTGCGATTACCTTATAAAATTGACTCGACCCAAAGAATACTATTTTTAATAAATATTTTATTTGCAGGCCAGTGCGGAAAGGCTGTTCAATTCTCATTTTCACTGGTTAATTTTTGATGGTATTTCTAACCTTCAAAGTTTCAAGATATTGTTTACAGATTTTCAACTAGCTGTAGATGCAGACGTTACCTTGGCACTGCCTAATGAAAATTTCCTGAACACTCCCAATAATTCCTCTTATATATTGTATGATATTTATAACAACGGTTTTAAATTGGGTGGCAAATTAAATATGACTGTAGATCGGGAGCTGGTGTGCTCTCAAAGAGAATGTGTTTTGAAGCAGTACTTGTCGTCGTTACATCAGAGAACAAAGTATGAACAACGCTGGGTTTTAAGAGATATAACTATGAGAGTGTCCACTGTGGTTTGTTGCTATCAGTTAAATGACAAAAAGAGAATTTGAAGTTTTTCTTTTGCTTTATTTTAAGGTAACTACCATACCCTTGACAACCACGGAAGACGTCATATTGACCCATCTAAATTCAATTCAAGACAAACATATTGATGGAGTGGCCAGATTTGGTTTCCAGTATTTAATGATATTGAAAGATAACTTGGAGTGCAAGTAAGAAAACAATTTTCAAATTTCGGTACCAGGAAGTATTTTTTCATAAAGTTGATTTTTCTTAACATACTTTATAAAGTAGAAGTATATAGCACGCAATAGTGTACAAACGCGCGGTAGACATAACGAGTGATTTTTTTGCTATTATCTTTTTGGCAACACTAGTTTTGACAGCTCACGCACGTTTTGTATCTTGTGTCACTGTCAAACATCTTCAGTTTGGTCTATAATTTAATCATGAATCGTCTTACAAACGAACAACGCTTGCAAATTATTGAATTTTATTACCAAAATGCGTGCTCTGTTAAGAAAGTTCATCGCGCGCTTCTTCCATTTTATGGTCAGTTTAATCGACCTACTGAGGCTTCTATTCGGGCTATTGTAAAAAAATTTCGCACCAAATTTACATTGTTGGACATTAAACCACCAACACGCTTACGTAGAGTGCGAACTGAAGAAAATATGCAGCCGTATCGGCCAGTGTTGGTGATGACCGTGAATTATCGATTCGGCGCCGTTCGCAGCAATTGGGCTTTTGCGGAAGGATTTGTGTGTGAAGCCTTATAAGATACAGCTGGTGCAAGAATTGAAGCCAAACGACCTACCACAACGCCAAATTTTTGGTGAGTGGGCTCTTGAAAAGTTAGCTGAAGATCCACTTTTTTATCGAAGAATTGTGTTCAGCGATGAGGCTCATTTCTGGTTGAATGGATACGTGAACAAGTAAAACTGCCGTATTTGGAGTGAAGAGCAGCCAGAAGCGTTGCAAAAGCTACCAATGCATCCACAAAAAACAACCGTTTGGTGCGGATTATGGGCTGGCGGCATCATTGGGCCGTATTTCTTCAAAGATGATGCGAATCACAACGTTACTGTGAATGGTGAGCACTACCGTGCGATGATAAAAAACTTTTTTTTTTGCCCAAAATGGAAGAGCTTGACTTGCATGACATGTGGTTTCAACAAGACGGTGCCACATGCCACACAGCACGCGAAACAATGGACCAATTGAGAGGCGAGTTCGGTGAACAGTTTATTTCACGATTGGGACCAGTCAATGGGCCGCCCAGATCGTGCGATTTAACGCCTCTAGACTATTTTTTGTGGGGCTATGTTAAGGCTAATGTCTATAGCGACAAGTCCGCTTCGATTGACGCACTGGAAGCCAACATTGCCAACATTATTCGTGAGGTACCGGCCGAAATGTTGGAAAGAGTATGCCAAAATTGGACTAAGCGGATGGACCATTTGAGGCGCAGCCGCGGCCAACATTTGCATGAAATAATCTTCAAACATTAAATTATATCGACCCAACTATCGATCCAAATAAATATTTCATGCATTTTTCTGAATTTTATGTGTTTTTTTTTTTTAATTTCCGATAGTTCTTATAAAATCACCCATTACATATGTCAAAAAGGTTAAAGTAGTAAATCATTAATCAGTGAAGTTTTAGTTATATACATATGTACGATATTAACCAATTAGTTGCGAGTTCGAGTCTAACTTCATTCAAGAAGAAGGATTATTTTTAATTATAACAATAATTGCTGTGACACAATAAGACAAAAAAAATAAAAAATTGAATACCATATAAGCTGGGGGACAGCTAGCTATTTCGTAGTCACTACATTACTCATCAGCACCCACTGGAACTCGAACTCGGGATCATGTGAACATGATGTATTTTTAAAACGGCCGCTTAACCAACTCAGCCACCGAGCTCTTTAATTATTCTTACGTTAATGTTTGCCACATATTGATCACGTATATGCAATTGCTCTTATTCCAGTTATTTGTACAGGATTTTCTGTCACTGAACAACTAGTTTTTAATTTATTATTCACTAATAATTCTCCTAACTGTGAGACGTATTTGTATGTAAATCATTAATGACGATAATTCGTCAAATATGGCAACTATGCACATACCTCCAGGTGAAGTTTTAGATACGACTTTTTTTTAATTAAAAACTTTTTTTCACTTCAGGTTCCACTATAACTTTACAAATCTCTGGAGTGGTACTGAAATAAATGGCGGAGTAGTTGGCGCAATTGGTATTGAACATACCGCCGATTTGGCTTCTTCACCGTATCTATCCACCGCCAATCGTGTAAAGTACTCACAACCACTAACAGAATTGGGCAATTTTCGCCAAGTGTGTATTTTTCGCACGCCTCAGAATGCCGGCATAAAAGGCAACGTCTTTTTGGAACCATTTTCTGCACGAGTTTGGGTACTTTTCGGTGTTTTACTTCTGCTGAGCGCACTTTTATTGTGGCTGACATTTTTCCTGGAATTTCACAAAATGAAAACGTATTTGGGTTTCGTACCTTCGTTGCTGACCACTTGTTTGATTTCATTCGGCGCGGCCTGTTATCAGGGCAGCTTTCTAATACCGAGTTCAGTGGCCGGCCGCATTGTATTCATCACGCTGTCGCTGTTGACCTTTATCATTTATAACTATTATACATCTATAGTGGTGGCGATTCTTCTGGGTTCACCGGTCAAATCGAATATAAAAACTATGGGCCAGTTGGCAGACAGTAATTTGGAAGTGGGGCTAGTACCAATATCATATACAAAAGCCTTTCTGAATGTAAGTAAATACTCAGTTTTAAGCGTCTATTTCTAAAAGTTTGCCTTCTTAACAGTTCTCGACTCTGCCTGAAATAAAAAGATTTATACGAAATAAAATCGAACCAAAACGCACCGATAAAGTTTGGCTCAATGTCGACGACGGGTTACGTAAAGTACGTGATGATCCGGGTTTTGTGTTTGTCATTGAGTCCTTTACCGGTTATGGCCTGATAGAGAGAACATATACGGACGAACAGATCTGTGACTTAAATGAGATTCTATTGAGACCAGATCAGCCGCTGTATCAACATGTGAATAAAAATTCTTCTTATCGCGAAATCGTCAAATTGAAGTAAAATTTGAATTGTTATAGTGAACGACCCAGGTAAGCGGCATGCGGCAGCAATGTTACCAACATGCAAATAATATTTTTTTTTTATATTCATTTAAATATTGAGTTCATTTTAATATGGCAATATTATTAAAAGTGGCCGAGCGGCTATATTGAAGTCAGTTTAAAGCAGTGGTGCCCACAAGCTCTCTATGGAAGAGTAAACACCAATACATTCAAGAAAAAACTATTTTTATTTAATATTTTTTGTTGTAAAAAGCAAAACATTTACAAAAACAAAATTCACACTGATAATCACTGTCGTCAATGTTTACCGGCAAAATATGCGAAAGTGTTGTTGCTTTGCTTTTGTGTGTGCGTAGTGAAGAACGACAAAAAAATATAGAAGACAAAGTTGTTTGTGTATTTTTCATTGCTAGAGCTGAGCGCAGTATTTGTGTTTTTAAGAACACAGCCCTATAAGTAAGCGCTTTTACAAATGCAATTAAGTATCAAGCGCATAGGGCTGGGAACACTTGGTTTAAAGCAGTGGTGGACAAATTTGTTTTGCACTTGTGTTAGTGAGATAATTTGAGAGTCATTCAAAGTACTGTGACAATCAAAACTGACAAACATAGTTTTCAAACCTTTTTCAATGGTTTCATTTTAACATTTGAATTTAAATTAAAAATCATTTCAGTATAAACATTTGAAACTCAATGTTTTATCAATTTGATTTTGAATCATAAATTAATCATAAAACAAATATGTCAGCAATTACTGAAAAATATCAACATTTTAAATTTATTTACAAAAAAAAAAAAAATTTAAGAATTTCGAAAAAATTAATAAATGTGATTTGTTTGTGACAATATTTAATTAAATGTTAACAAAAATTAGTTTTAATAAGTTAAAACGCATGAAATAAAACATGAAAAAGTCAAATAAAAAGAAATAATGAGATTGTCTGATTTGCCCGCACTTTAGAGCCAAACGGAACCAACTAATTCGTCCTTTCAAGAGCCAAACGGAACCAACTAATTCGTCCTTTAAGAAAAATCATAATACAGTAAACCCCGCTTAATTGCCTCACTCAAGTTGCTGTAATTTTTGGGTAATTGAGCGAATATTGTATTAAAGCCGAGACGTTTAATTACCTCATAGAGGTAATTATGCGAAGGCGCTTGAGTACCTCTACGAAGGCATTTATCCAAACGAACTTAAATTAAATCAAAGTCGTAACATACGTCAAAATAAAAATTAACGCAAAAGAAAAACAATTTCATTATCACAAAAATTATACATACATATATAGAAAAAAATAGCAGGAGTACATGCATGTACTCGTATGTATATAATAAAAGCGTATCAGAACGCTAAAAAAAATGAGCAAATTCACAAAAATGTACGCTTTGTGTTTAACAAGTGTCAAATTTATCCACAGAGTTGAGTGAATAGGTAGGCAGTGTTGGGTACATAAATGAAGGGATTTTTAGGGAATTTTTGGATTTGGGATACAATATTTTGGGTAGTTACCCAAATTGAGTACTTAAAAGAAAGTTAATTAACCGTGTATTTTTGTATGAAAATCAGTGAGATAAAAACCGGCATTGAATATAAGGGGTAAATAAACGAAAAATACATTTAAGCGGTGGGTATTTACACAGGGTATACTGTGATTAAATCAAAAGAAAAATTAATTTGCAAAGCAAAAACAAGTTTTTATTTGTATTACACTTCACAATCCACATTCGAAACCAAGTTGAGAATAAATGAATTTCTCAATTTGAAAATAATTTTCTCTTTTTGTTGACAATACTATGTTTTTCAATTTGAACTCAAATCAGTATCAAAGGTTTGTCGTTTGAGAAAACGTTTCATTTCAAATCATTCTCAATTTGAAATCAAACCTTAGTGTTTGTTGGGTGTGTTCAATGCTTTAATGCCTAAACAAACAAAATATGAAAAAATAGAAGGAAGATTTTAATTTACTTTATTTTTGGTTACAAAATTTTTAAAAATTATGTAAATGTATTTAGTTGTCATCAAATATATAAAAATGTGGCTAATTGGACAAATTTTTAGTTCAATTAGCCACGCTCATTTGTCTACATCAGTAGTGCGATTCTCTAACTTTTAACGATTAGATAATCGCAACGTTTATCATCAAATTTCGTCGCTTGCACTAACGATTGAATGATTCTGTAACTTAATTCTAATGATGGTAAACAGCTGTATTTTTCTGTTCATTCATATAAAAATTAGATGGCATCTCTGCCCGAAAAAAGCGAAAACCACAAAAAAGAAAAAAAACAATAAATTTTGCCATAACAATATGATTTTTACTTGTTGTGATTTTAGTTTTTAGGTGACAATAAATATTATTTAATATGTAATAAGATAAGTAAAATAAAATATGTGTCCATGTTTCATTTATTTGTTTATATGTAATAATTTCTATATGTTCAGAATGACCACAACTAAGACTGGTGATAATCAAAATAACTTTTTAAATTCATTAACTGTCAACTCAAAAGAATTGTCCAACTCCCGAAAAACACACTGATTATCCCTTGAAGCGTTCAAACTTGTTTCATCCCTTCCAAGTCCGAATGCCAAACGTTCAATAGCTATTTCAACACAAAACACACTTTACAGGTAAAAGAATTATACTTGCTGAATTCACAAGCTCAGTCGTATCGTGTATCGATGTAAAGAGTGGTTAAATTTCAAGGGCCGATGTTGATTTTGAATAAAACACAAACTATTTAGGAAATTATTGTAATTTTATTTTATTATGATATATTGGTATTACTCAATTATGCTTGAGACAAAATATCGGCCAAATGGGCGCCGCGACCACGGCGGCACACCTCCATCCGATGGTCCAAATTTTCGATGACCCTGAGGCATAATGGAGGTTCTATGCCGTTAATGTGCCAAATTATCTCATCCTTTAGCTGTTGAATTATTGCTGGCTTATCGACGTACACCTTTTCTTTCAAATAACCCCAAAGAAAAAAGTCCAACGGTGTCAAATCACATGATCTTGGCGGCCAATTGACATCGCCATTACGTGAGATAACACGGCCATTGAATTTGTTGCGAAAAAGAACAATTGTTTCGTTAGCTGTGTGGCAAGTGGCACCGTCTTGCTAAAACCACATATCGTCTACATCCATATCTTCCAATTCGGGCCATACAAAGTTCGTTATCATCTCACGATAGCGAACACCATTCACAGTAACTGCCTGACCGGCCTCATTTTGGAAAAAATACGGCCCGATGATGCCGCCAGCACATAAACCGCACCAAACAGTCACTCTTTGTGGGTGCATTGGTTTTTCGACAGTCAATCTTGGATTCTCATTCGCCCAAATGCGGCAATTCTGTTTATTGACGAATCCACTGAGGTGAAAATGTGCCTCATCACTGAAGATGATTTTCTTCGAAAATTGATCATCATTTTAATAATAAGTCTGGATAACTTTAACACGTTGTTGGATTGTGTTGTCCATGGTTCAAATTGAGTAAGTCTGAAATAGAGAAATGTCAAATAAAATTCGGAAAAAACTTGGCGTTTAGGTGTGGTTCACATTCAACATCGGCCCTTGAAATTTAACCACCCGATATTTGGAGAGAAAATTTCAAACACAAAACTTCAAAGCAAAAACAATTTTCAAATATATTTTTTGTGAGTTTAATGTTTGTGTTTGAAATTGTCTCTCCAAATACATCGATACACGATACGACTGAGTTTGTGAAATCAACAACTAAAATTTTTGTTTTTGAAAATGTATTTAATAAATATTTTATGTATTTATTCATGTATTTAATAAATATTTTTATGTATTAAAAATCAGATCATTAGCACTTTATTTCATGGAAGCACAATTAAAAAAATACACTTTAACGATTGAATAAACGGCAAGAAAGTTTTTGTTTTTAAGATATCGGCAATCGGCAGTAAAATTAACAGCTGATTTTGATCGACGGCGAATATCGTTAAAAACATGTTACAGAATAGCAAATTCGATAACATATTGTTATAATTATTTTAACGATTCGATATCGTTATATAAGTTGCAGAATCGCACTACAGATAAACCCAAGCGGTAAATAGAATAGTTGGCTGCCTCCCCTTGCCGCATGTCTCTTATATTGGTCTTCCACTATTACTTTTATTATTTATAATAATTGCGAATATTTATTTTATTGTATTGAATATTTTATAGGCAAATACGCATTTTGGAATCTGGAATATATCAGCGTCATCACCGTCTCTGGGTTAAAAGACGCTTAAATTGTTATTTGTCCAGCAGCTTTCTGGTTCAAGTGGGTTTGGAGTACACCGCTCCTTTGTTCATAATGTTGGCCACTGTTTATATTTTGGTATTGATTTTTATGATTTTGGAAATCTTGTGGAACAAATTTGAAAAGAAATTAATATTGACAAACATTTGCATTCAAAGGGGAAACTAAATTGAATAAAAAGTTGATTAAAAATTACTTCTGCAGTTATAAGCACAGAAATCAAAGTATTTCTTTTGTAGTGACACGCACTCAAAGCACATAAAACGAATAAAAAAATAAATAAATAACACAGTTGTATTGAAAAATCATTCTGAAATATATATTTTATTAAAAGTTGTTTGTTTAAGCCAAGCATTTCTGAAAAAAAAAATTTTTTATATTATTTGAAAAAAGGTCATATTTTAAGACCACCTGGGGCCAGATTCGCAACGATGAATTTTTTACCGGTGAACACTCAAAGTGAAATTCACCAATAGGCGTAGTGTCCTTTTTTCAATAAAAAGCGATTCCGTAAGAATCAATGAATTTTATTGCGCTGAATGCGTTTGTAAGCTGAATCTACTGCCCCGCAAGTTTTCTAATGGAAATCTTAATTTACGTAATATTTTTGTTTATTTTTTCATCTTTAAAATATTTTACAAAACTCAAAACTCACCGCAGATTTTTCAGAAAAAATTATGCCTCATTCACATTCTCAGCACTGCGGCCACAAAAATTAAAAAAAGTGAACACTGAAATTGGTGAACATATAAAAATTCATCGTCACGGAATTTAGCCCTTGGATCAAAATATGTTTTTTAAGCCTATACGCTTGAAAAGTATTGAACCATAATTATATCCATTAAAACAGTATACTTTCAGTCAGCTTTAAATAAAAATTAACTTTCTGTCTACTAAAAGGGTGTTTTTATAGAGGCGTAAAATTTTTAGTTGCCAGCAATTTTTGTAATGGCGGCACTTTTCCCAACTGTTAAGTGATTTATGATGTTTAATTTGGTTTGGCAGTTCAACATGAATAGACAGACTGACGTCTGAACAAAGCAATTTTAAGCTGGTCCTGATTATTTTTGACAAAAAGTACTTTTTAACACGCTTATATTAGCTTCACTCGTAGGTTTGTTTGTAGCTCTCGTAACTTTTTGAAGAATTTGATATCCCGCCATAGAAAAGAGGGTTGCTGGTTATATGCAAAAATTTAAGTTGCCGTATTCCCTCCGGGATTGTTCCAGGAAAGTGAGGGAATTTCGGCGATTCCTGAAGCCCATTTTGGGAATTCTTAAAAAAACTCCGAAAGGGTTCGTTAATTAGTTCGGAACAAGTTCTTCACTTCATTTATTTATTGAATCTTCAAAACATTAAATAGCAATAAGTATTCAAATCTCAATACTAAATAAAAAAAGTTATTTAAGTCCAGCCCATGCTAGACTAAAAGTTTTGTTTTGTACGAATTATATCGGTACAATCACCTATTTAACGGCGGCAAAAGTATCCAAAATTAAGTATGGCCGCCAAAATTAAGTATGTTGCGTTCAAGAGGATTTGGGTGAAGTTCCAGTTTACTGATATACCTTGTGGCATACTTAGAGAACTCGTCAGTTACCAGCGGAACACACAGATCCTTGTGAATTCGAGAGTTTCTTACGTACCATGGAGCTGCAGTAATCGTACGAAGAATTTGGTTTTATCGTCTTTGAATTTTTTCAATATTAGATGTTGAGGCGGTTCCCCATAATTGAATTCCGTAGCGCCATATAGGCTTTAGAATTGCGTTGTATAACAAAAGTTTGCAATCCAGTTTCAATTTCGAATTTCTGCCCATAAGCCAATTTAGTTGCGCTGCTTTTAGTTTCAACTGAGTGACTTTTGCTTGAATATGAGACTTCCACGTTAGCCTATGGTCCAGGTGAATACCAAGGTACTTGACTTCATTGTGCTTCGGAACAGGTAAATTGTTAATTTGGATAGGCACATGTTTATTTACGCAGTGTGAGTACACTTTTGTTCATTAACTTTTATTTTCCAAAGTTTTAACAAATTCTCTAATATTGAAATATATTCCTCCATATTTCGTGAACCTATTTGATGGTTTTCATCTACGCTGCAAAATGCTATGCCATCTGCAAAAATTGAAGTATGGACTCCAGATCTCGTTGGGGTGTCCGAGGCGTAAATCAATATAAAGTAGGCCCTAGATTGCTACTTTGGAGAACTCCTGCTCCGATTGGCTGTGAGAGACTTATAAAGTCACCTTCTCTGATAACAAATTTCCGGCCACGTAAATAGCCTTTCAGATACATGTGAGTGTTTGCAGGCAAGTTAAACTTTATTTTGTGCAGCAATACCTCGTGCCACACTTTATCCAAAGCTTGGGAAATATCAATGAATAGAGCTGAACAATACTTTTTGTCTTCAAAAGTCTGTCTTATGACATTAACTAGTCTATGTGTTTGTTCTATGGTGCCGTGTTTAGCCCGAAAGCCAAATTGATGATTAGGGGTACATCCCACACCATTCAGTATTGGCGTCAACTTCGCCATTTAAAATTTTTCGAACATTTTTGAAATTGTTGGCGGTAGACTTATTGGACTATATGATTCTACTTTAGTAGGATCCTTCCCTGGCTTTGATATCATAGTAATAATAGACACCTTCCACTGTGCAGGATAATACTGAAGCCGTAAAAAAGAGTTAAAAATAAAAAGCAGAACTCTTCTAGCTACACGAGGTAACTTTTCAAGCTTTTTCGTGGAAGGTGTATCTGAACTTTTAACGGGCATTTTGGACCCATTTCTACGAGCAATTATCAGTTGGTTTTTGTCGATTTTTACCAGTTTTTTTTTCTTTTGAAGATTTTCACCGGTTTTTCCCACTTTTTGCCTGGGTTTTTTTTACACGGTGGCTAGTATCTACACTACACAAGTGGCTTCCATTGTATAAGTTGCTTTTTAAAATATATAATTGTCTCTTTTTTAAATTCTACTTTTTAAAAAACGAGCTTTTTCATATGCATTACTCCAGACAACAAACCACCCTGATTCTCACAGCTTGCAGCAAACGGAAACAGAGTTTATAGAATTTAAAAAATAGTTAGAAATTTTGTTGTAGTTGAACACACAGGTACACAAAATAAATTATGTGGCAGTGTGTATGTATGTGTGTGAGTATGTAATCTTTGGCACAAAAACAGTCCGCTAATCTAGTGGATGTTTATGTAGGATTATATTTTTGTTTGTGTTAGATAATGGGAAGTAAACTTAAAGTGGCGCAAGAGTAAATTAGCTCAAGCGACTAAACGAAATTTAAAGACCTAAACAGTGTTTTATACGAGTAAGATTAGGAATTTAATCTCAAATCTGGATTGTTCATTGAATAATATAAATTTTAGGAATGCAAACTTGCCAATTGGGATTGTGGCTCGCAAGAAATCTGGCTACTCTGGGCATAAATGTTGTTTTCCAAAAATCTACTACTCTTTAACAATTATTTATTAAAACCAAAACAGCTGTTTAAATTTATAAAATACTTATTAATTGTTGTTTTTGTAGGAAAACCTTGTTTTAACTATTTCAAATTGAACAAAGCTGTTCTATTTTTCTTGTAAATTTTTAGTGTTCGCTTGTATTGGTTAAATGAAACGAAAGTGTAAAAACTCATTTGCATTCTTGCACAACGACTTAATAACAATTTTATGGGCAGGAGCCAAAAATGAAAAAAGTTAACATTCAATTAAAATGCATTTAGAAATACTTTTTGAGGTCAGGGTTTATCTTTGGTTTACAGAAATTTTTATGGTTAAATTTAATGAGGGAAGAAGATTGCTTCTTAACAAAATAATTTTGTATATACATATATAACACGAGTACATTTGTTTTGTACTTGGTGGAGCAGAGCTACCTCTGTGGTCGGGCATAATAAATTCTTGAACAAGCTGAACCTTCCACGAGTATATGTTCAATGTGGCCAAACTCCTTTGAACGGACCTCCGCGATAGCCCCAGTTGTGCCAAACGTCTTCTTGTTGATGTTTCGGGACTTTTCTGTACACTATCCGTAATACTTTGCAGTGTGGACTGTACATGATCTTCTTTTACATGGAAGGTGTGTTACTGTACCATGTTGTCAAAAACTTGCAACCAGGGGCTTTTTTGTAGGTGCTGAAGGTCCATAAAATTAAAATATATTGATCGCTGTTCTGTTGTATAGTGTTCCATGCAAAATTCCCTAAGTCTTCTTCCCAAAGTTCTGAAATAATAATAAAAAAATATAGATAAACTAAAAAAGCTATTTAACATTCAAACCATAAAGGTAGTTCTGCGCCACCCTGTATAAAACGTGCGATAAAAATTAACCAATACGCATTAAAAACTTAAAGGCGTAACCATAATGTGCTTAGATTGGCTTAAGCGTTACTCTGTTCTATCGTTACTACAATGGATTTTGTTCTGACGAGATTAGGGATCTTGTTCCCGAAACTCGCACATTTTTACGTAGCACGCGCTCATCGTCTAAAGCTCATCCATTTGTGGTTGATTGCCCGGGGAATCACACTACGCATTACAGAGAGAATTCGTTTTTCAGCCGTACGCTTCGTCTGTGGAATAAGTTGCCTGCAGACGTGTTTCCTGTCTGTTATAAGGTTGGAAAGTTCAAGTCAAATGTTAACAAACCCTACTCCCTCTTTCCCCCTCCTCACAACGTATTTTCCTAGTTCTGGTACAATGCACTGCATATGTAGGGGTCATCCCCTGAGTACTGGTCCAATATAAAAAAAAAACTTTTGCCAAAATTAAACGAAAAGCCTGTCAAATGCATATGTTATTCCCTCGATTTGCTCACCACCACGATTTTCAATAACAGAAAGCGAATATTCAAATTTTTTCAAATCATTTGGTCCTCGATTCTTAGCGGCAGGTGACTATAACGCTAAGAACAGTTTTCGGGGATCACGATTAATTTCCCTGAAAGTCTGCGTGCTTTTTGACAGTGTTTCAAAAATGGGCTTAGATGTGGTTTCAGGCGCACACCCCACTTATTGGCAGTCAGGCCGACGAAAGATCCCAGATGTTATAGATTTTGGAGTTGCGAAAAAATTTCCTTTAGAGTGGATGCAAGTAGAGCCTTCACTAGATTTGTCATCAGATCACTCACCCCGTTGACCGTCAATAGAGTGAATTGGCTAAAATACAAAAAATTTTGGAGTACACATCGTACTGAAAATATCGCCTTGAGAAGGCCTGAGGATATTGATGTGTCAATTAACGATTTTTCTGAAAACCTCAAACTGAAATGAAAATAATAGAACTTATTCGTCTGAAATTGAGCAACTTCTGTCAGAAAAAAGAAGAGTCAGAAGAGAGTGGCAACTTCGCAGGTCTCCCCAGCTTAAAACTAGGCTACGGGAATGCATAACTCAGCTAAGAAATTTACTTGCAGTCCATAGAATGGCTTCCCTTAAAATATATTTGAAAAGCCTTGATGGTACCCCTCAATCTGATTATTCCTTGTGGAAAGCGACAAAAGGTTTAAGAAGACCCGTAATAGGTAAGCCACCTTTGCGAACTTCAACTGGCGACTGCGCAAGAAGCGATTCTGAAAAGTGGATGATGTATGTCGATCATTTGAGAAACGTTTTTATTACAAATGATTTAGCGAATAATAGAGCGGAATTACCACCATATTTTGTTAGACCTCCTGTGTCTTTGAGATTTACAGCCAGTTCGTCGATGTCGAAAGAAAATTGATTTGGGTTATTTCTAACTTTATTCTATGCGAACGATGTGTCAAAATTCAATTAAAATTCATAAGTTCATGCGAACGAACAATAGTGACATAGACAAACCCAAAATTTATTCGAATGTGAGTGACTAGCTTTCTTTCGCATACATTTTCATTCAATATCGTCGATCAGGCTGTTAATTTTCAAGATATCGAAAACGTTATCTGTAATACAAACTCCAGGAAAGCTCCAGGCATTGATCAAATTACTGGTAAAATGCTTCAACAGTTACCTCGTGTAGCTGGAAGGGTTTTACTTTTTATTTTTGGCGCTATTTTACGCCTTGCGCATTATCCTACAGAGTGGAAGGTCTCAATGATTACCATGATTCCCAAGCCAGGGAAGGATCTGACTAAAGTAGAAGAATCATATAGACCAATAAGTCTTTTACCAACAATTTCTAAACTATTTGAAAAATTGTTAATGTCAAAGTTGAGTCCAATATTGAACAATGTGGGATGCATCCCTGATCATCAATTTGGTTTTTGGGCTAAACATAGCACTATAGAACAAACGTACAGACTAGTCAATGTCATAAGACAGACTTTTGAAGACAAAAAGTATTGTTCAGCTTTATTCATTGATATTTCCCAAGCTTTTGATAAAGTGTGGCACGACGGCTTGATGCACAAAATAAAGTTAAACTTGCCTGTAAATACTCACAAGCTTCTGGAAAGCTACTTATATGGGCGGAAGTCTTTTATCAGAGAAGGCAACTTTATAAGCCCAACTCAGCCAATCAAGGCAGGAGTTCCGCAAGGCAGCATACTGGGGCCTACTTTATAGTTGATTTACGCCTCTGACATGCCAACGACATCCGGAATCCACACTTCAACTTTTGCAGATGACACAGCATTCTGCAGCGTCCATGAAAGCCATAAATTAGCTTCGCGAAATTTGCAGGAGTGTATTTCAGTATTAGAGAAATGCTTAAAACTATGGAAAATCAAAGTTAATGAACAGAAATTTACTCATGTCACATTCACACTGTGTAAGCAAACATGTCCGCCTATCCAAATTAACAATTCACCTATTTCGCAGCAAAATGAAGTTAAGTACCTTGGTATTCATCTGGACCGTAGGTTAACGTGGAAGTCTCACATTGATGGGAAAGTTACTCAGTTGAAGGTAAAAGCAGCGCAACTAAATTGGCTCATCGGCAGAAATTCGACATTGAAGTCGGATTGCAAACTATTGTTTTACAACGCAATTCTAAAGCCTATATGGTGCTATGGAATTCAATTGTGGGGTACCGCCTCTGCATCTAACATTGAGAAAATTCAAAAGCGCCAGAATAAAATTCTCCGTATAATTACTGCAGATCCATGGTATGTTAAAAACTCTCGAATTCACAAAGATCTAGGTGTACCCTTAGTGAAAGATGAATTTTCAAAATACGCGATAAGGTACATTAACAGTCTTCATGGACACTGATGAATGCTGTATCATCTGCAAAAGTTGAAGTGTGAATTTTGCAACTCGTTGGCATGTCTGAAGCATAAATCAAATATAAAGTTGGGCCCAATATGCTACCCTGGGGAACTCCAGCTTCGATTGGCTGAGCCGAGCTTTTGAAATCACCTTCCTTAACGACGAATTTCCGGTCATATAAGTAGCTCTCTAACAGCTTGTGCGTGTTTGCAGGCAAGTTTAATTTTATTTTATGGGTTAAGCCTTTGTGCCACACTTTGTCAAAAGCTTTGGAAACGTCAATAAATAGAGCTGAGCAATATTTTTTATCTTCGAACGCATTTCTGATAACATTCACCAGCCTGTGTGTCTGTTCTATGGTGCTATGCTTAGCCCTAAAACCGAATTGATGGTTAGGAATACATCCTACTTCATTCAAGATTGGAGTCAACCTCGTCATTAGCAATTTCTCGAACAGTTTTGAAATTGTTGGCAAAAGACTTATCGGCCTATATGACTCAACTTTTGTAGGATCCTTTCCTGGTTTGGGTATCATAGTAATGACAGACACCTTCCACTCAGTAGGAAAATACTCGAGACGTAAAATAGCATTAAAAATAAAAAGGACGAGTCTTCTAGCTACTCGGGGTAACTGCACAAGCATTTTGTTGGTAATTTTATCAATACCTGGAGCTTTTCTCGGGTTTAAGTTATTAATAGCATTATCGACATCTTGAAAACGAAGTCTAAAAGGTACGGGAGGTCTAACTGCATATGGCGGCATATCAGCATATCATTCAGTCCGTCAATGGCAAACACGCTTCTCAAGTGGTTAGCGTACAGCATTCCCTTTTCGAAGTCACTTCTAGCCCAGACCCCAGTCGGAGTACGCAAGGGTGGCTTAGATCTAACGGGTCTCTTTAACCCTTTTGCTGCTTTCCACAAAGGACTTCTAACACTGAAAAAATTCAAAGGCGACACAATCAAATTCTTGGGACGATTTCTGCAGCTCCATGGTGCGTAAAAAAATCACGAGTTCATAAAGATGCGTCTCTTGTAAAAGACGAATTCTCTAAGTATGCGACAAGGTATATCAGTAAACTGAAACTTCACCCAAATCCCCTTGCTCGCAATATACTTAATTTTGAAGGCCACTCTCGGTTGAGAAGGAGGGATACCCTTGCCACCATCAGAACGTTAAACAGGTGAATTTACCGATATTGGCCGCGAAAAATAAAACATTTTTGTCTAGCATTGGCTGGAATTAATTAATCATATGTATTTAGTATTAAGATTTGAATACTTATTGTAAGTTCACTTTGTGAAGATTCAATAAATAAATGAATGAAAAAAATGCCTATGTGTATCTAAAACGACTTTTAGTTGGCCATGGTGTACTTACATATATGATCTTGATGCAAGGCAGCTTTATACAGGTAGTGGCAGAATTACAATAAATACAACACCAACAAACATCAACATGTATTTTGTTGGTAGAATTTACGAATAGTTGTCAAAATTTTGACAACTTTGTCATTATATGCTATTATATATAATGGCAGCAACATATGCAAAAATATGCATTTAACCCAAAAATATGCGCTAGCAAATCGATGCCTTTTGACTGCTAACTTAGTGATTCACAAAAATATACACTCTGTACGAATATCAGACTGACGGCAATATATTTGCATTTGTTAAAAATTCTGACCTTGGTAAGCACTTAAGAAATTCTAAAGTTGCAATTTCAGAAACACATGCAACCATTTCTTTTGCTGCTAATTGCTGCTTATTTTAGACTTAGGGCAACAAATGTGTATTTGTAAAAAATTCTCGTCTTGGGAATCACTTAAGGAATGCTAAATATGTAATAGTAGCAACATATGCAAAAATATGCATTTATAGCAAAAACATGCACTAACAAATCGATGCTGTTAGATAATTTTTTATTATTCGTAATGATATTCAGTTTAAGTTGATCTCAGGCTGACAGCAACAAATATCCATTAGCATAAAAATTCGGGCTTTTGTAATCACTTAAGAAATGACATATGTACAATATCAGCAACATGTGCAATATATGCATTTAATCGAAAAATATGCGCTAACAAATCGATGCCATTGTACCACGAATTTATTGATTCGCAAAAATATTCAATCTATGTTAATGTCACACTGTTTGCAAAATATTTGCATTTGTTAAAATTGTAAGCCCTGTTATAAGCTCTAAAGAAATGCTAAATATGCAATATCAGCAGCATATGCAAAATTTAGCATTTATGCCGAAAACATGCATGTACGAGTATAAGTAATATACGCTAAAAAATCTAAAGATTGTTAAAATTATTTTGAAAAGTATTATTAATGTTAAATTATTAAAAATTTTGCAGCTTAAGATCTTTTGTTGTTTTTTTTTTTTTTTTATAAAAAAGTAACGTATTTTTTATTTGTTTCGATATTTCTCTAACAGTTTGTTAGCATCGTCAGGAAAATTAAAATGTTATAAAAATTTTTGTTTGAAAAAATGTTGTCAAAAAATTCTTATATACAAAAAATTCAAACACAAAGAGAAATTCTTAGCAATATTTTCAAATTAAAAAATAACAATTAAGTTTTTTGTTCGCTATTTTTAGCTTCTACCATTTATACCAATAAAAATTATAAATAGCTTGTTTTCTATGTTTCCCAGCTATCTATATGTCGACATTTCATAGGAACTACCCTAATCATCAGTAGACTTTGGAAATTTTTGAAAGATATTCTCAAACATTCAACTTTATATCCCAGCAATATAAATAAATTGTTGAGAATTTAAAAGAAAAATGCTCTAATAATACCTGTCAAAACACAAAAAACAAGCCTTTTCATTTATTCACCTCTCTAACATTTCTTTACACCTTTCAAACAAATGAACAACCGTTGGTTGCTACGATTTGCTTTTTGAAAGTATCGAAAAGCAGAGAACAAAAATTCAAACAATTAAGTTTTTTGTTCGCTATTTTTAGCTTCTACCATTTATACCAATAAAAATTATAAATAGCTTGTTTTCTATGTTTCCCAGCTATCTATATGTCGACATTTCATAGGAACTACCCTAATCATCAGTAGACTTTGAAAATTTTTGAAAGATATTCTCAAACATTCAACTTTATATCCCAGCAATATAAATAAATTGTTGAGAATTTAAAAGAAAAATGCTCTAATAATACCTGTCAAAACACAAAAAACAAGCCTTTTCATTTATTCACCTCTCTAACATTTCTTTACACCTTTCAAACAAATGAACAACCGTTGGTTGCTACGATTTGCTTTTTGAAAGTATCGAAAAGCAGAGAACAAAAATTCAAACAATTAAGTTTTTTGTTCGCTATTTTTAGCTTCTACCATTTATACCAATAAAGTCTACTGATGATTAGGGTAGTTCCTATGAAATGTCGACATATAGATAGCTGGGAAACATAGAAAACAAGCTATTTATAATTTTTATTGGTATAAATGGTAGAAGCTAAAAATAGCGAACAAAAAACTTAATTGTTTGAATTTTTGTTCTCTGCTTTTCGATACTTTCAAAAAGCAAATCGTAGCAACCAACGGTTGTTCATTTGTTTGAAAGGTGTAAAGAAATGTTAGAGAGGTGAATAAATGAAAAGGCTTGTTTTTTGTGTTTTGACAGGTATTATTAGAGCATTTTTCTTTTAAATTCTCAACAATTTATTTATATTGCTGGGATATAAAGTTGAATGTTTGAGAATATCTTTCAAAAATTTCCAAAGTCTACTGATGATTAGGGTAGTTCCTATGAAATGTCGACATATAGATAGCTGGGAAACATAGAAAACAAGCTATTTATAATTTTTATTGATTAAAAAATAACATAAAACAAAATTAAAATTTTTCTGCAACCAAGATAAGCCCTGTTAACGATTATATGTTGCTCCTCAACTTTAAACAAATTAACATGGAACATGTTGCTCACAGAATAACATGAACAAGTTTTACATAACTTAATAATATCTTAACAATAAAACCCTCTATATACATTCAACGTATTAATTTTTTGCTAACTAAATGTCTATAGCTATGTGCTAAATTATCAGTATCTAATTTAAAATTAATTCTCTGTTCTACAGGTGTACTAATAATCCCTAACATTTCTAACATATAACGTTTCTTATAATTACATTCTGTGTTTATTATTGAAACATTTTCAAAATGAGGATAGTGATTTAATTCAAAGCAATGAGATGATAATGCTGTCTTTTGGGAATTAATATGCCTATATTTTTGGTCTGATTTATGTCCCGCTATTCTTGTCCTTAATTTGTTTTTTGTTGTCCCTATGTATACTTTATTACAATTCTCCTGATCATTTCCCTTACATGGAATTTTATAAACAATATTAGCAACATCTAATTTATTATTTCTATCCTTAGTCTTACTAAATAATGTATCTAATCCTATGAGCCATTCTATATTTTACCTTGTTATATATATTAGATCTTGATAATCTCTCTGTTAAACCTGGTATATATGTCAATGGTTTATAAACTTTCGGTTCTGTTAAGCTAACTACATTATGCGTATTACTATTTTTAAACTGACTCACAAATTTTGTAGTTAGTGCAGTTGGAAAATCGTTCTCTTCTAGCAAATTTCCGATTTTAATTATGTTCTTTCTATGGTACTCCTCATCACTTATTGTAAGTACTCTTTCAACAAAATTTCTAGCTCTGTTAATAATTATATTCCTACTATGCTTTGAAAAGTAATTTATTATTCTACCTGAAGCTGTTGGCTTTTGATACCAATCCATAACTAGCTTATTATTCCTCCTAATTATCATTGTTTCTAAATATGGAAGCCGTGAATTATTTTCCCTTTCCATAGTAAATTTAATATTAGAATTAAAGTCATTCAAAGTCAAAAACATGTCATCAATTGCTATGTCAGGAAGAATGCAAAACAAATCATCTACATATTTAGTCATTAATCTCGGTTTGATGTTCAATTTATCTATAGAACTGTCCAATAACTTTTCCATTATAATCCGCAATAATTGGGGATGCTAGAGATCCCATTGGGAGTCCATTTAGTTGTCCATATATCTTTCCATTATGCTGAAAATACCTGTTATCTTCTATACAAAATTTCAGAACCCGTAAAAATAAACTCTTTTCCATTCTTGTATGTTGGGTTATTAATCCCCACTCATCTTCTATTGTACTCATTGCCAAATCTACCGGTATACTCGGAAATAGTGATACTGCATCGAAAGAAATTAGTCTTTCATTAGTATTTATACTTTGGCCCTTTATTCTCTCCTTAAACTGCATAGAATTTTTAATATTATATCTTGAATTCTCAGTAATCTTCTTAAGAATTTTTACTATATATTTACAAAGTTCATAAGATAGAGAATTAATGAACGAACAAATTGGTCTTAATGGATAATCTGTCTTGTGAATCTTTGTTTTTAATCGTCTTCTTATCACCTTCTGTTATCGCTTGTAACAAACAAAAATAATCATATTTCCGCCTTTTTTTCTAAACCGCATGACTTTGCCCCTAAATACACCCATTTTCAAAAGGCACGCGTTTCGACTTTCTGAATTCTTTCAATAACAAACAATTAAAAACAATTGGCACTTTAAAGGCAGCGGGCCTTTTTTGTATCTTTTAGGCCTTACAACAAATAATATTTGTTTGGCTTTTTAATTTCTTTAAATTGATGTCACTTAAAACCAACAAATAATAAAATCAATCAAAATGCAGAATTTGCGCAAATTGCCAAATGACAAAAACAATAAATGCAAGTAAATTCTATATTGCAGTAGAACGCAACACGAACTTGATTGTTTAAACAAATTAAAAGGAAAAGTTTGCACATTCAAAACGCGTCATTGTGTTAATTTGTTATAAAAAGAAATAAAAAATAAAATTAATAAAAAATAAACCTTTATAAATAGAAATAAAATGTTTCCTAGTTGAAGTCGAAGAAAGGTTCGATGAATTAAGTTTTTATGAATGGAGAAAAGTTCCTCCGGAGCAGTTTAGAAAGGGGAGTGTTTTATATATGTAGCAGCAGGTAACTTTTTTTTTATTGTTTTAATCAATTTCAATGCTTTTTAATAGCAACAAAAATAAATTATTTGCGTCAGTTTGCAGCACGTTCTGTAACCGCATAATTTTTATAAACAGCCTGAATTGATTAAATATAGAAAAAAAAAAAAAAAAATAAATAAATAAATCATAAACTTTTCCATTTCAGAATTGAAAAAAAGAAACCTTACGCGGCTTTCACACACGAAAAGTTTACTTTGCAAAGTCTGGAGAGTTTAATGGGGCAAGGCAAAAGACAGCGGCCCTATTTTCTTTTGCTTTACCACCGTCAACCTTTAAGACTTGGCAAAGTAAATTTCTCGTTGTGTGCAAGCGGTATAAGAAAATAATATATGCAAAAAATTTTTAAAGTAGGGGAACCACTGTTATTCTATATCAAGATCAGATTTTAAGCTTTTGTATAGCTTTTTAGGCGTATATACCAATTCCATAAGAGCAAGATCAGGAGGCTAATTCTGTCATTCGTGATTGAAAGTACTATCGAGTAGAAAATAATTTCGATATTGTGTAAATTTCTAATGATGTGGCTCGTTACGTAACGAGTCCAGTTATCACTTCAGTGTTGCAAAAAACTGACAAAATATGTTTTATAACACCGGCGAAAATTGTCAACAAAAATCATATGTTTTGACAAAACAAGTTAAAAGGTGTGTTCCACGAGATCTCGGACTAGTTCGGACTAATGATAGTGAAAAGCAAATTACTCTCTAAATTTGGAAAGTTTACCCAAAACTGCTGGAACGCAAAAAACCACAATTATACATCTTGCAATAGTAGTGCTGTTTACTTTTTAGATTGAAGTATATTTTAGTGATTTTAGACGCTTAAAACGCCTTACATCATATAAACAAAAGATTTGCATTATTATCAACAGCTGTAAAATTAAAAGCAATGTAAAATTTTCAATAGATATTTGTAGTATACATTTATAAAATGAAAAGCCAAATAACAATTGCATGTTGTGTTTACAATCCCTTTTGCTTTTTACTAATTCTTAAACAAAAACTTGTTTCCAATTTGCAAATTTTCAGTTTCATATGTACATATGTAAACATAAAACAGCTGATTACTCAATTCTAGACCGAGCTTACCCAAAGAAAAAGTTCGGGCTAATTTGTACAGGAAATGAAAAACATTACTCTCTCATTTTCTCTCAAAATTGCACAAAAATTGTTACGTGGAACGCTTTTGGACTACTTTGGACTAGTTCGGACTGTTTTGTTATTCACGTGGAACACACCTAAAATTTACGACTCCGACGAAACGGGTTACGGTAAGGAAAAAAATTAGGGGAAATGCAGATCCTTTAAAATTTCCAAACAACTAGTCAATATTTTGTTCAAATACATCCACAAAATAAAGAATGTTTATTTCATAGTTTCAAGAGACGATTTAGACTCACAAAGGAAGTGATTAACTATTTGTTTGGCCAATTAAATTTTGAGGCACAACTTTCCACCGCAGTTCCACCAAAAATTTAATTGGCAGCCACACTTGCGCTTTTGGCTGCAGGAGGACTCCAACACTCCGTTGGAAATTTCTTTTTAATGGGGATTAGCCAAAGTACTGTGTGTAAAATTACAAAGCTGTGTGCCAAATCACATCTTTAATTGGTGGACCAGAAGCGTTCAACTTCAGAGCAAGCTTTTGCCGCAATTGGTTGGCTTTATATTTCCCTTGCGCAATATTGGGTAATACACCTTTTGCCAAGTCGGTATGTACTGCCATAAAATTGGCCAAAATTTCTTTTTGTGTAAAATTTATTTTCGTTCACAGTGTTCACTTTTCATTAAAAAGCGATTCCGTTAGAAACAATAAATTTTATTGCGCTGAATTATATGCTGATTTGTTAAATTAACTGGGTCACACAAGTTGTCTAGCAGATAATAGTTGTGTTCGACGTCGTTACCGCGGGAAACCGCGGGCACCCAATTTGCACGAAAAGTGTTTCTTGTGTTAAAAATTGTGCAAATTGGGTAAATGAGAAAGCTTCTGAGAGAGTAATTTGTGTGTTAAAAATTGTGCAAATTGGGTAAATGAGAAAGCTTCTGAGAGAGTAATTTGTGTTTCTCATTTTACCAGACTTTACCCGTACTTTTTTTCCGTGCAAAATGGTAAGATTCTTAAATCATGTAATCAGCTGTTTGTTATTTATGAAAATAAAATATCAAAGTGCAAATCATAAAATAACATATTTGAAAATATAACAATACGTCATATTTAAATAAGTTATATTTAAATAAATTATTATACGTTTTTATCTAGCTCAAAATATTTAAATAAATTGGCAAAAATATTTGCTTGAATTACAACAGAGCTGTTAACTCAGCGCTTTTCACACTTTATTAGTGTTTTTTAAAAATCGCAGAAAGAATTTTAAATCAATGCACGATGCTTTTATTTCATTTTTAGAGCATTTTCTTTTAATAGGATTCAAACAATCTGTATTGTTAGCTACATATTCAAAAAAACTTTGTTTATATATATTTTTGCATTTTGTTTTGGCTTTTCAATAAATTGTTGCTGGAACTAATCTCGATTTATTGTACGAAAATTTTACAAATTTTATTTGACATCAATATTTTGCTAAATAAAAAAATTAATGTTATATGAAATTTGTTAAAATCACATTATTTTAGTGATCAAAATACTACCCATTAGTTACATTTTGAACATAAGCTATACTAAAAAAAATAAAATTTTCCGCATAAACAGTCAGTTAATAACTTAAGCTACGTACACACGGTTGTCAGATCTTACAATATTGCCAGTAAAATTGTCTGAAAATGTTTTACAATCGTATGAACTGCCAATTTTCAACTTACAACGTTGCCAGAAAAACCATTGTCAATCAATTGTAAGACGAGAATGTTGTTAGGCATCTGACAATCGTGAGAACACTCTTCGTCGGCATTGCCAGATAATTGGCTGGTATTGTAAGCTCATTTTTAATTGTCAGATGTATAAAATTAATGCACCTGACAATGGCATCATTGTCAGAAAAAAGTTTGAGTGGCAACACTGCCAAACAGATGGTTGTTGATATACATAAGTGACAATGCCTTACAACACGTCTGGCAATTTTTTTCATCTAACAATCTGACAACCGTGTAAACTGACAATTTTTGTTGTCAGATGAATTATTTGTCAGACCATAGTCTGACAATAAATTTGTAAGATTTTCTTACGATCGTCTGAACACACAATTTACTTCTGCGGTACAATTTTTCATTGTCACTACATTGTCAGCATGTTGCCAGATCTTACAATATTGTAACATCTGACAACCGTGTGTGCATAGCTTTACAAACAGTTTTTATTTGCTAGTAGGCTATACATAAACGTAATAATTGAAAGCTCATTTACTTTTTAAATCGAACAAAATTCGAAAAATAACTAAGTGATAATTAGTTATTTTTCTTATAAATGTAAAAAGTTAAATTTTTTTTTGCTAAAGTTCGTTAATTTTATATAATAATAAACATTTTCAACTACGTAAAAGTACGCGTTTTTATTAGATTTCAGTGCATTATAAAATTTAGAAGTTGAGAATATTGAATTTTAAAATTGTATAAATAAACAACAGCTGTTTTTGTTCTCATATTTAATTTCGGGCTCGAAATGTGGTTTTTTGTGTTCCAGCAATTTTTGGCTAAATTGTTGTTTTCTGAGAGTATTTTTGGATTACTCTCACTTTACCGGACTTTACCCGGAATTTCCTCGAACAAAGCTAATTTTAATATTCATACATAATAATTTTTTTATTTTTTTCAACTTCAAAATATTTAACAAAAAACCAAAATTCACAGAAGATTTTTGAGTGAAAAAATTATTATTAACTGCCACTTTCTCTATTTCTAATAAATATTTTCATTCGCATAAATACATTTAAAACAAAAACAAATTTTCAAATTTTGTTTTTGGTTTCAAATGTTTTTATGCGAATGAAAATTTTTATTCGAAATAGTGGAAGTAGCAGTAAGTGTACACTTTGATTGTCAAAATTATTCATTCTCACCATTGCGGACATAAAAATCAAAAGTGAACACTGAAATTAGTGAACTTTGCGGAATTTGGCCCCTGGCCTGAAATAAAAAATTGTTTATACATTTAATTTTATATTCAAAACAAATTTTGAACTTACATTTCTTTTGTGTTTTTCTGTTTGGCGGGTTTTCGATAGTACTTTTGCTTACGAGTAAAATGCCGCACGGTTGTATTCGAATGGCTACTCGCTATCGAATGACATCATTAAAAATTTCGATATTTTTTACTCGATATCGAATGAGATAATCCCAAAAGTGTAAAAACTCGCACTTTCGAGTAAAAATGACAGAATTAGCCCCCAGATAGGGCAATTCTAATTGCCCAAATTTTTCACATTCTTCTTTTGAACTCGATTTTATGTTCACACACAAAAACTGGTTTCGACAGTTGGGTTTTCCCCAGTTTAATTTTTTACAATTTAAATTGTACAGGCGGACACCGTGAAGGTATACTACTCGCACTAATTCCATTGTAATTGTGGCATTTAAAAGTTCCCATCATATCACGATATCGCTTCCCATTCCCAGTTACCGTTACGCCATCTTTATGACCAAAGTAGTAAGGTCCAATGATTCCTTCTGACCAAATTGAATACCAGACTGTCACTTTTAATGGATACAAGGGTGACCGATGCATAATTTTTAAATGGCTTTCCCATTGTCCAGAACCGAATATTCTGGTTATTTACATATCCATTCAAATGAAAATGTGCCTCGTCACTCTTTATGATTTTTTCATGAAAATCGTATTTTGTCACGAGCGAGCCGTAACATCCTACTGGTCATTTTTCACTTTCTTGAGCAGCAGTAATGTTTTCAGCAGATCTTACTGTACGTTGTGGCCCTTGCGCCTATCATTACACGTTCTCTTTCTTCGAAATCATTCACTACATGATAAATAATGCGTTGTGTGGGCACGTTGTGTCTCCCAAAAATTTCACGTAACTTTCTTATCGTCACAGTAATCGGTGATAGATTTAGATAAAATGTTTTGTCCCCCATTTTTAGTGTACTCAATTATTTTTCGTGTCTTCTTTGATCAAGAGTTATTGATCACGGTAATTATTGTTATAATTAAAAATCAAAATATTCTTGGCCTTAGCCAGATTGAACTGGAGATAGACGAATGATACCAACCCATCATATAATATTAGAAATGTTTTAACGATTAAAACACGTTGGTTTATCGAATATATTTCCATAATTAATTTGCACGTATCGTCTTCACGGCTGCCAAATATGACCTGTCAAGACTAATGTTTACCAAAATGGCGGTAAAACAAAATAGTTTAATTTCCCGGTGGGCACCCTGTATATACACATACGCATTCATACATAAGAAAAAAGTGTGGAATTGCTGAGTACCGGCAATTATTTTTCGCTTCTTATTCGCCTTTCCAAAAGCCTTTATAAAGTCAAGAATTCCCATTTAAAACTGCCTTGCCTGACCTGGCGCTTATCAGTTATTTCACCCAAATAGTGTCCTAATCACGTTTGTTATTTATGAAAAGATAAAGTTTTTAATTCAAAGAAAAATTTGTTACATTATAAATTTAGACACAAATAAGCTTAAGATAAGCATGTTAAAAACTAAGCTATTTAAAGAAATAAGCTCGTAAATTGAGGAGTAGGTAAAATCTTGGATATGTTCCTAAACAAACTGCAAAATTCAATATTCATATGATTTGATGTTTTTTATGTTTATTTGTTTTAATAAGTTTTTTATTAAACCATCTTTATAATAACTATAATTTAAAAAACTAAAAAACACACTTCGATATCAAACTAATTATCCATATAACTGTCTGAGTTTTTTTTTTTTGGAATTCCTGAAACCGGTTTTAGAAATCGGCAAAATCCTCCACTTCCCCAGAAACATTATGGCAATTTCAATTTTCGCACTAAATCGAATAACCGTTAATAGTTCAGATACGCGTTCCACGGCCAAAACGCACACTGAATATGAAAAACCGGTTCCGATTCCTTTAGCGAAGCGGCTCCGAGTGTTTTAGGAATTCCCAAAATCGGCTTCAAGAAACGTCAAAATTTCCCCCGACTTCCTCAGTAGCAATACGGCAACTTTGATTTTTGCACTAAAGCGATTGGCCGTTTATAGTTCAGATGCATATTCCACGGCAAAAACATGCACCGAATATAAAAACCGCTTCCAAACCCATTAGCGAAGTGGTTCCGTGTTTTTAGGGAATTCTCAAATTTTGTACGGACCGCTGCCTTAGATATTCGTAGATATACTCGTACATACATAAGAACAGTTATTGGTTTATTATAAATAGCTGTTAAGAACACTTTATAATCAGTCTTAAGATTAACTTAAATACGTGTCCCTTAAACACCACATTAGTTTTAGGAAAAAACAAAAATAGTTTTTGACATCAAACAGTTAATTATGACAAAGATATGATAATTGATTCTTTTAGGAATACAAAACAAAAATAAGAAATTTAAAGCCAAAATTGAATTCACTCAAATTTCTTTACAAAATATTGCGGAAAGTCATGAAAATTTTGATAAAACGGGCACAAATGTGTATCAACACTGGCGGCAGCCAGTTGGCTGATATCGAATTAACATAAAAAATTGTAGATTTCCAACCCTCAAAATATTTTTTTTGTTATTTAGTAAAAAAAGCTGTTCAAAAAAGAAATTGGGCGATTAATTTTGCGTCATCTTTGGTGCGTTGATTTTAGCAAATATAACTGCCCGTCTACATTAGATATAAAAAGATGTTAAGATATCCTGTTAAGGCCCTGATTTACTATCCTACATGATCGTACGATTCATTCACAGGAAAATGTTTTAAAAGTCTGGCCGACTTTACAAAATCGCTTCCAAATGGCGTTGTAGTCCACACAATAATTTATATAAAGAAGAGAATTATTAAAAACTTTTATTACCATAATAATTTTACATTATTTAAATTTAACACACTGATCGCGCAGAAACCATTATGCTATGAAAAATTTCATAAAATTCTTTAAACCGCACGATAACTCTGCCACACAGTTGCATTGTTAGTTCTTATTCAGCCCACATGTTTTATTAAAGGCCCAATCAGACTATTATACAAGTATAAATACTTTCATTAGATTTTGTGAGATAAAAGTCTAAACACATTTCTTGCGACTGTCAAAAAGTCTAACGTAAATTAGATTTTGCATTCACACCATCACACTTGATATAAACCAACATATAGGGTGTTTTTTTAAGCTAGATAGAACTTTAAATTGTAAAAAGTAACACAAAAAATTAAATTTTGATGAAACATTTTTTTTATTTGTTTCAGTATACTCTGACAAATCATCATGAATAGACTCACGCTTGAACAACGCTACGAAATTATCCAAATTTACTTTGAAAATCAGTCGTCGATTCGCGCAACTTATAGACGCAAAATTGTGTTCAGCGATGAGGCGCATTTTTGGCTTAACGGGTTTGTTAATAAGCAAAATTGCCGCATATGGAGTGAGACCAATCCACAAGAGACCCTACAGACTCCATTACATCCAGAAAAATGCACTGTTTGGTGCGGTTTTCATGCTGGTGGCATCATCGGACCTTATTTCTTCAAAAATGAGGCCGGAGCTCGCGTTACGGTCAATGGAGATCGTTACCGCACCATGATCAATGATTTTTTGTTTGAAAATATGGATGACATTGATCCGGAGGAGATGTGGTTTCAACAGGATGGCGCTACGTGCCATACGGCGAACGCAACCATCGACTTACTGAAATCAAAATTTGGCGATAAGTTGATTTCGAGAAATGGACCTGTCAATTGGCCTCCAAGGTCGTGCGATTTGACACCTCTCGATTATTTCCTGTGGGGCTACGTGAAGTCACTGGTTTATGCTGATAAACCAGCAACAATTGACGCCTTGGAGGCCAGCATTGTTCGTGTTGTTCGTGACATACGGCCAGCAGTGCTCGAAAAAGTGGCCCAAAATTGGACGTCCAGAATGCGCTTCGTCAAGAACAGCCGCGGTGCCCATATGCCCGAAATCATTTTCAAATGTTAATGTCACGTATTGATCTTTCGAATAAAAAAAAATTTTGATTACAATTTAATTTTTTGTGTTATTTTTTACAATTTCAAGTTCTATCGGGCTTAAAAAAACACCCTATAGATGTGTCATCGCAAAACTTTTCACGGCGGCAGGTGCGCTATTCGTCGTAGGCGATAGACGTGCCGTCGCGTGAAATTCTTCAACAGTTAAAATAATAATTATGTATGTGTTATATCCAAATTCAACAGCACAAACATAATTTATGTTTTAAATATAGCATGAGCAAAATACATTTATATACGACAGCTAAATCCCAAATTTCGAGCTTTCTTATGACCACAAAAAATACTATGGGTGACGGCACGCCATCGGCTAATAAATAGTCGGGTAGTAAATCTTTTTACAGCTGGTTTCCTAAAAAACGCAACCCTGATCCAATGAAAAGTATTATCGTTTTGAAAAGTTTCAAAAAACAACAAAGTCGTATGGGATGTCAAATTTTTATCGTATTATTTTTCGCATGTATGACGGATTACATTCAGACTATAAGACTTGCACGTATTATTTGAATTTTTGACAAGTATTAATACAAAGTATAATAGTCTGAACTGGGCTTAAGTAGATCCCACGATCCAGTAGGATAGTGTAACAGGGCCTTTAAGTACTTTCTACACCTGACATGAGAACATTGACAGGAACAGCAAAATACTGTTACTGTCAGATGTAGACTGCAAATGTTACTGTTTTCTGAGGCCGATAGTCCCAGTCGCCAGTGCTTTACTAAATATAGTTTATTGTAATTTAAATTATAATAAATTTGTATATAAATAATGAATTAATAATACTGTTTTCTTGCCGTCTTGACACGGCTATTAAGACATTTGTTTTAAAAGCTCTGTCTTAACAGAAAATGACAACTTATTATGAAAATAGGAAAAACTGTTAAGACCGTGTCAGATAAAATTTTGTCGCTTTGCGTGAAGTTTAAAACTTTAACAGAAAAGCGCAAAGCAAAAGGAGCGTCTCACAATAAAAACGCTCACGGTTTGTTTATTTATCTATAAAAATGGTAGTTAATTTTTATATTAAATCGCTTCGTATGATAATAGTTAATAAGTTAGAAATATTATTGGACGAACCACTGAAATTTGTTCTAATTGTTTTCTTAGTACATAAAGCTTTGGAGCTTAGATTAGAAAGAATTTCAACGCGTAAAAAGATGAGAGTTGCCGAACTTTTCGCTTCACCTTGCGTTAAAAGTGCTTTATGTGACATGTTTCGTCCAAGGCGAATTTATACAGGTGAATGCAAGCGGGAAGGCGAATTCAGCACTATGTATTTTGTTATTGTAAAACATAACGAGAATGTCAAAATCTAAATTCGCCTTAGATTGTTCAGCAGGGAAAAAATTTTCCATAAACGTTAAATATAAACTTTTATAATTGTTTGTAATTGAAATCACATTTTATAATAGTTTTTCACTTTTAAATTCACACAAAAATCTTGAAAATACACTAAATCATACAAAAAAATCTTCAGATTAAAATGGCGCGAAAATGTTTGTAAACAAAAGAAAAAAAAAAATTGACAGTCTCATTGGAAAAAACGCGAGAAGCAAAAAATAATCATCTGGGCTGTCAAGTTCACCTAGTAATAAATTCGCCTTGGTTTCATCTAAGTATTAATACTTTATCTTAAATGTCAAAGCGAGTTTGCAACACAAAGTGAAGCAAAAGTTTTAGCTGACACGGCCTTGAATGTGTTCAGCACTTAAGAATTGTTTTTTTTTACAATCTGACATGGGCTTGAAAATTTGTAAAATTCAAGCACAAGATGCTTCAAAGGGTAAAGCTTTAAACACATAGACGACAGCAGACAGCAAGCAGCAATCTGTCAAACATAAAATACATGTGTTTAAATGCACACGATTATTTTAACGACATCATAGCAGCAAGACTTCACAGTAGCATTTGCTGCTGCCGCCAACTTAGACTAATTTCTATTTGCGTAAGCAGCAAAAAGTAAATGCAGTGCTGCCACTATAAATATAAATTGACAGCAATAAAAATTAAAATTTGTTTGAAATATTTAATAGAAATAAACATCACATCATTAAAATAAACAAATAAATTGATTAGTTTTTACAGTTTTACGTGATATTTTTACGTTTTCAGTCGGTAATTTTAATTTTATTCATGTAAAATATTTAAGTGGCACCTCTGAAATTTGCATTGTTTAAATACATCTAGTGCTGCTGCTGTCTTGAAAATAATTATGTTGCTGACGAGACGGCAGCATTTGAAGCTAACTTCATTTGTAGCCGTCAAGTTGTGAAGTCTGCTGTCGTCTAAGTGTTTAGAGCTTAAAATTCTGAAAATTTTATTTATATTTATTAACGTATTTTTTTTACAACTTTTAATTACTTAAAAGAAGTACACATATGTATGTAAGTAAATTGTGTTCTTGCTAATTATCAGTGATAAGATTTATAACACACACTCGTGTGTACGTTTTTAGATAAGTGTTTTATAAGCTGCTCATAAACATAACCGACTTTAGAAACAAAAGATGTTATCATTGTTTGCGTTGGTTACGCATAAATACGTCAATTGAAAAACGATTTTCAACATCATTATCAAAGTATTGATAGCCTTGAAATCTACATACTCGTAAAGGGTGTTTTTTTAAGCTAGATAGAACTTTAAATTGTAAAAAGTAACACAAAAAATTAAATTTTGATGAAACATTTTTTTTATTTGTTTCAGTATACTCTGACAAATCATCATGAATAGACTCACGCTTGAACAACGCTACGAAATTATCCAAATTTACTTTGAAAATCAGTCGTCGATTCGCGCAACTTATAGACGACTTCGTCATTTGTATGGCGTACATAATCGTCCATCTGAACAAGCCATTCGTCGAACTGTGGATAGATTTCGTACCACATACTCTCTAGAGGATGCAATAACACCAGCACGTCGAAGGAATGTGCGTACTGAAGAGAATATCGCCGCTGTAAACGAAAGTGTGGAAGAAGATCCAAATTTATCGATTCGTCGTCGGTCGCATGAATTGGGGCTCTGTCCGTCCACTACGTGGAAAATTTTGCGCAAAGATCTCGGCCTACACCCGTATAAGATCCAGCTGGTGCAGGAATTGAAGCCACGAGACCATTGTATGCGTCGTTCTTTCGCCGATTGGGCTCTAGAGCAGTTGGCAACTGACCCGTTGTTTTATCGCAAAATTTTGTTCAGCGATGAGGCGCATTTTTGGCTTAACGGGTTTGTTAATAAGCAAAATTGCCGCATATGGAGTGAGACCAATCCACAAGAGACCCTACAGACTCCATTACATCCAGAAAAATGCACTGTTTGGTGCGGTTTTCATGCTGGTGGCATCATCGGACCTTATTTCTTCAAAAATGAGGCCGGAGCTCGCGTTACGGTCAATGGAGATCGTTACCGCACCACGATCAATGATTTTTTGTTTGAAAATATGGATGACATTGATCCGGAGGAGATGTGGTTTCAACAGGATGGCGCTACGTGCCATACGGCGAACGCAACCATCGACTTACTGAAATCAAAACTTGGCGATAAGTTGATTTCGAGAAATGGACCTGTCAATTGGCCTCCAAGGTCGTGCGATTTGACACCTCTCGATTATTTCCTGTGGGGCTACGTGAAGTCACTGGTTTATGCTGATAAACCAGCAACAATTGACGCCTTGGAGGCCAGCATTGTTCGTGTTGTTCGTGACATACGGCCAGCAGTGCTCGAAAAAGTGGCCCAAAATTGGACGTCCAGAATGCGCTTCGTCAAGAACAGCCGCGGTGCCCATATGCCCGAAATCATTTTCAAATGTTAATGTCACGTATTGATCTTTCGAATAAAAAAAAATTTTGATTACAATTTAATTTTTTGTGTTATTTTTTACAATTTCAAGTTCTATCGGGCTTAAAAAAACACCCTATACATATGAACTATTTCTGACAGGCACTGGTTGGCTTAAAGTACCTTCCTTTTTTTTGATAATAACTATGAAAAGCGTATTTTATACGTTATTTATTTGATCTGAACCAAAAAAAAAAAAAAAACAGCTAACGTCTAAGAGCCAATTTTCACGATGATTTAAAGTCGTGTCTAAAAGGCATGTTTTTTCTTTTGTACTAAAAATTTTTGAAAATTAAAAAAACAATGTTTTCTGTTTTTCAAGTTTTTTTTCTCAAATTTCTTTTTGACTCGTTTGTTATTTTTTTAAATTGTTTTATTTTCATTCGACTGCCAAGGTAACCATATCGATACTACCAAAAGGGTAAAAAGAGATAAACGATTTTTTTAACGACAACAATTGAAAAAACTACATGACTTAAAAATCATAGTAAAAATGTAACGTGATTTTGGTAGAAGCTTTAAAAGAGTTTTATAAAAAAAGACGTGGCTTTAAATCACCGTATAAATCAGCCCTAACTTTACTAAGCACAAACAATGGACTGTATTCATAGTCATTCGCTGAATAATATGCGATTCTTCCTAAAATGAATTATTAAATAAAAAATAGTTACTATATTTTTTATAGTCAAAAAAAGTATGCTTTAAGCTGAACTGGCTTAAAATGGATGTCAACTTTTCCCGTTGTTATAAATATTGAGTTAAATTTGATATGCAACATTGTTGCTGGTGCATTATAAGTATTCACAATAACAACACACAGAAATTATCAACACAAATTGAATTAAAAAAAAAAATAAGGCAGTAAAAAGCTTAATTTTTAACAGATTTTTAAAGTTATTCGGAGACCGAGACAGGTCCTAGCGGCGAAAGTTTTCATTACAGAGGCGACGATCCGAGGTAAACCTTTAAGTCAGTAATGCACATGATGTCATATACGAACCCAGTATACAATTTCAAACACAATGCCGCCTAAACGGGATAGTGAAGCGTTCATTAGAGTGGTTCGAAAAAAGTTGTGCACGTCACCCGCTAGTATTAAAGGCAATTTAAAAATTATTTAAAAAAAAAGTTTTTTTTATATTTCTTATACCGCCATTTTAGTATTTTGTTCACGGTGTTTTCAGTAGCCTGTTTTAAAGCGAAACCATAATTAAAAAAAATACTTCATTATTAAGTCATGACTTCTCAGTATACGATTTGTGTTGATTCGAAGTATATTTCACGTAATTTTAGCACCGTATCTAATTCTATGTGAACCGGTACGTTGTGTTGAAGAAAGAGCACTTTTTTCTTCTTTAAATGTGGTCGTTTTTTCTTGATTGCATCAATCATTCGATCCAATAATGCACGATAATGCTTTCCTGTGATTGTGGATCCTTTTTCAAAATAATCGACGAGCAATCACCAGCTTCCACCCATTACTTTGATTGATATTTGGTTTCAGTAGTGCAATTCACTAACTTTATAGCACAGTTAGAAGTTTTAACTTTAACCACACATTTTGTTGTTAGTCACTAAGCATTTTTAACCACCGTAAACGGTTTTATTTTTCTTCACGTTCAGATTCTTATAACGTGGCAACTTTCCATTTCATTGTCATTAGCTTTTGTAACCTTCAAAAGGCAGCTGTTAAAATTTCATGATATTCTATTCATTAGCTTGTGAGCTATTGTGCTAAGAGTGACGCCAGTTTTGTTTTCTTTCTTTAATCTTTTAATTTTTCATTGCTTCTTGATAGGGACAAATACCGTTCAAGCGAACCAATTACTTGACAAGAGCTATGGGGACTCCGCTCCATCAGAAACTATATTAACCGTTGGTTTGCAGACTTCAAACGTGGTCGTAGATACACCGATCATGAAGTTTGCAGTGGACGTCCAAGTGAGGTGGTAACATTAGAAAACATAAAAAAAAATCCACAAAATCGTTTTAAATGATCGAAAAGTGAAGTTGCGTGAGTTAGCTGACATCGTAAAGATATCAAAAGAAGGTGTTGGCTTTATATAGCATGAGCATTTGACTATGAGAAAGCTCTGTTCAAAGTGGGTGCCGCGTTTGCCAACTGTTGACGAAAAACGAGAACGTGTTGCTGATTCTGAGCAGTGTTCGGCCATGTTTAAACGTATCAAACCGGAATTTTTGCGTCGATATGTGACATTGGATGAAACGTGTAAACATCACTTCATTCCGGAATCAAAAGGATTGTCATTTGAACCTCGTCCAAAGCGCTCAAAAGCACAACAATTGGCTGGAAAGGTTATGGCCTCGGTATTTTGGGATGTGCGTGGTGTAATATTTATCGACTATCTTGAGAAAGGAAATACCATTAACAGTGAATATTATGTAACGTTGGAGTGTTTGGGTTTCGAGCGTTTGAAGGCCAAAATTGCAAAGAAATGACCGCATATGGCAAAGCAACAAATTTTTATCAAGACAACGCACCGCGTCGCAAGCCAATCAAAACAATAGTAAGACTTGATGAATTGAACTTCGATTTGCTTCAATATCCACTGTATTCGGCTGGCAGCCAAATCTGCTGTTCGCAGACCTGAAAAATGCCCGCCGTTAAGAAATTTCTCACGAATGCAGACGTTATCGCTGAAACTGAGGCCTATTTTGAGGCAAAAGATAAATCGTTCTACAAAAGTGGTGTTGAAAAGTTAGAGCGAGTTAGAGATTACGTTGATGAATAAAGCCAATTTTGAACCAAAAAAAAAACTATGTTTTCTTTGTCAGGCCCAGGACTTTTCAGCCCATATGTTTTATCTCTACGAAGTCACATCTTGACTCAGATTGTGTTGGGACTTCTGAAAACCTTACCATGAGGTAATGGCAGAACGGGAATTAGTACGCCCGTAAAAAATTCTGTTTTGCGGATCATCCTGGCGCTAATCATGGCTGAAATGCTTGCATATTGGCTAAAACTTTTTGATTTGGACCTAAAATTGCAGCGAAGGGTAATTTGTATTCCCTGCTAATTACGATGTATGCTGAATTGCGGGAATAATAATGGTGCCCAAAGTGCGGTTGTCTTACAGCAGATACTTCTATTGTAAGGAACACGAATCGGTGAAAACACGGGTGAATTGGTTCTGAGCTAATGTTCGTTATAAACTTCGGGCCAGAAACTAGTCTTTCTCTAATTATCTGGGGAATTTCTTACATGAGGGATTAGAAGGGCCAAGTTGGTTAGAAGTTGACACCTGTGTGCTCCTTCCAAGCCATATGGGATGTTGATTAGCTATGAGGTAGCTAACCTCGTGGAATTGGCACACCGCCAGATTAGGTCGTCGTGGCAGGTACTGATGCAAATTAATTACACATTTGTGTCATTTCAATAATTTTCATAGAAACGTACATGTTTTGCCTATGACACGCTGCAGTTGGTAGCCTGCGGTCGTGAATGTGCTTACAAAATATTTACCACAGCTTTATTCTTATCAATAAAAAATTTTCCTTTCCACTGATCCGAAGCTCTCTTGTACAATGAAGCACATAATTAAAGATTGACCCCCTGAATGAACGAATCAAAACAATTTATCGATATTCGCAACAAAACTAGATAATAAATATTTAATATTTTGTAAATTAAAAGCAAAACTAAATTTACACATTTGTATTTGAAGCTGATCGAAATAAGAGCAGTTTATGATAAAAGTTTTCAAACTCAGTCTCGTTTAAATTCAAAAAGCGCAGAAATTCTGAGGTAAAGAAAGAATAGATTTTTATCTTGCTCTGCTGGCTCTCTTTTATCTCTTTATTATTTTTAAAAGCATTTAACTTAAAGTAATAAATTTTTCATTGTGATATTTTAGTTACAAATTGTGATTCAGTACGAAATGTCGCAGAAATAAAAGTGTGCGGCATCGTTCGTTACACACTTCAAAGAAAAACAAATCTCGTTTCTACAAGAAATTAAATAAATAACTCAAAAAGTGTTTTATATTTAAACGAAATAAGTTTATGCACGACTGTGTTCCAATAATTGAAAAACAAAAAACACATTCGAAATTTTTTAAAGAAACAACAACAAAATAAGAACAAGTGTTTTCTGTTTAATAACGTAAAAAAGTAAGTGATAAGATACTCGCATGTGGTTTAGCAACTAAAAAGTTATTTTGTTTTTTAAGTTTAAAAAAGAATGCGATTAAAATAAAGCATCATCAGTTTATAAAAAATATCTTAGAAAGATATTAAATAAAGAAACAAAATATTTGAAATTAGACTCCAATTAGTGTTGAAGGGCATCCATCAGATAATACTAAATAACAACAATAAGAATGAAACATTATAGGCTATATAGGTACCGGGGCATATAAAGACTGGCTAAATTTTAAGGGCCGATCTTGATTTTGAATACAACACAAATGATTTAAGAATAATTATCATTTCTCTTTATTATGATAATATTAATATTATGTATGAAATAAAATATCGTTCAAATGGCCGCCGCATCCTCGACGGCACAACTCCGTTCAATGGTCCAAATTTTCGATGACGCTGAGGTATAATTGAGGTTCTATGACGTTAATGTGCCGAACTATCTCATCCTTTAGCTCTTGAATTATTGCTGGCTTATCGACGTACATCTTTGCTTTCCAATAAACCCCAAAGAAAGAAGTTTAACAATGTCAAATCAAATCGCTCCTTTATTGCAACATAGTCATATCTCAAAAAATTAGCTTTTCGAGTTAACAATGCAGAACTGTTAACAGTACTACCATTCCAAAAATGTATTCAAATTGCTTTTAAACTGTTACCTTCAGGAGATATTTCTCCAAAAAAATTTGCTAAGGCTTGTATGGATACTAAAAATTTTAAATGCGTTTTTCTCGAAACGAGCTTCTTTGCGATATGACTATTTGTATGACCATTAAAAAAATTATAAGCAGCTTGTTTTCTATGTTTCCCAGTTGTTCATATGTCGACATTTCATAGGAGCTACCCTAATCATCAGTAGACTTTGGAAATTTTTGAAAGATATTCTCAAACATTCAACTTTATATCCCAACAATCTTAATAAATTACTGAGAATTTAAAAAGAAAAATGCTCTAATAATACCTGTCATAACACAAAAAACAAGCTTTTTCATTTATAAACGTCTCTAACATTTCTTTACAGCTTTCAAACAAATGAACAACCGTTGGTTGCTACGATTTGCTTTTTGAAAGTATCGATAAGCAGAGAACAAAAATTCAAACAATTGAGTTTTATTCACTACATTAGCCTCTAACATTTATACCAATCAAAAAATTATAAAAAGTCTACTGATGATTAGGGTAGCTCTTATGAAATATCGACATATAGACAACTGGGAGACATGGAAAACAAGCTGTTTACAATTTAAATTTTTCAAAAGGTATTTTTTGAAAGAATTATCGTTACTTCTTTAAAAGACACGTTTACTAAACCGCGCTTTGTTATATATTTTTAATTCTTGAGCCTTCATTATCAGAGCTAACTTTTTGCAACTGCATCTGTCTATAACAGGAAAAGTGTAAAAATTGGTATTACGAATTTCAATTCAAAACTTCTATCATTCAAAACGTTGTCGCACCTGCATGTAAACTTCCCATCAACTGGCAATTGGCAGAAAAAAACTATAAAATGCTTAAATTTGACATAAAAATAAACAACCAAGAAGCACAATGAACTTTTTCATAGAAAATAAAACAAAAACTATTTAAAAATTCTAATCACCCACAAATAATTATGTTGATATCAGTCAACACAATTGTTAAAGTTTCTAAAAATAATTGAACGACCTTTCGATACTTTTTTTAGTGCTCATCAATTGACTTCCGTTTGTGCAAAATCTGACAATTCAAATCGATTGTTTATGTAAAGACTAAATAAGTTTAATTAAATTTAAATTGGAAATAATACGTTGTGTTAAGTAGAATAATTGATTTACTCGTAAAATTTTGAATTGCGTATGTAAATAATATTAAAGCCAACTACTTTTTTTTTGCGAATTGAAGATCGTTTTTTATGGCGAATATGTGAATTGAATTTAAACTGTTTGAGTTTTTTTTTGTCATACTTTTTAGTACACTAGGTTTCATATTAAGTTGACGTAAAATGTAAAGCAAGCCACAGACTATGCGACTAGTTGTATATACAACATGACGATGTTGGTTATTAGATTGTAAAGTGTGTGGGGCCGTCGTATGAAGTTATGTCTCCGTTGTACGGAAGATTAAAAAGTTTTGATTTTTTGGGTAGTTGTATTGACTGGTTGTAAAATTTAGGAGCATGTTGTACAACTTTAGTTTGATTTGCTATTATTTTATAATATGAGTACAACAACATTTTTTTGACAAATGAAATTGTGAACTAATGTCGCACAGTTTGCGCGCAAAACACACAACTCGGCAAGTCAACATGTTGTAGCGACGGTCGCATAGTCTATGGCATGGGTAAACACGTGAAACAGAATTTCTTAATCGATTTTGAAAAGAAGCATTGTTCAAAAAAACATGGTTAAGCAGCGATTTAACGAGTGATTTTTTTGCTATTATCTTTTTGGCAACACTAGTTTTGACAGCTCACGCACGTTTTGTATCTTGTGTCACTGTCAAACATCTTCATTTTGGTCTATAATTTAATCATGAATCGTCTTACAAACGAACAACGCTTGCAAATTATTGAATTTTATTACCAAAATGCGTGCTCTGTTAAGAAAATTCATCGCGCGCTTCTTCCATTTTATGGACAGTTTAATCGACCTACTGAGGCTTCTATTCGGGCTATTGTAAAAAAATTTCGCACCAAATTTACATTGTTGGACATTAAACCACCAACACGCTTACGTAGAGTGCGAACTGAAGAAAATATCGCAGCCGTATCGGCCAGTGTTGGTGATGACCGTGAATTATCGATTCGGCGCCGTTCGCAGCAATTGGGCCTCTGTTACTCCACTACGTGGAAAATTTTGCGGAAGGATTTGGGTGTGAAGCCTTATAAGATACAGCTGGTGCAAGAATTGCAGCCAAACGACCTACCACAACGCCAAATTTTCGATGAATGGGCTCTTGAAAAGTTAGATGAAGATCCACTTTTTTATCGAAGAATTGTGTTCAGCGACGAGGCTCATTTCTGGTTGAATGGATACGTGAACAAGCAAAACTGCCGTATTTGGAGTGAAGAGCAGCCAGAAGCATTGCAAGAGCAACCAATACATCCACAAAAAACAACCGTTTGGTGCGGATTATGGGCTGGCGGCATCATTGGGCCGTATTTCTTCAAAGATGATGCGAATCACAACGTTACTGTGAATGGTGAGCGCTACCGTGCGATGATAACAAACTTTTCTTGGCCCAAAATGGAAGAGCTTGACTTGCATGACATGTGGTTTGAACAAGACGGTGCCACATGCCACACAGCACGCGAAACAATGGACCAATTGAGAGGCGAGTTCGGTGAACAGTTTATTTCACGCTTGGGACCAGTCAATTGGCCTCCCAGATCGTGCGATTTAACGCCTCTAGACTATTTTTTGTGGGGCTATGTTAAGGCTAATGTCTATAGCGACAAGTCCGCTTCGATTGACGCACTGGAAGCCAACATTGCCAACATTATTCGTGAGATACCGGCCGAAATGTTGGAAAGAGTATGCCAAAATTGGACTAAGCGGATGGACCATTTGAGGCGCAGCCGCGGCCAACATTTGCATGAAATAATCTTCAAACATTAAATTATATCGACCCAACTATCGATCCAAATAAATATTTCATGCATTTTTCTGAATTTTATGTTTTTTTTTAATTTCCGATAGTTCTCCATTATATATATATATATATATATATATATATATATATATATATATATATATATATATATATATATATATATATATATATATATATATATATATATATATATATATATATATATATATATATATATACATATATGTATATATATATATATATATATATATATATATATATATATATATATATATATATATATATATATATATATATATATATATATATATATAACATTTGTTGTAGCACATAAAACTCTAGGAAGCCCAAGCATGACTTAGCTTATAATGGGAATTCCGAAACCCTCGCCAAAGATTAATTGGCAGAACACTACATGAGGAGCTACTGTCTTGAATCAGATACTTATAATGCAAGAAACTGGAAGTGAGAGGTTAGTTGGGTAAGACTGGTGCTCTTTATGAACTCAAAAAAAGGAGGAAAAATTGGAGGAACTACGTACAGGAGGAATTAGAGGCCCCAATTTTTCAGCAATGGGTTTATTCCTTTGTCATAGATTTGTAACTTGCTTATAATGGGACTTCCGAAATCCTCGCCTGGCAACAGATACCTGTAATGTAAGAAACCGAAAATGATGGATAGACAGGTTAGTTGGTTAAGGCTGATGCTTTTTATGAACTACGACGCATCAACTCGGAAAAAGCAGTATTCATCTGACTGTTCGAGGAATTACGTACTGATTAGTTCTTCAGCAACGAATTTATTCATGTGTTGTTGATTTACATCAGCACTTGCCTAGACAGCCTTATCCAATAATGGACCAATTCAACGGGATGAATTATTCGCAATTCACCAGTGCCCTCATGTGGGGTGCAGGAGTCACAAATATCGCAACTACTGCAGTATGTTTGTAGCCCGAACCCCCCCCCCCCCCCCCCTTTAAACACAACAACAATTTTTCGGCATTCTGTTGAAAACAAAGCTTAAGGACTTAGTGGGGCCGAAACCCACCCATTTAAGAGCATCATGCTTTAAATCAAGTCACTCGTTCCTTCACTCGTTTAAATCAAGTCCGGTTCCTTACATAATAGGTATATCTTGCAAGACAATGTCCTATAGTTATGACGGTAGACTAATTTCTTTTCATGTGATTTTAAGTTTAAACCACAGCCAGAACGTTTCAGCCAAAATATAGGCACCCTATATCGTTCACAAATGGCGGTAACGTTCGGACCATTAGATATGGGGTTTGAAGACATATGCACCAATGATTCCGCCAGACGATAAAATATCTAAAACAATAATTTTCTACAGCTGCAAAGATGTTTCGATAAAAGCTTGTAAATTATCTTTACTCCAAATGTAACAATTCTGCTTGTTTACGTACACATTATACCAAAAATAAGCTTCATCAAAGACCAAAATTTTGAATAGAAATTCAATATCAATTTGCACTTCAAACCAATCACAGCGTTGATGTGTCAAAACAAACTAATTAAAAAAAGTGTCAAAAAGCGGTAAAAATAGAAAAGCCGGATAACCGGGTCCTAAATGACCATTAAAATTTCAGATACAGGTTCAATGGTAAGAAACTGATTAACAGGTTAGCGAATTGATTCTGAGTTTTTGGGAATTCCCAAAGTTGGCTTTAGGAATCGCCAAAATCTCCTCACTTCCTGGGAACAATCCCGGAAGCTATATGGTAGCTTTAATTGTCGCACTAAAGTGTCAGACCTCTTTTCTATAGTGCAATACAAAATTTCTACAAACATCCAAAAAAAAAAAAAAAACGTGCAAGTGAAGCTAATGTAAGTGTGTTAAAAAGCAACTATCAGCTGTTAAATGGGTTGTCAAATAAAGCAGTGTTGTTAGACAAAAATTTTATTGATATTTTTTACTATGGACTAACTATTGAAAAATAATATGTTAATAATTGTTCTAATTTTTATTTCAGCTTCTCTGTGTATTAAAATGGCTTCGACTAGTCAAGAAGTGGTGGTGGTGCCACCTGTCGACTCTCACAATATGCGACGAGACAAAAGCTTATGGCGCGATCTAACCTCATACTGGATTTTGGGCCTATGCAACAATTACGGTTACGTAGTGATGTTAAGTGCAGCCCACGATATTATAGGACAATTTCATCATGAAGTAAGAACTATTTTGTTAAAAAAAAATACACATATAGTACATATTTAAGGATTTTTTTGTTATTCTTTAAAAGGATACACCTCCCGACGATAATGATGGCGGCACAGGTCGAGAGTGTCATATTGTTTCAACAGGCGCCATTTTATTGGCCGATATTTTACCCTCATTATTTGTGAAAATAATTATGCCTTTTTTTCCATTTTGGGTGCAGTGAGTAGACAAACTAACAAAGACCAGTTGGAAATTTACTAGTTTGGAAAATTATTGTTCTATATTTATAGTTTGCGGATAGCTTTAGCGGTATTATTCTCGGCTGCCGGTTTTCTGTTGGTGGGTTTTGCCAATGCCGAGTGGATGGCTTTACTGGGAGTCATTATAACTTCGGCTAGCTCGGGCATAGGAGAGACCACTTTCTTGGCTTATTCCTCGCATTTTAATAAGTAAGTGTAGAAAACTTTACATATTTTTGTTTTGCATACAATTATTTAATGAATCTTCAAAATATGAAGTAACAATAAGTATTCAAATCTTACAGCCTGTTCGACGATATCGAATGAAAATGTATGCGAAAGAAAACTAGTCACTCACATTGGAATCAATTTCGGTTTGTCTATGACACTATTATTCGTTCGCATGCACTTATGTATTTTAATTGAATTTTGACACATATAATAAAGTTAGAATAAAGTTAGAAAGCATAGAATAAATTTAGAAAAACCCAAATCAATTTTCTTTCGCCTAGAATGCGAATGAATTTATCCTTTCGACATCGGCGAACTGGCTGTTAATACTAAACATAAAAATACTAAATAAATCCGGCCAATTCTAGACAAAAAAGTTTTATTTTCCGCGAACAATATCGGTAGAATCACGTGATTTCAAAGCACATGCCGTTTCAAAAGCACAAAGTGAGTAGTGCCCGTTCTGCAAATCACAATTTTATGCGATTTTCGATGTGATTTATACTCTTCTGAAGCACAAAAAACTGTTGTTTCTCGCTTCAATTTACTGATATTTTTATTTTGAATATTTTTATTCGCGGTATTATTTGAAAAATAAAGTTACAGCCAGTTCGCCGATGTCGAAAGGATAAGTTCATTCGTGTTTTTTTTCTAACTTTATTCTATGCGAACGATGTGTTAAAATTCAATTGAAATACATAAGTTCATGCGAACGAACAACAGTGAAAATGATTTACATCAGTACCTGCCTTGACGGCCTAACCTGATGGAGGATCAGTTCCACGAAGTGAATTTTTCACGATTCACCACCGCCCCCGTGTGGCTTGCTAGGCTCACACAGGTAGCAATTCTTGTCATATGATTGCGGTCATATGAACAACTTCTTGTTGAGGAGTTCGGGCTTTCTAATCCCTCATGTATGCAATTTCCCAGCAATCAATGAAGGACAAGGCTTAATGAGTTGGTAGGCCGAAGCCCATTAAGAGCATCAGCCCTTAAACCAACTCACCCGTCAATCATCACCACTGGTTCCTTACAGTACACGTATCTGTTGTATAGGCAACAGATCCTCGGGAGATTGTTAGCCCTCGAAAAAAGCCATCACCAAACAATTATCAAGGATACTAACACTCCCTTCCTGCGTTTTAGGTTTCAACCACAGCCAGAACGTTTCAGCCAAGGTAGGCACCTCAACCATGATCAGCCCGGGTCGAACCGCAAGCAGAACTTCCCGGGGGCCATGCTGATCCCCGTTCTGCCAATTTATACCCTTGGTAAGGGTTTCGGAAGCCAACACAACATAAGTCATGTGGCTTCCTAGAGTTTTGTTTGCCGCACCAAACGAGGGACCCCTTCCCCTCTTTTCACCGAAAAACAGAGCGCCTAAGTTAGGAATAAGCCAAGGCAAAACCTGTTCCCCGGGGCGATGCGAACGAACAATAGTGACATAAACAAACCTAAATATAATCGTATGTGAGTGATTAGTTTTCTTTCGCATACATTTTCATTCGATTCGTCGAACACGCCGTTAATGAATTATTTCGTATAAAATAGATAATTTTACTTAAAGAATCAATAGAAAACACATTAAGTTATTTATTAATGTAATAAATTATGAAATTTACAATGTGCAAAAATTAGGATGTGATTTCAAATTGATTGCAAGTTAGCTTACCGGTTTAAAATCACAAAAATCAAAAATATTTTGTGTGCAGGACACCTTTTTGTGATTTCAAATCACTTTCACAAAAAGTGATTTGCAGAACAGCCCTGATAATTTTGGAATTTTGTCATATAAATCATAGAAAGTTTTAAAATTAATTTAAGAATTTGTAAAAAAAAAAAAATTTCAAAATACTAAGGTTTTTTATTTAGAGACTATTTATTATTGTATTTTCCTCAATTTTAAAATATTTGTGAAAGAATTGTTATTGAAAGGTTAAATAATATTATTATTCTAAAAACTATAAATCCTCTAAAATACCATTCACGATAGTCACGTTACTATGCTCGGGTATAAATGGACCGATATCGGATATATCATTTTCTTGTAATTTATTTACCTCCTTTTATTATCACAACTGCTTTTAAATTATTTCATGAAAAAATCTCGAATATATATGGACCGATATCAGAAATGATCATTTTCTGCATTTTAGTAAACTTCTTTTATAATCAGAACTGCTTTTAAGCAAAAAAAAAAAAAAAAACTTGTTATGGAAAAATCGGTTAAGGCTTTTGGCGTTTTCTTTTCTAACAAGAATATTACAAGCAGGCAATAGTATAAATAAAAACGCATTGTTTTCTAAATATGCTACATGAAGAAATGCAATATATGGAGCATATTTTGCCTCAACTTCAAGTACAGGGTGCAATATTTCCCTTTTTACCAATCTGCGTGCTGACTTATACTGACCTATACATACATATTTATGTTCTATGTAAAAATAAATATTCTAGTTTTTATAATTTATTGAAAATTACTTCAAAAACAAACATAAAAGAGAAAAAAGGCCGTAAAATTATTAATATGTATGTGTTTTAAATTAGTAATGCCAACGTTTTTTTTCTACACAGCAGTACCTCGTTTCTGTAAATTTAGTGAGAAGTTTTCACATCGAAAACAATGAAACAAAAAATTCGATCGTTTCTCGATTAGTGAGAAATCAGCGTTTCTGTATCTCAAAGTGAAAGCAGCCACCTCTAGTGATGTTTTTATTGGAATATTTCCATTAAGCAGCTGTCAAAAAAACAATGAATAATCTATCAAGAAGAAGAAAATCAAAAGCGCAAATATGAAAATAAAATATTAGAAATAATTTAAAAAGTTAATAAAGGTACAAAAAAAAAAACAGTGAAATAAACGAAAACTTAATAAAATATGTTCACCTTCTTAATTGTGCTTGCTGAATAATCAAACAAGAAGAAGAACAGCAAAAGTGCAAATATAAAAGTAAATAAAAGTGAATATAAAATATTAGAATATTAAATATATTAGAATATTAAATTTACCTCTAGTGTCCAACTTTTCGGGCAGCTCCATACCGGACTCTGGCATGCATGCATCACCATGGACAGCATCTACTGACATTACATGAAAAATTTGTTCTTCTATTTTATTAAGGTCGCGGGCTATGTAGGCCCAGCTACCTCCTCCAGTTTGATTCATAAAGCTTCTTCTTTTGTTTACTGTTTTTTTAACACCGCATTTCAAATCAATCCAACACTAAAAGATGATTAAGACATTTGAATAAGAAGTGACAATAACAAAAAGAACTTACTTTTTTCCATTGCTCCACTGTTTTTCCACCGCTACCCAAGCAATTTAATGTTTTAGAAAGTTCTTCCTACTGGGCTTTATAATTGGTGTTAGAATTTATACCAGTGAATTGGCCTCTGGCGAATTTTAAGTTTGCGGACATATACTCCACCAGTTTTTGCTTTTGAAATTTCGAAATTCTTGCAATCTTCTGAAATATTTTATAAATATATTTTTAACATGTTACAATTAATTTAAAAAAATATGTTAATAACTTACCTCTTCTGAACTTTTAGAATCCATTTCGATATTTTATTCTCCTTTTTTTAAATTCCGCACGGTTTTTGTTTGGGTAACGATTTGACAGTTATTTTTCACAAACCCAACTTTCCAATAATGTACGTCAAAAAGCTCAATTGACGGAAAGTTTTCACAAAAAGAAATTGTAGAAACACTTGTGTGTGAGAAATGAGTTTTTGTTTCAATTCACATTGATATTCTTTCAATTCCCTTGTTTCATGTGAATAATTTCTCGATGTGAGAGATACAGAAACGAGGTACAGTTCAATCACTTCAAAACTGAAACGCTAATTGCACTTCATTGTTTTAGACACTATTTTGTGTTCTTTTGTAAACGTAGAATATGGAACACTTATTAAAAATTGGGTCAGCATTTAAAAATGTTGCCTAATCACATATAACATTTTATTTTTAAGAAACGAAAACGCCATATATCTCGAGTATCCATATATAGACCGATAGCGGAAATTTTCATTTTCTGTATTTTAGTAACCTTCTTTTATTACCAAAACTGCTCTTAAGCAAAAAAAGTTTTTTAAGTTCACTTACACGTCATTTTCATGAAAAAATCGGTTTAGACTATATCTCGGGTATATATGAAGCGATTTTTGGAAAGTTTCATTTTCTGGATTTTTGCAACCACCTTTTATTACCTACCACAGCTGATTTTTACCATTTTTTTTTTGCCAATTATACCTCTTTGAGAGTTTTTTCTGAAACGATTCATCCACTTCGAACATTTGTTCTGGACAAACAAAGCTACCATATGTAAACGAGGCATCTTACTGTTACGAGGTGGCAGCTGTTTTATTTCTGCAATAAGCTTCAGTGCAATCGATGCGTTGAAATTCATGGCGACTTTATGACTATTTGGCGATTTTCATCAAACAAGATTAGTGAACCATACTGTTCATGGCACAGCGTTAATGCTATTATTTAAGTTACTTATGGCGTTTTCTTTTCTGATAAAAATGTTACACCTATGCTACATATAGTGGTTCAACACGTTCTTTTCTGAAAAATAGGATACACTATTAAATGGTATTATGTTCTTTTCAAGACATGTTGCACTTAAAACTGGCGAAACATGTAGCATGTCCTACACTGTACTTTTTACATCTTTGTTTCATACGTGTTTATGCAAATATGAAATTCTTTTGTTATTGTAGATGAGTAAACGGTGCTGCTGATGATAGCTTTTATAAGATAAAAATAGTGATTAAAACGTTGGTATGTTAAAAGTAGTCATAATATATTTGAAACGCTAAGTGTACATTATTATTAAATGGCACTTTGTTAGCATTTTTTGTTCTTTTGTGCTAATAACACATGTACAACTTTTTAAGGGTGATGGTAATCGGAAAAAAATGCTAAACATTTAAAGAGCAGCATTTTTTATCAGAAAAGAAAACACCTTTACACTGAAAGAATTATGCGTCATATATTTAATGAAACTGTTTCATTAAATATTTTTCATTAATACAATGAAAACTTTTCACAATATGCATGAAACTTCATGTATATTATGAAATAGTTCCATCAGAATGGTTTCATTAAGTTTCATAGTTTCATTAAAAAAAATCATTGGATTTATGACTACAACAAAATTATTTTTTTTTTTAAATTCTTTGAATTTTGGTAAGATATATTAATGGGCATTTATTGATCTTAAGCTACAGTTTAAAAAATGTCAAGTTTTTTTTATTAAAATGTAAGTTTTATGAGTTTCATAATTCCAATGAAATAGAATTCATTAGATCAATGACAAATAAATTTTTGGCTACCGAACTTGGGTATGTATGTACATATGTGTATCGGGTGGTTAAATTTCAAGGGCCGATGTTGATTGTGAAAACACAAACTATTTAGGAAATTATTGTAATTTTATTTTATTATGATATATTGGTATTACTCAATTACGTATGGAACAAAATATCGCGACCACGGCGGTACACCTCCATCCGATGGTCCAAATTTTCGATGACCCTGAGGCATAATGGAGGTTCTATGCCGTTAATGTGCCGAATTATCTCATCCTTTAGCTGTTGAATTGTTGCTGGCTTATCGACGTACACCTTTTCTTTCAAATAACCCCAAAGAAAAAAGTCCAACGGTGTCAAATCACATGATCTTGGCGGCCAATTGACATCGCCATTACGTGAGATAACACGACCATTGAATTTGTTGCGCAAAAGAGCAATTGTTTCGTTAGCTGTGTGGCAAGTGGCACCGTCCTGCTGAAACCATATATCGTCTACATTCATATCTTCCAATTCGGGCCATAAAAAGTTCGTTATCATCTCACGATAGCGAACACCATTCACAGTAACTGCCTGAATGGCCTCATTTTGGAAAATATACGGCCCGATGATGCCGCCAGCATGTAAACCTTACCAAACAGTCACTCTTTGTGGGTGCATTGGTTTTTCGACAGTCACTCTTGGATTCTCATTCGGCCAAATGTGGCAATTCTGTTTATTGACGAATCCACTGAGGTGAAAATGTGCCTCATCACTGAAGATGATTTTTTTCGAAAATTTATCATCATTTTCATAATAAGTCTGGATAACTTTAACACGTTGTTGGATTGTGTATCTCTCCATGGTTCAAATTGAGTAAGTCTGAAATAGAGAAATATCAAATAAAATTCGGAAAAAAACTTGGCGTTTAGGTGTGGTTCACATTCAACATCAGCCCTTGAAATTTAACCACCCGATATGTACTCAAATCAGCATAATAATAGTTTAAAAAATTTAAATACCAGTGTATTGAAGTCATTTGAATTAATAAAAACTGTTTTATTTGGTGAATACTGGTTCAACATTTTATTTTATCATAATTAGGCACAATTTCACAAAAGCAAGGAATAGTATTGTTTGTGTAATGAAATAAAGTATGTATCAATGAATAAATGGAATAATTCCATAGATCTTATTACGTACATTTGTGAACATATTTTATTAATGTTTGTTATGATATTATTTCATTAAACAAATGTAACTATTTCATTGATTTAATGTAAATTTTTCAGGTGCTCAATGAATAATAAAATTAGATAAATGAAATAGCTTCATTGGCCTTATGAAGGAGTTTCATATTTTTAATGAATATATTACATTAGTACAAAGAAGTTAATTCATTAAATAAATGTTACTCTTTCATTAATTTAATGTACAGTTTTCATGTGCTTTATGAAATTTATTCTTTGATCTAGAGAAATTATTTCACTAATCATATGATTTGTCTTTCATACTTTTAATGAAAATAAGTCATGTTTCTTATTAAAATATTTCATTACTTTTATGAAGGTTTTCATTAAAATAATCTAATGAAATTTGTTTCATTATTTCTATGAAAAGTTACAATGGTTGAAAACTAATGGAAAAATTCATAAAAGTAATGTCAAAATTCAAAGAATTTCTGAACAAAATTTTTTCAGTGTAGTACACTGAAAAGAATTCCTTCATTAATATAATGAGTATTGACATTAATCTAATGAAAATTTTCATTTTTTTTCGGTCAATGATGGCCTTCATTGGACTAATGAATCTTGTTTCATTAAAAACTATGTAATGAATATATTCGTTAGATTAATGATAACTTTATTAAGTTAATGAAGCATGAATCATAATATTTAAGAATAGTTTACATTAAAACAATGAAAATATTCATTAAGTTAACGACTCAATTTCATTAGTTTTATGAATTTGGTACATTAACATTAAGTTAAACTTTAATTCTTTTAATGAATCTTGTTCATCATTCAAATATAATTTTTTCATTAGGCCAATGAATGTGTTACATTATTTTTATGAAATATTTTCACTAATGTAATGAATACATTTGTTGAACCAATGAAAATGTTCACTAATTTGGTGAAAATTTTTCTTCATTCTATCGAAATAAAATCATTAATTTAAGGAAGAGTTGCATTATTCTAATGATCTTTTTTCATTAGAATTGTGCTACTGAAGAGAAACTAAACATTTTTTTTTATATTAAGCAAAAAATAATTCTTTATTGTTTTAATACACTATTGAAACTTTTAGTAAACAATTTTTTACACGGTAATTAATGTATAAAATAATTTACTTTATCATTTAGTTAGTAGTTGTAATATATTTATCATCTTACTTTTACGAAATCTCTACAATTTTGCACCCAGACTTCAAAAATTTTTTATTACAAGTCCAATGAAATTTTCTAATGAAATTATGAAACCTAATGAATCAATTTGAATGAATATTTTCATTAATGCTATGAATCTTCATTGATGGAACGTAATTTTTCATTGTGTTAATGAAAATTATCTAATGAATTAGGTTCATTAGAAATATGAAGCAATTATTTTTCAGTGTACAGCGTAAAATTAAAGCTTAAAATACGCCTCACTTGCCACTCTAATATAAATTGCGCTGTTAGGCGTGAAAACGTAACAGACAGGCAGAGTTACTTTTATATTTACAATATTATTAGAGATAAATTTACCACTTAAGCACTTCAAGCAATTTTTGTAGTTGACAATTTTTAAAATGAATTTCATTTACAGAAATGTGGTGTCTACTTGGTCTTCTGGTACTGGCGGCGCTGGTGTTATTGGTTCCTTGTCCTATGCCACCTTGAGATCCCTCAATGTCAGCCCCCGTGACACCATGCTAATAATGCTGATATTTCCCTTCGTTGAGACGTTATCGTTTTGGATTTTATTAAGACGGCCTTCAGTACTGCCAGTGACTGCGGTAGAATCTACCGAAGAATTAATTACAGACAAGCCTTTGCGTGGCTTCAAGGAGAAGTTCAAGTATATCAAAAACTTGATTCCATACATGGTACCACTGGCTTTGGTGTACTTCTTTGAGTATTTCATCAATCAGGGCATGGTAAGTCCTCTGGTCTAGATATTTAAAAACAAAATTGTGATTTAGAATATTTTTAAATTTGTTTCAGTTCGAATTGGTCTACTTTAAAGATACTTTCCTGGACAAGGCGTCTCAATACCGCTGGCTTAATGTTGACTATCAAATTGGTGTCTTTATATCACGATCATCTGTCAACATTTTCCAACTGGATAGAATCTGGCTTATGTCCGTTTTCCAGTTAATCAATGTGGTATATTTCGTGACTGAAGTTGTTTACTTTTACACACCCAGTATTTGGATTACATTTGTCATTGTGTTGTGGGAGGGGCTGTTGGGCGGTGGTGCTTACGTTAATACATTTTATAGAATGTCTAAGGAAATACCGCCTGGCAAGAGACAATTTGCCATGGCCATGGTGGTGCAATCTGATTCGTATGGCATCGCCTTGGCCGGCTTCCTAGCCATTCCGGTACACAATGCCATATGCGCATTGCCGGCAGCCGTGAGAAGTGTTACATGGTGATAAATCTTGATAATAGTATTATTTTATTTAAGTTTGTTTAGTTGTTATTTAGTATTAAGCGCTGTTGCAAATTCCCGATTGAATTAGTTTATTTACACGTTAAGTAGTATTTAATGCGTTTGAAATTTACATTCAAACAACGAAACTTCTACACGTTATTATATACATACACATGTATACATTAATTACATGTAGGTATTAATTAAATAGAATATGTTACGAAAACCCATTTTATCTAATGCTCCTAAAAGAATGCTTCTTTTATTTTTAAAAAGTTCCGCTAGTGAAGATAAAACCGTGTTTTCCATTTTATTAAAAAAAATAATCATTTTGTCTCAACAACTCTTGAGTTTTCATAAATCGAATTGCAGCCTTTTTTCTAGCGCAACGATATTTTTGGCTGTTTGAAGAAATTTCAGCATCTGAATGAAATTTTAGTTAATTATTGCTTTAAATGAAACTTATTTTAAGACTGCTGAAAAATAATTGTTGGTAAACTGTAATTAGTTTATTCTTGGTATTTAAAGACATATGTACATAATTTAAGCAAAATAAAAGACACAAAAATATGATAAATTAAGTAAATTAAATTGACAAAAAATAAAAAAATGACCGCCCGCCCAAAAGAATGTTTGAGTTTTTGTGTTTCGTATTAAAAATTTTTCCACAAAATATTTTAATTTAATAAATTTTGCAAGCGAGTATGTATGATAAGTAAAATCCCCCGTAAGGGCGTTTCAGATTATCATACAAGTCTTAAGATTTTGATTAGATTTTGTGAAACAAGAATCTAATGATATTTGAGGCGACTGTCAAAAAACCTAACGTGCCATTACATTTTGTTTTCACATCATCTCATCTAAAATAAAATTAGAAATATGATTTGAAAATAAACGGCCAATTTGCTTAACTTCTGGTTTTAATATTTTTATCATATGCTTTTGTAAAAAATGCAACCCTGATCCATTGAAAAACCTAATCTGGGTACGGAGACTATTAAAATACAAAAATATGTATGTTAATAACTAAAAAAAATACCGCTAGTTCTGAGACAGCAAACGCTGTACAAACAATGTGGGCAATTAACAAAAATGCATATGTGATTCAATATAAGCTGAATATATCGGGTGGTTAAATTTCAAGGGCCGATGTTGAATGTGAACCACACCTAAACACCAAGTTTTTTCCGAATTTTATTTGATATTTCTCTATTTCAGACTTATTAAATTTGAACCATGGAGAGATACCTAATCCAACAACGTGTTAAAGCTATCCAGACTTATTATGAAAATGATGATCAATTTTCGAAGAAAATCATCTTCAGAGATGAGGCACATTTTCACCTCAGTGGATCCGTCAATAAACAGAATTGCCGCATTTGGGCGAATGAGAATACAAGAGTGACTGTCGAAAAACCAATGCACCCACAAAGAGTGACTGTTTGGTGCGGTTTATGTGCTGGCGGCCGTATTTTTTCCAAAATGAGGCCGGTCAGGCAGTTACTGTGAATGGTGTTCGCTATCGTGAGATGATAATGAACTTTTTATGGCGCGAATTGGAAGATATGGATGTAGACGATATGTGGCTTCAGCAGGACTGTGCTACTTGCCACACAGCTAACGAAACAATTGCTCTTTTGCGCAACAAATTCAATGGCCGTGTTATCTCACGTAATGGCGATGTCAATTGGCCGCCAAGATCATGTGATTTGACACCGTTGGACTTTTTTCTTTGGGGTTATTTGAAAGAAAAGGTGTACGTCGATAAGCCAGCAACAATTCAACAGCTAAAGGATGAGATAATTCGGCACATTAACGGCATAGAACCTCCATTATGCCTCAGGGTTATCGAAAATTTGGACCATCGGATGGAGGTGTGCCGCCGTGGTCGCGGCGCCCATTTGGCCAATATTTTGTTCTATACTTAATTGAATAATACCAATATATCATAATAAAATAAAATTATAATAATTTCCTAAATAGTTTGTGTTTTATTCAAATTAACATGGGCCCTTGAAATTTAACCACCCTTTAGATAAAGAATAATAAAATGCTCGGTGGCTGAGTGATTAAAGCAGCAGATCATGATACGTCAGGAGCCGAGTTCAAATCCCAGTGGGTGCTAATGAGTAGTGTAGCGACTACGAAACAGCTGGTTGTCCCCCAGCTAAAGATTTGATTATTATTTTTCTTGTCTTCTTCAATCAAAAATTATTGATCACAGCAAATTTGTATTGTAAAAAAATTCTTCTTAAGAAAAAACTTTAAGAAAGGAAAAATTTGAGCTATAACCCATTGTAGAAATGTACAAACCAAAAACTTTATTTAAAAATTATAAAGTTCAACAAAAATTCAATAAATTAAAAGATTTTTTTAGTTAAATTTTTTTTTTTTTTTTGCAATTTTAAAATATTTCGCAGAAAAATATTTTAGGCTTCTAAGAATTTTTTTTTTTTTATGAAAAAGTTTTTTATGCCAAATTTTTGTCGACGCAAAAAATTTTGATCACGTTTTTGGTTTAAAAAGTTTTTAAAGCAAATTTGTTGCAGATGGAATATTTTTACAGAATAATACTTTGATATAAAAAACGTTTGCATATTCGAAATTTTATTTCGTATTGTATAAAAAATTTTCTGAAAGAAAACTTTAATAGATTTGAATAAGTTTCTGAAGAAAATTTTGTTCGATTCGAGAAATTTACTTTTTATTTGATGCGAAATTTTCTTTTCAAAAAGTTTTTGATTTAAAATATTTTCCATAGAAAGTTCAAGTTCAAAAACTTTTTTTATTTTTGAAATAAAAAATTTTTTGAAAAAATTTTATTAGATTTGTAAATTTTCAAAAAAAAATTTTTTTTGTTTTGAGAAAGTTGTTATACATGTTTTTATTTGTTTTCTTTCTCACTAATATATTTTAAGGCACAAATAATATTACTTTTTGCTTTTAAGCATATTTTTACCTCGTTTATAAGGAAATTAGTGTGGTTACAATTAAAATCCAAAAAGACTCCGATTTTTGGCCGATCATAACGCATATAACGAAAGCCAAAATTAACAACAGCAGCTGAATCGTTCAAGTTAGCAAATTGGCTGTAAATTGAAAAACCTGATGCCAAGATAGAAAAGTGGTAGAGAGCTGAAACGAAAGTAGCAATGAAAAATGGGTTTTAAATTTTATAAGCAGCTCCTAAAAGTATGCTCGTCTCTTGAACGGGAAAACGCTGACAAGACGATTAACTTCATTTAGTTTTTATTATTCCTAAATTAATTAATAAATTTATGCCACAAGTAAGTCTTCTAAATTGCAGTTGGTTTTACCAATGGGAAAATAGATTTGTGTTGCAAATAAAAATCTTACAAATTCGAGTGGATTTTACAAACAGGAATATTTCTAAATAAAACTTTAAGAAAGGAAAAATTTGAGCTATAACCCGTTGTAGAAATGTACAAACCAAAAATTTAATTTAAAAATTATAAAGTTCAGCAAAAATTCAATAAATAAACCAGTTTATTTGAAATATGATGAGAAATGAATTGGTTCATTGACTTGGTGTGTAGCCTCATTATAGTCCATCTGATAGGAGGAGTGCCACCAAATATACGCCTATATTCTCTTTGAACGGAAACAACGGACTCTGAAGCGTGAAAGCGTTGTATTATACAAATTCTTGTTCCATTGTCCCAATTCTCCATTTTAGTTAAACTGAAAGAAATGCAATAAAAATGGAACAGCTCAGTTACACATGATATAAGTTATAACGTTTTTTTTTTGGCAGCAGATTTCATCAGCCACCCTGTATATAGCCGTGGAAAATTGTTCACAAAAAATTTCTCTTTTAGGGCCATTATTACAACTGACGAATAGTTAACATAAGGATTTTATCCTAAAGATAATTTGTTTTTGGTTATTACAAGTTAACATTAACCTGAAAAGTTAGTAACAACTTAACAGCAGGTTTATTCTCATGGTAAATTTCATAGCTTTAAGCATTTAAAGCTGCCATATTATCTGCTGAAAATATTCTAACTTAAGTTGGAAAAATAAGAAAAATTTAATAGCTACTTTATCGTTCACGTTAACTAATGTTAAGGTTAACTATCAAGAACTTTATCGTTAGGTTGTAAGAATGGCCCTTAGAGAAATATTCTAAAAGTAATAAAATTTGGCCAAAAACTTTGTGATGTTTACGCAACATGAATGCGTGATACGTCTAGAAAATTTATGTGAAATATGCTCAAAATACTAAGTATTTTCCATACATATATTCTATATGTATTCCATATATATTCCATACATATATTCATGACAAGCTAAAAATTATGGCTAATCAGAACATATGTAGTCATCACATACAACAACATGAGCTGCCGGCGTTATGTTCATGTCATGTCAAAGTCGATGGCACCTGAAGACAAGGAGTATTCTATCATTCTTGTTCTACAGAGTACCCAGCACCAAAAAACAAACAAAAAATCCCCCAGAGTGTTGTTAGTAGAAATAAAGCATCTGAATATTAAAATTAGCTCTAATTTGTTGTAACAAAAATTACGAAGCTATATGCGTTTCTAAGAAAATCTCCACTTTACTAAGTTTGTTAACATTTTTTTTTTTTGGCATTTTGTTTCTACGAAAACAACAGACAGCCGAACTGGCGAGGGTAGTTAGAACAGACTATCTGCTGCTGAAAAAAACCAGCCAACTTGGGTTATTCCCGTTCTATTGCAGTGTGGGTACATAGCAACTTTGCCTTAACTTTATCAATACAAAAGATTGAAAGCTTTCTTAGTTTCATAATAGAAAAAATATACAAAAACAAGATCATTCAATTTATTGTAGACATAAAAATGCTATTAGCTTTACGATTTTACTTCCGCCGGTTTACAATATGTTACTGTAGCAGAAAGTGTTAGTCTAAATCAGGGTCCCCAAAAGTTCTACTACTTATATTTAATAGATTCAGTTGTAGATAACAAAACTTATTTACAAAAACAAAATCTAAACTGGTAATCGCTGTCGGCAATGCTTACCAGCAAAGCATACGAAAGAGTTGTTGTTTTGCTCTTGTGTATGCACAGTGAAGAACGACAAAAAAATATATAAGACAAAGTTGTTTATGTAGTTTTCTTTGCTAGTGTGCTGAATGCAGTATGTGTAAGCGCTTTTACAAAAACAATTGAGCATCAAACGCATAGAGCTTGGGCACTCCTGGTCTAAATAAATAGATTGTATATGTGATAGAATATGTTTAGACATTTTGCAAACATAACACCGTCGAAATATTCGTCGATATGTGTCTGCATCATAAGTTATTCATCAATTAAACATGTCAGATTAAGAGCCAAATTCTCGTCATTTGCGGGAGGCTTTAATTTTCTGCTTCAATGTGAAAAAATCTGCGGCTTAGGCTCATCGAAAGCTACCAAATACCTGTGGTAAGGACGCAATTACTGAAAGAACGTGTCAAGAGGGGTTTCAACGCTTCAAAAACAGTGATTTTGAGGTTAGGTTAGGTTAGGTAGGCAGACCGCTGAACTCCCAAGGGTATCGTTAGTTGTACAGCTCACGAGGGTCCCTATCAGTTCTCTTGGCAATAGCCTGAAAAAGAGGTAGGAGAAGAAGAAGAGTGAGTATTTTGTCGTTGAAGACCAGCATGGCGGTGAGAGAGAGAGAGAGATGTTGAATTGGAGGTTTCTCTCTTTTTGGTGCTAGGTTTACTGCAGAACAAGAATGAATACTCCTTGCCTTCGCAATAATAAGTTCATGTTGTTAAATGTGGTGAATACGTATATTCTGATTAACCATAATTTTTAGCTTGTCAAATGGTCGGTTCGGCGATGTTCTCTAGTATACAAGAGATTTTGTGGTTATGGCTAAAACAGTCAAATAGAAAATGACATTTGATGGCCAACTTCATGGCGAACATCAATGCTCAGCCATATGCCCGAGCATCGTTGTCAGAGCATCAACGAAACATGTACATGAACTGTCTACTTTAACCATTTGCGATGTTCGACATGAGGCTCACACGAAACTCATGGCTAATGGAAACTCCCAGATACAACGTCCTGCGCATGATTTCCAGTTCGATGACGTTTTCGGCCCAAATTAAGGCTTGTCCAATATTAAAGATTAGTATACATGCTCACATTAATAGCCTGTCGAACTAGTTATCAGTAACATAAACCTCAGAGGCTCGTGTCAAATGCAACAAGACTTGGTAGGATCATTAGCAGTGAAGCATTAAGCCATTTAGGAACGCCTGAAAGTGATGGGAATGATTTAGAAACAAGGAAATTGGATGCTTAGCGAGTTGAAGCCATTTCTTGTTAAAATATCGCTCCTTTATTGCAACAAAGTCATATCGCAAAAAAGCTTATTTCGAGAAAAACACATTTAAAATTTTTAGTTTCCGTACAAATCTTAGAAAAAATTGTTAGAAAATATCTCCTAAAAGAAACAGTTTAAAGGCAATTTAAATAAAACTTTGGCACAATAAAAAAGGAAGTACTGTTAACAATTCTGCACTGTTAACTCGAAAAGCTAATTTTTTCAGATATGACAATGTTGCAATAAAGGAGCGATATGCTTGCAAGGCAGAAGCGAGCAGAGCTTCAATAGCCTATCATGCCTGGCACAGGTCAACCTGACCGCGCTATCCTCATTCATAAGGAGTAGCGGATGGCTAGTACAATAGCATATAACGCCACATAGAACAGTTTCCCATCTTTTTCCCCTTCTTCCCTTTTTCCTCTCCTAAATATATACTTATAACACTATATCCCTTTTCACATCAATCTCTTCATTCAGACTATTATTCATATAGGCAAACACAAAGGGATTAATTTTAGGACACAAGTGAGCTGGTGAACCACAAGACATACTGGGCAGCCAGCAGCCTACCTACCTAACCTTAGCTAAGGCAAAGACGGAAGGACTATCTGCATTGCAATTTGGGATGGAAAAGGGGTTTATTGCGATAATTCCAAGTGCAGAAAATCATGGGGATATCCCGGCCATGCTGCCACGTCGACTGCTAAAGCGAATATTCACACTTCCAAGGTCATCGTAAGTATTTGTTGGGACCAGCTCGGCGTAGTGTATTATGAGTTGTTCGTTATCGAACGTAATTATTGCTTTTAAGTCGAGCTTCGAAAGACAAACGGCCGCATTACCACGAGAGACATGATACAGTGATTTTACAGCATAACAATGCTCGACCTCATTTTACACAAATGGTAAAGACATACTTGGAAACGTTAAAATGAGAAAGTCCTACCCCACCCATCGTATTCTCCAGATGTAGCTCCCGCCGACTATCACTTGGCGCTCAGCCTGGCAGACCAGCACTTCCGGCCTTATGAAGAAGTAAAAAATTGAATCGATTCATAGATCTCTTCAAGAGAAGACCAGTTTTCTCAAAGCGGTACTCGTATTCTGCCCGAATGATGGCGGAAAGTAGTGTCCAACGATGGACAATACTTTGAATCATAAGCGTACAAGTTTTTTACAATAAAGCCTCGAATTTCGGGACAAAAAACCGCGGAAGCAAAGTTGTACAGTTAAACAGCTATCGAAAAGTCTTAAGTACAAGTGTATGTGTGCGATTTGCATATTATTTATCTCAAGATACAATAATAGTTATTTGTAAACAAGTAAATATTTGTAAAGCAATTGCATGGCAAACATGCGATATCTAGTTGAACTTGAAATGAAATTTTCTATTTGTTATGTCTCAAGCAGGCAGCTGGAGATGAGTTCAGTTGGCTAAAAGAAGTCTCATATTTCACATGCTTTCTTTACGTTTGTTTCATTTGTAAGACAATAGAAAATGTTTTTTAAAACGTGTATATATATTTGTACAGTATGTGGTGCATTGGAAGTTGTCCAGGCAAACGCGAACCAGCCACCAAATCTAGTGATAATATTGGCAGATGATTTGGTAAATATACGAGTACAGATTAAAGATATTTGTTTGCTGAAGAGTAAACAATTTATACGCACCAACTTTTAAAAAGTTCAAAGTTAATGGAAGCAAAACCAATAAATCAAAACATATCAAATGTATTTTTAACAACCCTCGTAAAAATCACTTTAAGTTTTTTATTTTAATTTATAGACAGGCAATAATTCAAATTCCGTAACAGCACTTAACAACTACCGCTTTTAAATCTGCGTCATAAAAAATGTGTTTAAGCTAAAATTAGAAAAAAATTAGATACAAGGTGTCTCAAAAGAAGTTTTATATATAGTGGATAGGTTAGAAAAAAGTAAGCGGAGTATAGAAAAAATGTTTATTAATTATGAAGACAGACTTTTTGGGGATCGGCACTCATTTGATCGAACAGTAAAATTACTTACGACGTCTCGGCAGGTGGACTCAAAGATGGCTGCTATTTTGTGACGGATATTTTCTTGCAAACCGCCAGTGAAGTCGGGTTTTTGGCATAAACTTTAGATTTAAGATAACCCCAAAGGAAAAACTCCATGTGGGTTAAATCTGGACTGCGTGGGGGCTAATTTATATCGCCTCTTCGGGACATCAATTTGCCTGAGAAAGTTTAACGAACATGAGGCAGAGTGGCTTTAATTCTTGCACCAATTGAGTTTTGTAGCGTTACAACTTTAGGTCTTTGTACATAATGCGATGTAATGATGATCTGTGCACATTTAAAACACTTGCGTGATTCCGATTTGAAAGGTTCGGATCGTAACGAACAGACTGATTAACACTCTCCACATATTCTACTGTTCCGGATTTTGATTTATCTGGCGCTGTATCAGTCTCTTCAAACTTTCTAGCCCAATGTCGAATGGGAGAAATGTTTGGCGCATCAATTAGGTGGCGAAAACCTGGAATACTGCAGAATTTTCTATGCGCTACAGTTGCCGAATCAACGCTTTTGTAAAATTCTCGCACCCAAAACAGATGGTCTGCTCCCGAGAAACACTCCATAGCGACAGAATTTCCAAGAGCTAGGCTACCCATTGACATAACCACCGCGTTCCTCGGATACGTTGCGTTCACGATGAAAGCTACATCAATATAAAATTTCTTTTGAGACACCTAAGTACATATCGCTCCTTCATTGCAACATAGTCCTAACTAAAAAAGCTGGTTTCGAGAAAAACACATTTCAAATTTTTAGTTTCCATACAAGTCTTAGAAAAATTGTTTAGAAAATATCTCCTAAAGAAAACAGTTTAAAAGTAATTTGAAAAAATTTTTGGCACAATATAAAAGAATAATATATAGTACTATTAACAATTCTGCATAGTTAACTTAAAAAGCTTTTTTTTTTTGAGATATGACTATGTTGCAATAAAGGAGTGCTATATATGTATATCAGGTAATGCGTTTTATTCGAATTTTTTTCGTGGAAGGAAAATTAGATGACTTTTTTTAAGACTTCACTGTATTGCAGGAATAAAACTATTTTGAATTAAAAAATGCTGAGACTCTTAAGTAAACAGCAAAAGGCTGTTTGAATTTTTTTTTTAGCCTCACAAACCTGGTTGGAAGGACCAAAAGTTATAAGAAACTAAACCAAATGCTCATTTTGTTAGAAGGCAAGAAATAAAATAAAATTAAAACAAACTAAAGTCGAAGCCATAGAGTTCATAGAGATGTCGCTTGGATAAATTAAGATCAGGATTTCTGAATTTTCAGTGAGATACCTAGGCAGAGACAGCAAAAGTTTACTACATATAGTTTACAGTTTTTTTCTGAACCTTTTTCGCCTTTTTTTCAGCACTGTTTACATTGTGGTCGGACGTTTCATAAAAATTTAACTTAAACTGTTTCTTGAATTAGAGACTGGAGAGTAGCGCTCTACTCAAAATCGAAAAGGATTTTTGATTACACGTTTTTAATAGATTTTGAAATCTTTTTCTTTCAGAGTACTTATGTATTAATATGAGTACATATGTATCCATTATGTTTTGCCTTGCTATATGCCTAATCAGGGCATGCTGCTTTCTAAGGCAGAGTGGGAGGGGGGGGGGGGGGGGGGGGGGGGAGTTCCTCGTTTGTTGTAGCAAGTAAAACTCTAGGAAGCCGCATGGCTTATGTTGTGTTGGACTTCCGAAAGGGTTAATTGGCAGAACGGGTATCGGCAAAGCCCCTAGGAGGCTGTTGTCACGATTGATGTGCCTGCATTTGGAAACGTTCTGCCTGTGGGTTAGATCTAAAGGAAGGGGAATTAGTTTCCTTGATAGCTATGATGCATGCCGGTTTTCGGGAGCTAATAACCCCCGAGGTAATGCTGTTCTACAATATGTACCTGTAACGTAAGAAACTACTAGTGATGGATTGGCGGGAGCGCTGGTTAAGGGCTCTTACTCGTAATGGGCTCCGGCCTACCAACTTATTAAACTTTGTCTCCAGCCCGTGATCTTCAGCAGGGCGTTTGTTCCAATGGCTACAAACATACGAGAAACGTACTGCAAAATCGGCTGAACACATTACTGCTGCTCAAGAAAGTATTCAAAGCAATATAATGCCGTACTCAGTTGCTTGGTCCTCAAAGAACATCTTTGGCCACAATTTTGCACAAGGATTTGCATTTATTTTCATTTAGTATTCAGTCGATAAGAGCTTCTGTCACAAGATCATTTACGCCGTCGTACATATGCCATGTTATAGCTCGCCCGTGAAAAAATCATAACGAGCGACGATGCACATTTGCATTTTAATGAATATGTGAATAAAGTCGGTTCACGGCAATGGGACTGCTCAAATTATTCATCAGATACGTTTGCATCCATTAAAAGTGACAGTCTGGTGTGCAATTTGGTCAGGAGGAATCATTAGACCTTACTCCTTTGAAAATGAAAAGGGCGTAAGGGTAACTGTGAGTGGGAAGTGATATCGTGATATGATTGAAAAGTTTTTAGCGCCACAACTGCATGCCCTGGGCTTGATTAACATCTAGTTCCACATCGCATCCAGCCCGGATTACAATGGAATTACAGTGAGACCTCTTTCCACAACAAACTATTTCAAGATATGGCGATGCCATTTGGCCACCACGGTCACTTGATTTGACTGGTACGGCCGTGAGTAACTCAAACAAAATATTCCTGATGAAATTAATGAAATACCGCGTCAAATGTGCGAGAATTAAATAGAAAAATGTACTCAAAAGGGCTCGCGTTTGTAAGGCTAACAGAGGCGGACATTTATCTGATATTGTATTCCATTCTCTTTCAAAGAAAGAGTATAACTTCCAGGCGGATAACTAATAATTCCTTCTAAATGTCTCTTAATTATTACAGGGGTTTGATGATGTTAGTTTTCGGGGAGCCAAACAGCATCTAACTCCCAATATTGATGCTTTGGCTTTTTATGGTAAAATTATTAATCACATGTACACACCAGCTCTGTGTACACCGTCCAGGGCAGCTTTACTAACAGGTCTATATCCTATACATACCGGTAAGGGAACCAGGAAACGCACTCACGTACTTATATACAATATATATACTTTATTTTGAACCGGTTACAGGTACGCAGCATTATGTTCTTTTCAACGAAGAGCCCTGTGGAATATTGCAGAACTTCACAAACATGGCGGAAATATTCCAAAAACAGGGCTACTCAACAAATTTGATAGGCAAGTGGCATTTGGGCATGGCTCGCAAAGCTTACACACCGAATCATAAAGGATTCGATTATTTTTATGGATACCTGGGAGGTTTTGTGGGCTATTACGATAGGAGATCCAAAATGCCGGTAAGTTTAGCGCCCGAAAAGTAAAATTTGTAAGCCTTTTAAAGTTGCAAACATACTCGTACATATGTCAGTCTAATTATAGCTTGGGCTATGATTTTCGTCGCAACTTGGACCTGGAATGCGCTCCCAAGGGCAGCTATGTTACAGATCTGTTAACAGACGAGGCCGTAAGTGTTATAGCGAAGCATAATGTTGAACAGCCGTTGTTTTTAATGGTCAGTCATTTAGCTGCGCATACAGGCAACTATGACAGACCTCTGGCCGCCCCGCAAGAAGAAATCGGAAAGTTTAATTACATAAACGATGAAAACAAAAGAATATTTGCCGGTAAGTTGGCTTCAATATTGAGCAAAGCTAAAACTAAAATATTGTTTATGATTAAGCCATGGTCTCTAAATTGGATGAAAGCTTGGGGCGTATAATACAAGCTTTGGAAAAAAGAGATCTTTTGAGGAATAGTATTATTGTATTTTGCTCGGACAATGGCGCGCCAACAGAGGGTTTGTTTAATAATGAAGGCTCAAACTGGCCTTTCAGAGGGGCAAGTATTTTAAATGTTATTCAGGTAATTGCTTTGTATTAAATTATCACTTGCAGCAAAAAGATTCTCCCTGGGAAGGAGCTTTGCGTGTACCAGCAGTTATTTGGAGTCCATTATTGAAAAATAAATCTTCCCTTTATCAGCCAGTGATGCATATAAGTGATTTCCTGCCAACTTTTGCAGCAGCTGCCCGAATACCCTTAAACTCTTACAACTTAAAACTAGATGGCGTCGATCATTGGCCTGATCTGGTAGCCTCTGGCACAAATACTTCTTCAACTGTTCACAGGAAGCGGGAGATTGTTCATGTGCTGGATGAAATCGATCAAGTGAGATCTTTTATGCAAGGCCGGTTGAAGTATATTAAAGGCACCACCATTAATGGTAAATTTGACGCTGTGCTGTCAACAAGAAACGTCCATGAAATAGATCCTCGGGATCGTAACTATGCTCAAGTTATACAAAATTCGTTAGTTTCAAAAGCTCTGGCAAAATACAATGCGAAACCTTTGAGCGCTAATAAAATTGAAAATCTACGATCACAAGCTGAAATTAAATGCGGCCAGCAATTGGAAGTGGCTTGTGATCCTCAGGTAGAAGAATGCCTGTTTGATATTTGGCAAGATCCTTGTGAGAAAAGTAATTTAGCTAAAAATCCCAAATTTAAAGAAGCTTTAGATAAGATTAAAAACAGGCTAGATGAAGTAAAGGAGACTGCTATAAAACCTTGCACAGGTGGCAGCCATATTGACTATGATCCCTCCAGGCATGCTTGCACCTGGACATATTATTTGGAGGAGCCAATAATGAAAGGTGCGTTTTTTTTACAGTAATACAGTAAAAGCAATTTAAATAAGTATTTCTTCATATTTTCAGATATTTTGGGATGTAGTTATGACTCCCCACCGTGCCGTTCTTGAAAATACATAAATTTCACTTTATCTGCGAATTTGGAACACAACAGCTCTAAATATTTTATTAGGAGATCACCTAAAAGTTTAAGGCATTGTCGTTCGATAAACTTCGTTCTATATAATGTAATAAAAGGGAAGATTTATTTCAAGAATATCCCCATTCTTACTAAACTACTTCTTTTTATGAATACAGTATCTACCAGACACCCTGTATATTTTCATACTTTAATCAAAAACGTAATAATTGATTAAGAGCATTAAGCTATAGAATGGAAATGTGGATTTTATTGTTTAAAGAGTATGCCATGCAGGTGTCTGCTGTCGAGTTGAACACACTGTTCAAACGGAGCCTTGTATTCTGCACCACACCCTGCAGTAAACTTGGTTCAGTTAAGCTGATTTCTCGACGAATATTTTCCTTTAAAACCAAAAGAGATTGGGAGTTGTTATTATAAGCCGTCTTTTTGTGGTTGTCAGATAAAAAAATTCCATTGGAGTTATAGTGCAAGGCCAATATAAGTGGCAACGGGCGGTAACCAACTTTTCTGTTTGCCGCTTGAGTTTATTTGATGTAGACAAATGAACGCGTCTATTGAAAGCAAACATTTCTGTAACGAATATTAAACAAAAACATATTGATTTTTTAACACAAAAATATATTTAATTGATAAAAATTTTAAAACCGATAATTAAAAAAAAAACTAATTTCTTTCTTCTATATCTTCTATTTTTTGTTCCTTTACTTTTTGAAGCTGCAAAGCAAAAAGTTAAATTGCCGTCGGCCGTCTTTAACGGCATTGCCAAATTTAATTAAATTCAACATATTGAAAATTTTGTATGAATATTTCTATAAAAAAACTAATTTGTCGCCCGCTTCCGCATGGCGCTTATATTGTGCTTTCACTATTAAACATTGCCGTTCGGAGGCCTTTAACGGTATTACCAAATAAAACTAAATTCATTAAGTTGAAATTTTTGTATAAATATTTTTATAAAAAATCTAATTTGTTGTAAATGGGTCACATTGCTGCCGCCCGTATGCCGCTTGCATTGGCCTTTCACTATTAGATCGGGCGACCTTAATGGGGGAAATTTTTTCGATGCAAATTCATCGAAATTCTGGTCGCCCCATTCTGTCGAAACCACTTGTGTAAAGAGTACGACAGATGAGTTCACAGGTTTGTTAAAAAGAATTCCGTCCGTTGACTGGCCTCTAGAATTTGAAAACATGGTCCAATTATCTCATGCATGGATAAGACACACCAAATAGTTGCCCTGGGGCAATGCAATGGTTTCTGATGTGTCAATCGAAGGTTGCGGGTTCTTGGAAGTTTTGCTTGTTGATGTGGCCGTTTAAGTGTAAATGAGCCTCTTCGCTCAAAATAATGGAATTTAGAGTGCGAAACTTCTCCAACATAGTTTCACAAAGATTTTTGTGTAACTCAAAGTCAGTTTCTCTCAGTTCTTGAACGATTTGAATTTTAAAAGAATCCTTTTTTTAATTTTATGAATAATCGCTCTGGGAAGTCCCACTGAGGTTGCTTTTTTTCCGTATTGAAAGTCTCGGATTTTCGTGAGTTCTTAAAGATCGACCGGGCCCTAACTATGTGACATTCATAATCGAAGCAGTTGCGCAAAGTCTCTGCAGCCACGAACGAACAAAATTTGCACTCGGTCCATCACGTATTCTTCAAATATCGAACTTGAAACAATATTGTCGACGAGCAATTACATAAGAATCATAGCTCTTAAAAAATGTATTCACAGCGAACGACGATGCTCACTCGGCCATTGTGACGTCGTGACTGAAAACTCCACATAATTGATAATTCCAACGATGCCACCTTCCGCCCGTAATGTTTATTACTTTTTGAAATAATCGTATTTAAATCGTTAATTTGCCACTAGACACCCTGTATAATAAATAATGTTCCAATTGTTTCATTTTCACTACCTTAAAGTTTTACGGAGGCATAAAATGGAGGCTATTTACATATATATTTTATAAAAAATATTTACGCATATATTTAAAAAATAAATTTTTTTTCATACATTTATTATTGAATCTTCAAATGATGAACTAACGATAAGTATTTAAATTTTAATACTAAACTTAAAAAAAATTAAGTAAGTCCAGCCAATGGTAGAGAAAAAAGTTTTATTTTGCGCGAACAATATCGGTAAAGTCACCTATTCAACGTTCGGATGGCGGCCAAGGGTATTCCTCAACCGAGAGTAGCTGTCAAAATTAAGTATGTTGTGTGCAAGAGAATTTGGGTGAAGCTCCAGCTTACTGATATACCTTGTCGCGCACTTAGAGAATTCGTCTTTTACCAGCGGAACACACAGATCCTTGTGAATCCGTGAGTTTCTTACGTACCGTGCTGCAGTAATCGTTTGAAGAAATTAATACCATTATCCTTAAATTTTAATGTTAGAATTTGAAGCGGTGTCCCATAATTGAATTACGTAGCACCATGTAGGCCGTTCTTTCTCCTACCCTATTTCTTATTTTCCTCAACGACCTTCTCTATCAAACTTCCAACCCTATCCACTTTTTCGCGGATGACAGCAGCATTTGTCACTCGTATTCTTTTAGTTATAGGCCCAGCCCATCAGAGATCGCTGCCAAGAGGCTAAATATGAATGATTCACTGAATAGTGACCTTCTATCCGAATGGGGTCGTAAAAACAGGGTCGCCTTTAACGCTTGTAAGACCTAATACAAACAAACGACCATTTGCGGTCGTTTGTTTGTATTAGGTCTGCTTCATCTATACTCATGGATGGTATAAATATTGAGGAATCGGAAAATTTTCCTAGTTCTGCTACAGTGCATATGTAGGGGTCATACCCTGAGTACTGGTGCAAGATAAAAAAAAAAAAGAATTCCGTTATACAACAAAAGTTTGCAATCCAGCTTCAATACCGGATTTCTGCCCATAAGCCAATTCACTTGCGCTGCTTTTAATTTTAACTGAGTGACTTTTACATCAATGTGAGTCTTCCACATTGGCCTACGGTCGAGGTGAATATAGCCTAAAACGATTTTTTCATGTAAAAAAAATTTTTTTGCTTAAAACCAGTTCTGGTAATAAAAGAAGGTTATATACATAAATACAGAAAATGAAAATTTCCGACATTAGTGCATATATACCCGAGATATAGCCTATAACCGATTAAGCGAACTTGAACAACCTTTTTGCTTAAAATCAGTATTGATATTATAAGGAGGTTACCAAATATGGAAAATGAAAATTTCCGATATCGGTCCATATATACCCGAGATGGGTGTCTAAACTGATTTTTTCATGAAACAATTATTTTTCTCTTAAAAGCAGTTCTGGTAATAAGAGGAGGTTACTAAGATACAAAAAATGCAAACTTTCAATATCGGTCCATGTACACCCGAGATATAGTTTAAACGGATTTTTGCATTAAAATATCGATTTTTTTTTTGGCGCTTACCAGGCAAAAAATAATATTCCCCCTGATATTGATCCATATATATCCGAGCATAGTTAGTTCAAATTTGTAATATGTACTATATATTTACGTGACTATCGTGAAGAGTATTTTAGATTCGGGCCAGCTGAATATACTACACTCTTATTTGTTTTTATATCAATTATCATAATCTAAAAATAACGCCAATTTTAGTCATTATATTGATTTTAATAATTTTCGGCAACATTGGTTGGCATTATTGTTTTGCAGGGTTGCCAGTTTAGAGCCTTTCGCGCTAGTTTTAGCGCTTTTCTAAAAACCGCATTTTTTGCCTTAGCGGGTTTTTTCAAAAAATCCGCTAAAGTGGAAATTTTTATAAACTCACTTTTTGCATATGTTCATAAGCATACAATGAATTTTAATAATTTAGAAAGTGATATTGACTCCGTATTGAAAGATTATTGTTATTTGTTATATATATGTAAAACTCTGCCGAGAAATCAATATTAAAAGTTCTGAACCATAATTAATAGTTCAAAAAAAAAAATTTTTTTTTTGTTGCCGTACAGAGTCGCTGATCTAACAAGATCAAGAAGGGCATCCTTATATTTTTTAAAGATTTTATTGATTTTGAAAACGAAATTGAAAAAATTTACAATTGTTTTTATGTTTACCGGCAAATATAATAAATATAAAATAAGGGCGTAGAACGGAATAAATATTATATTATTCCGTTTGATGTGCGAGTACTCGCCCAAAGTCCAAATAGCAAAAATACTTATTAAAATTGGAAATATTATATCCAAACATTTTTTGTGATTAGAAGACAAAGATGATTTGAAAACTAGCAACTTTAAATTGATTACGTTTTAATAGTTCATACTTTAAAATACTGCTTAAGTAGCCCTACCTTGTATATTACTCTTTTACATGGGTCAAGTACAGAAATGAATGATTGTTTTAAAATTTTTGTTTCTGCTATTTTACTTAAATCTTTACGGTCGTATTCATAAAAATGTTACACAGCCGTTCAAACCATTTTTAGGAAAAATTCGATAAAACTGTATTCATAAATGAATTTTACGTTAAAATGTTCTTTTTAGCAGTTTTTTAAGTCAACCATTTTTAAAGCTGATTGCACCCAATTTTAAGAAAATTTTAAGGTGACATTTGAGTTTTTTAGTTATTGTTTGTTAATATGTTGCGGAAAATTTTATTGCATATTTATCAGAAATCCCATGATATTGATAACAATAGATGTGTGCTTTTAATAGAAAATATGACCCAAGCTTTGAATAGCTGGCAACAGAAAACTTTCAGAGAAAGAAGTAATCTATTTTATTCTGGATTCCAGATAAGCAATTACGCTTTACATTTTTTCCAGTCGTCGTATTTTAGTTATTACTAACATTTTATTTATTTAAAATAATATACGTTAATAAAATGCCATGTACATCAGTGATGTGTAAAAAGAACGAAATAATAAAAAAAACTCGTTATTCATATTTTTTCCTACGCGTAAGCAAAAGGAATCAAAGTAAAACTTTTCTGACTCAGTATTTTTTGCTATTTAATTGAAAGACAAAATGGAGTTAACATTTATTTATTTGTTTTAACGTCGATTTTCATAAAAAACAATACAATACATATCTTTACATGACTACTATGTGAACAAAAAACCGTTTTTATCGCAGCACTATGATTCAGATGAGAATTGCATATGATGGCGTTGCCAATCACAAATGTTTCAACTTTCAATAAAATGATTTTTAGCTAAAATGCTGTTTATGAATACGTTTTTATAAAATGTGTTTTTTTTTGCTGAAAATTCTGTTTTAACTAAAAAGTTGTTAAAATGCTGATTAGTGTTTTTTTATGAATACGGCTGTTAGACTTTGACTGTTTGTGTATGTTACTTTTTTGTGAATATAGCGGTTTTTAGCACTTTTTGGGTAAGTAAGTAGGTTATAAATAGTTGACAACCCTGTTGTTTTGTGTTGTTTTATTTTGTTTACATTTCACTTCATTTCAAGAGCACTAGCTCTCTTGGCTCTTCAATATAGTAAAATGAATTAACTCATGCAAATAATGAGAAGTAATTTTGCAAATCTCTTTAAATGCGATTAACTGAAACAGCCATAAAACGTTTATCAGTTTTAGTTGAAACAACATTTAATAACAAACTTTTAAAACCAAAAGCAGGCGGATTAAAATAAATGAAAAGAAATAGAAAACAGTGAACTTTCAAAATTAACATTAAGTTTAATTCAGAAAAACTATAATACAAACGATTCGGCATAAATAAAATTAAACAAAAAGAGTGGGTGCGTTTTGTAGTTTACGAGTAAAGAGAATACTTATTGTAATTGTAAAAAAATTGATTTCAAAATCGTAAATTCATCATTGTTGATTTAAAAATGATGTTGAGTTGTAACTTTTAATTGCAATTAATTGCTGTATTTTGTTATTGTCAGTATTTATTGGGCAGAGCAGATATTGTTTTAAAAATCTTATCGTTTGTATGAAAAAAAAAACACTATTTGGTTTGCAACTAAACAAGAAACAATAATTATAAACAAATTCGTTACTAAAAAGTTTGTGAACTCAAAAAAGAAAACCAAAAAAATAAATAAATAAAATTAAGAATAAAATTTCCATAAATAAAACAAATTTATTTCAGTTTAACAGACACGACTTTGGGCCAGACAGTTGTGGGAATTAATCTCGAAATGTTTAAAAGATTAACTATCTAAAAGGCTCATTATGCTTAAACGAAATTCACTTAGTGCTAAAATTAATCACTGAATTTCTTAAAAAAAACAAATTTATATTTTGCAATTATTGAATTTTATTGCAAAATGCACAAGTATAAATACATGATAAATAAAAATAATATAAAACAAAATTTAATTACCATAACGTGAGATTTTCGTGTTTTATAATGAATGATCAAAATGATCAAAAAAAAAAACATCAGCAAAAAAATAACCTCCAAAACCTTTCCATTGTAACATGTGTTGCAAATTAATTTATTTAAATAGATTTTTAAGCATATTCCAATGAATGAAAAGCAAATTAAAATAACAAATCTAAACAAAAAAATAGATGAAATGGAAAACTTCTATGAACTTAAACTTTTTTTGTAGTAAATTTTAGCTGTAAAAGCGTTATGGATTCATTAAGTGAAAAAAAAAATTATAAATAATTTGTAATGCCCTTAAAACTTATTTGAAAATAAATAAAATAAAGAAAAACAATTTGTATCCCACAAAGCAAAAAAAAAAAGAACAGAAAAAATAGTGATGATGAGTAAATAAGTACAAATTATTTCCGCAATAGAAAATTGATTTTTTAAGCCGGAAAAAATCTTATAAAATAGAACTTTAATACATGGGCTGAGTAGTGGCGGCCTAACAAAAAAACATAGTTTTTTTTTTTTTTGTTCAAAATTAGATTTAATTCGCAACGTAATCTCCATTAGGAGTAACGCAATTATTCCAGCGCCACTCTAACATTTCAATACCACTTTTGTAGAACGATTTATCTTTTGTCTCAAAATAGGCCTCAGTTTCAGCGATAACGTCTTTATTCTGAAGGCGGCTGTCAGCTACGGCAGTAACTTTGTCGAAGTTGGGAATTGTAACAAAACACCAAATTAATTACATGGAGTAGTGATGGTCGTAATAAAACACCAAATTAATTATATGGAGTAGTGATGGTTATATTGTTTTATGGTTTTATCATCTACATATGTATTAACATCAATTGCAAAGGTGCAATCATGTGTACACTGAAAAATATTTGCTTCATATTTCCAATGAACCCCATTCATTAGATAATTTTCATTAACAGAATGAAAAATTACGTTCCATGAATGAAAATTCATAGCATTAATGAAAATATTCATTAAAATTGATTCATTAGTTTTCATAATTTCATTAGAAAATTTCATTGGATTTTTTATATAAAATTTGTGCAAAATTTTAGAGATTTATTAAAAGTGAGAAAATAAATATATTATAACTACTAACTAAATGACAAAGTAAATTATTTTATGCACTAATTACTGTGTAAAAAATTTTTTTAATAAAAATTTCAATAGTTTTTTAGTTCTTATGAAAATTTTCATTATATTAACTAAACTTTTCATTAGAATTCATAAACTACCCTCATTTTAAATACCTACATAGTTGAAATCAAAAGCAAAGAGATGGGCTTTTTCTCGTTTTTTGGTTAAAAGAATATTTATTCCGTTACAAATGCAACAACAAAGTCACACTTAATTTTTTCGTTGTGAACAATTATGTATCTATACCCAAAGCAAACGTTTTGTTTTTGCACGCAACGGGACTTTTTTTTGGTCTTCAAAAAGCTAAACGTCACAAGTTTCCAAAAGCAGAAGCAAACGTTTAAAAAAAGAAATGAGTTTGCTGAAGTTCATTGTTTAAAGGAAAATTAATATTTTATATGTTTTCCTGACGATGATAACTAATTGTTATCGAAATATTGAAAATAAATACTGTTGAATTTTTTATAAAAAGTAAAACGATCTTTAGCTGAAAATAAGAAGTATTGACTTAAACAAGATCAAATAATTAAATGTCAAATAACCATTGTTTAAACTTATTTAATTAATTATCCAAAATGTTTACACATGTAACATTACATATTATTTTTTAAGTTATTTTGTGTTGAATTAACATGTTTTGATTTTCTTTTAACCATCATTCTAAATGTAATGTATTAATATTATTAATTTTATATTATTTTCCATTATTATTAAAACAATAAAAAATTCTTTTATGCCTAATATAAAAAATTGTTTAGTTTATTTTCAGTAGCACAATGCTAATGAAAAAAGGTCATTAGATTAATGAAACTCCTCTTTAAACTAATGATTTTATTTCATTAGAATGAAGAAAATTTTTCACCAAATTAGTGAAGATTATCATTGGTTCAACGAATGTGTTCATTAAAATAGTGAAAATATTTCATAAATTCATTGGCCTAATGAACAAATAACGTTTGAATAATGAAGAAGATTCATTAAAGAAATGAAAGTTTTACTTAATGTTAATGTACCAAATTCATAAAACTAATGAAATTGAGTCGTTAGCCTAATGAATTTTTTCATTGTTTTAATGAAAAGTATTCATAAATGTAATGATTTATTCTTCATTAACTTAATGAAGTTTTCATTAATCTAACGAATGTATTCATTAAATAATTTTTAATGAAAGAAGATTCATTAGTCCAATGAAGGCCATCATTGGCCGAAAAATAATGAAAATTTTCATTAGATTAATGTCAAAATTCATTATATTAATGAAGGAATTCTTTTCAGTGTAGTTAAATCCACAAAACTTACACAATTCTAGCAGGGCAACCTATATTAGGGCGTCAAGCGTAATTTATCCATCAAAAATCCTCATGTACATACAAAATGTATGAGACCAACTCAAATAATGCGGCAAGGTGCATTAACATCTACAAGGTGGCAGTGCTACGGCATGTGACAATTTTTTGCTACTGGCAATATAGGAAGCTATTTACGTCAAATATATTGTTTACATTTTTGAAAGTCAATTTAGTGTTTTATTCTGAATTAAACATATACAAAATAAATATAATTTATATTTATATTAGGCATAAAAGAATTTTTTATTGTTTTAATAATAATGGAAAATAATATAAAATTAATAATATTAATACATTACATTTAGAATGATGGTTAAAAGAAAATCAAAACATGTTAATTCAACACAAAATAACTTAAAAAATAATATGTAATGTTACATGTGTAAACATTTTGGATAATTAATTAAATAAGTTTAAACAATGGTTATTTGACATTTAATTATTTGATCTTGTTTAAGTCAATACTTCTTATTTTCAGCTAAAGATCGTTTTACTTTTTATAAAAAATTCAACAGTATTTATTTTCAATATTTCGATAACAATTAGTTATCATCGTCAGGAAAACATATAAAATATTAATTTTCCTTTAAACAATGAACTTCAGCAAACTCATTTCTTTTTTTAAACGTTTGCTTCTGCTTTTGGAAACTTGTGACGTTTAGCTTTTTGAAGACCAAAAAAAAGTCCCGTTGCGTGCAAAAACAAAACGTTTGCTTTGGGTATAGATACATAATTGTTCACAACGAAAAAATTAAGTGTGACTTTGTTGTTGCATTTGTAACGGAATAAATATTCTTTTAACCAAAAAACGAGAAAAAGCCCATCTCTTTGCTTTTGATTTCAACTATGTAGGTATTTAAAATGAGGGTAGTTTATGAATTCTAATGAAAAGTTTAGTTAATATAATGAAAATTTTCATAAGAACTAAAAAACTATTGAAATTTTTATTAAAATAATTTTTTACACAGTAATTAGTGCATAAAATAATTTACTTTGTCATTTAGTTAGTAGTTATAATATATTTATTTTCTCACTTTTAATAAATCTCTAAAATTTTGCACAAATTTTATATAAAAAATCCAATGAAATTTTCTAATGAAATTATGAAAACTAATGAATCAATTTTAATGAATATTTTCATTAATGCTATGAATTTTCATTCATGGAACGTAATTTTTCATTCCGTTAATGAAAATTATCTAATGAATGGGGTTCATTGGAAATATGAAGCAAATATTTTTCAGTGTACAGAAAGTTTACTTTGCAAAGAGAGTGACTTTTTTCCCTTGCTAGCACTTAGTTCAAAACAAGCGTAGCCAAAACGAAGATTTAACTTTATTTTGAAGATTTTATAAGTAAAATAAGTTTGGAAGATACATATGTTTCCCAAAATTAAGATTAAGAAAAAATGTTAATCAGCTGTTTACTGGTTCCAAACTTTTTGTACGCTACACAAATGTTATATAAATAGTTATGTTTATAGTGTAATTGACGAATAGTGCTATACGACAAAATGTAATAACTTTTTGCTATTATTTAAAAATGCTGGATGAGGTTTTTATTCAGAACTCCACCGAAGCCGTATCCATTTTAACTGACACATAGTCGGATCAGTTATAGCGGAGCTTGAATAGAAACTCCCAGCTACACTTTCCACAAGCTCCTCAGGTCAGCTGACCTGATTGCACTAGATTTTTGTTGAGTTATGTCAAGCAACAGCTGTAAAAAATAAAACCAAGGAACTTGACCCAGTCCATTAAACAACAAATGAGGTATTCCGGCCGCAATAGATAAGATTCTGATCAGGTATCGCGATCATGGGTGCCATTTATCATGTCATAATCTATCATCTTATCACTTCCCCAAAAAATACATATGTAAATAAAATACATTGACGAAAAAGCTTGTTTATATTTCTTTCTGTAGCTTTGTACTACTCGTACGAGTCTAATTTTGAAAGGATGCTTTATTGAATTGTGTTTTAGCTAAATATTTTCACTTTGATCTCATTGTTATGTTAAAATAATCATCATTTTGTAATAATTAACAAACGTTACTTTCTGACTTTGGCATGAGAAAAATGAAAACCCTCTTAAGATTTTTTCCTCAAAATTGGGAACTTTTTCAGCAAATGAAGAGTTTCCGATACAAATATCTAGCACCATTGCTCAAGATATTACAAAGTTAACTTTCCGTGTGTGTAATTGTACGATGTTGTTGATGAAATCTGCAACTTTTGCATGCTTGTATAAAATTTTATTGAATGTATTACAGATATATAGTACAAAAAGTTGTTTCTTATACTAGAACCGAAAGTTATGTTGAAATTGATATGGTGCCACCGAAAATTAAAAAACACACCGAAAATTAAAAAAAAAAATGTCAGAAAGCACTAAAAACGGTGCGAAACGCACCAAGTTGACAACACTGATTAGAAAATAAAATTTTGACAGAGCGTAAGAGAGAAAGCTTTACTGCCTCTCAGCAAAGTTCAAACGATACTTATTTTCTGTGACCATTAATAATACACCCTTAGCTTTTAATATATCTGTTTAGTGATTTTTATTATATACGGTTAGTGAGCAACACTGTTCATGGCCCAACTTTAACCATCTTATATAAGTTACTTACCACAGCGTTTAATTACGTTGCGCTTTACTCCCTAATTTAGGTAACTTTAACAGGCTGGTGGGTTGTCCTCTTCAATTAATTGTGGCGTGCTCGGCAGCAAATCCAGAATGGCTGCGGAAATCAAATGGCCTCTTCGACAGGGCTGCCACCAGCTTGTTAATAAAAAATAAATCACATTGGGCAACGCTGAAACAGTGTTGATAACAAAACCCCAGAAACAACCAAACGAATTTAATTCGTTACACTCTTCATTCATGTGAAATTTCTTACCGGCGGGCATTTTTTTCAGGTCTGCGAACAGCCAGTAGCCGCTGGGAGCCAAAACTGGCGAATACGGTGGATGTGGGAGCAATTTGAAATTCAATTCATGTAGTTTTGCCATTGTTTTGATTGACTTGTAATACGGTGCGTTGTCTTGATAAAGGCCAATTTTTTTCTTTGCCACATGCGGTCATTTCTTGGCAATTTCGGCGTTCAAGCGTTCCAATAACGCTATGTAATAATCACTGGTATTTCCTTTCCCAAGATATTCGATGAATAGTACACCACGCACATCCCAAAATACGGAGGCCATAACCTTTCCAGCCGATTGTTGTGCTTACGGGCGCTCTGGACGAGATTCACCAGTTGCTGTCCACTCAGATAACGATCGTTTTGATTCTGGAGTGAAGTGATGGATACATGCTTCATCCATTGTCACATATCGACGCAAAAATTCCGGTTTGTTACATTTAAACATGGCCAAACACTGCTCATAATCATCATCGTTCTTGTGTTTGGTCAACAGTGAGCAAACGCGACACCCACTTTGAACAAAGCTTTCTCATAGTCAAATGCTCATGCTATATAAAGCCCACACCTTCTTTTGATATCTTTACGATGTCAGCTAACTCATGCAACTTCACTTTTGGATCATTCAAAACGATTTTATGGATTTTTTTATGTTTTCTGGTGTTGCCGCCTCATTTGGACGTCCACTGCGTTCTACCTCTTCGGTCCTACGACCACGTTTGAACTCAGCAAACCAATGTTTTATTGTTGTTTCTGATGGAGCGGAGTCCCCATAACATTTTTCAAGCCATTGCTTCGCTCAAACGGTATTTTTTCCCATGAAGAAGCAGTGTAAAATTAAAAAACGAAATTGCTTTTGAACGATTGTTTTTTTTTATATCTTAGACTCAGGGAATGACCCCTACATATGCAGTGCATTGTATTAGAACTAGGAAAATAGGTTGTGAGGAGGGGGAAAGAGGGAGTAGTGTTTGTGAACATTTGTCTTGAACTTTCCAACGCTATAACAGACAGGAAACACGTCTGCAGGCAACTTATTCCACAGACGATGTACGCTTCATGAAAACTAAATTCCCTCTGTAACGCGTAGTACGATTCACCGGGCAATCGACTACAAATGTATGAGCTCTGGACGATGCCCGCGTGGTACGTAAAAATGTGCGAGTTGCGGGAACAAGATTCCTAATCTCGTCAGAGCAAAATCCATTGTAGTAACGATAGAACAGAGTAAAAGTAGCGTCACTCTTAGCACAATAATTCACAAACGAATGAATAGAATATCATGATATTTTAACAGCTGTCTTTTGAAGACTAGTATTAACTGAAAAAAAGCTGACTGCCATGTAGGATGCTTCAAAGCTGTCTATATGTCGACATTTCATAGGAGCTGTCCTAATCATCAGCAGACTTCGAAAATTTTTGATAGATATTCTCAAACCTTCAACTTTATATTCAATCTAAATAAATTATTGAGAATTTAAAAAGAATAATGTTTTAATAATACCTGTCAAAACACAAAAAACAAGCATTTACTTTTGCACACGTCTCTACTTTTCTTTACACCTTTCAAGCAAATGATGATTAGGATAGCTCCTATGAAATGTCGAGATATAGACAGCTGGGAAGTATAAAAAACACGCTGTTTATAATATTTTGATTGGTATCAATATTAAGTGCCCTGGAGACGATCAAAAAAACACGTCAATCGGTGCATATGAGTGAGTGTCGTGTTTTGTCGTTTACTCGTAAAAGGAGACGTACAAATACAATCGTCAATCATCATATTTAATTTGACTTCGTTCGTTTCTGATGAATTATTGCTATCTTGTGCAATTTTGTTAAGAAAAAAATTAAACTATGTATGAAAAGTAGTAATATATGAACAAAATAAATATATCAATAATCATAAAAAAAATTAAATTCAATAATCATAATAAATATAGATGTAGTTTCTTATTTTACTTTTTGTTGTTCCTTTCGATAACAAAACTGATATTTTTTATAGTCAATCATAACTGGAGGCTATCAAAATAATTAAACGTCAAAATTAAATATCAAAAGTTTTTGATTTTCATCAATCAGAGCCGACAACCTATAAGTATACCCGAAAAAGCATGACTGCACGCACACACTTAGAACGTTGACGTGTTTTTTGATCGTCTCCAGGCCAGGCCACTTTAGAAGTTTATATACTGAATAAAACTCAATTGTTTGAAAAGAACTTTACTTAAAATTTAATTATTTTTGTTGAAAATTTGCTTAATTTGTCCATTAAGGCCCTGATCCACTATCCTACATAATCGTACCATTCATTCACAGGAAAATGTTCTAAAACTCTAGCCGGCTTTGCGAAATCGGTTTAAAATGGTGTTGCCTTAAGTATTTAGACACCTCAACCGCAATCGCCGCCATTTAGTAATTTGGTGCAGGTTTCAGAAGCTCCTGCACAATCAAAGTCCTGCACTCTCTTTCTAGAACTTTGAAAGTAGAGTGCCCTAGCCTGGATTACTTCTAACACAAGAGTGGTCTTTTGATTATAAGAAATAAAATTCCCCTTTTCGGGGTTTTATCCCTCTATGACGATGACGTTTTCAATACCGGAAATTGTGTCAATCAAACATTTCGAATGTAATGTTAAATATTTCATAATAACTCATTCGAAATTTGTCAACTGCAAAAAACAGCGAATTAGCTAATTGTTACCACCAAAATCGCTTAAAATAATTTATTCGCAAAAAATTGTCATGACATTTATTACGTTTTGTTTAGTTTAACGATCGGTTTTTCTTATCTTAGGAAAATGTTTAAACAAAATTTAATGACTTAGCAAATTGTGTTACTCATCAGACAACAAATAAATAAAACTATTGTTCTTTTTAGAAATATATCTGCAGTCAGTAGTCTCTGGCTTTAAAGAAAAGTTAATTGATTAAATTAACAATAAAATTTTATTCTTTTTAGGCGCCATTTGTTATTTAAATCAATAGCAAACTTTTTGGCGGTTAAGTCTTTATGATAGTTAGCGGAAGACTTTAAAAGCTCGCATTGCAATCATGAGACTGTTTGGTGTATTAAAGTTTTGGATAATTTTTTTGAAAGTATGTCGAGCTTGGGATGGAGTCAGCAGACCTAATATTGTGATAATCATGGCCGATGATATGGTGAGTGTTGGCTTTTGTATTAATATGTAAATATATTTTTATACTTATAAAATTTATAACAGACATGTATATATTGCTTTCGGAGAAAACATATTTTTACATTGGGTGAATTTTTGAGTGCTACGAACTTTGAGTGGGCAGCACTGTTACACAGAGTGGCTAGTGAACGCTACCACCAGAAAAAACCCGTTACAACTTATTTTCTGTGTAACTAACCTGTTACATTTTTGTTGTGTTTTATAGATCGATCTTTAAGTTTAACTAAAATGGAGAATTGGGACAATGAAACAAGAATTTTGATAGTGCAACGCTTTCACGCTGTAGAGTCCGTTGTTTCCGTCCAAAGATAATATAGGCGCACGTTTGGCGGCACTTCTCGTAGTAGATGGACTATAATGAGGCTCGTGAAGAATTTTGCCGAACATGGCACAATCGGAAGGAGGCCTTATCATAGCAATCTCTGAATTCGGGCACAGGAAACTTTCGCTGCTGCCGTACAATGCAATCCCAGAGTTTCGACAAGAAGTTCATCTGCTCAAATGGTTGTCAGCACTGCAGACAATGTTGCACCAAGATTTAAACTTATTTGCAAATAAGACTCAGTTAACAAACAAACTGAATCCTAGAGACTTCCCGATTCGCTTGGAATTTGATGAGAAAAGCTTTCAAATGGTGTCAGAGGATGAAAACGTCTAGAACTGCATTTTTATGTCTGACGAGGAACATTTTGATTTAAACGGCAATGTTAAAAAACAAAATTATCGAATATGGAGTAATTCCAGCCCACAGATACTCAATCAGATGCAATTACATCCACTTTGCATCACAGAGTGGTGTGCAGTTTCTTCAGAGTTCATTATCGGGTCTTACTTCTTCGAAGGAAACTGTCTTACGTTACGTATAAGTTACGGTCTATAGAGACGGTCAGTGGAGATCAACACTGTTTGGTTTCAACAACATGGGGCAACATTTCACATAGCCACGCCTGTTATGACAGAATTGAGACAAAGATTTCCCAATAAACTGATTTCAAGAAGCTCCACTTTCCGTTGGCCTAAGCAATACATTCGAGCGGTAATTGAGACAATTCCCGTTACAATGCTCCAGATAGTAATGAATAACTTTTTGATATGTGCCATTGAGGGGGGATGCCATTTGAATTTAATTATTTTCCAAACTTCATGAATTACTTAACTGAAACTTATTATTATCTTTCAAATGAATCATTAAAAAATAAATTACATATACTTTACCAGCAGTTATTTGAGTTTCTTAATGTAGAAAAATTGATCAGCCACCCTGTATTTGACAACCCATGGTGCATGGTACTAGGTGGAAGCCCATAAGCCGCATCAAACAGGATTCTCATTTGCCCAAGCACGGCAATTCTGCTTATTATCGATAATATTTAATGCGCGTCGGCGCTGAAGACGTAGTGAATAAAATGCATTTCGTCATTTTCGCCCATTTTCGCTGATCTTTATTTCGTGTAGGTTAGGTTAGGTTTAACAGACTGCCAGCTATTATAAAGCTCGCCCACTTGGGTCCAGTCAGGTCCCGTTGTGTTGCCTAGATATGATATGTATCTCAGTAGATCTACATATCACTGGCTTAGAACCAACCCGAGGATCGGATAAAGGAGTCCAATCCACTTACATCGCATTCCGATACCTCCGTCAAATCATGCAGTATCGGTCTGCCTAGGTACAATGCCCTTATATAAGAAAGAGCTGGACACTGACAGAGGAAGTGCTCAACGCTCTCTTCTTCCTCCTCGTCTCTGCAACTTCTACAGAAGTCATTAAATGGAAGTTTTAACCTCCTTGCCTGCGTCCCTATGTGGCAATAACCCATCAGGACCGCCACAGCAGAACGCAACCTCCGTCGGGGCAAGCCCTTATAGATAATATTCCTTCTGGGCCATGTCAGCCTTGATATTCGACAGGTACCCTCATTAGACCATCTGTCTTGAGTGGTCTGAAAAAGTTGACGCTGTACTAGTTTCTTACAGCTCGCAAGCGGGATTCCAACGATCCCATCAATATCTCTTTGTTGTAGCTGGACACCGGCCTTTGCCAGTTCATTTCATGTTGGGAATGGAAAATGTCCAACGCATTTCAGATACTGTCAATTCAGCTATGTGGATTTTCACCTACTAAAAAATCCCTCCCTTTTCATTTGAGTCATGTCTTCAGCCATTACCACTCTGACATTGTTTCCCTATTCTTACCGAATTGCCCTGCCCAGTCATAGGTAAATATAACTATGTATATTATGCCTATGTCTGGGCCCTGCTTTTTGTACCGTAAGACCTTTTTGATATATATCGCTACCTGATTCCACTTCCTCTCGTTTTTCACAATGTTTTCCGCAGATATTTTGCCAATATTTTCCTCCACATTGTGCTTTTCTTGTCTCCGTGTATCACACCTACAGTATATGTATGATGCATAACACACAAACGTAGATATCATAATAGATCTATCAGCAGTAATGAAAAAATTGTTTTTGTTTTGATCAGTAATCAGTAAAAAATTAAACAAACATAAACGGAGTATGTAAATCGAAATTATACTTCAATTTGAATAGTTTATTCGGTTAAATAGATATTCCATGTTGATATGCAAAAAGCATCGGTGTTACTTATTAACCTGTATCATCATGTTTTCCGCTTACCCACTTAACCCATTAATGTCCGTTATCAATTTCGCTGTTCATCTGTAGTATCCTTCCTGCCACTTTCTCATAGTATTCGTTTGTACATATCTTGTTGTTACCGTGTCATCGGTTTGTTTTTGCTTCCTCCAAAGCGCCTTACGTTCTTTGGTCACGAGGGATAGTCCCGCTTATGACAAGGACGACGGGCTTCGATGCTGTTCGATACATCGATGCTACTCTGAGAACAGCAGTGCCATTGCCAGCATTCTTCTTACATTGATATTAATAATACATTTCTTTGCTTTATTATGATTTTACTTCGTGTAACTCTAAAAAATCGCCCTGTAAATATTAACGGAAAAAATCCTTTAAATTCTTTTAAAAAATTTTTATTCCAGGGTTTTGATGATGTCAGTTTTCGTGGTTCGAACGAAATTCTTACACCCAATATAGATGCCTTGGCCTTTAGCGGAGTCATACTTAACAATTTGTATACACCTGCCATGTGTACGCCGTCACGTGCAGCTTTCTTGACCGGCAAATATCCCATTAATACAGGCATGCAGCATTATGTCATTGTTAATGATCAACCTTGGGGTTTGCCGCTAAATGAGACCACAATGGCGGAGATATTTCGTAAAAATGGCTATTATACATCTCTGATAGGAAAATGGCATTTGGGCATGTCCCGTAAGGCTTACACGCCCACTTTAAGAGGTTTTGATCAACATTACGGTTATTTGGGCGCATATGTTGACTACTATGATCAGACCATGGAACAGTTTGTAAGCTTTTATTTTACTTCTGGAAAACTTTGTTTTCACTTACATACCTACATATATTTAATATTATTTAAATCCAGGGAAAAAATTATTCCCGAGGTCATGATTTTCGCGATAATCTTAAGCCCATTCATGAACACAATGGCACATATGTGACAGATTTGCTAACGCAAGCAGCCTTAAAGCGCATACGTAATCACAACTACCACAAGAAGCCACTATTTATGATTTTAAGCCATTTAGCACCCCACGCTGCAAATGACGATATGCCCCTGCAGGCTCCAGAGGAGGAAATTGAGAAATTTGCTTATATAGAAAATCCAGAAAGAAGAATTTATGCTGCCATGATGTCCAAACTGGATGAAAGTGTTGGTGAGGTGGTAAAAGGTTTGGCCGAAAAGGGTATTTTAAATAATACCATAATATTATTTTTGTCTGATAATGGAGGCCCTACAGTGGGCATGCATGCCACCACGGCCTCAAATTATCCTTTGAAAGGAGTAAGTCAAATTATTGTTTTTAAGTTTCTTTTCAAAATATTAAGATTCTTTTCTGTTTAAGCAAAAAAATTCACCCTGGGAAGGTGGCATACGCTCGTCGGCTGCTATTTGGTCCACACAATTGGAGAAACTGGGCACCATTTGGAAGCAACCCATTTACATAGGTGATTTCTTGCCCACTTTAGCCTCAGCAGCAAATATAGCCCTGGACCTAGAAGCTCTTAAAATAGATGGCCTTAATCTCTGGTCCGCACTTAAATATGGCTATGAATCGGTTGAACGGGAAATCGTACACAACATAGATGATATATTCCAATATGAGGTCTTCAGCAAAGGCAAATGGAAATATGTAAACGGTACAACCGTAGAAGGCCTGTATGATGACTGGCTGGGAAAGCGTGCCAGCAATACATCACAGAATGATCCACGTCTTCATTTGTATGCAGAACTTGTTAAAAGTTCCCCGGTATGGCAGGAATTGCACAAGTTAGCTGCTTCGGCCAATAGCAATATAACCGAATTGCGCGACTCGGCTTGGATACACTGTTTGTATGCAAATGCAAGTGAGGGCGTGGCCTGTAATCCAATGGAGTCTCCCTGCCTTTTCGATTTGGATACTGATCCCTGTGAGCAGCATAATCTATATGAAAAACACAAAAATTCTATAATCTTAAGCGACATGCTGAAACGTATAGAACATTTTCGTGAAAACGCGCATGCGATAAACAATAAACCAGCTGATTATCGTTGTGATCCAGCAAATTTCAATGGAGAGTGGACTTGGTGGGAGGATGTTATTGAAGGCAAAGATGCGGCGGCGTCAGTATATGCCTTAGGATTTATGAAAATTCTGTTATTAACCAGTAGTGTTTTTATTTTAAAACATTTCCTAATATAAGTTTATTTATCTTAATATATATCATATAATATAGTATATGTAATTAAAACTGAAGCCACCATAGCCCTACCAGGGGAATGAAGAAACTATCGTTTCTATGCGTTTAATTTCCGGGAGCTCATTAAAAAAAGTTAAAAAGGCTGTTTCACGACTTAAGATTAAATTCTCTCTGCTTTTTGACCGAAGGCAATCAACAAGCTTGCATTTAAAAATTAAGTCGTTCTCTTATCCCAGTCCAAAATTGTCATTACACTCCAATCTTCTTCCAGGCAAAGTTTTTGTCAAAACTGGCATAGTCTGATGTAGACTACCAGGTTTAAGCTTGGTCGTAGTTCCGTCAGCATACTTTTTCGGATTGTTAAGTCCAGCGACTGTTAGCTAATAAGCTTGATTAACTCTACTGTATTCCCGGGTGTCCACCGGAAAGGTATACTACTAGCAGTAATTCAGTTGTAATCCTGGCTCTATGCGAAGTGCAACCGTCTTGCTGATACCACATGTTAATCAAGCCCAAAGCACGCAGTTATGATATTAAAAAGTTTTCAATCGTAACGAAATCCAGCGACTGTTAGCTAAGAAGCTTGACTCACTCTACTGTATTCCGCGGTGCCCGCTGGGTAGATATACTACTCACAGTAATTCAATTGTAATCCTGGCTGTATGCGATGTGCAACCGTCTTGTTTATACCACATGTTAATTAAGCCTAAAGCATGCATGGCATTAAACAGTTTTCAATCATATCACGATATCGCTCCCCGTTATTGTTACACCATTTTCATTATCAAAGTAGTAAGGTCCAATGATTTCTCCAGAGCAAATTGCACACCATACTGTCACCTTTAACATATACAAAGGTGACTAATGAATACTTTGAAAATTTTCCATTGTCCAGAACAGACTATTCTGTTTGTTTACATATCCATTCAACTGAAAATGTGCCTCGTCACTCATTATGATTTTTACATGCAAATCGATGATTGATTTTGATAAAATGTTTTAACGATTAAAACTCGTTGGTTTATTGAATATTTTTCCATAATAAATTTGCCACGTGTCTACTTCACGACTGCCAAATATGAACCATCACGACCGATCTTTACCAAAATGGCGGCAAAACAAATTCTGGCGCCGAAAATTCGCATTCTTTTGAGTAATAAAACACAAATTACACAAACAGGAAAAAAATTTTATTTTAATGAAATAAAATCAGTTTTGAACTCTCAGAGAGATGTAGGCACAGAGACAGCAAGTCACCGGCTGCCTTGATGGCCCTATCTGATGTTACACGAACTTCACGAGGTAAACAATTCACGCTTCACCAGCGACTCTGCGTGGCTGACACAAGTCGCAACTTTTGCCATATGCAGAAGCTGAAGAGCTGGGGTATTCTAATTCCTACTATATGCAATTCCCTAGTTGTCTTCCATGAGTTGGCCTACCAACTATAAAGCTGCAGGTGTTGGTATGCATCAGCCCTCAACCAACCAGCACTTCGGGTTCGTTACATTACAAGTATCTGTAGCAAAGCAACAGCACCTTGGTGAGTATATTAGCTCCCCGGAAACCGATATGCATTATAACCTAACTCTGCGATTTAGACCTTAAACTCAACCAACATGTTTCAGCTAATCGCAGTGGTCTTCCTGCCGGGCACCTTGCTAGTCTTCACTCTGTCGATTAACCCTTGGGGGTTTCAGAAGTCCAATACAACCTAAGTCATGCGGCTTCCTTGAGTTTTATTTACTACAACAAATGAGGTACTCCTACCTCTCTATGCACCACAAAGCAGAGTACCGTGACTAGGCGTACATTAAGTTAAAATCTATTCCTCTTGGGGTAAGAACAAAGAGAAATTGCGAAAATTTACTTACATCAGCACCTGTCTAGTCGGCCTTATGATGGACCAATTCCACGTGGTACATTACTCACCGGGGTGCTGGCGTATCGTGCCATAAGTTTGTAGCTAAGCCTCTTCCTGACGACTTCGGGCTATGTAATCCCTTCTATATGCAATTTCTCAGAAGTCAATGGAAGACAAGACTTAATGAGTTGGTAGGCCAAAGCCCATCAGCCCTTAACTAAATCACCCGTCTAACCATCTTACATTACAGGTATCTCTTGCAAGACAACAATACCTCGGAGACCGATAGCCTTAGTTGCTAGTGCTTTATTAAATATAGTTTATTGTAATTTAAATTATAATACATTTGTAAATAAATAAATTAGCCCCAGAAAACCGGCACTGCCCCATAGCTATCAGGGAAACTAATTCCCCTTCCTGCGACTTTAGGTTTAAACCACAGCCAGAACGTTACAGCCAAGGCAGTCACCTCAATTATGGGGCTTTGCTAATCCCCGTTCTTCCAATTAATCCTTGATTAGAGTTTAATTTTTTAAGCCTTAACCTCAGCCAAAATGTTTCAGCCAATATGTAGGCATCTCAACCTTGATCAGCGCCTAAGTGGGCGTCTTGCTAATCCCCACTCTATGGATTAACCCTTGTGGGGGTTTCAGATGTCCAATACAACCCAAGTCATGCGGCTTCATAGAAGTTTATTTGCTACCTCTGTATTCATCAAAAAGCTAAATACCCTGGTTAGGCTTGCTTGCTTGCTAAATACCCTGGTTAGGCTTGCTTACACCAAGGTAAAATCTGTTCCCCATGGGGCAAGAACAGAGACAGATTGCGGAAATTGGTTTACATCAGCACCTGCCTTGTCGGCCTTATGTCTTATGATTTCTGAGTTATAAGGTTTCCTAGAGTTTTATTTGCTGCAACAAGCAAGGGTCTACTCTGCCCCAGAAAGCAGAGTGCACTAGTTTGGTATGCACCAAGTCAAATCCTGCTCCCCGGGGCTAAGAATAGAGATAAAAGAGTGTATTATTGATATCTTCTACATATGCATACTTTTAAGATTACAAAGTTTCTTGTTTAAGAATGGAAGCACAAAGCGTGCAGAGAAAAATTAAAAAAAGTTTAATTTTTAAGTTTATAGATTTTATCTGTCTCTTTTTTGTCTGGTTTCATCTCTGTTTATTTTGTGTAAAAAAGCGGGTAAAGAACTTAAAAGAATTTGTCTAATAACCTTGATTGAGTGGAGTACATAATTTTAATTAAATCGCTGAGGAAATTGCAGAAACATTCCTAGCTAAGTTTTGGAGCTAATTAGACAAAAAATATTTGAAAATAATAAAACAAATATTAGTCAATTAACATGTTGTTTAAACTTAAAAAAAAAAAATTGAAGAAAAAACTATTGATATCACATACTTATAAAAAATAAATAAATAATACTACTCGTAACTAAATACACTGTTGTGTATCAACATATGTTTTAAAATATACTACTCATAAAAAAAAAACAATCATTACTCACACGCATGTAAATTTATGCTCTTGATTGACAGCTGTTTATATAAACTTGCTTTGACAGTGTTGCAGCTAAATAGTAGTTTGGATAAAATTATGAAGCAAATTGCGCAAATATTCGTAGAAAATTTACTAGAAACTCTGTTTTGGGCATTTAAATTTTCAGACTTACCCGAAATACTATGAGAAGCAAAAGTGAGTCAACACCAGTGGTGTGTCTTGTTTTTTAATACAATGAAATTATATTATACATATCGATTTTACTTACACTAACAAAAATGAATAAATCATTATTTATTACATTATAATAGGAAAAATAGCTGAAATTATATATAATGTCTTTTTTTATACTTTACAACAAAGGGTCAATAATATATGATCAAAAGTGAGTGTACGTCAATGTATAAACAAAATGTATGTGCAGTCTCATTTCTCGAACACCTGACATTAAATTCAGATTTATGCAAAGTGCGTCGTATTGTGCTATCACTAACTGCTTTATCATACTCTGTAGTGATATCCTGGGCAATTTGTATCACATTAGAATGTGGTTTTTTGTAACTATGGCAGCAATCCTTCTTTCTTCTCCTTCAGTTAACAGCTTTGGACGTTCTCTTCGCTTAAAATCGTCTATTTTCTCAAAGTTTTTTAATTTTTCCACAATGCTTTTTAAGAGGTCTAGTCTCTGCATAAAATTTTACTAATTTTTCGAAATGATTTACCTTTTTCTCTTATTTTCCATTATAGTTTTTCTTGTTTTTATTCAAATTTCCGTTTTCATCTTTATTTACGGCTTTTATAAAACTTTACAGGCACTTCCACAACGTATATTGATTATCAATTAACTAAAATACTTATTTTTTGTCTGTAAATCTACCGGTCTTAACGAAAAAATTAAAGAGGAGGAAACTGTTTACTCACTTTTGAAGCGTAATTTTTGATAGTTTTAGTTAAAAGGTATTATACAAAATTGTTGGTCTTATTTTTTGAATATTTTCAGAAACTGGTTAAGTAAGCATTAGATAGTCTCTTAATTATAGTTACTAAGATTATTCTAGTGCTAATACCAGCAATGTAATAAAACGAAATATAAAAAAATTATCATCGATGTTGACTCACTTTTGATGCTGATAGTAGATATACAAGTAAAGTTTTGTTGGGAAGAAACAAAGTAGACTTTCAGATTTAAATCTTTAATCCAAATTTAAACAGTAATACTAAACTTAACAAAACAGGTGTTTAACTTGTTAGAGAAAACAGTTTGTATTATATTTTTACAGTAGCTAGGTAAAACAACAAGGCAACACAACGGGACCAAAAGGACCCAAGTGGGCTGGTTTCAACATAACTTGAATTAGATTTGGCTCCCGCTTAACTTTTTTCAAATCGAATAGTAAAATTTTCCCCAGGCAACAGCTGGTGATCAAATTGCGAACAGCGATAAACCAGAATGCTTAAAAACTGCTCCTAACAAAAATTTAAATAAATTTTTTTTCTGCCGTAATTTTAAGAGTGGCCCAGGATGTGAGAACAAATCCTGGAAATCCAAGATATATGGCCCTGTCCTAGACATGGTTATCCTCTCTAGCACTTTACCAAGCAATGAAAGAAGACTGATACTGCGGCAAGAGCAAGGAGGAGAATTTAACACCTGAAAGTTAACATCCGAGGTGTTATAAGCGAAATACGGCCATAAATGCTGCGAAATATTATTATGTTTAGATTGTGCTTTGTACGGACTGGTCGTGGCGTTTTTAAACATTAATATCACGAAATTTTCTATCCAATAAAGCCTATTTTATAGATTTTAAATTATATTTCTTTTTTAAAAAATATCATTTTTGTTAATCTAAAAAAACAACCTGTACTCCATATTAATAAAGAAAACGTTGATCCATTCGAACACACATATTTTGGCCTATTTAATCATGAAAAATAGCTTGTCACTACTCTGCTACATATTATTACAAATTTTTATCACATATTGCCCAATGTGCGACCCGTTAATCTGCTTGCTATAAATGTACATACACATTCACACAAACAACCTAAAACTTAAATCATAATACACAAACATACAAAGAACACAAAGCAAAGCTAAACCAGCAATGTTTTTATTGTTCTTGTTGGATTCTTGGTATTGATTTTTTATAGTTTGTTGTTGTTGCATTCTTATTGTGTGCGTGTGTATTGCATAAGAATTGCACGGTGGCGTTATCTGAACGACTTTTTCATATTGATATTTTCATCAATGATTCGTCGTTACAAATTAACTTTCACAGCGAGATTTCTATGAAAAAGTCGATAATGAAAAATTCTTCAATGAATGTATGCAACAACGGCTAAGCTAAGAAGAGCCAGTTTTACTGAAGAACTCTTCGGATCAGTACTTTAAAACAATACGGCTATCAAATTATTATTGACACTAACAGACAAAATACTCGTATGTGCACGTTTTTGACTTAACTAAAAACAAAAACAGTGTGACCAAATAAGAGTAAAGAAATCTCTACAGATAGATCCAAATCGGACTTGAGAGTTAGTCGAGGTATCTTCATCCCCCTGTATGAGAGAACGATTAGTTTCAGGCGCAGATAGAAATCACGATCATACTGAGGGCAACTAACTGGTTAAGGTACTACAGAATATAGGGAGACGATATTCGAATTTGTACTGATGGTAAGCCTGCACTGTATGCACTAGCTGGGGTCTATACGACATTCAGGTTGATTCATGAATGCCGGATATCTCTAAATGAGTTCACGAGTCATTCAAACTTGGATCTTGTTACTGGATAATAGAGCACAGGGAAGTGCCTAGAAATGTTATAGCGGACGATTTGGCAAAAAACGGTGGTCAGCTACAAAAAGGAGATATAGATGGGATAGTTGGAATTCCACTTAGGAGCTGTAATAAACAAGTCGAGCGCTAACTCTTTGACACTGCTCTAGACAGATGGCCAGAATGCCGAATATTAAGGCTGACATGGCCGAGATATTATAACAGGAGCACTATCATCCTTAGGGCCTACCCAGACGGAGGTTGCGTTTGGCTGTGGCAATCCTGACGGTACATTACCATATAGCGGCTCAGGTGCGAAAATTAAATCTTTCATCTTTCTGTAGAAGTCGCAGAGACGAGGAGGATGAGGTAGAGAGTTATGAGCACTTCCTCTGTCGGCATCCAGCTCTTCTTATATAAGAGCTTTGTATCTAGGCAGACCGATGCTGCATGATTTGGCGGAGGTATCGGAATGTGATGTAAGTGGATTGGACTCTTTCATCCGACCCTCAGGTTGGTTCAGAACCAAAGATATGTAGATATGATGAGACACATGCCATACCCAGGCAATACAACGGTATCGAATTGGACCAAGTGGTCTGTTAAACCTAACATAACCCAACGTTTTTGTTTGCATATACATATGTGAGTTTTCACAGTTTTATTGGTTTCAACATTGGATTTTATATGAGGGTGCGTTATTTAAGAGCGGTAAAAATGAGAATGCAGTCGATTGCGTGATTCCCACTAGAACTTTTTAATCTGGAATTATTCATAACTAGAAGGCTCAAGAGCAATGCAGAAGGCAATAAAGAAATATAAATAGCAAGCAGTTATTCGGCGGAGAGACCGTTTATTTTTAAGCGTTGCGCAATAACTGTCATAAATCAGAAAAGTAAGCAAGTCTAGTGTGTTAACACACAGTGGTTTTATGTTTCTTTAAAGTTGCAAATTATTTAAACAAACAAATATCAGTTAAAAACAAATATCAGTATCACTATTTCATTTCTTATTGAAGAATCCGCAAAATCGATTTTAAAGGAATAAGCCTAACAACTTCCTTTTCGATTATTTTGACTAGATGTCTTAAATGCTTTACAAATATCTAAACGTGCATGCTTTACTCTATTAATAAAAATAAGTTAAATTATATTTTTGTTTTTAGTGTTAATTGGAATTAATGATAAGTTACTTTGGCGATTTTATTGTACACTATACAGCCCTGCATTGTAATTACAAGACTAAAGGCCCATTTAGCCGACCGTAGAAATTGTAACTGTAAGGTAAATGTAAATGTAACGTAAATGTAAATGTAGTAGCACTTATAGAACACGTAAAACCGTATCATGTGTTTTTGATACAAACAAAAAGACAAAAGTGCATGTGAAGAAAAAGTGTTCACTTATTAATGATTTACAGAAAAAGTGTACTGTTTTTCATTTTTATATTATTGTATATTAAAGAAAATAATTAGTTTTTCATCACTCATATCTTTATATCAAATAATTTACAAAAATAAAATAAGAGCAATACAGCTGTTCATGGCAGTGATGAGAGTTCATAGTATTCAGTACATAAACAAAAAGTACGAAAATTGTTTAAATGGTACCTAAAATTTCCAATATTTCTTTTTCTGTCTATTGTCGACATTTCATATGAGCTACAGCTGGGAAGTATAAAAAACAAGCTGTTTATAATGTTTTGATTAGTACCAATGTTGGAAGCTAATATAGTGAATAAATCTCAAATGTTTGAATTTTTGTTCTCTGCTCTTTGGTACCTCTAAAAAAACAAATTTAATTGATTATAATATATAATAATATTAATATATAACCGGAGCGTAGTACATTCGGCTGTGTCAAATCTAAAATAACCTTCACGATAGTAACCTATATACATATATATAGTATATATTAAAATTTTTAACTAAATATGCTCGGATATATATGAACCGACCTCGGGGAAAAAATATGTTTGTCTTGTAATCACCATTCCAAAAAGGAAATATTTCATGGAAATTATTATGTAAAAATTGGTTTAGGCTATATCTCGGTTAAATATGAACCGATAATGGAATTTTCCATTTTCTGTATTTTATGAGTAATTACCTCATTTTATAATCAGAACTGATTTCAAGCAAAAGAAATTTTTCACTAAAAAATCTCGGGTATATATGGACCGATATCGGAAATTTTCATTTTCTCTATTTGGTAACCTCCTTATATTATCAGAACTTCTTTTAAGCAAAAAAAAAAACACATTTATGGAAAAATCGGTTTAAGTTATATCTTGGGTATACGAGTATATGGGCCGATATCGGAATTTTTTTTTTCTGTATTTTAATAACCTCCATTTATTACTATAATAAGTGTGTGAAGTTTAAAGCAAAACAAACAATTTTTTTTCAAAAATTTTCATGCAAAATTGCAAAAAATAATGGCCTTTTTCGGAATTTTGAACATATCTCAGCTATATGTGAACCGATATTACTGAATTTCAATAGCAATCGCATGACTCGATGGGGTCTTAGAATGGTGAAAAAAAAAACGTTTTTAAGTGTAATGGTTTTTTCAGAAACGGTATTTTAGCGACCGACGGACAGACATCGCTTTATCGAATTTTCTATTAATTCTGATTCAGAATATATATACTTTATACGGTCGCAAATAAAAATTGTAAAAATTGCAAACGGAATCACAAACTTATATATACCCTCTACATTTTTGTGCTTGTTATACTACTGTATTGCTTTCTTACACTTATATCAGCATAATTCTATATTATAAACCAATTTTTAAAATTAATTTTATCGTTGAAAGATTGCACTTAATAAATATATTTTTGGAAATTGGCCGAATAAATGTTGTGGTTACATATAATGTGACAGTTGCAAAAATTGTTCATTGTGTATAAATTATGCTACCATGTATATCCACTTTGCGTATTTTACAGAAAAATCTTAAATTTATTAAAACATATTATGTGTGTATACAAATATAACTGCTTAAACAGTTCAATTATCAAATAAACAAAAAGTACGAAAACAGGGTTTTTGTGCCATCCTGCCATTCACAATAATATATGTATACCATCACTGACTACATTTGTCACGTAAACACGTAATGAAATTCTATTTTCTGCAGGTTGAGATGTTACGGTTACATTTCATTACAGTCAGATAAGCATTTACATTGTTTCTCGTATAACAAAAACGATCAGCTGTTCCGACTACATTTACATTTCTACATTTACGGTCGGCTAAATGGGCCTTAAGTCTTGTTATGTAGGGATATAATAAATAAACAAATAAATAAATATGATACTTTCAACTTTATTTTGCTCTTTATATAACAAACGACGAAATTGTTTAATTTTTTTTAGCAGATTGGCAACTTATATTCTTATTTGTTTTCTTTTTGCACTGTTTTGGTAGACATGTGTACATATGTATATTAATATATGTATGTACTTATGTATTTGAATTGGTAAAATTCCGCTCAATAAATTAGGCGTTTATTTGTTTTGTTATATCATGGTTTAATAACAATAAATTTTATATGTATACATGAATATATGATTGTTGTTAGTTTCGGGGTTTCTTTTTATTATTAACATTAAAAATTTAAACAATTTTTTTTCTTACTATTACGGTCAGAAAAGTACTCCATGAAAATTTTTATGATGTTGAAATTAATCAATTGAAAAGAAAGGTGTGTTCTATGAGATCTCGGACTAGTACGGACTAATGAGAGTAAAAAGCAAATTACTCTCAAAATTTCTAAATTTTACCCAAAACTGCTGGAACGCAAACAACCACAATTGTACATCTTATAATACTAGTGCTGCTTACTTTTTAGACTGAAGTATATTTTAGTGATTTTAGACTCTTAAAACGCATAACGTCATATAAACAAAAGATTTGCATTATTGGCAACAGCTGTAAAATTAAATGTACTGTAAAATTTTCAATAGATTATTATCGTACATATTTATAAAATGAAAAGCCAAATAACAATTGCATGTTCTGTTTATAATTTCTCAACGTTATTTTCAGTTTGGGCAACCTTCCATTTTATTTTTAACTAATTTTTAAACAAAAAATTTTTTTTCAATTTGTAAATTTTCGGTTTCATAGGTATATAAATATAAAACAGCTGATTATTCAATTCTAATCCGAGTTTACCCAAAGAAAAAGTTCGGGCCAATTTGTACAGGAAATGAAAAAAATTACTCTCTCATTTTCTCTCAAAATTGCACAAAAATTTTTACGTGGACTTTACAAAAAGTTATTTGAGTTTCTTAATGTAGCAAAATTGATCAGCCACCCTAATTCGCTACTTTATATTAGGTTCAGTTTAAAAGGCTTACATGTTAGGGAAATTTTAGAATAACGAACGATCTAATTCTAAAATGCGATAAGAACATGTGTATATTATTATGATCGAAAGAATTTTCAGAAGCTAAAGAAGAATATCCGCGCGATGAGGTAGTTAATATGTTATCAAAATTGTGTTGTAATACTAGTTTACGGTTTAGACTCCCTTAATGCGTTGTCAGTTTTATAATAATTTAAGTTTGAACATTAATAATATATGATATTGTATTTAATTATACTCCTCGTTTGAAAACTTACAAGAAAAATGTCTTACAAGACATCGTAACATTTTCTACTATCCATCCCCTGCTTTCACATATAAACGAATATTGTCTTATACTCGTTTAGAACAAACAGAACCACACACAAGTAGAACCAACTGAAGTAGAACAAAATTGAAGTAGAACTACGAACACTGAAGTAATGTTCTACTTCGATTTTATTTATAAACTTTGTTATTATTCTTCATGGTTTTTGTCTTTGTATTAGTGTATAAGTGCTGTATACACAGATACTCATGTGCCAAGGTTTAGTGCACTGGCTAAGAGTCATCGTTTATTTGCTTCAGTCTAATGTTTAGTTTCTGTTATGAACCAGCACCGTTTTCTTTGTGACTTTTAAAATTATTTGTGCGAAAAATTCTTCAGTCGATGCGGGATGCGCTTTTTTTAATTTTCGGTGCGTTTTTAAAATTTCGGTGGCACAAAATCAAATTCAATTCAACTTTTTGTTTTAATGTTTTATATACACAAAGTAAATTAATCTTGCTGTTGTATATTGTACAAACTCTCGAAAGAAAACGAAACATTTCGCTGCTTTTAGAGAGTGTTTTGCCATTAAACGATCAAGCAAAGTTAGTCATATATAGCAATAAATGCAGTCTTTGAACAGAGAAGTTCGTATTTATGATAGCTCGTAAATTTAATACGGTTTTATTAAGTGAGAAATTACCAAATTTTTAAATAAATTATATAGTTTTTCCAAAACTTTTGCATTAAATATTGATTACGATAAACTTCATCTTTTATTAGTTATAATTCTGGTAAATTTTCGTTTACTTCAATAAATTCTTTTACACATACCACTTACGCTCTGTTTAATAGAAATGCTATTAATCCCATTAAAAGGCTTGTAGTACGATTCTGTAACTTTTAATGATCCGATAATTGTAAATTCTTTCCACAGTAATGGTTGTATGCTCCAAAAATATTATTTTGACGACGGTAAGCAGATATTTTGGGTCCCTGATAAGAGGATGTAGAAGTCACAGCTGATTTCGGTTGACAGTAAATATAATTATATGATATTGCTTAGCAATAAATTTGATCAAGTATCTTTATAACTATTGTAAAGGTAACATTATCTTAGCAAAACTAACAGAGTCGTACTGGAGGCCAAGTTAGACAAACACGAATTATAGCTATTAAACGAATTTGATGGCATTCCATCAGGTGGTGCTAGCAGACATAGTTTGATTGCATAATGTTATAAGGCTGTTTCATTATCGTGTTTTTAATATAAAAATATTGTACTTCTTAAAATATGTTAATGCCAAAAATCTTTTCTTCACCTAGGCATTAACAACAATGATGGGTCATTAATAAAATTCGAAGCTTTTGTATGCATAAGCTGATAATTTTGAACATAACGCCATCCTGCTTGCACATAATGCCTAAATGAGAAAAAATGACCATATTCAAAAAGAGTACTAATATGTCGTTTCCGTAACTTTAATAAAGCCATTTTCTGATACAAATTCCTAATTCCTTTGGATTTTATTTCTTTTCTGTTTCATATTGTATTGAGCTAATTTCATTCCGAGAAAACTTTGAATAATTTTAATTATTCGAAGTTTTTTTTTCTGTATTGGCTCCGAGGTTAATTGTATCCATTTTCGAAAGCTCTTCCCCGTGTCTTCATCAATCCAACATTGGTCCTTCGAACCGGATCAACTGCTTGGAGGGCAACTATGCTGACCATTACATTAAAATAGGTTTTTAAAAATGAAAGGAAAAAGTTAAAAATTCGGTGCGATTTTGTTGAAATAACGCGCTTTTTTCACCATTTTGATGCGTTTTGAAATATCAAAGTTGACAGCGTTGACTGTCAAGCCCTGTCGTGAATGTGTTTCAAAACTATGAAGTGTTTGTTTTGCTTTTAAATGTTCTACAGCCGGCTTGTTTTTTTTTAATGTTGTTCTAAAATGCAGTGCTTGGAACTACTGCATAGTAGTTGGATGTGTTCTTTAGATTTTTATATATACTTTTATAAATATTATTACATTATATATTATATATTTGATTGGTATCAATATTAGCAGCTAATAAAGCAAATAAACTCAATTGTTTGTTTTATAGTTTTAAAACTTTATGTTTCATAAATATATTATTACATTTTAATCAATTTGTTTGATTGAAATGATGTACAACAAGTACTTATGAGGAAGAATTGTGAAAAATAAATTATTCAAAAAAATTTTTTGACTACAGTAACGAAAACATAATGCAATTAAAATTTATGGCAGTTTAGCATATATTAGTATTTATTTAGCATACAGTTGTATTAACAGTAAAATACTTTTGTATATGGCCACTCCGATTGTACGTTTATCGTTAACTCACCTCGTTTAAAAAAGGTGGGTTGGAAAACTGAGGTGTTTGTCTTTGCTATATAAAAAACTCAACTGAGTTGTATATGAATGCAATCGGATGCAGTGCGTGCTAATACCGCGTTTAGAAGTACAAGTGTTTGCATGGAAGTCATTTCTATGTACAGGGTGGCGCAAAAATAACCTTCCGATGTTTTTTGGCTGTAATTTAAAAAAACATGAAAAACTTTGAATCTTCTTGTGGATTATTTATATTTGGTCTTTTAATATTTTTACGTCAAGTCGAGAATATGATGTCACGTAAATGGCCGCCGCCACAGTTGATTGTCATTTGAGCCCTTTTTATAGCATTTTCCATCACATTGGCAAAAACTTCCGGTGATAGGTCCTCACATTCTTGACGGATATTGTCTTTAAGAGCTGCAAGAGTCTAAGGACCAGTTTTTGACTGCGTATTTAAATACAAAATTAGTTAATTTTCATTTAAATTGTATTTAAATGCAAGTTCAGTTTATCGGTCTTAAATAATTGTTCTTATTTAAATGCGATGAAAGTGTGGCAGCTTTACTTAAATTCCAAATATTATGGAAATTGTTCCATAGAACAGCTGTTTGTTAGTGGAAGAATAGAAAAATTTTAAATTTATTAATTAAAACGTAATAATTTTATTTCATGCGGAGTTATTTTTAATTAATTATTATATTGTGCTGTTGTTTAGTGCAAAATTAGCATTAAAATTCAAATATTTTCTACAATCAATAGCTTGTATGTGTATTTTGTTTACCTCTTTTGCACTAATACAACTGCAGGCACAGAAACACCATATGGACTATGTGAAATACTTAAATAAAACTTAAATGAAGAAGTTTAGGCATTTAAGTTTAGTCCAAATTTGTAGTGAAAAACTGATTTTCATATTTAAATAGAACTTAAAGCTAAATAGCATTTAAATACGAACTCAAAAACTGGGCGTAAGGCTTGTTGACTTAAGCCCGCGACTTCAAAAAGCTCCACAAAATGAAGTCTGCAGCGGTCAAATCAGGTGATGTTGTACCAAAACGGGAGATTAGGCACCCGGGAAATGCATCCTTCAGCATATCAGTTGTGGCACGTGCAGTGTGTGCTGTAGCAAGGTGCCGTTGGAACCACATGTTTTCCAACCCAATTCATCAAGTTGCGGCAAAAAGAACTCGTTAATCATTGCTCTGTAGCGCTCACCATTCACAATATTGGCGCGCGACATCGAAGAAAAAAGGTTCGATGACTCCTCCAGCGAAAACAGCACAACATACAGTGACTTTGAGCGGGTGCAATGGCTCTTTGTGGGTTACACGCGGATTTTCAGTGCCCCAGAAGCGTAAATTTTGCTTATTACGTACCGGCTAAGGTGGAAATGGGCCTCATCACTCATGATTGTTTTTGATGAAAAATCATCTTCGTCTTGGTGGTGATCAAGAATGGCTTCACGGTATGTTAGACGCGATTGGCAGCTAACAGCTGATGCACCGTCTGGACTTTGTACGGAAACATCTTCAAATCTTGTACCAAAATTCGCTATAAAGACCGTCGCGTTACGTGGCACGTCGTCTGGTCGATGTGGACGGCGCTTCCATGACATCCTCGGTTACAGCACCAATATTCTCTGTAGAACGGCTACTCCGGTGTCTGCTACGCCTGGCAGCATCTCGTGTTGTGCCACTCCCTTCGAGGCGAGCGGCTAAGCGTCGGGAAAATTATAACTGTATATTAATAAATAACAACGTTAACCATTCGTGATAATTTAAAAACTCCCTACAATAGACCTAATCATACAAAATCTGTCCTTTTTCCCCTACATATAAAACAACAACATAAACAAATAAATCCCTACAAAAAGGAAAAAATTCCTACGCTTGGCAACATTGATTTCACATCATAATCCTGTAGTGGTCACCCTAACGTGAGCTGGTAAGGCAGTTTTTAGTAGTGAATCAAAGGGAAAAAAGGAGAAGACTAAAGGAAAGAGATGTATGTAAAATAATTAGGAATGGGAATTGAATAGATGTTGGATCTGGAAAAATATGGTGGGTGAAGTCCAGGCGAGAAGAATAATTTTGGAAAGTGGAGAACAACATGTCGGGGCTTTTTGGGAGTTTAAGTGGATGGAAAAGGTATAGTAGTGGTGCGGGCAAAAGAAAAAAAAAAAAGGATAAAACACAAAAATACAAACCGCCAGGGTTTTTTTATATCACCAACAAAATTAAAGAAAAGAGGGGTAACTCCCTAAACAAGAGTTAAAATTACAGTAGTTTCGAAATCAAAACTTAGTGTTTGTTGGGAAAGCGCAAATAAACATACAAATGTATAAAAACATACATATGTATGTATGTACATGTATAATTAAGTTTTTAGGTATCACAAACAAAAATTAGCAATTCCATAAAAATACAAAAATTTATGAGATATAATAGTAAAAACAAATATTAAAAATAATTCATAAACATTATATCTATAATGATAATTAAAAATAATGCAGAAAAATTAAATAAGAATAACTAAAAGCACCAAATGCGGGCAATTAGAAAGTATACAAATGTGATTCAATATGAGATGAATATAAAGGGTGGTTAAATTTCAAGGGCCGACGTTGATTTTGAATAAAACATAAACTATTTAGGAAATTATTGTAATTTTATTTTATTATGATATATTTGTATTACTCAATTATGTATGGAACAAAATATCGGCCAAATGGGCGCCGCGGCCACGGCGGCACACCTCCATTCAATGGTCCAAATTTTCGATGACCCTGAGGCATAATGGAGGTTCTATGCCGTTAATGTGCCGAATTATCTCATCCTTTAGCTGTTGAATTGTTGCTGGCTTATCGACGTACACCTTTTCTTTCAAATAACCCCAAAGAAAAAAGTCCAACGGTGTCAAATCACATGATCTTGGCGGCCAATTGACATCGCCATTACGTGAGATAACACGGCCATTGAATTTGTTGCGCAAAAGAGCAATTGTTTCGTTAGCTGTGTGGCAAGTGGCACCGTCCTGCTGAAACCACATATCGTCTACATCCATATCTTCCAATTCGGGCCATAAAAAGTTCGTTATCATCTCACGATAGCGAACACCATTCACAGTAACTGCCTGACCGGCCTCATTTTCGAAAAAATACGGCCCGATGATGCCGCCAGCACATAAACCGCAGCACACAGTCACTCTTTGTGGGTGCATTGGTTTTTTGACAGTCATTCTTGGATTCTCATTCGCCCAAATGCGGCAATTCTGTTTATTGACGAATCCACTGAGGTGAAAATGTGCCTCATCACTGAAGATGATTTTCTTCGAAAATTGATCATCATTTTCATAATAAGTCTGGTTAACTTTAACACGCTGTTGGATTGTGTATCTCTCCATGGTTCAAATTGACTAAGTCTGAAATAGAGAAATGTCAAATAAAATTCGGAAAAAAGCTTGGCGTTTAGGTGTGGTTCACATTCAACATCGGCCCTTGAAATTTAACCACTCGATAGATAGAGAATAATTAAATGCTCGGTGGCTGAGTGGTTAAAGCAGCAGATCATGATATGTCATGGCCCGAGTTCAAATCCCAGTGGGTGCTGATGAGTAGTAGTGTAGCGACTACGAAGCAGCAATAGTTGTCCCCCAGCTAAAGATTTGATTATTATTTTTCTTGTCTTCTTCAATCAAAAATTGTTGCTCACAGCAAATTTGTATTGTAAAAAAATCCTTTTTAAGAAAAAAACTTAAGAAAGGAAAAAACTTGAACTATAACCCGTTGTGCAAATGTACAAACTAAAAATTTAATTGAAATAAATGAATTTTGTTTCATCAAGACAAAGCACCGTGTCACAAGCCAATCGAACGAAACAATGGCAAAACTACATGAATTTCACATCGAATTCCTCACGCGTCTACCGTATTCGCCAGATTTGGTTCACAGCGACTACTGGCTGTTCGCAGACCTGAAAAAATGCTCGCCGGTAAGAAATTTCGCACAAATGAAGAGATTATCGCCGAAACTGAGGCCTATTATGAGGCAAAAGATATATCGTTGTACAAAAGTGCAATTGAAATCTTAAAGCAGCGCTGGACTGATTACATTGTTCTTACTGAAGAATAAAGCTAGTTTTGAGCAAAAAGAAACTGTGTTTTCTTTGTTAGGCCCGGGACTTTTCAGTCCATGTGTTATATGATCAACTAGGGGTTTGTCCTGGAATTGAGGGCAAAAGCCAATAAGAAAAATTAGGTGTGTTCATTTACTTTACCAGTAGAAATTAGCAACGATAGAATAACAAGAAAATTTTCTTCAAAAATGTGAATAAGTAAATGAAGGGTGTTTTTTTAAGCCCGATAGAACTTGAAATTGTAAAAAACAACACAAAAAATTAAATTGTAATCAAAATTTTTTTTATTCGAAAGATCAATACGTGACATTAACATTTGAAAATGATTTCGGGCATATGGGCACCGCGGCTGTTCTTGACGAAGCGCATTCTGGACGTCCAATTTTGGGCCACTTTTTCGAGCACTGCTGGCCGTATGTCACGAACAACACGAACAATGCTGGCCTCCAAGGCGTCAATTGTTGCTGGTTTATCAGCATAAACCAGTGACTTCACGTAGCCCCACAGGAAATAATCGAGAGGTGTCAAATCGCACGACCTTGGAGGCCAATTGACAGGTCCATTTCTCGAAATCAACTTATCGCCAAATTTTGATTTCAGTAAGTCGATGGTTGCGTTCGCCGTATGGCACGTAGCGCCATCCTGTTGAAACCACATCTCCTCCGGATCAATGTCATCCATATTTTCAAACAAAAAATCATTGATCATGGTGCGGTAACGATCTCCATTGACCGTAACGCGAGCTCCGGCCTCATTTTTGAAGAAATAAGGTCCGATGATGCCACCAGCATGAAAACCGCACCAAACAGTGCATTTTTCTGGATGTAATGGAGTCTGTAGGGTCTCTTGTGGATTGGTCTCACTCCATATGCGGCAATTTTGCTTATTAACAAACCCGTTAAGCCAAAAATGCGCCTCATCGCTGAACACAATTTTGCGATAAAACAACGCGCGAATCGACGACTGATTTTCAAAGTAAATTTGGATAATTTCGTAGCGTTATTCAAGCGTGAGTCTATTCATGATGATTTGTCAGAGTATACTGAAACAAATAAAAAAAATGTTTCATCAAAATTTAATTTTTTGTGTTACTTTTTACAATTTAAAGTCCTATCTAGCTTAAAAAAACACCCTATAGTTAAAATTTGCAAGAGTAGTGTTGCCATCTATAGGTATACATGAGTACTTAATAGCTACCCTTATATTTTTTCGACAAATTATACATATGTATATTATTATAAAAATAATTTAATTATGGTCATTTATATTCAGCATCGTCGTGACTGGAGTTTTTCTAGTAAGTCTTGTTATAGAATAATGAAAAGTTTTACAATATTATTTAATCTAGTAAGAGGCGTAGTCAAAATACGCTAAAGAATACAAAGGTGATTAGCTACTTTTGAATAAAATATCTATTTTCAATTAGTTTATATGTTAGAACAGCTTGCCTACACTTTGCATTTTTATTTGAGATTAATTTCAACAAGTAAAGTACCGAGTATAGGGCGTTTAAGCAAATAAAACTAACATCCTTTCGGTTCAGTTGTGTATTTTATTCTGATCCAATTTTCATTCAATTGCCATCCCTAAACAAGAGCGGCAAGCGGAACGTTTTTTTCTATTGAGCTTTAACGCTGAAACGCCATCCCTAAACAAAAGCGGCAACGTTATCTAAAAACAGGGTTATCAAACAAATAAATACAACAGCCCTGATTATTTTAACACGGACGGCATTATTGTTTGTGATTTTTTTATTAACATTAAAATAAAATAATTAAAGTTTTAATAAAAATGAGTTGTTTAGATGAGTTAGAAGATTTGGAAAATTTACCTGTGTTAAGGATGATGGCAAACAGAAGGCAAGGAAATCGAGAGCTGTTTAAAAGTCGGGATTCGAGTAACCTGAACAGTTTCGGTAGACACGATTTGCATACAGCCAACACATCGAGCCAGACAGCTCTTAACTTAAGAAGCGATCTTTGACATTATTTAAACTCTTTGTAAATAAAAAACAAACAACTTATATACCAAAAAAATTTTCTTTACCTGGGTAGTGATATAAGCACAGCTGTCTTTCGTTTCCTTTACTTAAATTTGTCAAAATTTTGTTTACAATACACATAATTGTGAAAAACACATAGACTGCCTTGCTTTTCCAAACAAAAAAAAAAAAATTTTACAACTTTTCGTAATTTTTACCAACAAAATACAAGTGATATTTTTTGGTGTTGTATTTTGCCTCTACCTATTAGTAAAGCCCAGAGCAAGATGCATTAACGTATACACGGTGGCAGCACTAGAGCAAAATTACAACAATACAACAAAAACAGGCATGTGGTAAGCTATGATTATCAAAAATATTTGTAACTATTTTCACAATTATAATTTATTCTTATTTGAATTATGTTTATGTTCACAAAATAGTTTTTATCTATTTAATTCAGATTAAAACACTAAATTCACTTTCAAAAATGTAAACAATATATTTGACGTAAATAGCTTACTACATTGCCAGTAGCAAAAAATTGTCACATGCCGTAGTGCTGCCACCGTGTATACGTTAATGCACCTTGGCCCAGAGCTTTACTATTGAAACAACCAAATATATTTTGCATTTAGTTGTCACTGTTTTTTTCTAAGTATTCATAACGAAATGATAACTTTAAAAAAACTTTGTCAGAGACGGAAAGTTTAATATTTTATTTCTGCCCACTTTACGTACAGATTCAAAAGATACGAAAATTGGCAGGATTATACATGGTACAGGAAGTCATCAAAAGTTGCGAAAAATGTATCTTTCGTATCCTAATGGCATCACTGATTGGAACTTTTTTGGTTTTCTCCACATCCAGGGACGGAAAGTTTTGAAAACTTACAGATTTTTGAAATTGTGCTTCGAAACGGATGCAGTTTGTCTTAAATCGTAAGTAATCGTTTACGTTTTAATATGCATATATGTATGTGTGTAGCTAAAATATAATTTTATTTTTAAATCAATCAAATAACGTTAAAAAAGTACTTTATGAATAAAATACCATTTTTTAAAATTTGAGTTTTTAAAAACTATTTTTGAAAAGTGTACTTTTAAAAGCAAAAATTAAAGTTATTAAAATCTACTTTTTAAAAGTTTACTTTTAAAAGCAAAAATACTTGTATGTTTAGGTATTATGTATGTTATATGTGTCTATGTATATAACATCGTCTGGCAGCCTACGCCGATGTGTTTTCACTCAGCCGCTGCCGCCGACAAAATAGCCATGAATTGAGCCTCTGTTTCACTCTCTTTTTTTTTGCCCCGGTATTCCTAACTTGGGTGTTCTGTTTTTCGGGGAAAAGAGGGGAAGGGGTCTCTCGTTTGTTGTAGCAAATAAAACTCTAACAAGCCACATGACTTATGTTGTGTTGGCTTCCGAAACCCTTGCCAAGGGTATAAATTGGCAGAATAGGGATCAGCATGGCCCCCGGGTGGTTCTGTTTGCAGTTAAACCCGGGCTGATCATGGTTGAGGTGCCTACCTTGGCTGAAACGTTCTGGCTGTGGTTGAAACCTAAAACGCAGGAAGGGGGTGTTAGTATCCTTGATAATTGCTTGGCGTGGCTTTTTTCGGGGACTAACAAACTGCCGATGGTCTGTTGCCTTTACAACAGATACCTATACTGTGAGGAACCAGTGGTGATGGTTGACGGGTGAGTTGGTTTAAGGGCTGATGGTGCTAGTGGGCTTCGGCCTACCAACTAATTAAGCCTTGTCTTCCATTGATTGCTGGGATATTGCATGCATAATTAGAAGGCCCGAACTACTCAACAAGAAGTTGCTCATATGACCACAAACATATGGCATAAATTGCTACCTGTGTGAGCCTAGCAAGCCACACGGGGGCGCTGGTGAATTGTGAATAATTCACTCCGTGAAACTGGTCCATCATCAGATAAGGCCGCAAGGCAGCTGCTGATGTAAATCTTTTTCACAACTGTATCGTTACTACAATGGACTTTGCTCTGAAGAGCCTAGGGAGCTTATTGCCGAAACTCGCACAATTTCACGTAACACGAGTCCAGCGTCTAGAACTCATCCATTTATGGTCGATTGCCCGAAGAATCGTACGACGCATTACAGAGAAAATTCGCTTTTCAGTCGTATGCTTTACTTGTGGAATAATTTGCCTGCAGACGCATTTCGTGCCTGTTGTAACGTTGCAAAATTCAAGTATACTACTCCCTCTTTCCTCCTCCTTATAATCCATTTTTCTAGTTCTGGTACAATGCACTGCATACGTAGGGGCTATCCCATGAGAACTGGTCCAAGATAAAAATAAAAATATTGTGAAATTTTTGTCGCAGCTATTTATAGCAAAACACCAAAACAAATAAAAAAATGTTAAAAAAGTAACATTTTGATCCCGCTCTGGAGCTTCACAAAATTGCGTATTAAAAAAAAAAAACTTTTTTAAATATTCAAACAACTGAGTTTATTATTCATTATACCAGCATCTTAAATTGACACAAATCAAATATTATAAATAGCTTGTTTTTTTATATCTAACTGTCTATATGTCGACATTTCATAGGAGCTACCCTAATCATCAGTAGACTTTGGAAATTTTTGAAAGATATTCTCAAACATTCAACTTTATATCGTAATAATCTAAACAAATTATTGAGAATTAAAACAAAATATGCTTTAAGTCTAAGGTCAGACACAGCGATTTTAATTGCCGAACTTTTTAGCAATTTTCTTTTGGAATTGCTTTCTTGTCCACACACAAAAACTTTTTTCAGCAATTCTTGAGCAATTCTCTACCTTTTGTTTCATGCAATCTACATTGTATATGCACATACACATACATACATGAGAGAAAAGTAAGGAATTGCTGAGAATTTCCGAGTGCCGGCAATTCTTTTTCCCTTCTTATTCCCCTCCCCGAAAGCTTCTATAAAGTCAAGAATTGCCCAACTAAAGTTGCTGTGTGTGACCAGGCACTAACCGCACCCGTCACTAGCTCGCTTACTTTGTGTGCAGGTGGTAGGCGTTCACTCTAAAAATGCGGCAATGTGTATGAAAATGTTTACTAGGTTCGTATATGAGATGGTGTGCATTACTGACTTAAAAGTGTGCATCGGATCATCGCTTCTGTAAGCGAAACTTTGGCCGCTGGGTTATATCTTAAGAACTTCATATGGAGAGCAACTGGCCGCAACACAGTTGCCGTCTACTATCATTGAAAACAAAAAGTGATTAATATGTGTTTGTATGAACTATATTTGTATCGTTTACGTGCAAATGGGAAGCGTGTGTTTGCAAACGGTTTGCGTAATTTATTTGAGCCTTAACGGTAACGATATGTAGAGCATTTTTGTAATTTTTGTTTGTTTTGTTTTCGTTGTATCAACTCTTTTAAGTCGCTGAACAAATAAATGCAACTTGTTCGACATCTTGTTCTGCAGACGTTGTGTTGGGTTCTTTTGTCTTTCTGCATATGCATGTGTTTGTTTGGGTGTGTGTGTGTGTGTGTGTGTGTATGTATGTACATGAATATTTTCGCATGTTTTGTTTTGTATTATTAACTTTTTTAAGATTGTTTCTTTCGGCTGTTAAGAGTACACAGATAAAAATAAAATTTAATATATTTATTAGTTTTTTCCAAAAATAAAAAAATATTATATTTATCACTTTAACAATCTTTTAATTCAGATAATTTTTGTGTTGTTAGCGATAAAGAAAAAATTGTTGGTTATTCTGGCACTTCAGTTCTTTCTGTGTATCTGTTAAGTGGTCGCGACTTTTAGCTGTTAACGTCTGTTATTTAATGTGGTTAAAATATTGGAGTTGGTGCTTAAAATATTTAGTTGCTTTTAAACTAGTAACATAGAAGGATCAATTTTTCTTTTACAGTGGAGCCGCGGCCATAAAAATAATTAAAAAGGTGAAAAAATATATTAAAGCAAGATGCTATTTTAATTATTATTTTTTATTTTAAAACAAGAAACATGTGTAATGAAAAATACAAAAAAAGGACTAAACTGAAAAATAAAACAATTTCTAAGTGACATAAGTGATCTTATATTCTTCTTAAAAGCTGAAGATTTAGTTTGTTTTATTAAAATTATAATAATATTTTTGCTTCATTGTTTTGTGATTTCCAAACTGGTATTAAATTGTGGAATGACACACAAGTATTTATTTACTGTATATATAAATAATTATAGATTATTTATTTAGATTGTCACAAGATTTTAGACAAATGTGTACCGATTCTTCAAATTTTTTTATTGACACACAAACGCGTTTGATATACGAGTACATACAAATAAGAGAAGTGCTTTCTTTTAAAAGTTAATTAATTAAAAGTGAAAAAAACTGATTATAGAACTTTTTATTAAGCGAAAAAAATACATCTAATATTGATTTATTGTACCTATTTATTTAAACAAATAGATGAACTTACTTTAAGAGAAATCTTTTGTCAAGATCGCTAATTCCGGATTTAAAGAACCTCAACTCGTCTCAATAATGGATATAGGACGCTGATAATAAATACAAGAAGTACTCTTTATGAGCTTTTGCGTAACTTATTTAGTTGAAGTGTATTTTAATAGCGCAGCAATAATAAAATTATTGACATTTTCAAAATATTGTTTATATGTATATGTATATATAAATATATATATATATATATATATATATATATATATATATATATATATATATATATATATATATATATATATATATATATATATATATATATATATATATATATATATATATATATATATATATATATATATATATATATATATATATATATATATAGTCGTTATGCCAAAAACGTAATCAGCCATGAAAATTTTCATGGAAAAATCGGTTTAGGTTATATCTCGGATATATTGGATATTGGAATTTTCATTTTCAGTATTTTATTAACCTCTTTTTCCTTTATTTACATTTTAAACATTATTGAAGAAACTGGAGATTTAGAGTTGCTTTTTTGGTAAATTTTTTTTCAAAATATCAGCTAATGGTGCATTCTTTTCTGATAAAAAAAAAAAAGTGCTGCCCTTTAACTGTTTATCACTTTTTTCCGATTACCATCACCCTTAAAAAGTTGTACATGTGTTATTAGCACAAAAGAACAAAAAATGCTGACAAAGTGCCATTTGCCATTTACGACTACTTTTAACATACCAACGTTTTAATCAGCATTTTTATCTTATAAAAGCTATCATCAGCAGCACCGTTTACTCATCTACAATAACAAAAGAATTTCATATTTGCATAAACGCGTATGAAACAAAGATGTAAAAAAGGGCAGTATCTCCACCTTACTCGAAGTACAGTGTAGAACATGCTACATGTTTTGCTAGTTTTAAGTGCAACATGTTTTGAAAAGAACATGATAACCTTTTATAGTGTATAAAATGTTTAAGAAAAGAAATATGTAGCATAGATGTAACATTTTTATCAGAAAAGAAAACACCATAAGACTCATATGTTACAGTATTGTTGGTGGATTGTCATTTTCCAATGCCCGTTGTGCATAAACATATAATTATACATTTCATAACATCGTCCTCCGATTTGGTTTACAAGTAAATTGAGAAAATGAATCCCTTTCTCCTTATCTTGATTATAAGCAATAAAAATATTTATAAGAGAAGATATTTTAGTTCAAATTGAAAGGGAACGATAACAGTTGCCAACATTCAAAAGGAAATTCTTCCTAAATCCAGCTGTGATGTCAGCTTTCGTGAAGTAATGTTCTGCACCAGTCAGTGTTGTCATATTTAAAAAAAAAAAATCTTTTAAAATGTGGGTAAAAATGTATTACAGTGAAGAAACGTTTTTATGTATTCTTAGCCCAAGACCCACATTTCCAAAAAACATTTTCATAGAAAAAGATCTTTTCAGCGTCCCATAGAAACCAGCAAAATACATATAGTTTAATAAACTTTAAAAAAAACGCTTCGATATCGAACTAAAAAGTAGGAAATAGTTTAAGAATAAGCTTGAATAGTATTGTATTACTATGAACTAAGCGCCGGGCGCCTGATATTACACAAAGCGTTCCACAATAATTCACAAGATACTAGTATTTTTCATTCACTATTGTTTAAGTTTAGTTCAGTATCTTTTAGCGAAGTGGTTTCGAGTTTTTTGGGAATTCCCCAAATTGGTTTCAGGAATCGTTAAAATCCCCCACTTCTCCGAAAGCAATACGGCAACTTCAATTTTCGTACTAAATTGAATGACTGTTAATAGTTCAGATACATGTTCCACGGCCAAAACGCGCACCGAATATGAAAACTCTACTCCAAACTGGTTGGCGAAGCGTTTCCGAGTTATTTGCCAATTCCCAATGTAGCCTTCAAAGTCTCCCCGGCGCCCTCTTTGTAAACAATACGACAGCCTCAATTTTGGCACTAAAGCGAATGACCGTTAATAGTTCAGATACACGTTCAACGGTAAAAACGCGGACCGACTATGACAACCGTTTCCAAAACTGTTGGCGAAGCGGTACCGAGAATTTTGAGAACTCCCAAAATAGAGTTCGCAAATCACCAAAATCCCCCAATTCCCCGGAGGCAATACGGCAACTTCAATTTTCACACTAAAGCAAATGACCATTTACAGTTCAGATTTATGTTCCATGGCAAAAATTTGCCGATTCCAAACCGATTAGCGAAGTGGTTCCGAATTTGTTTGGGAATTCCCAAAATCAGCTTCGGGAATACCAACACTCACCCCTTCCCCAGAATCAATACCGCAACGCCAAGTTTTGCTCTAAAATGATAACACTGTATGTACAGTTCTATTTACCTACATATGTAATAATCACTTATATGGCATGGGTTTCGAGTGGTGCAAACATAAAAGTGAAGCTTATATAAGCATGTTAAAAAGATTATTACCAGATCATACACAAGCTATAAAAATAGAGATGTCACATTGCTTGGCACATCTACTAGCTGTCTACACGTACTCAGTGTTTACACACGCAAGTGCAAGTGCAAAAACCAATACATTATAATTTTTTTCTAATACATTCATATAGCTGCAAGTAATGGTCTCTTGCAAGCGATTTTGGTTGACAGTGTTTTTTTTCACTTGCATGCAAATAGCAACAAACAGTGTTGCCCATACATATTTCACTTTAAATTTAATGGGGGAAATTTTTTTAATATATTCATATTTTTAGTCATATGCCAAAAACATAATATAAAAAGCAAAAATAAATAAACATATATAACTTATTTTTTATTTGCAATAGAAATTTATTATTTATATTGTGAAAAATTTATGTTATGTAATATGATTCCCGTGGAATGTTGATTGTTGCTAAAACTTTGGCAGCACAGACATTAAAAGCGCATGAAGTACAAAGGCCCATGAATCAAAACTAATAGATTACGCTTTGCGCAGGTCCGTTATGTTGTTTACATCAGTCAGCTGGCGATTGTGACGTAGAGCGTGAAAAAACACACATATTAACTGGAGTTTAAATACCAATTAAGGTCGTATCTTCTTGAAAGAAACGATGGCGTAATTTCAAATGATTGAAATGTATGATACTCCAGGCTTAGAAATGTGAAAACACGATGACACATATTCATGGATTGATCATTTGTCAGAAGGCGGACTATCAAAGCCGACAGAACAAACTATGGTTGTTATGAAAAAACTAAAAATAATATTTGATAAGTTCAATGCACACAACCTTCTTATACGGAAGGATTATTTAAAATTCCTTCTCACCCAGGTCGAGTATGTTGAATGCAACGAAAGGATAAAAATGCTTTTTTTAGATCTCTAATGCACTTAAAAAAAATAAAACAGTTAAGCCAAAAAAATGAAAGAAAATGTGAGATCACACAAAAAAAGTTAAATAAAATTATAAGTTGATAAAAAATTAACAAAAACATGAAAATTTATTTTATTAGCAAAAAATATCACACACATACGAGTATACAGTAAGTCTCTTATATATAACACTTTTACCCTTAATATATATCAAACTTTTATATTTATGTGTAACTATCTGCCAACAAAATAAGTATTAAGAATTAATAAAACAAACGTAATAAATTTATTAATTTACCTTCTAGTTATTTGAAAATAATATTAGCTATTCCAGGGGGCTAATTCTGTCATTCGTGATCGAAATTACTATCGAGTAGAAAATAATTTCGATATCGTGTAAATTTCTAATGATGTGACTCGTTACGTAACGAGTCGAGTTATCACTTCAGTGTTGCAAAATACTGACAAAATGTGTTTTATAACGCTGCCGAAAATTGTATGTATTTGCATACTTTGTATACATGTTGTACATTAAAAAAAAATAAACACATAATTTCACAATAACAGTTCATTTGAATCAGTCATGTATGCGTGTTTGTACATTAAAAAGTTAGATAGAAATAACAATTCAATAAATATGTATGTAAAAAACAACTATTTAACTATGTATAAGCATATGTATGTATATATGAATTTCTAAAAATAAATTCTTGAGTATAATAACATGTGACTTCAAATATAAGTTTTTGTGTTCTAAGCAATACTCATCTTTATATACATATACCTGTATATATACGTCATATACATCATCATATGAATTGAAAAAATCCTTAAGAACCAAAAATTCTCAATTTAATTTAAATACTATTGCTATTCAAAACAAATTTTTAATTTACATTTCTTTTGTGTTTTTCTGTTTGGCTGGTTTTCGATAGCACTTTTGCTTACGAGTAAAAAGTTGCACGGTTGCATTCGAATGTTTACTCGCTATCGAATGCCATCCTTAGAAATTTCGAAACCTTTTACTCGATATGGAATGAGATAATCCCAAAAGTGTAAAAACTCGCACATTCGAGTAAAAACTCGCACGTAAGCGAATGACAGAATTAGCCCCCTGTCTTTTAACACAAATCGCAAGCAGTTGGCTGATGTAAACAAATAGCTATAGACCCTCGTGACGTCATGCGCAGTAGAAAATTATTTTGTCAAGTTTAGTTATTTGCTTCATGGTAACCAATGTAATTCCCTTGGTCTGGAATGTCCGTCTATTGGATTGGAAGAATCTCTTAGTATTTTTCTTTTTATTTAAATTTTTTGAACTGTTGCTTTTTTAAAGCCAATACAGAAAGAAATAACGCTGTAGGCGTTTGCGTTTTTTACCACAAAATATATGTATGTATGTTTGCATTGTTCGCATACAACTTTGAAAAATATGAAAACGCTAGCAAATCGTAGCGGGTGCAGAACAAGCTAGTATGCGATTTTCAAGCTGTATGCGATTTGAAAGCCCTGCGTTTTCAAGAACATGGACGTATATGATATGCTGCTTAGTTCTGTTAATCTAAAATATAAAAATCAAATATAAAAAAAAGTAAAAAAAAAACAATCTAACAAACATTCCAAAATTGAATGATGAATGGTGAATAAAAATGTAGAGGTTTTTGTTATTGTTGCCCGTGAGAAGATTCTTTTGGGGATTGTATATTAAACACAATCGTCTAACAAGCAACGTATGCTAGCTGGGTTAGTCTGTATCATATCACAAAGAAAATACTATTTTTCATTGTCCCTAATAATATGCCAAACCAAATCACTATAAGTTCTTTTAATAAAAAAAAAAAAAACAAAAAAATTTGATTATATGCGAAACTTGTTCAAAATAAAAATGTGCAAAGTTTTGTAAACAATGTGTTATTATTATCGACATTACGAGTAGCTATTAAATCTTTACAGCATCAATGATTAGTTTCCTCCCTCTCACGCTGGACCTTGAAGAGATCTCATTGTAACGATTAAATTTCAAATCAACATTGTAGCTCGTTACAAGTATCCATCCGCCTTTTTTCAAACTAGTGTATTTTCTTTGCATTGTCGCTATTAAAGTTTAAGGTTGTGTAAATAAAACTAAAAAAAAAGAAAAATTAAGTTTTCAGGTGGGTAAACTGATAAGAAATGCAAATTGACTAATTCGTGTTCACGTTTTTCTAACATTGCATTGAGGCAGGTCAATTAAACTGCCTTGTTTATGTCTTAAATTACAAAAAAAAAAAAAAAATATGTATAAAATAAATTTAGAGATATGTTAAACACGTCATGATTTCCATGCTTTCAATTAAATAAATTAAAATCATTCAAACAGAAAATTCAAATATTTTATATTTTATTTAAAAAATTATATTCACGACTAGATTGCTTGTTCTATAATCGCGAGAGTTTTTAATAGACAAGACTCAATTTTGGCGACTTAAGTGATGACTAGGATGAAAATTTTCCAGCATTTGCTGAAATTTGCTGACGCTGTTTCATTCGAGGTTTTCTAGCGATTTTCCTTATTTTATATGTTTGTGCTCTAGAACGCTGTTTTTGCTATTATTTAAAGTTCTAATACTACTTTTTTATTCATTTATTGCTTGTTTTATGTCGTTATAATTTTTTGTTAAAACGTGAAGTTAAGAAATCGTTAGTCTCACGTAGAAAGGCCCTAACTCGCATTTTCCCTGACTTGCGCTCTTTTAGGGATTCTACTACGTTTCACACAAATACACAGTGTCTCAAAGATTTAATTATATAATTTCATACATATCGCTCTTACAAGCAATTGAGCACAAAAAGTTTCTTTTAGATGTACCCATTTATACAATTTCCATTAAGAATTTACCTGCTCGTGTAAAATTGCAATAATTTTTGTTAGGGCCTTTCTACATGAGACCAACGATATGATGTTTAAGCCAACCAAAACTATGTGCTCTTTCTCATGTTAACACTGAGTTTACACGGGCAAGTAACCTTGTTACAAGTTGCGTGCACATACTAACAACCAATACATCGAAAAATATAATAAAAACACTTGCAATTTGCTAGCAAGCTAATCTTCAAAATGTTGTCGAAGACAAAAATTGCCTTTGCATGAAGCAAATAACTAAGATGACGCCGAAAACTTGACAAAATAATTTTACATCAGCCAATTGCTTGCGATTTGCGAGCGAGTTTTTACTCGAATGTGCGAGTTTTTACTCGAATGAGCGAGTTTTTACACTTTTGGGATTATCTCATTCGATATCGAGTAAAAGGTTTCGAAATTTCTAATGATGGCATTCGATAGCGAGTAACAATTCGAATGCAACCGTGCAACTTTTTACTCGTAAGCAAAAGTACTATCGAATACCAGCCAAACAGAAAAACACAAAAGAAATGTAAATAAAAATTTGTTTTGAATAGCAATAGTATTTAAATTAAATTGAGAATTTTTGCTTCTTAAGGATTTTTTCAATTCATATGATGATGTATATGACGTATGACACAAAAACTTATATTTGAAGTCACATGTTATTATATTCAAGAATTTATTTTTGTTTTTTGTTTTTTTTTTTAGAAATTCATATATACATACATATGCTTATACATAGTTAAATAGCTGTTTTTTACATACATATTTCTATCTTACTTTTTAATGTACAGACACGCATACATGACTGATTTAAATGAATTGTTATTGTGGACGTATGTGTGTTTATTTAGTTTTTAATGTACAACAAGTATGCAAATACATACAATTTTCGTCAGTGTTATAAAACACATTTTGTCAGTATTTTGCAACACTGAAGTGATAACTCGATTCGTTACGTAACGAGTCATATCATTAGAAATTTACACGATATCGAAATTATTTTCTACTCGATAGTAATTTCGATCACGAATGACAGAATTAGCCCCCTGGAATAGCTAATATTATTTTCAAATAACTAGAAGGTAAATTAATAAATTTACTTCGTTTGTTTTATTAATTCTTAATACTTATTTTGTTGGCAGATAGTTACATATAAATATAAAAGTTTGATTTCTATTAAGGGTAAAAGTGTTATATATGTATAAGAGACTTACTGTATATGTACACACCCGTATGTGTATGATATTTTTTGCTAATAATTTTCATGTTTTTGTTAATTTTTTATCAATTTATAATTTTATTTAACTTTTTTATTTAACTTCTTTTGTGTTTGATCTCACATTTTCCTTCATTTTTTTCTTTTATTTTTTTTAAATACATTAGAGATCTAAAAAAAGCATTTTTATCCTTTCGTTGCATTCAACATACTCGGCCTGGGTGAGAAGGAATTTTAAATAACCCTTCCGTATAAGAACTTATCAAATATTATTTTTAGTTTTTTCATAACAACCATAGTTTGTTCTGTCGGCTTTGATAGTCCGCCTTCTGACAAATGCTCAATCCATGAATATGTGTCATCGTGTTTTCACATTTCTAAGCCTCGAGTATCATACATTTCCATCATTCGAAATTATTCCATCGTTTCTTCCAAGAAGATACGACCTTAATTGGTATTTAAACTCCAGTTAATATTTGTTTTTTTTTCACGCTCTACGTCACAATTGCCAGCTGACTGATGTAAACAACATAACGGACCTGCGCAAAGCGTAATCTATTAGTTTTGATTCATGATTGGTTACGATTTCAATTCTCATGGTACTTTTTTTGTTTTTAAAGCTTCATAACTCTATATGGACTAAACAAAAATGCTTTTTACGTGATATTGAATAAGACTTCACGGCATATGAGCAAAAGTTTAATTCCAGAAATAGTGCGTTTGGCTGGCGCATTAAGATTTTTGGCAGTCGGGTCTTTCCAAGCTGTGGTAGCCTCGTATAAGTATGGGCCGTAACACTTTCTGCAAAGTGGTTATTTATTTATAATAATTATAAATTATTAGCTAATGTTATATTTTGGTCATGGATATTAGACCTTAGGCTCGATATTTGTGTAAATATATACATACATACAGTGGTGACCACCTAACTAAAACATTTTTGACAGTAAACTATTTTATCGTTTTGATGGTATCTGAGATTATGTTATTGGTTAACTAGACGCCATTCATAACGTTTTCTTTCTGATCTCCACTGTAAGAACTTGGATTCGTCACTATATAAAATATGTTTCTATTTTCATTTAGTTTCTTAATGTTTTTCTGACAAAATCCAATCCAGATTTAATTTTTTGTTTTTTTTTTTTTTTTTTTTTTTTTTTTGAGACGAAAGTTTTTTCTGTGCGGTGCATCCACGTAAGGCACTTTTATTATTATTATATTTTTTACGAATATCACCTTTAGAATATATGTATGTACATACATATATGTATATAGTTGTGAAAATAACTTCATCTTTACGTATACGAGTACAACATTTGTTAAACAATTGCTTATTTTTTATTAAAGGCAACTATGAATTGTTTTGCTATATTTTACCTGTTTAAAATATACACAATTTTACTTACAAACGATTAATTTTATTTGGTGACGATTTGCGATAACCATGTTGACGATTTTTTTCACCGAGTTTGACAATTTTAAACCAGATTTATCTGGCATCTATGCTGACAATATATATATCGGTTGCTTATTATTTGGGTCAGATTTTTTTATTGGGATTTGAAAGTAAAGATGTCGGGCTTGGGTGTTGCTTGATGAACAGGTTGCGTTGATTCTTAAATTTTGGGCATGTTGTAAAAATGTGCATAATTGTACTGGTGGGATGTATATTACAATCGCAATTATTTGTGGTCATGCATGGACATATACATGGGTTAACTTGGAGTGTCCTAAGCGGAGTCTTTCTATTTTTACTATGTCCCGTCTATTTAATTTACAGTCTCTTAGAAAATCGTTTATACAAATTTGATTCGTGTTGAAAGTTCGGTACCAGTTTGACGTTTTTGTGAAGAAGCTGATTTTCTTGAAAATATGTGAAGTCAAAAGAGGTCTGTTAGTTCCCTTCTTAGCAGCTCTGTCAGCAAACACATTGCCTTTGATTCCACAGTGTCCTGGCGTCCACACAAGTACTATGTTTGGATATTTGTCAATTGGAAGATTCCTAAAAGTTGTTTATTTATTTTATTTATTTATTTATTTATTTAAGTCTATAGACTATATAAGTCCTTACAGACTAAAGAAAAAATATAAAGGAGTACAATTACGTATTTAAGTACAAAATTACTTTTCGTTTTAGAACATCATTAGATTCAGAGATATCGATAATATGATAAAATTTGTTGAATATTTCACATATGCGACGAAAGGGATGATTGTTAGCATAGACGGTCCTCTGATAATCTAGACTTATTAGTTGATAGTTACGGGTTGCTCTTGTTGGTACACAGAAATTTATTTTGCTCAGCAGAAACTTTGAATCAACTTCACCGCGAATCAATCCAAGGAGGAAAGAGATACTAAGCATGGTTCGACGACTTTTTAAAGTTGGTAATTTAATCAGTCCAAGCCTACTTTCATATGATGGCAGCACATACGAGTTCCATCCAAGACCCCGTAGACAGAAAATAAGAAATTGTTTTTGGATAGATTCAATACTATTTATGTAAATGGTGAAGTAAGGATCCCATATAATTGATCCATATTCAAGAATAGGGCGAATCAAGGAAATATAAAGTTGCTTTGTAATGTAAGGGTCTGAAAATTCTTTAGACCATCGTTTCATAAATCCAAGAACTCCACAAGCCTTGTTAACAGTTAGCGCAATGTGATCTCGAAAATCCAGCTTATGATCAAGGATGAATCCCAAATCGGTAATAGTGTTAACTTTTTCAAACATTATTCCATTAATGTGATAAGAATAATTTGAGTAGTTGCTTCGATAAAATGACATTTGTTTACATTTTTTTATGTTAAGGTACATAAAATTAAGTTTGCACCATTCCACAAGTTTATTGATATCGGCTTGAAGTAGAAGTTGGTCTTTGGGGTTATTTAGGTGTTTAAATAGTTTAACATCATCAGCATACATTAAAATTCTTGAGTGCAAGACAACAGAGGGCAGATCATTAATAAAAAGGGTAAATAACAACGGGCCAAGATGGCTTCCTTGGGGAACACCAGAAGGAACATCCAAATTTATCGATAAAACGTTTCTAAACTTGACTTGTTGGGTTCTGTTGGACAGATATGAACGAATCCATTTAAGGGTTGTACTGCTAAATCCCATTAACGAAAGCTTGTGTAACAACAGGTCGTAGGTACTGTTGTTTGAGATATTAATAATTAATTTGAGGGAGGAAAGTGAGTGTGTGCAGTTTGCAAAAAATCCTTTTTTGTTATTTAATATGTTTATGGCAATGATTTCCGAACTTTAGTTATAAGTATTTTACCATTTTTGAGGAGTAGCTGTGCCCGCTCTGGATTCAACTGAAAACTATAGAATCAGAAGCAAAAGAATCCAAGTTACACTTTTACGACAAATTTAAAATACCCGATGTCATTGGTTGTGTAGATGGCACCCATGTGAGACTAGCAGCAATCTTCTCCACTTCCAGGTGATGTCTTTTTAGTTCAGAGAGATTTTTTTTTTCTTCAAAGAATAAATTTCCTCCATATTTTTATAAAAGTATATGCCATAAACATCTGCTATGTTCGTTCATGTTAATACTCATATCTTCCATTTTTTGTGCTACATATTTCAAATTCGTCCATTAATTAATTTATTGAATTTTTGTTGAACTTTATAATTTTTAAATTAAATTTTTGGTTTGTACATTTGTACAACGGGTTATAGTTCAAGTTTTTTCCTTTCTTAAGTTTTTTCTTAAAAAGGATTTTTTACAATACAAATTTGCTGTGATCAACAATTTATGATTGAAGAAGACAAGAAAAATAATAATCAAATCTTTAGCTGGGGGACAACTAGCTGATTCGTAGTCGCTACACTACTCATCAGCACCCACTGGGATTTGAACTCGGTCTGCTGCTTTAACCACTCAGCCACCGACCATTTAATTATTCTCTATCTATATTTCTTCATACGATTAGCGGCGGGGAACAACACAGAAGACCAAAAATCAAAATATCTTCGTTATTAACTGATCCACCGGCTGAAATTGAAATGAAGCGAAGATTTTTAAAACGTGGGAATTCTACCATAACAAATCTTCTGCTGTATTTACCCATTAGTTTGCTTGTAACTGTGTAACACATTCAATGGAGGAAGAACAACTTTGCAGCTGCCACGAATCTTCGATAGTCACATAATTCTGAACTGAAGGTTCTTTAGGGACAAATTTAAATAGCTTTAGCAAGTGGACTATTTGTTTTAGTAACTAAAAATCGCGAACGCAATCTTAACGACTTTTTTTTACTATATACAACCACAGACCTGATTTTGGTGGTCCCATTTGCATGCACGGATTTATATTGTATAAAAACTTTATAAACAAATAAAATTAAGGTAAACCATACCAGAACCAGGTCACCCTGATCTGGGTGCCAGGACATGAAGAGCATCACGGCAATGAAATGGCTGACACTTATGCCAAGAAAGGAGCAGAGGGGACTTATATTGGACCCACTCCAACTTTTGGCTTCAATAAGGGTCTCCTGAATGAGGAGATAAAGAAATGGACGAAGTCCATTGTTGAACAACATTGGAACGAGGCAGCTGGTCTTGAACACTCCAAGAAATCTCTAAACTTAGATAAAAAGATGGCCGAACGTGCTCTAAAACTGGACAGGAAAAGTCTCTGAACATTGACAGGTGCACTTACAGGTCATTATAACTGCTACAAGCACCTACACAGGATGGGCATTTCTAACACAGATATTTGCAGATTCTGCGGTGATGAAGAGGAGTCAATGGAGCACTTAATCACCCACTGTTGAGCACTGGGACACAGAAGATATAGGCTACTACAAGCTTATATGTTAAGTGAATGTGACTTAATATCACTCCCAATAAAGGAGCTTGTCCGTTTTCTTGACATACTCGACCCATAATGGGGCAAGGGAACGCACAATAGATCAATATTGGTCGCAGTGCAGATGGCCGATGAGGGCCATATCCCATCCACTAATAATAATAATGGTAAAATGGTGTCGAACACAGCTATTTTGTTCGTCAATAAGAAAAGAGCATTTCTGACCGATACGAGTATTTTTCACCAATACCTGCTTGGTACTCGGTAGTAAAGCATCGATACTAAAAGTACTTGGTATCGAAAGAAAAGTATGGAGTATTTCCTTATATTTACTCATATCGTTTCATCGCCAATGCAAAGACCAAATACGGAAGAAGAAATTCAATAATAACACAAGCAATTGACAAAAATATTTGTAAAAATTTAACAAATTCATAACAAAAATAAACTAAATAAAAAAAATTCCATAAATTTGATCGATATTATTAAAAAAAACACATAAGTTTATTTATATTCTGCCATAAAGATGAACAAAAGTTTGTGGATATAAATCAACAGATGAACAGTGTCATAAAAAGCAACCTGACCACCAATAAAATTGTGGTACATTTCCTCTGGCAAAGTGATAAAAAAAAAAAAAATAAAACACTTTTGCTTTTTATTTCCAATCGTTCTCACACTAAAGCTGTTAAACTTGTTGATTTTACAAGCTTAATTCTTAAACACAATGCGTTTTGTTTTTTGTTGTTATTATTATTGTCCTAAAATCATACCGGTTTCTCATTTTTTTTTTTTCTTTTTTTGCTTTTATTTCATTTTTAGTCCAGTTACAATTGATTGTAAAAGCCCCGTTAATGAACTTGAACTTGTTACACAAGATGCGTTTTCTTCCTATTTGTTGTTGGCTTTTGAATGCAGTCTCTGTGTGTTTGATATTTTTAAACTCACCACATTCAGCAGAGTGCTTTCGACATGATAAAAAGCTGCACCAGAGCGTAAAACCCAATATTGTTATTATTTTGATTGACGATATGGTAAGTTTTAACACGAAAGCTTTAAGTACTCGTAGTGATTTGGTAATTGGTTATTTTTAAAAGCAGCTGTATTCATAAGAAGTGAAATAAGTAAACGAATCTATTAGGTGTGTTCCACGAGATCTCGGACTAGTTCGGATTAATGAGAGTAATAAGCAAATTACTCTCTAAATTTGCACATTTTACCCAAAACTGCTGGAACACTAAAAACCACAATTGTGCATCTTGCAATAGTAGCGCTGCTTACTTTTTATATTACAGTATATTTTAGTGATTTTAGACGCTTAAAACGCATTACATCATATAAACAAAAGATCTGCATTATTGGCAACAGCTGTATAATTAAAGCAATGTAAAATTTTCAATAGACTTTATCGTACATATTTATAAAATGAAAAGCCAGATAACAATTGCATGTTCTGTTTAAAACTTCACATCGTTATGTTTAGTTTGGACAACCTTCCATTTTGCTTTTAACTAATTTTTAAACAAAAACTTTTGTCCAATTTACACATTTTCTGATTACATTTTTAGTTTCATATGTAAACATAAAACAGCTGATTATTCAATTCTAGTTCGAGCTTACCCAAAGAAAAAGTTATGGCTAATTTGTACAGGAAATGAAAAACATTACTACTGTGAGGAACAAAGCTGAATGAAAGCAACGAGACTTGGCAGTCGTTGAAGTAAAGCCGAAAGAGCAAGTTGTGCCAACGCGTACGTGAACACATCGACATAAACAGAAACAGACAGTTTTATTTTATTTGAGTAATAATTGACCAAAATAAAGACATGAATTAATTTTGAAAGAAACTGTTTAACGAATTATTTTTGGGTTTAAATTATTGCTTATATTACTCTCTCATTTTCTCTCAAAATTGCACAAAAATTGTTACGAAGAACGCTTTTGGACTACTTTGGACTAGTTTGGACTATTTCGTTATTCACGTGGAACACACCTATTGTCTTGTTTATACGTATAAGTTATTTGTGAATAAAACAATTTGCAAATAGCTAACTCACAGTTTATATAACCGAAGAAGCAAGGTGCATTAACATCTACAAGGTGGCAGCGCTACGGCTTGTGACAATTTTTCGCTACTGGCAATATAGTAAGCTATTTACGTCAAATGCATTGCTTACATTTTTGAAAGTGAATTTAGTGTTTTAATCTGAATTAAACATATAAAAATTTCTTTGTGAACAGAAAAATAATTCAAATAAGAATAATTTATAATTATGAAAAGGTACATTCATAGTTTATAATTGTGAAAAATGTTACAAATATTTTTGCCAAACATAGCTTACCAGATGCCTGTTTGTGTTGTATTGTTGTAATTTTGCTCTAGTGCTGCCACCGTGTAGACGTTAATGCACCTTGCCAAGAAGGTTCAAAGCTAAATGGTAAAACACATTTATATGGTAACACCGCAGGGTCAAGGATTTATGACAATATAAGTTAAAATGTTAAAATTTGGTAAATTTACGAACTCTGAAATAAAAATTTTATTCCAGTTACTATTTTCACACAATAAAATGAACGTTTTTTTTTCACAACTTTATATTATTATTATTGACATTTACAATAGTACCTGATGTTTAAAACAAAACTGAAACTTTTACAGTAGGTGGCAACATGTCAAACTTTATTTGTTAAAAAGAGCGTTAAGTATTAAACACATAGAAAACAGCAGATTACAAGACTTCACAACAGCAAATGCTGCAACCGGCAATTGTAGTCGTGTAGGGCACTACTGAATTCTTTTGAACACTGCAGCAACATAAATTTTTTTCAAAAAATTATATTTCACTGTGGCCATCTAAGAGATTTTAACTTCACAAAATTTATTACTTTACAGAAAAAGATCTGTTTATATCAAATTTTCACGAATAAGTTCTTCTTTCTAAAAAGTAACGTCTTAAAAAGAGTAAAAGAGTAAATTAACTTAAAAAAGTTTTCGTTTACTACAATTAACTCAGATTAGTTGGGCCTTCAAAGTTTAAAATATAATCGGATATAACTACTGATCTATAATGAGAACAGCGTTAAAGAAATGAACTACTTGTACGAGATGTAAAATCAACTGGTATATGCATATTTATCTATTCACATCCTGCTTATTTAATAAAATGAATTTTTCTTGTTTTGAATCTAACGGCCTTATTCATAAAAAATATTTTAATAAATAACATGTTTAATAAACATAACATATTTTATGAATACGGCCGTAAGTATGTATGCATATACATATTTAAGAAAAGTATCAGTATATTTATTAATTTATTTAAAACAGCATTTAAATTTTATTGTTATTTTATGTTATATTAGAAAATAAAATATATCCTAGTGTTAAATTATTTTTATACACTTTGGTCACACTGTTTTAATTTTGTGGTTGAGATATATAAAAATTAGTTTAATACGACTGCGCCAAAAAAATCAGTATGGACAACAACCTGCATTCGTGTCGTACTGCTGTTGTCAAAATAAATGTTCCCATTTAAATGCATGTATTTTTTATTTGACATATTGAAGCCGGTCGTTTGCTGGCTTCAATGTGTTTAATACTTTATTCAACACAAACTTTCATGAGTTATTGGACAATAACAGACGAGAACAATTTTTAGTTGGTCGGCTAAATGGGCCTTAAGTGACACATCAATATCTTCAGGCGTTTTAATTCATTATTTTCCATACAATGAGTACTCAAATATTTATTATATTTTGGCCAATTAACTTAAGTGATGGTTAATATTCTGTTCATACATACACTAATTAATTAATTCAATTATCAGTTAATTAAAAATTTTCATACATAATTAATCTTACTAATGCAATTAACGTTTGACAACAGCTGAAAGAAAAGTTATTTACCCTTTCATTGTAAATATTTCTTGTTGCCTCGCCATCTTCTGTTTGCATTTGTTTACATTTGAGTTGTCAATTTTGAACAACGTGTGTTGATAGGAAAATATCAGACGAGAATAATTTTTAGTCCGAACAATTTTTGTTCTTTTAAGAACAGACGAGACTAATTAATCCGACATAACATGTATACGTAAACACAGTATTGTGTATGTATTCGTGTTTTTGTGTACATCTGATTGCTAGACTTGTATTTGGATTGGTTTGTTCTGCTTACGCCGGGTTGAAAAAATTGTGCTGACAAAATATCACTTTTATCCCCCCGTTCGCCAACAAGCTGTAGAACAATTGTTCTCGTCTGTTATTGCCCATTGGGTATTATTATGCGAACTAAACAGGGTTGCCAGCGTTTAGAATATTTAATTTTACTACATATTAGAACAATTAACTGGTAATTGGCAATTAAGTTAATTAAAATTTTGTTTGGGTAACTAAAATCAATTAAGGCATTAATTGCAAAATTTTAATTAAAGTGTATGGCTGACTTCCTAAATGCAAGTTTCAATGCAAATTTACATTGCATACACTTCGTAAACGCACAGGTAAACTTTCTGGCAACGCCCAATATTCCCAATCGTTTGGCAACTCATTTTAATGAGTATCAGCTGTCAGAATCGCGCATAATTTTTATTTTTTATGCAAACATTTTCATTTTTGATCACTTTTCTTCTCGGGATTTTTATTAATATATTAATATTAACTTAATAAAAGTTAATATTTTTTTCAGGTTTAGCCTGAGATAATTCCTCAGCACTTGCCAACAAAATGGATAAATAACTTTGTGTTGCCTCCATTTTATAAAAAAAAATTTATTCATGTGTTTAACATTTGTTTTATGTAGGAGTTGCATATCGCCGTTCCTAAAGCTGGATTCACCCATTGTTTCCGAACAAAATTTTTGTCCGGACAAAATTTTTTCTGAATCCAGCTTAAATACCGATAAAATGCAAAAAATTTCTCTGCAACGCAAGGTTGTACTTAAGACATTTTTAGCATCTCATAGGCATTTTTTCAAATTATGCATTGCAACTTACGATTAGGAAGTCGACCTATGTATGAACAGCAAGTAACGCTAGGTCACTCTTATTTTTTTTTTTTTAACTTGGACCAGGACTCAGCGGATGGCCCCTACATATGCAGTGTATTGTACCAGAACTAGGAAAATAGGTTGCGGGGAGGGGGAAAGAGGGAGTACTGTTTGTGAACATTTGACTTGCACTTTCCAACGTTATAACAGACAAGAAACACGTCTGCAGGCAACTTATTCCAGAGACGAAGCGCATCGCTGAAAAACGAATTCTCTCTGTAATGCGTAGTGCGATTCCCCACCACAAATGGACGAGCTTTGAACAATAAACGAGTTTCGGAAACAAGATCCCTAATCTCGTCAGAACAAAATCCATTGTAATAACGATAGAACAGAGTAACGCATCTGTGTCTCGCGAATTGTGACTCTTTCATTGTCATTTTTTCCTAGAGTTCTACACGCCATTATACTCATTTTATGATTTAAATAAGCGGAAATGGTCTTTGCTTATATGACATAAAACTGGACATAAAGGTATTTTTCCAATTAAAGAATACAGTGATGCTGATAAGACTTTTGTGGACGTTATTGATTTGTTAAGGCCTTGCTACACTATCATAGACGATCGTGCGATTGACTAAATAAAGCATGTGTGCTGAAAAAGTACTAAAAATGCAACCGTGCGACAGAATTTTTGACAAATCATGCGATTTGAACAATTTTATGAAACTTTTCAAAATATTACGGTTTCTGTGCGATCAGCGTGGTATATATTGTGAAAAATTTATGTACTACAAAATTATTATGTTAATAAAAGTTTTTAATTATTTTATTGTGTATATTGCAATTATACTTGTATAATAGTGTGGCCTACAACGCCCTTTCGAAGCGATTTTTTCAAGACGGCCAGACTTTTGAAACAGTTTCTGTGAATGAAACGTACGATCGTGTAGTCGTACGATAATTAACCAGGGCCTTTATGTGGCCTCAATTATGCAATAAGAGCGATTTTGAACATTTTTGAATTGTGACTGTTTATGTTTAGTTTGCGATGTATACTTTATTAAATGATACGTTTATAATCTTGCAAGAGATTGAAAACTGGTTTTAAAAAATCTTTGAAAGCTTTTTAAACAAAATATATTAATACTCATATGTTTTTTTTTTCCAAAAAAAAAAAAAAATATATATATTTATACTTATCCACAAAAAAAGGGTTTCAATGATGTGGGTTTTCATGGTTCCAATCAACTCTTTACACCCAATATTGATGCTTTGGCTTATAATGGCATAATATTGAATAGAAATTATGTGCCAAATTTGTGTTCTCCCTCCCGGGCAACACTTTTAACCGGCAAATATCCCATACACACGGGTAAATTATATCTTGCAACTTTCTTGCAGGCAACTTTTTATTTCAGTGAGGAAATTTTAGAACCCGTACTCTCATACTTATGTACATTAACTGCCTGGCCCACGATGTCACTCGACATCCCTCGCTCGCATAAATACATGGCAACCGAAAAACAAAATTTTAAAATTTGTTTTTGTTTCAAACGTATATATGCGAGCGAGCGAGCGATGTCGAATAGCATCGTGGGCCAGGCAGTAAGCTTTCCTATGTGTTGGATGCTCACTGAAAAATTAAAGTTGAAGGCAATAGAGCTGCTTAACACAACTATAACCTAACAGCATTTGTAAGTAATTCTCTCCACAAAGGCATGCAGCACTCGGTTATTGTTAACGATGAGCCATGGGGTCTGCCCCTGCAGGAACATTTAATGCCCGAAATATTTCGTCAAGCTGGTTATTCCACCCATTTGGTGGGCAAATGGCATTTGGGATTTTATCGCAAAGAAATGACTCCTTTGTTTAGAGGATTCGATCATCATTTCGGCTATTATTCCGGCTATATCGGCTACTATGATCATACCTTAAAAATGCTGGTAAGTTTGAAAGGCATTTGAAATGCAAACATTTTTAAAATGAATACAATTTGTTAACAAACAGGAGCGCAATTATACCGGGCTGGATATGAGACGAGACTTAACGCCCTGCCCCGAGGTAACAGGAATTTACGCCACCGATTTATTTACACAGGAGTCTGTAAACGTTATTAAGAATCATGATGTGAAGAAACCTTTATTTATGCTCTTGAGTCATTTGGCTGTTCATACCGGCAACGAAGATAATCCCATGGAGGCTCCTGAAGAAGAAGTTGCGAAGTTCAATTATATATCCGATCCCAAGCGGAGAAAATATGCAGGTTAGTTATTTTCTTTATGCACTTCATAGCATATTCCCTTCTTTTTCTTATGCTTGCTTAGCCATGATATCGCGTTTGGATCAAAGTGTAAACCAGACTATAAAGGCCTTGTCGGACAAGGGTATGTTAAACAACACTATAGTGTTGTTATATGCCGATAATGGTGCACCAACTTTGGGTCTTCATGCCAATAGCGGTTCAAACCATCCATTTAGAGGAGTAAGCTAGATAATTACCAGCCAGTTTACCAATATCGAAAGAAAATGTATGGGAATAAAAGCGAGTCACTCACATTCGAATCACTTTGCGTTTGCCTAACTCACTATTATTCGTTGACTATAATATTCGTTCACTATTCGCATGTAATTATATATTTTAATTGAATTTTGATGCCTCGTTCGTATAGAGTAAAGTTATGCAGCCCAATTATGAATATTCTCACGGAATTTATTTCTCACTGAATTTATTTCTTACGGAATTTATTCCTCTCGGAATTTATTTTTCACACAAACTTCCTATTTTAATTCAAATTAAAAACGAAAGCACAATTTTTGTTAACGTGATGGTAGGTGTGGAAGATTTTAACTCCCTTTAGTATTTTAAGAGAATGGAGAGAAGGAAAAAATAATACCTACTTCATTTTTGTTCATAATTGGGGGAAAGGGAAAAGTGAAAAAAACTCCCACGGAAGTTTCATTTGTAATTGGGCTAATATGAACCCAAATCAATATTCTTTCGTCTAGAATGCGAACTTATTCTTTTGATAACGGCGAACTGGCTGGAAATTTTAATTCTTTTTCTTTAATTATTGTCTTTTCCAAAGCAAAAAGAGTCTCCTTGGGAGGGCGGAACACGTTCTGCTGGTCTTATATGGAGTCCCCTGTTAAAGCACATGAATTATGTCAGCAATCAAGTCATACACGCCATTGATTGGTTACCCACTTTGGCTGCTGCGGCGGGTATAGTTCTACCGCAAGATAACCGAATAGATGGCATTAACCTTTGGACGACCTTGAGCGAAGCCAAAAATCCCCAACCCCGACGTCTTTTGCATGTCTATGATGACGTTAACGGCTATAGTTCTTATATGAGAGGTAATCTTAAATATGTTAATGGCACTACCTGGGGTGGCAAATACGACAGCTGGCTGGGGGACATAAATCGAGAGGAAGTACATCCTTTGAGTTTAAATTATGAGGATAATATATTGAACACTTTAGTGCACAAAGCATTGGGCTCGAAAACTTTAACCAAGGATACTATAAAGAGTTTAAGAAAGCAAGCTACCCTACATTGTCCCTTTAATAAGGAGGACTATAAGCAGGAGATCTACTTATGTGAACCCCTCAAGGCTCCCTGTTATTTTGATCTGGACAAAGATCCCTGTGAAAGATACAATTTGGCGAAATTAAATCCCCTACAAGTGCAGTTCTTGGCTAAAGAAGTTGAAGAGTATGAAATGGGCTCAACTCCGCCGGCCAAAGTAGCTATTGGAGATCCCTTAGCTAACCCAGATAGATTTGGGGGCAACTGGCAGTGGTGGTATAGTGCACGAAATTCGGGCAAAAAACTATCTAGCAGGCTTTCTTATATATTATTATTAATCAATGTTTTATTGACATTGGTAAGACAGTTTAGTAAATAAGAAATGTGATGGTATATCTAGTATATAAGATGTGATATATTTATAATAATGTAAAATATGTACTTATGTATTGATATAAATTATAATATTTGCTTATTAAAAGTTCCAGTTTATGTACATACATACATAGGCCTTAAAGCAGAGCTTTAAATGGAATTTCCACACAAAACTCATCAGAGAAACTTCTTTTAACTCAAAAAGGGTATTAAAAACAAATATTGTAAATGATACGGTAGCTTTAGCAGGTAGCGTCAGTATTACAATAAATACAACAAAAAACAATACATTTATTTTGTTGGTAGAAATTAAGAAATGTCAAAATTTTGTCTCTTAAGCGGCCCATACACGTTTCAAATCAATTGTGAATTGAGTCTTTCAAATGAATTGATTATTGCCCACACACTTCATAAACTGAATTGAAAGATTTTCATTCAACTATTAAATTCAATGAAATTATAGACAATTTTAAAAATATATAACGTTCTCTTTGCAAAAACACTACAAATATAAATTTTGAGTCCTGATCAAGAGGCTCGAACACACACAACACAATCGGATTGAAAGACGTGCTAGTGAGCTTAAAAAACTCAAAACATTTTAATTTTTCTTCAACCAACTCGACAACTGCCAAACTAATCAACTGACAAAGCCATACACGCTTTGATTTGGACAACAACCGACTCAGTTGCCAACTGAGTTGAAACGTGTATGGAGTACTTTATGCTTGAAAAATCAACAAAATATAAGAGAGATGATCAAAAAATAACCGTTATTTTAAATTTTTTTCAAAAAGTATTTATTTATTCATCAATAACTACCTTCCTTTTCCCCTTTAAAGTAATCCCCTCAGATATAATAGACTTATGCTAGACTTTTTTTTAAATTCTCGAAACACTTCTGAAACGCGCTTTTTGGTATCGCGAACAGCTCCTGTTTCGATTTTTCTTTTATCTCTTCTATCGTAGCAAAACGCTTTCCTTTCATCGGTGTCTTTAGCTTTGGGAAGAGGATAAAGACAGCGGGGCCAAGTTCGGTGTATATGGTGGTTGAGGCACAATAATGGACTAGCTTTTGGCTCGAAACTTAAGCACAAGCATTGATGTGTGAGCTGGTGCATTATCATGTTGCAAAATCCAAGATTTTTTAACCACAATTCTTTGCATTTCTGACGAATTGCTTCCCGCAAATGGCGCATACCTTCAAGGTAGTATTCCTTATTCACTGTACAACTTTGTGGCAAGAATTCATGATGCACCACGCCATTGAAGTGAAGAAAACAGTGAGCAAAAATTTCACATTTGATCGAACTTGACGCGTTTTTTTTTCGATTTTGGCTCTTCTGGTCGCTTCCTTTCGGATGATTGGGCTTTGATTTCAATGTCATAGCCCATGATTTGTCACCAGTTATGACCTTTTTAAGGAAATCTGGATCGTCGTTGGCGATATTCAACAGATCCTGAGCGATGTCCTTGCGAAAATTTTGTAAATTTAATAAAACATCGAAGAGCACACCTAAACACGACTAACTTTTTTATTTGTCAAAAACAAACAGAAAATCCGAAATGGCTATCACCAACATATCGCTCTTTTATTGCAACATAGGCATAACTCAAAAAAGCTTGTTTCGAGAAAAAGACATTTCAAATTTTTAGTTTCCATACAAGTCTTAGAAATTTTTTTTAGGAAATATCTCGTAAAGGAAACAGCTTACGAGTAATTTGAATAAATTTTTGGAACAATATAAAAGGTAGTATTGTTAACAATTCTGCATTGTCTATTTGAAATTTTTTGGGATATGACTATGTTGCAATAAAGGAGGGATATATAACCAAACATAATAGAAAAAAAAACTGCGAAAATCAAATATACATAACTCACGATATTTTAAAATAACGGTTATGTTTTGATCAGGCGTTTTTTTCAGAATTATATAGCCTGTAAACAAAATTTTTACAAATTTACGGAACGGAAACAAAAGATAGCTGTGCTAATATCACTACCTGGCAACGCTGCCTTGGCAAAGGATTTTTATTTTTTTTATAATCAACGCTTATAAACTTTTTGAACAAGTCCTGCGTTTACAACTTGGCATTAGTTAAGGGTAGAATTTTATCGGCCCAATGAATCACTTTTTTCATTATTATAACATCCTTCTCTTTAATCTAAAAGTAAGCGATAAGTTACCGAAAAGTCAACTCTAACGGGTGATTTTGTGTTCGAAGTTGCCACATTTGTTCAAGTTACCATACTTTCCACTCTGTGAATTACAATCAAAGCAAGGCGAAATCATTACTAGGTGAACTTGTCAGCTCAGGTGACTATTTTTTCCTTGCCGTGTTTTTTTTTTTTTCAATGAAACTGTCAAATTTTTTTTTTTTTGTTTACAAATATTTGAACCACTTTATTCTGAAGTTTTTTTTTGCATGATTTAGTGAAGTGTCAAGAAATTTTTGTGAATTTAAAAGTGAAAAACCATTATAATCTGTGGTTTTAATTACGAACAATTATAACAATTTGTATTTAAGGTTTATGTAACATACTTTCTTAGCTGATCAATCTTAGGCGAATTTAGATTTTGACATTCACGATATATTTTACAATAACAAAATACATAGTACTAAATTCGCCTTCCCGCTTGCATTCACCTGTATAAATTCGCCTTGGGTAGTGGTATAAACACAGCTGTCTTTCGTTTCCTTTGCGTAAATTTGTCAAAAACACAACTTCTATGTTTTTTCAAACAAAATTTTGACAACTATTCGTTTGTAAATTCTACCAACAAAATACATGTTGATGTTTGTTGGTATGGTATTTATTGTAATTCTGCCACAACCTATTAAAGCTGTCTTGTTTCTTCTTGTTGACACGCCATCTTTTCTTTACATTTGAGTTATCAAATTTGAACAAAGTGTGTTGATTGGGTATTATTGTGCAAACACGGTGCTACACCGTTGTATATTTAATTTTACTAAATATTAGAACAATTAACTGTTAATTGGCAATTAAGTTAATTAAAATTTAGTATGGGTAATTAAAATCAATTATGGCGTTAATTGCAACATTTTAATTAAAAGTGTATGTATGAACAGCATATAAGGCCATTAAATTGGAAATAATTTTAGTTTTAAGCTGCAAATTTATATATAACCATTTAACTTCAAACGTCATTTGTTTTATCTCTGCGTACTTTGTGGTTTGATTTGACATTTCACCATTGTAAGTCAGTAAGTTTTACAATAACAAAATACATAGTATTGAATTCGCTTTCCCGCTTGCATTCACCCAAGACGAATTCATTACTAGGTGAACTTGACAGGTCAGGTGATTATTTTTTGCTTCTAGCGTTTTTTCCATTGAGACTGTCAAATTTTTTTTTCTTTTGTTTACAAATATTTTCGTGCCATTTTAATATGAAGAATTTTTTTGCAAGATTTAGTGAAGTTTAAAAAAATTTTTGTGAATTTAAAAGTGAAAAACCATTATAATCTGTGATTTTAATTACAAATAATTATAAAAATTTGTATTTAACGTTTATGTAACATTTTTTATTAGCTGAACAATCTTAGTCGAATTTAAAAAGATTTCGACATTCACGATATGTTTTACAATAACAAAATACATAGTACTGAATTCGCCTTTCCGCTTGCATTCACCTGTATAAATTCGCCTTGCATTCACCTGAATAAATTCGCCTTGAATCGAAGTGAAATTTATTTGCGACTAGAATTTTACTTCCTAAAAGCAGTCTTAAAGCAGCAATGGGGTGAAGCACAGCTCTCGCGTCATCGTAATTAGTTCTTAAGTGCGGTCAGGCTGGTTGATTTTGTTGTTCGGCCATCGAGAGTTTTGCCTCAACTAATTGTATTGATTTACAGTTTTGCTAGAGATATTTCGTCGTTAACCATGCTGCAACTTCCTATGTGAAGACACAGGTCGTTATAGTTGAGCTACGTACACACGGTTGTCAGATCTCACAATATTGCCAGTAAAATTGTCTGAAAATATATTACAATCATTGAACTGCCAATTTTTAACTTACAACCTTGTCAGAAAAAACATTGTCAATCAATTGTAAGACGACAATGTTGTCAGGCATCTGACAATCGTGAGAACACTCTTCGTCGGCATTGCCAGATAATTGGCTGGTATTGTAAGCTCAGTTTTAATTGTCATATGTATAAAATTAATGCACCTGACAATGGCATCATTGTCAGAAAAAAGTTTGATGGCCAACACTGCCAAACAGTTCGTTATTAATATACATAAGTGGCAATGCCTTACAGTATGCCTGGCAATTTTTTTTCATCTAACAATCTGACAACCGTGTGAACTGACAATTTTTTTTTCAGATGAATTATTTGTCAGACCATAGTCTGATAATGAAATTGTAAGATTTTCTTATGATCGTCTGAACACACAATTTACTTCTTCAGGACAATTTTTCATTGTCTCTACATTGTCAGCATGTTGCCAGATCTTACAATATTGTAACATCTGACAACCGTGTGTACGTAGCTTTAGTTACAGCGAAATTTATTTTATTTAGTTAAAATTATATTATAAATATTATAGTTTGTGTGCAAAATACACAACTGGACAAGTTAACGTGTTGCAACAACGGTCTGTGGCATGCATTAAAGAGAGATATATAGCCTCTATAGAACAGAGAGCCATGACCACCGGTATACAAAATGTTGTGATCGGACTAAAATTGGCAACACAGTGGTATTAGTAGTCGTGGCGAAAAAAGAAATTTAACACGCTAATATGAGTATTAGTTTTCCTTGTAAGTTTGTTTGTTTGTATGTTTGAAACCATATGAGTGATTATTACATATCCAGGTATATAAAACTGTGTATCCAGTGTTGCTGCTTTAGTGCGAAAATTGGAGCTGCTGTACTGTTTCCGGGGAAGTGTGAGGATTTTTGGGATTCAGGAAGCCGATTTTGGGAATTCACAAAAAACTTCGGAACAACTTTGCTAATCGGTTTGATACCGGCTTTTCATACATGGTGCACGTTTTTCCGATGGAACATGCATCTGAACAGTCATTCGATTTGGTACGAAAACTAAAGTTTGCATATTTTTTCCGTTTGAAAAAATTCAAAGGCGACAAAACCAAATTCTTCGAACGATTACTGCAGCTCCATGGTACGTAAAAAATTCACGAATTCATAAAGATCTGAGTGTTCCGCTGGTAAAAGAGGAGTTTTCTAAGTACGCGACAAGGTATGTCAGTAAACTGGAACTTCATCCAAACCCTCTTGCGCGCAATATACTTAATTTTGGCGGCCACACTCGGCTTAAAAGAAGGGATACCGCTGCCACCATCAGATTACTCAATAGGTGATTTTACCGAAATAGCTCCCGCATAATAAAACTTTTTTTCTAGCATCGGCCGGACTTAAGAATCACATTTTTTTAATTTTAAATTTAGTTTTAATATTTGAATACTTATTGTTAGTTCATTTTGAAGATTCAATAAATAAAAAAATGCTTAAAAAAATATATTTTTTCCGGGGAAGTGGGGGATTTTGGTGGTTCCACTTCGCGTTATACGGGTAATTATATGGTTATATGGATAATTATTTTATTTCGACATCAAAGCGTGTTTTTGAGTTTTTAAAATATATTTATTTGTATTGCTTCTGCATTATCCTTACATGTATTCTTTCTAGGGGGTGAAACAATTTCTTTTTCGATTGACTCTAGTGTGTAGTGCAAACCTCTATAGCAATTGAACAGCTAGCAATCACAGAGCGAAACCGATCAACTAAATAAGCCTTCGCAATCGAAAGCGAATGTTTGCAATTGCACAAATTTGCAACATCAAGTGCATAACATTTTGAATAGGGTTGTTATTTTATATATGAATATATTAATTTTTTTCTCATATCAATTTGACTAATTAAATGTAGAAGAAAAAACTAAAATTATGATTTTTAAACTTTTTCTTTATATATATTTTTTTCTCTGCTTAAATTTAAAACTTAATTATAAAAATTTATTTTTAAAATTAAACAAATAATATTTTTAAATGGAATGAAGACAAAACAGGTAGCTAATTAATATACAAATAATTAAAATTATTTGCCAGACATGGGAGTATGCGTGTGTATGTATGTGTATCATATAAAAAGTAATGATATCTAAGTGGCATATGAACAAATAATCTATTTGTATATAATACTTTATTAAACATATTTTTATATTTTTGTGGTTTTTTAAGAATTTTGTCACATTATATATTTTAAACAATAAAGACCCTAAAAATTTTATAAAAAAAATTACAATTTACTGGACGGGAGGCGACATGCGTACAAGCAATTAAACAATCAAGTTTAAACACCGTGTTCCAAGCTCTGCGGCTAAAAAGAACTTTTTATAATAAAATATTTTTTTTATTGAAATTTTTTTAATCATTATAATTTTAAATGATAAATTTTGAAAACATCGGTATTTCCTTCATCCCCAGCCTAGGAACACAGCGATAAATTTTTGTGAATAATTAAACTAAATTAAGTTTTGTTTGTTTTACAGCAAATCAAAGTTAAAGCAGAAAAATAAGAATTAAAGTTTTGATCAAATTATTTACATTTTTTGGGTAAACATTTTCTCTATTTCTCTTCGCCCCAGCTCAGGCATTTCACCTTTTTTGGCTCAACTTTGCAGTTTATAGCAGAGATGGTAAAGAAAAGTGGTAATTACAAGGTAGTTGTTTGTTTTAGTTATTTACATGAAGTTAGCTGCAGACTAATACTTATGACATTTCTTTTCATTGTTTACTTTGCTGAAAGTAAGACTGAGACCAAATTTTTGACTTCATACTTAAATACAAAATTAGTTTATTGTCATTCAAATTTAAGTTGTATTTAAATGCAATTCAGTTTTACAGTATTAAGTAATTGCGCTTCTTTATATGCGATGAAAGTGTGGCAGCTTCACTTTAATTTTAAATATTATGGAAAGTGTTCTATAGAACAGATGTTTGTTAAAGAAGAATATTAAATTTCTCAACGGCATAGAAAAACTTATTAATTTTATTTCATGTGATGTTATGTTAAGTTAGAGAAAAATTGATTTTCGTATTTAAATAGAAATTAAAGCTAAATGACATTTAAATAAGAAGTTATAAACTGGATCTGGGTCTTACTTTTAGCAAAGTAATGAATGAAATGTCATAAGTATTAGTCTGCAGCAAACTTCATGTACATAATAACAGATGTTGAACAAAATTTTGAATGTTGGTTTCAATGTAATTATGCAAATGAATGAATTTTACGAATGAACGAAAAAGTTCGAAGTCCTTAAATTAGCGTTGAATTTTGTGACAATGTTATGAATAAGTACAAAAATCAAAGTTTACTGTATAAATGATAAGATTTTAATGCAATCATTTACACTATACGACAGCGAAATCATCCCTTAGAAAAAGTTTGTGGACTCTATGAATTGGATACGCTTAATTCAAATCTGTTCAGTTAAGAAAATATATTAAAAAAATTTTTACAATTTTAGATTTATGACATCGTTTGACGTTTTACATATTGTTACGAATTTTTATTACATTTAACCCAGTGTGCAGCTTTGATCTGCTTGTTATAAATGTATAAGCATATTTACACAAACAAGATAATACTAAAAGCAGATTATAAAATGCAAAACTCCAGGTAAATCTTCTACAAAAGATGTTATTGTTGTTCTTGCATTCCTGATATTTCGTTTCTTATTGTTTGTTGTTGTTACATACGTTCTTATTACTCGCAAGCATGTATGTAAGTGTGTATATGCGTAAGAATTATATTTGTACATTTGAGTCTAGAATTAACAATAACTAGTAAGATCAGGATAATTGTAGAAGATAATAAAGAAGTATAAATAGCAAGCAGGTCTACGGCAAAGACACAGTTTAATTTTAAACTTTGTGCTAGGCAGTCTTAGGCAGAAAAGTAAGCAAGTCTAGTATGCTAATGCACAGTGGTAATAAGTGTAAATAAAGTTATGACGTATTGTAGTACTATGTAACGAACAAGTTTGAGTGTCATTATTTCAGATGGAATTCAAGACTCTGCAAAGCGTTTTCAAAGGCATACTAACATTAAAACCGGTGTTGCCATTCGCAACTTAGGGGGAAAAACATTAACGTCATCGACTAGTTTAGGGTATAAAATTAAGCTGCCTAATAAAAAGAAAAATTCTCTGCGTGATAGAGAAAAACAGAAAACAGATTTGAATTAAGTGCTTCAAAAATTTATATAGTTTACATACTTTTATTCAAAGCGCAGCTTAAAAAGGGTTTTTTTTTTTTGCAGAACAGTATTATATATTCGATTATAACACTTTCCTCTTTGACTTCCATTTGAAATTTTTACATTTAAGCGATAACGAATTCTTTTTGCATATCAAACATTCCCACTAATAAAAATTTTTAACGAAAAATAACTCTATTGCTATTGCACCTTTAAAAACACAACTGGAACTACAACGAAATTTGTCAAAGATGTTAAATGTTAACATTTCAATACAAATTGGGTGCACACTAATAATTTTAGTTTTAATCAGCGTTGCCAGTATGAAGATTTTATGAGCAAAATAATATTTGAAGATATTTTTCTGAAAATTAAGTATACGATTTCTTTTTTATGTAAACAATATTATAAAAGTGTGTGTGTATTTTAGCGAATTACAAACAAGTTTTGACAATTATCATCATCATGGTACAAGTTGTAATCAGTGCGACAAAAGCTGTCAAAATCGTTCGCTTAGATATTTTGCTAATTGTTTTGCTGTGTGTGTGGAAACAATAACAATAGTGAGCCTCAAAATCGACAAAAAGTGAGTGTCTCGTTTTTTCCGAATTCTTTTTCGTTCAACATCGTAAACCAAGTAGAATATAATAACAAAACAATTTGTTGCAATAAATTTGCTTATACGAGTATGAACATTATTTGAGCAACTTTGAAAGAGAATTGGAAAGAGATTGATTAACCAAAGTTTAAGCATCTGAACCGGGGCTTAAGGCTTTTTTTCGAATTTTTGCGTACATTTTTGCTATTTTTTTATAATTTTTTTTACATATTTTTACTATTAAAAAAATATTTGAAGCAAATATTCTTAGAACTTGACTATTCAATCATGTTAAATAGTAGACAAGAAAATACCATGCCAAATATCTGAAACGAGAAAAGAAAAAAGTTAAAGTTACAACTGATTTATATTTTATTCAATTCTAGTGTTATAGGGGCCGAAAAGAATTTTACAATTTGTACATATTTCTAGGGCTGTTTGCAGAACTCAAATGAGCACTTCGTTTAGAAGATCTATATGGAAAGCTCTCACAACATTTAGTGATAAAATCACTGCATCTTTTCTGAGGCTGTGTTCTGTAAGCAAATTAAATTGTCGTGAAAGAGCAATAGAAATCAAGTTCTCTTTAATTCTTTTTTGTGTCTTGGACCAGTACTCAGGGGATAGTTTGTGAGGAAGGGGAAAGAAGGAGTGGTGTTTGTGAACATTTGCCTTGAACTTTCCAGCGTTATAACAGACAGGAAACACGTCTGCAGGCAACTTATTCCACAGGCGAAGCATACGGCTGAAAAACGAATTTTCTCTGTATTGCGTAGTACGACTCCCCGGGCAATCGACCACAAAAGGATGAGCTCCGACAAGATCCCTAATATCGTCAGAGTAAAACCCATTATAGTAACGATAGAACAAGGTAACACACCCCACACTGCGTCGATGCTCCAGTGGGTCAATAGAGTTGGATACCCTACTGTCAATGACAAGCTTCTTCGCCCTCTGCTGCACACGGTCGAGTAACCCCAAATAGACTTTGAGGCACCGGCTAAAACATGAGAATTGTATTCCATTTTCGGTTGGATGTATGTTGTATAAATAGTAAGGAGGTCGGATGAAGTGATGTACATCTTACACCGCTTCAAAAATCCGAGACACTTGAAGGCTTCTTTAGAGACATGAAACATGTGCTCAGTCCAGCGAATATCACACTGTATCTTCATTCCAAGAACATCAAGAGCATCCGATCCCTCAATATTTTTACCATCCATGAGTACAGATGAAGCAGCATTTGCGGTCGTTTGTTTGTGGGTTAATAAGCAACATTGAGTGTTGCGAGCGTTAAAGGCGACCCTGTTTTTACGAACCCATTCGGAGATTAATAGAAGATCGCTATTCAGTGAATCATTCATATTTAACCTCTTGGCAGCGATCTCTGATTGGCTAAAAGAGTACGAATGACTAATGCTGCTGTCATCCGCGAAAGAGTGGATAGGGTTGAAAGTTTGATAGAGAAGGTCGTTGAGGAAAATAAGAAATAGCCTAGGAGAAAGAACGAAGCCTTGCGGTACCCCTGAATTAATCTTCAACTCGTTTGATGAGACCCCATCTATAACAACTCGTATAGTGCGGTCTTTGAGAAAGCTCGATATACACCGAGAAAAGTCATCACCGATACCAACGGCAGTAAGTTTTGCCAGTAGTGCACCATGCCACACTCTGTCAAACGCTTTGGAAATATCCAGAGCCACCACCTTACTTTCACAGGAATGATGGATTGAGTGGCATCATTTCTCTGAGAGATATGCCATAAAATTGCCAGTAGAACGACCCTTACGAAATCCATATTGACGATCACAAAGTAATTTATGTGACTCTTACATTGTGGTGGCAGGGAAGAAGAGAGTGGTCCTCTTTTCCCTTGTTTTTTCTTTGCCTCCTACAAATTGGAATGAAAGCGGTATTTAAGTATCTATTGAAGAGCATCCAGAAAACAATATCAGCAAAATACAATTGAAAGCACAACAAACAGCTGTTTTCTTGAATGTAATTAATTTGCACAGTAGTGAAAAAGCAACAGCAATCAAGTTCTCTTTAATTTTTAAAAGTTTGGTCAGAAAATGATAGATAATTAAACCCTAAAAGCAAAATTGAAAGAAAACTTGATTGTGTGACGGCCAAGTTAGAAAACCGGCCGCTTGTAAAAATTGTGCATGTGTTTTTTCCTAGTGAATGCTTCATCCTGCACAAATGTTTGACACATCTAAATATTTGTATTACCATGTAAATGTGCCTTAAGGGATATTCCCGAAAATTTGCTCAATCTTTTAATCTTATAAACACGTTTAAAGAATTGGTTCGGCTTCGTTTTTTTAACACTTGAGTAGAATTTTTAAAATATTGTTTAACAGCCTGTTCGTCGATCTCGAATGAAAATTTATGCGAAAGAAAACTAGTCACTTACATTCGAATCAATTTGGATTCGTCTATGTCACTATTATTCGTTCACATGTACTTGTGTATTTTAATAGAATTTTGACACATAGTTCGCATAGAATAAAGTTAGAAAAACCCAAATCAATTTTCTTTCGCCTAGAATGCGAATGAACTTATCCTTTCGACATCGGCGAACTGGCTGTAATATTTTGTTTTCGTATAGTGCTTACCATAATTATAGCAACTGCAATTGAAGTGCCACCAATTATCGCCGCATGATCTCTAATATAATTCGATGTTACATATAAACAGCCCTGGCTGTATAAATTCGTTATAGTAGGAAAAATAGTGCATTCTTTACGTTGACCTCCAAATATTTCCTGACAACATGATTCTGGAATGGGACCAAAACGATTCCAATCATGCCAAGTATCCACACCGCAACATTGTAAACGTTCCTGTGTTTGATCCCAGGCCTGGGTAATATCCCGGCGACTGCCATACAAAGCCATAGAAGAGCGCATTTCCTAAACATTTTTTTTTAGTTTAGTAAAATAGTTAGTTAATGTTTTTATTATATTTATAAAATGGCAAACCTGTCTCATTGTCTGCTGCACTCGCTCGCGGAAAACATAGCCCAATATGCCGCCTATTAACATGGTGACAAATACCAGAGCCACAATTATAAAGTACTAGAGAAAGAGAAACAGACAGAAATTAAAACAAAGAGAAGAGAATAAAATAATATAAACCAAGAATTGAAATATTATATAGTATTAACAACAGGTAAATCAAATTTATATGTGTATTATCGAGGTGTGTAGGCTGAGGCACACAGAATCCGTCGTACGTTATCCGCCTTCTTTTTCAATTGACATTAATGCAAACGAAGTATGATCAATACTTTGTTCACGTTGATAAAATCAGCTGCTATTTTGATTTTAATTTATCCTAGTGGGTGCTGATAAGCAGTATAGCGACTACGAAACAGGTAGTTAGTTGTCCCCCAGCTTTATTTTCTTCCTGTCTTCTTCAATTATTTTTTCCTGTCTTCTTTGATCAAGAGTTATTAATCGCGGCAATTATTGTTATAATTAAAAATAAAAATATTTCTCGGCTTTAGCCAGGATTGAACTTGAGCTAGACGAATGATACCATCCCATCATATAATATTAGAAATATTAATTTATTTTAAATCTTTTAATTGATTTTTCAGACACAGCACAAAAATTCGAATACAATTATTTTTACTTCATTTTCTTTTTGAAGGAAGATCTTAACCAAAATATACAAAAACTGAACTGCGACTACTGTTGTTCATCTGTAATACTTTCCGTGAACGGCGAAGTACGGAATGTGAAAAGGCTCATAAGACTACATGTATTTCAACTTACACTGAGTTTACACGTGCAAGTAACTTGTTGCAAGTTGCGTGTTGTAATATAAAAGCTTGCAGTTTGCTCGATTGTTTACACACGCAAGTGTAAGTTCATTTTCAAAATGTCGTCGAAGACAAACGTTTTACGCCTTTGAACTACATGCGGTTCTAGTGTCTGTGCTGCCAAAGTTTTAGCATAGCAGCATTACCGGTGAATTATATTATGTGCATAAATTTTTCACAATATAAATAATAAATTTGTATTCCAAATAAAAAATAATTTTATTTAATGTTATATGTTTATTTACTTTTGTTTTTTATATTGTTTTCGGCATATAACTAAAAATATGAATATATTAAAACAATTTCCTTATATAATACTCATTAAAGTTAAAGTAAAATATCTATGGGCAACACTGTTTGCTGCTTCTAGCATGCAAGTGAAAAAAACACTGACAACCACAGCTGTATGAATGCATTAGGAAAAAAATTGTAATGCATTGGGTTTTTGCACTTGCGTGTGTAAACATTGAGTTAGTTGTCAGTTGAAACAGGCGACGAATTACCTATGACGGATTCTATGTACCCCGGCTTTCAACCTTATTTTGAGAGTGTATATATACAGCTATAAAGTTATATGGAATTTTTTTTTTAATTACCGTCAACAGCAGACATTTAACTTCCTTGCCAGCTCCCACGCAACCCAAAAACGATAGTAAACAAATGGCCACTGAGGTAACCAACAAAACATATACTGCTCCCGAAAAAAGATTTGTACCCAACAATTCATTCATAAAACTACGATCGACCAACGTCCATAAGCTTAGACAAAATACAGTAGCGCCACCAACCTGAAAGAGATTTCATTAACAATTAATAAAAGAAACAAAACTTTAAACAATTGAAAGAAAACTTACAAATATGATAAAATTCGAAATGAACAGGCTGTATTTGACAAACTGCCCGCAGCAGTCCATGCGCGAACTGAAACCCATTTCGTCGTCCTAAGGAAATAAATGAAAAATTTATATAAGAAAATAATTATAATTATAAATAATTATTTATTGTAATAGAGAAAATAAATTTTGCTGCCATGTCACAGAGTTAAAATGCATTCGCGAATGGAATTCCACTCGTTTTAATAAATCATACGATCGTATGATTTATTCACAGGAAAATATTACAAAGTGGCGTTGTGGGTATACTATACTATTTTCATTGTATGGTTGCAATATTTTGTATACTTAGTAAAGTAATATCTAATAATTTCTCGAGGCGCCAACAATATTCTCATGTTTTTCGCAATATATACCACACTGATCATACAGAAACCATTGTTTGGTTAACTGTCTACGTCAACTAACTGTATTGGATTACAGGTTTTTGAGGTATTTCGTTGTTAACCACGCGGAAACTTCCTGTGCGAAGCTAAAATTCGTTTTTGCTTGAAGTTGCGGTTGGATTCTGTTTCATCATTAAGCCAGTTCCAGCTAAAATTGTTCCGAACAAAATTAACTCTCTTTCACTCTCTCTCTGTCGAAAAGCGAAACGTCAAACTACCTATAAAAATACATATGTCAGAACAATAATTTTGTTTGGAAACTATGGATGAATCCAGATTTTGTGCTGTAAACTGGCAAGCAAGAGAAAAGAAAATTTTGTATCAAGTACGCAATTTTTCTCTCTTATAGCCTATTTACACCAAAGCGAAATCTGCTCATTCGAGATTTCAAGCCAAATCTAGTAGATTTTGAACAGATTTCCCACACAAAATGAAATCTACTTTATAGTAGATTTCGACGAAATCTCCTGAAATCTACTTAGTACTAAGCGATACAACTGTGATTTCTTGCAAAAAGTACTTAAAAATACTACGCTGCATCAAAAATTGCACTATAATGTGGTGTATGCAGTCTCCGGGCACAAAAAATATACACTTTAATGCTGGTGTATTCAGTCTCTGATAATATTGTATTGTCAAACCCGCATGCATAAATTATTTTTGAGCAAATGAAATCTTGCTAGATGTCAAAAAACGGTGGTGTAAACGATATAGATTTCGTTGTAGATATCAATTCCAATCTACTAGATTTTGAGTTGGTGTAAATGCGCTATTATGAAAACAATAATATAAAAGTGTGTGCGTGTGTGTGTGTGTGTATGTTAGCAAAATCTACTCGTAAACAAGTTTTGACAGTTATCACAAAAAGGAAAGTAAGCTGGCGCTTCCACACTTCAGGTATGTTATTGTACCACGACTTTTATGATTTTTGTTGAAATAGAAACAGTGGTTTTGATAAAAATTAAAAGTAAAAACGTATGAAAAGGTTTAGGATAGCTCCTTTGAAATGTTGAGATATAGCCAACTAGAAAACATAAAAACAAGCTTTTTGTATTTTTTTAATGTTATCAGTATTAGCAGATAATAATAGGGCATTTGCATCTACCCAAAATCTACTAGATTTGAATGAAAACCTTGAACAAAATCTTAAGCGCTTACACTTTCGTTTTTTAACATCTGGCAAGTCTTCATTTTCATAAATTTTTTGTTTTGCATACGAGTAGGGTTTGGCACATGATGCATTAACGTCCACACGGTGGCAGCACTTGAGAAAAACTACAAATATACAACGAATACAGGCAAATGGTGAGCTATATTTGTCAAAAATATTTGTAACTTTTTTCACAATTATAAATCCACGTCTAGATTAGCAATAAATATCTTCGCAATAAAGCAATAACGCCGGCAGAACAACGGAACAAAATTTCTTGTTGCTTTGCTTATGTCAAAGGTATAGGAACACGTATTTATGACAACTCATAATTACAAAAAAAACCCCCCCGAATAGAAACGTTCAGCGCAAAAAAGCAAAATTTTATTGCAAAAAAAATGTGCAAAATAACTTAAAATTTTATTTTATCTGGACTTTTAAAGTCTTAAAAACAAGAAAACTCTTTGTACAGCGTGATTACTTTGCAAACATTCTCAATGCACCAATCCATTAAAAGAAAATATATACTATGATAATACCATTTCACAATTATAAATTATTTCTATTTGAGTTAATTTTTATGCTCAACAATCGTTTTTAAATGCTTAATTCAGAATAAATTATTAAATTTACTTTCAAGAATTTAAACAATACATTTTACGCAAAAGGTTTCCACATGCCATAGCGCTGCCACCTTGTAGACGTTCATGCACCTTGGTTTGGCAGTAACACCCAATTTTCTCGATGATTTTTTCAAACGTCTTTAAGTCATGTCTTTCATATTTGTGGGCAAATTTGATGGAAATGAAAGAGAAGCAAACAAAAAGACACGAACTCTGTTTTTCGTGTTTTTTTCCTAATTCCTTTTTGTTATCATTTGTAATATTGTTATTATTTTTTTTCATTTACCTTCGTTCGGCAAGATGACTACATCGATACTAACAAAAGGATAAAAAGAGACAAACGATGTTATTTTTTGCAACTACAATTGAAAAAAAGACATGTCTTAAAAAATCATGATGAAAATGTAACATGATTTTGGTAGCAGCTTTAAAATAAAATAAAAAACAAACATGTCTTTAAAAGTCGTCGTGAAAATTGGAACCATATCACAGTGAATTTACATAGAGTCTATACGTGATATAATATCAAATATTTTTCTATCAGCAAACGTCAAATTTGATAGCAGAGAGAATTGTATCACGTGTAGCCTTCAAAATTAGTATTATTGTAATATTATATCAGATATCACAATATCGTTTTGATAATATATATTTAGAAAACCATATCATGATATGAACTGTCAAAAACGTAAACAAAACGACATAATATTCAATTTTTGAAGAATTCCCGAAAAAAGTTGAATCAAAAAATCAAGAAATCATTAAAATATTTATAAAAAATCGTTTATTGTTCTTTATGTAGTTGGAATATATAAATTTGTTTAAGAAAAATACAACATTCAACGATGTCTACTGCATGGTTGCTTAAAAAATTGTGTAATATTATGATATTTGCTAAAATACTTTACGCCATGGGAGAAAATATAATTTGTTTTTTCTCGTTAATCTGCTGACGTTCTCTTTCATATTATATTATGATGATGTTATCATCTCAAAGTATATTTGTTTTATTGCAGCGTAATGTTTCGAAGTACTGGTGTGAACAATATCACAGCTATCAAGGTGCATTAACATTTACATGGTGGCAGCACTACGGCAAGTGACAGTTTTTTGCTACTGGCAGTATAGTAAGCCATTTACGTCAAATGTATTATTTACATTTTTGAAAGTGAATTTAGTGGTTTATTTTGAATTAAACATTTACGGTCGTATTCATAAGAAATATTGTATGTTTATTGAACACTTATTTGACAAATTTTCTATAGAAATTTGTCAAATAACAGTTTAATATATATTTTTTATGAATATGGCCATTAAAAACTACTTTGTGAACATAAAAATAATTCAAATAAAAATAATTTATAATTGTAAAAAGGTACTTTCATAGTTTATAATTGTGGAAAATACTTTTGACAAGCTTATCTTACCACATGCCTGTTTTTGTTGTATTGTTGTAATTTTCTTCTAGTGCTGCCACCTTGTAGTCGTTAATGCACCTTGAAGGTTACATAATAGAGTAGAAAATCATGAAAATCAACTAGATTTCGTTAAAATCTAGTCGCAGTGTAGATTTCATTTTGTATGGGATATCTCGTCAAAATCAACTAGATTTGAGCCGAAATCCTATAAGGACTAAATTTGGCTTAGGTTTAAATGCCCTATAAAGTACATATGTATATAAGAATAATCTCAATATTTTTTGTCTTAAAAATTTGCTTCGTCTGACCGTTACTTCAACAACTCGAATTTTTCCACTTGAAACGCTTAAAAAAAAAGTTCTCATAATTTTAATAACAAATTGACATCTACAAATTCATCATAACAACTACTTGAAAAAATAATAATTCATACATACAAACTACAATAAAAAAATTTCTATAGAATGTAAATATGTAGCGTGTACTTATTTATATTCCCACACTTAAAACAATTAAGATTTTCTTAACATTTAGCTTTTTTGTAATTGCAATGGTAATTATTTTTTGCAATAATTTAGAAAACTCTAGAGATTATTAAATAGTGTTTACAATTTAAATAAATTTAGAAAAGTTAAAACAATTTTATGTCTTAAGTCTTAAATGATTATTGTTATTCCAAATTAATAGAAACTGATTAAAACTTGTTTAAGCTGATGTAATAAATTGCAATATAATACACGCGCACATCTGTATATTAAAACATCTGGTTTTGTTATTATAATATACAGAGTGTCCCAAAACTTAACGTCAAGTCGAAACAAGATGACTAGTTTGATGGTGACCATAATGAGAAAAAATTAAAAAAAAAAAATTCGCTCGGTTCAAATGTTTTTCATTTGCACAAACCCTTGTATTTTTTAGATTTTTTTTTCTGATTTTTCTTACGATAGTTACAATCAATCTTGTCACCCTACTTGATGTTGAGCTCTGTTTCGTGAAAGAAAAGCATAATACATTTTACCACTTTGCAAGTGCAAATAATATATTGTTACGCATTCGTATCTCTTCTAACTCACTGTGCATAGCCGTTGATAGGCTTGTTGTAAACATGCAAACTGACAACATAGCAGAGGTTCAATTCGTCGCATAGTTGTCGGCGGCGGCGGCTGGGCAAAAAAAAGGTCGGCGGTGGCTAAAAGCCGGCTGTAGCCGTATATTTTGACAGTGACAAAAAGTCATTATACTGCTACGAATAAGCCACCTTGCAGAGCTAAGTAGCAGGTCAGACACAGCAACTTTAGTCGGGCAATTCTTGACTTTTTCAGAAGCTTTCGGTGAGGGGAATAAGAAGGGAAAAAGAATTGCCGGTACTCGGCAATTCTCAGCAGATCCTTATTTTTCTCTCATGTGTGTATGTGCATATACAATATAAATTGTATGAAATAAAAGATAGAGAAAGCTCAAGAATTGCCGAAAAACGTTTTTGTGTGTGGACAAGAAAGCAATTCCAAAAGAAAATTGCTAAAAAGTTCAGCAATTAAAATCGGCTCAAGCTGTCGATTATGTAAATATGGCGGCTGAAAATAAACCGATTTCAGCCGCCATAACGGCGGCGGCTGGACAAAGTAAAACAAGACCGGCGGCGGCTCAAAGCCGGCTGTTAATAAACGAACAATTTAATTTTGTTGCTGCGTTCTTATTGTTTCGCAAGCATGTATGGGTGTGTGTGCGTTAACAAGCATACATGATTATTTTAGTCATTAGCAAACCACTAGCAATTTCATGACTATTTTAGACAGTAAGTCCCAATTTTCAGGAGGAAACTTTAGTTGCGCTAGTCTTGTGTTTGTGGACAAATAAGTGATGAAAGAGCGGGAAGTGTAAAAATGAGTACATACTTACTTGTACTCGAAAAGTCGTTTTGTGCTGTCATTCGTAATGTCAGAAATTTTACATTTCTTTCATTTATGTTTCTTTTATGCATTGATATGTTGTCCGTGGTGAAAGCAATATTGGCGCGAAGCTATGATATTTTAATTCATTTGGAAAAAAATTGAAATAGCCCGGCCAAAGAAAGCTGAAGCGTTTAATAATATTGTAAACAACTTCAAAAAACAGACAGTAACATTACTTTGGAAGAAGTGAAAATTAAATGGAAAAATTTGAAAATGCAGCACATACAAGATTAAGAAAGTGTAAGCAATAGATAACGAAATATGATCAAGTAAAACTGCTGTGTCTGAACATAAAAGCAAGTTTAAAAGAAAATTTGATAAGAATTCTGCAGCTAAAATAGTCTCGTTAAAATTGGGACTAATAAAGAAGTATATAAAATCGTACACGCTCATAGAAAACTTGTCGTAACTGTGATGTATTTCAACATCAATGCATGGCCAAATGTCATCATTTTTGACCATGACCCTTTTCATCGGTGCGATGTCAACCATTACATCATTATTAATAGCCGCAATTATGACAATTATTTTATCAATGAAATGTCATACTGACATCATGAGGATGCTTTAGCGGAATACAAAAATGTGGAGGAAATCGTCAATATCCCAAAAATTTATGAAAATATCGTCATTTTAGTAGTAATAATATTTTTGGCCAACGTATTTAGTTATTTGTTTTTAGTATATACTTAGCTGGTGAGGCCTAACTTTTTTTATGTCAATAAAAATGCAAAATCTTTATTACATATTTTTCCCAACGTTTCGTGAATTTTATGTTCACTTCTACCTAAATATCATTATCAATCCGCCCTCGTGTATTGTAAAACGGTACGATTATCTTATCGTTAAAAGTTACAGAATCGTAATACAGATGTCAAACTATAAAAATATGTTTTGTCATAGTGTTTAATCATGTTGTTTTCGAACAAAAATTTTTATGACACAAAAAGTTGATGACCCCGTCTACAGTATTTTGTTGTCAATATGTAAATATTTGTGAAATGAATGTATTTCATTGTTAAAATATTATTTGAAATTTCAATAAATTTAATACTCGTAAGTGTTAATTACTTTAAGAAAAAAAAAAAATATGTTTAAATTATTGGTTGGTTATTTCTGTTTTAAGACACTTAAGGAAAAAGAAAACCATATTTTGTGATATTTAAAAAAAATATATTATTCATCTAGAGAAATTAGTTTTATAGCTTAACAAATAAAGTTTCTATATTTAAAATATACTTTTGAGAAAAATGCAATAAAAAAGAAAAAATATTTTTGTTTGATATTTATATCTAAGTTGTGTTAAGTTGTCGACAAGTTCTCTGTGTATATACTACATATGTATGTACGAGTATTTAGATGTTATAATGTGCATTTAAATCTAATGTTTATAAAGTACATTTAACCCTGACCCACATTCCAAGCTGAAAATACTTGTACAACAACTGCCAGCAATAGAGTCTAAAGTCTTTGGTCTATACTCGCTTAACAACAATAACACACCAACAGTTGATTGCCACCATCATAATCATCATTTCCAAGCCACCAGCCCGCCAGCCTGCCCGCTTGCCTACCCGCTCGCCAGCCCGACAGTCAACCAACCGATCATTAGACCAACAATGAATTATTATACATTTAAGCTAGAAACTTTTGATTTTTAATTTTTTTTTATGTATGTATGTGTATGTAATACAAGATAAAAGTGTTATAACAACTAACTGCTGGTTTAAACTACATACAATTGCGCATGCTTAAAAGCTTTTCCACAATCTTAACCCTTAGTCTCCTACTGGTACCGCTAAAAGCCAAGCAAGAAACGCATTGTTCCAAAACAACAATTTTGTTTTTGTTATTTATTTTATAAGTAATTTGTCGTTACTACTTTTGAGAGGGAGAGTGAAAGAGAATTAATTCACTTCAGAACAATTTCAGCTTGAATGACGATATTTTTCATACAGTTTAACATACAATTATGCTGGACGCAAAATATAATATATTTTATTTTGACTGCGATTTCTCTTATGCTCTCACTTTGAAACACAAATACTCTCAACAACATTATTATACTTTTAGTAAAGTTTATACATTTCGTAAGTCCCAATTTTCACGAGGCAACTTTAGTTGCGCAAGTCTTGAGTTTGTGGGCAAATAAAAACAAAAGAGTAGGGAGTGTAAAAATGAGAAAGCCTTGCTTGTACTCGAAAAGTCGTTTTGTGCTGGCATGCGTAATGTCAGAAATTTTACATTTTCTTTCATTTTTTTTCTTTTATGTATTTATTTGTTGTCCGTGGTCATATTTAAATTCATTTGAAAAAAAAATTTATATAGACTGGCTAAAGAAAGCTGAAGCGTTTAATAATACTGCGGACAACCTCAAAAAACAGACAGTAGCATTACTTTGGAAGAAGTGAAAATTAAATGGAAAATTTTGAGAATGCAGTACATGCAAAATTAAAAAGTGTAAGCAATAGAAAACGAAAGTTGCTCAAGTAAAATTGCTGGGTCGGAACATAAAATCAAGTTTAAAAGACAATTTGATAAGAATTGCGCAACTAAACTTGCCTCGTGAAAATTGGGACTAAACAAAACCAAAGCTTCAAAAGTTTAGGCGTAAAGAATAATAAGAACAAAACAATATCGAAAAAAAAACATTTAAAAGTGTAATTGTGGTAATAATATTGTAAATTAAAAAAAAAATTTATCAAAAAAGTAGAAAAGCGTGAAGTTTAACTTTTAACAATAATTAGAAGAACAGAAATTAAAGTCGTCGTTTCAATTACGTGCCAGTTTTCTGTGAGAGTTGTTTTTCCTTGAAGTTGTCGTCGTATTCTGTTTCATCATTGAACGGTGTTGCCACTTACTTTAATTTGTTAAGCAAAATTGTACTGGGTGGCTACATATGTATATATAATGGAATACGGAGTATAATTGTAAATATTTTATATTCTTAATGTTGCGTAATTCTTCGAGCTTAAGGTCTTTTTGAAGTTTTTGATTTTTTTTTATAATTATCTGGCAATATTTCGTTCTTCTTTGGATACCTTCTTCAGGCCAAATAATATTTATTAGTTTTATTAAAGGTGAGCGAAATGTTGACAAAAAATTATATAAAAACAAGTAAGAGTGTAGTATATTCGGCTGGGCCGAATCTAAAATACCCTTCACGATAGTCACGAATATGTATAGTATATTAAAAATGTGACCTAAATATGCTCGGTAATATATGAACCGATATCGGATTTTTCTATTTTCTGTATTTTAGTAACCTTCTTTTATAACGAGAATTGCTTTCCAGCAAAAAAAAAAAAAAAAAAATTTTAATGGAAAAATCGGTTCAGGCTATATCTCGGGTATATATGGACCGATATCGAAAATTTTAATTTTCCATATTGATATAACCTTATATCATTACCAGAACTGCTTTTGAGCACAACAAATTGTTTAAGTTCGCTTACGCGATATTTTCATGAAAAACCCGATTTAGGCTATATCTCGGGTATATATGGACCGATATCAGAAATTTTAATTTTCTCTATTTTCTTAACCTTCTTTTATAACAAGAATTGCTTTTCAGTAAAAAAAAAATGTTATTGGAAAAATCGGTTCAGGCTATATCTCGAGTATATATGGACCGATATCGGATTTTTTCTTTTTCCATATTTATATAACCTTATTGCATTACCAGAACTGCTTTTGAGCACAAAAAAGTTGTTTACTCGGCATTTTCATCAAAAAACCTGTTAAGCTATATATCGGGTATATATGAACCGATATCGGAAATTTTAATTTTCCATATTTATATAACCTTATTTTATTACCAGAACTGCTTTAAGGTGAAAAAAGTTGTTTAAGTTCGCTTACGCGGCATTTTCATGAAAACCACGGTTTAGGCTATACCTCTGGTATATATGGACCGATATCGGAAATTTTCATTTTCCATATTTATATAACCTCATCTTATTACCAGAACTGTTTTAAGCGAAAAAAAAGTTGTTTAAGTTCGCTTACGCGACATTTTCATGAAAAACCCGGTTTGCGCTATATCTCGGGTATATATAGACCGATATCGGAAATTTTCATTTTTTATACCTATATAACCTTATTTCATTACCAGAACTGCTTTAAGGTGAAAAAAGTTGTTTAAGTTCGCTTACGCGACATTTTCATGAAAAACCCGGTTTGGGCTATATCTCGGGTATATATGGACCGATATCGGAAATTTTCATTTTGCATATTTATATAACCTTATTTAATTACCAGAACTACTTTAAGGCGAAAAAATTGTTTAAGTTCGCTTACGCGGCATTTTCATGAAAACCCCGGTTTAGGCTATATCTCGGGTATATATGGACCGATATCGGAAATTTTTATCTTCCATATTTATATAAACTGATCTTATTATCAGAACTGTTTTTAATCAAAAAAACGTTGTTAAAGTTCGCTTACGCCACATTTTCATGAAAAACCCGGTTTGGGCTATATCTCGGGTATATATAGACCGATATCGAAAATTTTCATTTTCCATACTTATACAACCTTATTTTATTACCAAAACTACTTTTAAGCAAAAAAAGTTGTTTAAGTTCGCTTACGCGGCAATTTCATGAAAACCCCGTTCCAGGCTATATCTGCGGTATATATGAACCGATATCGGAAATTTTCATTTTTCATATTTATATAACCTTATTTTGTTACCAGAACCGCTTTAAAGCAAAAAAAGTTGTTTAATTTCGCTGACGCGGCATTTTCATGAAAAACCCGTTCTAGGCTATATCTCGGGTATATATGGACCGATATCGAAAATTTTCATTTTTCATATATATGTAACCTAATTTCATTACCAGAACTGCTTTTGAGCACAAAAAAGTTGTTTAAGTTCGCTTACGCGGCATTTTCATGAAAAACCTGGTTTGGGCTATATCTCGGGTATATATGGACCGATATCGAAAATTTTCATTTTTCATATTTATATGACCCTATTTCATTACCAGAACTGCTTTTGAGTACAAAAAAGTTGTTTAAGTTCGCTTACGCGACATTTTCATGAAAACCCCGATTTGGGCTATATCTCGGGTATATATGGACCGATATCGAAAATTTTCATTTCTCATATTTATATGACCCTATTTCATTACCAGAACTGCTTTTGAGCACAAAAAAGTTGTTTAAGTTCGCTTACGCGACATTTTCATGAAAACCCCGATTTGGGCTATATCTCGGGTATATATGGACCGATATCGGAAATTTTCATTTTCCATATTTATGTAACCTAATTTTATTACCAGAACTGCTTTTGAGCAAAAAAAAAAATTTTTAGCTTCGCCTATGCGACATTTTCATTAAAAATCCGATTTGGGCTATATCTCGGGTATATATGGACCGATATCTGAAAAAAAAATTTTTTGTCTTTTAGTCACCATGCTTAATAAGTGTGTGAAGTTTGAAGCAAAACGAACAACTTTTGTTTTCAAAAATTTTCATACAAAACTGCAAAAAAAAATGGCTTTTTTCGGAATTTTGAATATATCTCAGCTATACGTGGACCGATATTACTGAATTTCAATAGCAAACCCATGAATCGATGGGGTAAAAGAATGGTGAAAGAAAAAAGTTTCTAAGTCTAATGGTTTTCTCAGAAACGGTATTTCAACAGCGGACAGACGGACAGACGGACATCGCTTAATCGACTTTTCCATTAATTCTGATTCAGAATATATATACTTTATAGGGTCGCAAAAAAAAACTGTAGAAATTACAAACGGAATCACAAACTTATATATACCCTTTACATTTTTGTGAAGGGTATAAAAATCAAAAACTTCGAAAATACCTTAAGTTTGAACATATACACAATATTAATTAAGAATATTGTTTATTAAAAAAAAACATACAACTATGTATGTATTAATAACAAATAGTCGAACTTATTTAATATTTCTAATATGAAGTTTAGCCAGATGAATGATACCATCATTAATATTAGAAAAACAAATAAACTAAAAACATAATAAAGTCATAGTAACACGGCCCTTTTGGACAGTTATTTCATAATCAGTGCCCAGTGTATATACCATAGGTACCCAAGCCCTATGAACTTGGTGCTCATTTGTTTTTGTAAAAGCTCTCAGTTGTGAGCTTTAATATACACACGTGTATGTTCACACAAAAGTGCAAAGCAGCAACACGTTTTTTAAATAAATTTAGTTTTTCCTTAAATGCTCTTTCATATAGAACTTTTAGGCGCCCCTGGTATATGCCTTCGACACTGCTTGGACTGACAAAACATTGCAAGGTAATGAATTAAATATCAACAGCAGGAATCGGATGCTCTTGACGATTTTGGAATGAAAATGCAGTGTGATGTTTGCTGGACTGAACACATTTTTCATGGGTTTTTGAAACGGTGTAAGATATACTTCACTCTATCCGACCTCCTTACTTTTTATACCACCTACATTCGACCGAAAATGGAATACAACTCTCATGTTTGGGCCGGTGCATCGAAGTCTATTTTGGGGTTACTCGACCGTGTGCAGGAGAGGGGGAAGAAGCTCATCGGTGACAGTAGGGTATCCAACTAATGCGTAGTACGATGCCCCTCTGGACGATGAACGCGAACAAGATCTCGTCAGAGCAAAATCCATTGTAGTAACGATAGAACAGAGTAACGCACCTCACACTGCGTCGATGCTCCAGTGGGTCAATAGGAGATCATTATTCAGTCTATCATTCATATTTTGCCTTTGGACACCGATCTCGGATAGACTGGGTCATTAGTACGAATGGCAAATGCTATGGATAGGGCTAAAAGTTTGACGAAGAAAAAAAAAAATAAACAGGGAAGGAGAAAGAAATGAGCCTTATGGTACGCTAGAATTAATCTTGACCTCGTTTGATGAGATCCCCTCTATAACAAATCGTATAGTGCGGTGTGAAGATGATTAAAATTTTGCAATATATTGTAATTAGTTAACTTTTCCCCATTTTTTAAATAAATTTTAATACATTTTCTGCTTAACTGTGCTATTTTGGCCTGGTTTTATTTGGAAACTATTTTGACAGCTGTTTCTCACAAAATTTTGATGCTGAAACACATTCGTTCCCAACTTTCCAATAACTAATGTCAAAAAGCTTAATTAATAGCTAGTTTTCACAAAACGGAATTGGAGAAACATTTACGTGTGAAAAATTATATTTTATTTCAATTCATATCGGGTTTCTTTCAATTTGCTAGCTTCATGTGATAAATACATGAACAAGGCACAGGACATTAAGGGTTAAAGAGTAGCAAACTTATTTTTATGAATCTCAACAAAAGTGAGAGGAAAATATTTCTAGTTTGTATTAAGTGTGAAAAAAGATAAAACTAGAAATAATCAGGTCATATTACTACGTAATACACATAATAGTATGACTTTGATAAATGTCATATAATGCCATTTAAATTACCTCCTCTAGATTAATTGCAGTATTCGATCATTCAGAAGTAACTTTCGAGCACTTTCTTACACATTTCGGTGGATTAAAGAACTAGCCGCATAGGCACGATCTCTGACGCAGATAAAAAATATTTAACAGCGGCAATATATCCGCAATCATGTGATCATGATGACCAATTAATGTCAGCAAAACTTGAATGTTTTCGAATCATATTAAGAAGCCAAATCTGTCGTGTTCTGTGTTTCGTGTAGAGTATTGCGTACTGGATATATCGACTAACGGGGTGAACTATTCACGATTCACCAGCGGCCCCGTGTGGCTACTTTATGCCATAAGTTTGTAGCCATATAGACATTGCCCTTGCTAAAAAGTTTGGGCCTTCTAATTCTCCTGTATGGAATTTTACACCAATGAAGGCAAGGCTCAATATGTTGGTAGGCCGAAACCCATTGAGATCATCAGCCCTTAAATAAAAAAGTAAAATAAGTATGTTACTCTCATTATCTCTTTTATTTATTGGCATTCAATGTATTTAGAAAACTATTATTGTTAGTTTCATGTCAGCATGAAAAATATTGTAAAGCTCTCAAGTAAAGATATGTACATAGAAACATTTTAAGAGACAGTTGTGAAGTTGATTTCTAATCCCTCCTGTATGCAATTTCCCAACATTCAATTCAAAACAAGGCTTAGTAAGTTGGTAGGCCGAAGCCCATTAAGAGCGACAGCTCTTAACCAATTTACTCGTCCAACCCTCACTCCTGGTTTCTTACAGTACAGGTATCTGTTGCAAGACAACATCGCCTCGGGTGATTGTTACCCCCCGATTGTGTATCACACTTAACAAGGTAACTAATTCCCCTTACAGGAATGAGAACAGTTAGCACCAGAAATATTGCGGAGACTTATAAAAAACCCGATAAAATGGGCACAAATGTGTGGCAACACTGGGGGCAGCCACTTGGCGCTGGCATCATATTTTGCAATTAACAGAAAAAACTGTACAGGATCAAATAAAGATTTCTAACACTGGAGATAATTTCAAATTATTCAAAAATTAAATTGGATGATAAGTTTTGCACCACCTTGTATTTTGTTCTTAGTGGAAAGCCAGCTCAATGAGTATCTAACAAGCTGTCCTACATCTAATACCAGAAACAAATTTTTCTTCTTGACATTAGATGTTGTGTAAAGTAAAAAAAACAAATTTAAATAAAAAAAAATACTCTGGAATTAGAATTACAAGAGTCGCATAAAAACTGATTTTGTCTAAAATCTTTTTTTCGAGTGTAAGCTGCTTTTAAGCACAAAAGGCTTTTTTAAGCCAACTTGCTTTCAAAAATTATAAAATGTTGTTTTATTTCAATTCTTAAGTAAATAACGACAAAATAATTTCAGTTTGTCGCTTTTTATGAGCGGTAGACAAATTTCGCAATTAAATTATTTTTAGTTTCCATTCAGCACCAAATACTTGTTTTGTATTCTAAGCCCCTTCTGCCCCCATTTACGAATTCAATTAATTGAGAATTGTTTACTGTCAAGTGTCAAATGACAGCCATGAATAATTAAATAATTGAAAGCTTGCAAAATTTGAATAAATATGTAATTTCGTAATTCGTTTAGATAATAAATTAAAAAAGTTCAAAATAATTTGCTGCCAAGCGGAAGTTGAAAACTGAAGAAGAAGGATGTTTAAACACAAGTAAAAAGAATAAAGCGATATTTTATAGTTCATTTAGATTATATTATTAAAGCCCAGTTCAGACTATTATACTTTGTATTAATACTTGTCAAAAATTCAAATAATACGTGCAAGTCTGATAGTCTGAATGTAATCCGTTATACATACGAAAAATAATACGATAAAAATTTGACATCCCATACGACTTTGTTGTTTTTTGAAACTTTTCAAAACGATTATACTTTACATTGGATCAGGGTTGTGTTTTTTAGCAAACCAGCTAATTAAAAATTGAGTAGTCGTCAATTTCGTAGCCGATGTGGTGCCGTCACTGATAGTATTTTTTGTCGTTATAAAAAAGCTCGAAATTTGGAATTTAGCTGTCATTTATAAATGTATTTTGCTCATGCTATATTTAGAACATAAAATATGTTTGTGCTATTGAATTTGGATGTGTTATACATAATTATTATTTTAACTGTTGAAGAATTTCACGCGCCGGCACGTCTATCGCCTACGACGAATAGTGCACCTGCCGCCGTGAAAAGTTTTATGATGGCACATCAATGTTGGTTTATATCAAGTGTGATGGTGTGAATGCAAAATCTAATTTACGTTAGACTTTTTGACAGTCGCAAGAAATGTGTTTAGACTTTTATCTCACAAAATCTAATGAAAGTATTTATACTTGTATAATAGTCTGATTGGGCCTTAAAGAAGAAGCGGATCATTAGTTTGATTAAACATTTGCAGCAAATGGGATTTTACGAGCAGTATAACGATCAATTAGAAAAACATATTCATTATACGAAAGCAGTGCAAATTAACTGGCTAATAGACAGAAATTCGACCTTGAAGCTTGATTGTAAACTTTTGGTGTACAACTCGATTCTAAAGCCAATATGGTGCTATGGGATTCAATTATGGGGCACAGCCTCGGCATCCAACATTGAAAAAAGTCAAAATAGAATTCTCCGTAGAATTACAGATGCTCCATGGTACGTTAAAAACTCACGAATCCACGCAGATCTGAACGTACCTTTTGTGAAATCTGAATTTGTGAAGTACGCGACAAGGTATATTAACAAATTTGAATTCCATCCAAATCCTCTTGCAGCTAATATTCTTAATTTTGGTGGTCATACCCGTCTGAGAAGGAGGGATACTTTGGCTACCATTAGAGCTCTAAACAGATGACTGAATTCTGAAATAATATTCGCATAAAAATAAATTTTTGTCCAGCACTGGCAGGACTTTAATCACAATTTTTTTTTAGTATTAAGAATTGAATACTTATTGTCATTACATTTCTTATGTAGATTCAATAAATAAAATAATAAAGTTAAAAGAAAAAAAAATTATACGAGGGCAGGTCAATAGTCCACGAGTTTTTGAATGAAACACTAGATTTTATATTTATTTCTCCTTTCAAGATAATCTCCTTTGAGTACTATTTACACTTAGAACAACGTTTTCTCAATGTTTTTATCTCTTCCGAAAAATATAAATTGTCAGGCATCAAAATAGTAATTTTTTGTGAGATGATTTCATCGTTGGAAGCAAATATTTTTCCGTCAACCAGATATTATTCTTGCTGTCAATCAACACGTAAAACAACAACTCAGTGTACAATGGACCCAATACCAACACAGCTACAAAATTTTCAATCCACAAGGGACAAAACCATCATATCCTAAAACTTTTTCAAGAAGAGAAACAAATATATTTGCGCGCCTGAGAATGGGTCACTGCAAGTTTTCCCATAAACATATATTTGAAAAAAGTGATACACCTTGGTGCACAACTTGTGACAGCCAATTAAGTGTGTCGCTTGTTTCTACTTTCTGTTGCGATGCGAAAGTAAGTTCAATGCGAAAGGTAAATTCGATAAGAGTGTAATTTGGTACTCTGTGCCGTTTGCGCAAACTTTTTCGCGTAACAGTTTGAAAATGAACCAGCACTAGCAACACACAAAATAAGCAATAGCGAAGAATGATAAAATAAAATGTGCGAAAGGGATTTAATTTGTGGATTTTTTGCATGGAAACTGCACATGCGGTTACTCTTGCATTGTCCTGGTGGAAGAGAACTTTTTCTTGGCTAAATGCGGTCGTTTTTTTCACATCCGCGTTGAATCGATCCACTCAATTAGTATAATATTTGTTTCCTTTTCGAAGGCAGACAATGTGGATTAAACCGCGCTCATCTCAAAAAAATGGCCTTGACTTTATTATCTTCTTTGGAGCCGACTCACACCGAAACCCCCACTGTTTTGACTAATGTTTGGAGTCCAGTGTGTTGTGCTGTATCGACAATTCGTTTATGTTCACGAACGGACGCAAGAACTAGTTCATATTGGTGTCGAACAAAGTCTGACATTCTTGCGCAAATGTCACATGGTTGCGTTTGTGGTCGATTATGCGCAAAAGCGGCTCACATCTTGCGGAAAGTTCTCTCTTACTTAAGTGATAATTCAAAATTAAAACCACTGAGTCATGTGAAATGCCTAAGGCTTTCACAATCTCTGCCACTTCCAATCTCCGATTGACTAATATCATTTTGAATTTTTTCAATTTTTTCGGAGTAGAGACCTCAAATGGGCTTCCAAATCGTTCGGCATCTTCCCTGCCTGTACATTTAATATCACTAAGCCACTTCTTTTCCAAGGAAATGGATGGTGTTGTGTCCCCATAATATTTTTCAAGCATAACCTTACTTTGACTGATAGGCTTTTCTGCAAAAATAATACTTAATTTTTTTTAGCATTTTTTTATTTATTGAATTTTCAAAATGAACTAACAATAAGTGTTCAAATCTTAATACCAAATTTAAAATTAAAAAAACAAAACGTGCTTAGTACTTAATGAGCACAGAAAATCCACCTTTTCCCATTTTCTTCTCAAATGCGCAATAGTCTACTATCAACAGCTGCCTAGCAAAACCAAATGACGCAACTTGTTCAAACTTAACCAGGTTCAATTGACAATGGTTTTTGACAGAATCTATCATTAATTTACATCAGCATCTGCCTTGACGAGCTTATTTGTTGATGGACCAACTCCGTAGCGTCCCCGTGTGGATTGCAAACCTCACACAGGTCGCAACGTTTGCCATAAGTTTGTAGCCATATGAACAAACCCCTTGCTGAACAGCTAGGGGCATCAACTTGCCCCTCTATGCAATTTCGCAGACCAGCATTAACCATAGGTATCAGAGAAACTAATTCCCCTTCCTACAATGCTAGGTTTAACCCACAGCCAGAATGTTGCAGCCAAGGTAGGGACCTCAACCATGATCAGCGTCGTGATCGTCTGCAAGCAGCACCTCCCGGGGGCTTTGCTGATTCATATTCTGGCAATTAACCTTTGATAAGGGTTTCTGAAGTCGAACACACATAAGTCATGTGGCTTCCTATAGTTTTGTTTGCTACAACAAACGATGAACCCTGTTTTGGTGTACACCTGCTGCAAAACCTGCTCCCCGAGGGGAACTCTCTCTCTCTCTAAGCCATATAGCAATATGTTCTAACCTGCAGCTTTTCTAGGTCCAGGGATATAGTGACGTTATTGTGGATGAACTGAAAAAGGCCGTGTTTCAGTTACAACAAAGAAATATAGATGATATTATTGGGATCCCACTCAAGAGCTATAAGAACCAGGTAGAGCATAAACTTTTAGTAACTACACAGGTCACATGGTTACTACTTAGGACACACGAATGATATTAATAGTACTTATTATCTTATTACCTACAGAGGTTGCATTCTACTCAGGCGGTTCTGATACAAGTGAGAATATTAAACTTTACTTTTAATGATTTCTACTATAGGAATAAGGAAGAAGAAGGTAGTGTTGAGTACTTCCTTCATCGGTGTCCAGCTCTGTTTAACTCATTTAAATAAAAGACCATGTCGTCTCGTCTTGACATCAGTATATAGACTGCCCTTTATTAATATTTTGGAATTAGTAGTTTTACTTACTAGGTTGTATAAATTAGTAGTAATTGATAGAGTTATATTTTAAAGGAATGATTATAGTAATAGAATATCTTAAGTCAGGGTTCGGCACTATAACTGTCTTATATAACAGCTTTGTATCCAGGCGAACCGTTGCTTCACATTTTGGCAGATATATCGAAATGTCATGTTGGTGGATAGGACGCTTTCATCTAATTCACAGTTTGGTACTGAACTACACCAGTGATAAGTAGATCAGATGAGATACCTATAACAATCAACCAGCACAATGGGACTGAATTGGATCCAAGTAGAGCGGCTTTTCAATTGCTGGCAGCCTGCTAATCCTAGCTTCAAAATTTCAAAGTATTTGTGAGACTGTTAAAATATGTTCGAAAATTTTCCATCATTGTGGCAAGTTCGAAGATTCTGTTAAAAGTTCAAAACTTTGTTCTCGTAACCTGCAGAAAGTAGGTTTTAGCTTTTAAAGGCGCTCTCCATAGCTCGAATTAATGCTCGAAATCATGCTATCTTTCGATAGAATGGATACATATATACATATCGCTCCTTTATTGCAACGTAGTCATAACTGAAAAAAAACTTGTTTCGAGAAAAACACATTTCTAATGTTTATTTTCCTTACAAGTCTTAGAAAATATCTCCTAACGGAAGCAGTTTAAATTTTTGGCACAATATAAAATGCAGTATTGTTAACAATTCTGCAATTCTCATTAACTCGCAAAGCTCATTTTTTGAATTATGACTATGTTGCAATAAAGGAGCGATAAGTTCACACATTTCCTTGTAAGCTCCGAAATTTTCTAAGTATTTTTAAACATTCTAGCAGCATATGTTCGAAAATTTTAATTCTTTAAGCCTAAGAATTCTAACATGCCTTCGAATAATTTGTATCATTGTTTGAAAGCTCCAACCTTCAAAATAACACAATATCACATATTTCGTTGTAAACTACAAAACTTCAAAATATATTTGAGCATTTCAACATATGTTTGAATATCTGAACTCATATTCGAAAAATCTGTTTAAGGTACTTAATCACTTATTGTATGATTGTATCTGTTTAAAATATTCGGTCTTGTACTAAAACATAAATGTCAATACACATTTTTGAATTTACATATGTAAAGTACGCGTATTTCACCATAGCGAATAGTTAAACATAATAAAAATATTGATATTTCAGTTGAACACAAAAGCCTTTAAATTCCCATGTTTTTTAAAAACGAATTTTCGAATATACATATGTACATGTTTAAAATTTTGATCATTGTTTTAAATCAAGATTTTGCGAACACGTTTAAAATAATTTTTATAAATTTAAAATGCATTTCGAGGTTTTGTATGTTAAAAATTACAAAAAAAAAGCAATTGTACAGAAAACCAGACTTAATGAAAAAAGAAATTCGAAGTAATATTCACATTTCCAAATTAAGTATTATAAAAAATGGAGAAAGAATAATTATAATATTATTAATTTTTTTTGTTGCAATTTTAGAAATTAGATATTTACATACATACATATTGTATATACAAACATATGGGGCATTCCATGTTCAATGGGACAGTCAGTACGTAGAAAAAATTTTTATTTGCTTTATTTTTCATTGTGTTGATGCGCCTTTTCAACAGCACATTTCATAAAATGTTCAGTTTTTTTTTTGCAAAATCACATAATAATATACAAGGCTTCAAAGTATATTTGAGCATTTCAGCACAAGTTTAAATCTCTGAAGTGATGTTCGAAAATTGTGTTTAAGGTACATATTGCACGATAACATCTGTTTCAAGTATTCGGTCTTATATTTAAAATAAAGATATCGAGGTTAAAAAAATCGCTTTAAAAGATAACTGTGTTCGAATACAGAATAGTTTTGAATTTTGTTTTTCCGTTCTTTGTCTACTACCCAGCGGCGAACACTACCTACCACATTACTTCTCTTCAATGATGTGTGCAACACTTTGTAATCGATGAAAGCTAACTTACAAAGTATATTACAGAAGTATATGGAGTTCACAAAAATGAATTACATTCATCTTTTGCATCACACTTCTCTGTATGTATTTTATTTTTTAGTTGTAAATCAAACGTCTGTCGTCTTTGTCAAATTTCGTTGCAAAAATTTTAATTAACAAAATCAGTGCTAAAAGTAAGAATGCCTAGAACAAATGATAGAAAAGGACTTAGTGAAAGAAATGTAAAATGTTTAGTGAAAAAAAGAAATAATTGCAATAAACAGAAAATAGAAGAAAATAATTTAATGGAATATTCCCGAAAACCGTTTTTGAGACGCACTATAAGTCTGCAACCTACTTACTGCCAGCTTACAAAGTATGCGTATATTTAAGCTGCCTACGGCCGACTTACAAAGTATGCGAGATTGTATTCGAACTGTAATGAGCTTTTGTTGAATGAACACCTCACTACCTCGCTTACTTTGTGTGCTGGTGGTAGGCGTTCACTCTACAAACGCGGCAATGTATATGAAAACGTATACTAGGTTCGTATATGAGATGGTGTGCATTACTGACTTACAAGTGTGCATCGGATCATCGCTTCTGTGAGCAAAACTTTCGCCACTGGGTATGGATGTGTGCGAAGCGGTAGCAAAGTACTCCCTTAAGTAAAATTTTGACAGTGCCGTGGTGAGTAAAAGGTGTGTTCCACGGGATCTCGGACTAGTTCGGACTAATGACAGTAAAAAGCAAATAACTCTCTTAATTTCCAAACTTTACCCAAAACTGCTGCAAAACCACAAATGTACATCTTGCAATACTAGTGCTGCTTACTTTTTGGATTAAAGTATATTTTAATATTTCTAGACGTTTAAAACGCATAACATCATATAAACAAAACATTTGCATTATTGGCAACAGATGTAAAATGAAAAGCAATGTAAAATTTGCAACAGATTTTTATAATAGATATTTATAAAATGAAAAGGCAAATAACAATAGCATTCTGTTTATAACTTCACAACGTTAATGTAAGTTTGGATAACCTTCCATTTTGCTTTTAACAATTTTTTTCCAATTTACAAATTTTCTGATCACTTTTTCAGTTTTATATGTATGTAAACAAAAACCAGCTGATTATTCAATTCTAGTCCGAACTTACCCAAATAAAAAGTTCGGGCTAATTTGTACAGGGAATTCAAAAAAATTACTCTCTCAGTTTCTCTCAAAGTTGCTCAAAAATTGTTACGTGGAACGCTTTCAGACTATTTTGGACTAGTTCGGACTGTTTCGTTATTCACGTGGAACACACCTAAAATTTCACTAGCATTAAGATAGAAATATTTGAAATTTAAAAATCTTACTGAAATAAATTATAATTGAAAGTCTTATAATTAGAAGTGTAAAAATGAAATAATACAAAATTGAAAAATGGCTCTATTATAATTATTTCTCAATTTATTCATTCTTATGTATTTGGTTATTATTTTTAATTAAAAAATTGTTTTTTTTTTTCGAAATTTTATGCTGTCAAATAAAATATTTTTTTCACACAACAAAAACATGAAATTATTCTACCACCGAAAATTTTTTTCGCCACAGTACTTTGCTACCGTTTCACACACGTCCTATCTAAGAAAAAAAATAGAAAGCAACTACGCATAGTGGGCTTGGAAGCAGTTTTTGGGACTTAATTCTTCTATTGGCTTTGAAAAAATTTTTCTTTTGTATTAAACTTTTATTTGCACCACAATTTTTAATATTTCTTTGGTAGCGAGATTCGCTACCAAAGAGATTTAATTGAGATGTTCGAACTATTTTTACTAATTTTTTTTTTACCTTGTAAAAAATAATTTTTCGTGTAATACTATTGTGCAAAAATTCTCTAAGACTTCGCAGGACATATTTAAAATAGTAGTCCATTTATTTCGTTACTTTAATTCAATATACTCGTATATACGAGGTCTGATAAAAAATAACCGCTATTTTCAAATTTTGTGAGTTATGTATGTTCCATTTTCGCATCTTCTTTTTCTGTTCTGTGTCATTTGTATACCACATTGCATTACAATTCACATTGGAGAAAAATTCTGAAATGTTTGAGTTTTGACTTGACTCGAATAATTGATTTCTGATTTAAATAATAAATTTCTATTATTTTGGTTCAGTTTGTTTGTTCAGCTGTGTATCTCTCCATTATTTATTCTCCAATTGTTATAAATAACATAATCTGTAGTGCGATTCACTATTTTTACTTTATTTTTATCTTGGACCAGTACTCAGGGGATGTCATCTACATGCGCACCAGAACTAGGAAAATATGTTATGAGGAGGGGAAAAGAGGGAGTAGTGTTTGTGAACATTTGACTTGAACTTTCCGACGTCATAACCGACAAGAAAAACGTCTGTGGGCAACTTATTCCACAGGCGATGCGTGCGGCTGAAAAACGAACCCTCTCTGTAATACGTTGCACGATTCCCCGCCCATAAATGGATGAGCTCTGGACGATGAACGTATGTTACGTAGAAATATATGAGTTTCAGGAACAAGATCCCTAATCTCGTCAGAGCAAAATCCATTGTAGTAACGATAGAACAGAGTAACGCACCCTACACTGCGTCGATGCTCCAGTGAGTCAATAGAGTTGGATACCCTACTGTCACCGATAAGCTTCTTCGCCCTATCCTGCACACGGTCGAGCAACCCCAAAATAGACTTTGGGCTTTTTAAGCCCAAATTATTTCTATTAAAATGATTACCCACACAATTAACCTTTTAAATACCATATGCTGGTGTTAATTATCAGCTGTTTCAGACAGCTGTTACATTTAACCAGCAATTTTTTGTGTTTTTAATTAAAAAAAAAGTGTTGATTTATATTTACGGAATTCAAAGGATTGTCATAAAGTCATAAGTCTTAAAATATTAGTATTAAAAAATATGAATACTGGGAGCATTCTGACATACTCGTAAATTATTTTAAATTTGAGTCAGCTGAGATGTTTACGGTTTAGTTGCGGCAAACTCCGTTTAGAAAGTCCTATTACGAGTACCTTCTGACTTTTTTGTTTGAAGCATAAAACAAAATATTATGGGCATTATCCAAAAAAAAAAATCTTACTTTAGTTTTAACGCATACGTTAGTTACCAAACACATTAACACTACCATACATTTGTTAAAAAAAGTTTATCCAAAAACAGTACGTTAACTTTTAAATGTAGTAAGAAGTTTAATCGTTTTGTTCTGGCAATGCCGTTATGCTAAGTTGTAATTTTTTGAATAGTGATGCAAGAAAACTAGTATTCGTAAATCGAAAAACAAATTAAAAAAAATTATTATTATTACATAAAATAACAAAGTTTTGACAAACATTTCTTGGATTTACCTTTTAAATAAATAATGAATATATAATATGTAGTGAATTAATGAAATTGAGAAAAATTAATAGGATTACTTGTACTAGAAATATTTTTCTTATTCGAATAACGTTTTGCGCTGTATTCGTTTGATTGAAAATGCATCACTAACATGTATCTTATTTATATTTTTCTTTCAAAATTAATATTTTCGACTCACGCAACATGTAACGTTTTAATTTATTTATCTAGCAAATATAATATATTGCTTTTGTTACCATTTTTCACAAAATTTTTATTTTTAAGAAAAATCAATATCAATAACTCAAATGTCATATTAACGTACAGATAAGGTGGCCTAATTCAACTTTAAACTTGGTAAGTAAATAATTGCTTTTGAATACAACGTTAGAACATTTTGCTTAACAATTGATTACCAAGCTTTAAGTTTTTTTGCATACGGTCGTACGACTTTATGCGTGATATGACACCGTTTGAATCCATATTTATTTTATATATTTATTTCATTTAATTTGTGTAATAAACTATTTAACTAATAAAAAAAAAGCAATAACATTTAGTAAACAACTTTTGTTGTTTACTAAATGTTATTGCTGTGAAAATGTTTTGCTGAATCTTGAAAATAATATTTGAGCTCGATGTTTTTATTTAAAACAATAATTTATAATTTATGAAACAAAAAAAAACCTTTTTATGTTAAATGTCATTATGAGTGTATATATGTGTGTACGTTAAAGCGTTTCATGTTATATTATTTGTTGTCAAAAAATTTTTTCGATTTTATAATTAATCAGCACACACATTCCTTAAGAAGTTTTATTATTTTTAATATTTATTTTTATTTAACATTAAATAAAAACCTTTTAATTATTTATATACATATGTATGTATATAAATAGGTCAAAGTTAGAAAAAGGATCAAGAAAACATATAAATAACATGAGATTCAGAACAATAGCTAACGTTGTCTTTACACAGGAAAGTACTTTCATGAAATTTCTGTATGAAATAGACGACTTTCATGAAAATTTCTTATTCGTCTACACAGGAAAGTGAAAGTTCACTTTAAAAATGTCGCCGAAGCAAAAAGTCATAGAATTTGCCTCTACTTCTCTCCATTCTTATTTTATTTGCTTACTAATTAGAGTTGCCAAACTTATTACATATACAGATTTATGGGGCAATAGTTGAAAAAACTTATTATTATAAAGTTTTTATGAGATTATTTTTTCAGAAAAAACTTGTAATTGGAAAAAATATTATAAATTAAGAGGAAAAAATATAATAATATTAAAAATATTATTATTTCATAACATGCAAAAGAAGTTAATTTCATAATTATTATTTTATTACAATACTGCAACTTTGTAAAATTATTTGTATGTGGCAACAGTGTTTAGCAATTTGTCATTTTACTTTCAGAAAATTTCAATAAATTTGTTTCATGAATTTTTGATGAAAGTTGAGTGGAAAGTAAACAAAATGTGAGTGTGTTCGTGAAAAAGTATGAGTGTATTGCAACTTTCATGAAATTACTTTCTTGTCTAAACGCTAGATAATAACCAAGGCGAATTCATTACTAGGTGAACTTAACAGCACAGGTGATTATTTTTTGCTTCTTGCGTTTATTCCAATGAGACTGTCAAATTTTGTTCCTTTTGTTTACAAACTTTTTCGCGCCATTTTAATCTGAAGATTTTTTTTTGTATGATTTAGTGCAATATCAAGAAATTTGTGTGAGTTTAAAAGGTAAAAACTAATATAATCTGTGATTTTAATTACAAACAATTATAAAAGAGTATATTTAACGTTTATATAAAATTTTTTCCCAGCTGAACAATCTTAAACGAACTTAGATTTTGACATTCACGATATGTTTTACAATAACAAAATACATAGTTCCGAATTCGCCTTTCCGCTTACATTCACCTGTTTAAATTCCCCTTGGTAATAACCAAGGCGAATTCATAACGGGTGAAATTGACAGCGCAACTGATAATTTTTTTTTTCATTTTAATCTGTTTCAGATGTCAATGGCATAATTAAAACAAAATTGGAAAAAAAAATTTAAACAATTTTTTAAATTTTGTATTGTTTCTTGAGCTACAGATATCATGCAGAATCCTCCCCAATCTGCCTGGACATTTTCACCTTTTTAAGCTCTATGATCTGAGACTTTAAGTTTCACGAAATATTTAAAGGTTTTACAAAATAATTGCGTTTTTCTTTTATTGAAAAACTTTTTTAATAGAAATTTGAAAAAAAAAAAATTTAATTTTGTATTGTATCTTGAGCGCCAGATATCATCTAGAATCCTCCCCAATCTGGCCGGCCATTTATACCTTTCCAAGAGACTTTAATTTTCATCATATAATTAAAACTTTCACGAAATATTTAAAAGTTTTTCCTTTCTTGTAAATTTGTTTATTATATTTCTTTTTTAATTCCTTTTTGTGTTTATATTTTCCCTTGACATTTGAAAAAGATTTAGTTTTTGTAGTGTTGTATTTATTGCTCTTGCTCTTGGTAATAACAATGAAATGCAGAGTTGCCACGTTATAACAATTTGGTCGTGAAGATAACTAAAGCCGTTTACGGCGGTTAAAAACAATTAAGTGAATAACGTAGTAACGTAGTGTAAATAGCAAAATGTGTGGTTAAAGTAAACACTTCTTATTGTGGTGTAAAATTTGTGACTTGCACTATTGACAAATAAAAAATATATATAAACGAAAAAGTTATTAAAGTTTTAAGCCCCATGGTAACTTCCGGCCCACTCTGTATTTCACTTAAAACAGTTTTGTCTTTAATTTTTTACCGTAAACTAAGATATTTTAAATTGCCACTATTCGAGGTAACCGGTTTAAGTATAAAGGCGAATCACCCTAGTTGCAATCAATGCTGTCACCCCATTTCGGCTTGACGTTAAGTTCTGGGTTACCCTGTATTGCTGGTTGCGAGAAAAATTAATTTGGTAATAAAGGTAATTAAATATAAATTAACTGTTTCGATAAAACACAAAATTTTTAATTTGTTTCAATTTTTATAGCCTTTTTTTTAAACAATTATAAAAGAAATAAAATAAATTTAATTGAAAATAAAATATAATATCAAACAAGGCTATTAAAACCTACAATTACTTTTATTGAATAATTTTTTTTACTGTAAAAAAAACTCAAATGATACATTTTTTTACGCAATTTTTGTTATTTAGTAGTTTCAAATCCTTGAATACACACTTTCAAATTGTATTAAATATATTTGTCTAATAAAAACTACATGTCTGCATACATGTACTCGTATATTAATATTCATACCTACATATGTATACATGTACGTAGGTAAGCATGTATAAATAACATGTACAAATAATTAACATTTTATTTCACATACTTACTCTGAGGTCACTCAAAACAAATGAAGTTTTCGTAAGACGACCAATTTTGGCGGCTTTTAGTTCAACAACACACACACACGAAAACGAAATAAACGAACGTACGCACCAAAAAATTCCACAAAACAAACAAAAAATAATCTCCAAAAGTTACAATAAGATCATGTAATAGACGTCTGAGCGTGTGACAGAGAGGGATGGGAATAGATTACAAACATCAAAACGAAACACTAAAAATTCAAGAAATTAAAGTATGTACATTGTTGTTGTTGTAATAGTAGATATTAATTCGATAAACTGAAAATATGTTAACTCGTTAGTAAGCTTGTGCATATTACATACATACATATATACGTACACGTGTACGTGGGTATGTGTCAAAGTGTTTTTGGTTTTTTCTATCTCCGTTTAATAATGCAGGTGTTGTACTGGTTTGTGTGCTTGTAGTTGTTAAATTTTGTTGTATTTTACGAATGAAACATATTTGTGAAGGAGGCTCGTACAAATGTAATAAATAAAACAACACGGTTATTTTGAAAATCAGCGTTGCCAGGCGGTATTTTTGTTTAGGTGCGGCAAAATTATTCATCCAATTTCGTTTTTGAATAAATTTTGTTCTAAATAAAAGGCTGCACGAATATATTCGTTTGTTTATATGTATATACCCTGAAAACATAATAGTCATTCAAATATTGAGCAAATTTTCAGGATGATTTCAAGCCATGTCTAAAAGGCATATCTTTTCTTTTGTTCTGAAAATTTTTTTTAAATTAAAAAAAGCCATGTTTTCTGTTTTTCTCTAATTTCTTTTTGACTCGTTTGTTTTTTTTTAAATTGTTTTATTATCATTCGGCTGGCAAGTAACCACATCGATAATTCCAAAAGGGTAAAACGAGACAAAACATAATTTTTAAAGACAATAATTAAAAAAACGACATGACTTAAAAATCATCGTAAAGATGTAATATGATTTTGGTAGGAACTTTAAAAGAATATTATAAAAAAGGCATGGCTTTAAATCCCTGTATAAATCAGCCTTAAGTATGGAGTAAAACGTGTGAAAATAGAAAACAGAATGAATTGCGTTTTAAAGTTGATCGTAATAAATTGATTCTTCTATGGACTCTTTTTAATTTTGTGATCGCAAAAGCTACAAATACACTATTACAGTTTGACAGACTACAAAAAATATCAAATGAATGAAAAATATCAATGAATAATATGATTTTGTTTTAAAGTGCATGCGGAGTAAAGATAGAAATGGTTAAACTTAAGTTGACAAAAGAACTTTGATAGATTTGTTTAAGGCCTTGCTACACTATCATACACGATCGTGTGATCTACTAAATAAAGCATGTGTGCTGAAAAAGTACTAAAAATTCAACCGTGCGACAGAGTTTTTGACAAATCGTGCGATTTGAAAAATTTTATGAAACTTATCAAAACATTATGGTTTCTGTGCGATCAGTATTGTATATATTGTGAAAAATATGAAAATATTGTTGGTGCCTCGAGGAAAAAATTTAAGTAATGTAAAATTATTATGTTAATAAAAGTTTTTAATTGTTTTATTGTGTATATAAATTATTTCAATCATACTTGTATAATAGTGTGGCCTACAACACCATTTTGAAACGTTTTTTTCATGTCGGCCAGACTTTTGAAACAGTTTCCTGTGAATGAATCGTACGATCGTGTAGGATAGTGAATCAGGGCCTTTAAGCGTTGTATAAAATGAAGTATTATTGTAATAGTATTAACTGTAATGAATTGAACTATTATTTAACGAATATGAGTTATTGAATATGATACGAATATCGATTATTTGTTTGTTACCAAATCTACCGCTTTGAATATTACTGTGCTGTTATTGCGGTTTTTCCGGTTATCATTCGATGTACTCTCTCCTCAGAAGGTGTTTAGACGGCGTGCAACTCATATACATATAATATAATTTTGTTACAATAAATATTAATGTAAGTGAATAGAAAGAAAATCTTTATTTCTTATTAAACTCAGGAATCACAAACTTAAATTTTTGTGAAGGGTATAAAAAATAGTTTGTTCTGCTTCAAGTTTGACACAATTATTTGTCATGGCGTTTAAAAGGCAAAAGAAGTTTTTTCCGATATCGGTCTATATATACCCGAGATATAGCATAAACTAATTTTTTCACAGCTTTTTAGAGATTAAAATAAGTTTTGATTATAAAAGGAGAGTATTAAAATAGAGAAAATCAAAATTCTCGTTATCCGTCCACATATTCCCGAGATATAACCTAAGCCAATTTTACCATGAAATTTTTTTTTGCTTAAAAACAATTTTGGTTATAAAAGGAAGTAACTTAAATACATAAAATGAAAAATTCCGATATCCATCCATATATACCCGAGATATAGCCTAAACCGATTTTTCCATGAAAGAGATTACCTTTTTGGCATGGTGGTTACAAACCAAAAAAAATTTTCCCCGATATGGGTCCATATATATCCGAGCATATATAGTTCATATTTGTAATATATTCTATATATTTACATAACAATCGTGAAGGGTATTTTAGATTCGGTCCAGTCCTACACTCTTATAGTGAAAGGCCAATGTAAGCGGCTTGCGGCAACCAACTGTTCTATTTGCCGCTTCAGTTTATTTGTGCTTCGAAGATTATACAAAGCAAAACTGTTGATTTTTTTTAAAGCCAAAATAAATAAGCAAATTTAATTGTTAAAATTTCAAAACCGAAAATTTATTTCTGGCTTCTATTTTTTCCATTTTTTTTCCTTTACTTTTTGGTTTGACAAATCAAAGCGGCAAAACAAAAAGTAACTGCTACTTCCACTATTTCGAATAAAAATGTTCATTCGCATAAAAACATTTGAAACAACAACAAAATTTTAATATTTGTTTTTGTTTTAAATGTATTTATGCGAATGAAAATATTTATTCGAAATAGAGAAAGCGGCACTTAAACTGAATTCAATATTGCCGCTCGGCCGCCTTTAACGGCATTGCAAAATTAAATTAAATATGTTGAAATTTTTGTGCGAATATTTTTATAAAAAAATATAATTTTTTGTAATAACAGTGTTGCCGCCCTCTGCCGCATGCCGCTTACAGTGGCCTTTCGCTATTATTTGTTTTTATTTTATTATGTTATTTATTGTTGTTTTTAAACTATTTAGGGTTTCAGTACTCAATTGGCGATTTCTGGCAACGCTGTTTTTTTTTAAATTAATTCATTCGTTGTTGTTTTATTAATTGTAAAATAAATATTTTTGAACACGGTTAAGTTTGATTCTTGTTGTATTTTATTTTAAAACAAGTTTGTCTTACTTTGTTTTGGTTTTAACTAGTACATATGTACGTACGATGTATATTTGTTTGCATGTATATATAATATTGTATGTTAAATAGTATTTGAGAAATATTTAAAAAACCTGTATATTGAATGATTTTGTTTTTTATTTTATTTTGTATTTGTGAGAATTATGTGTAGTATAGAATAGAATAATTTTATTAAAAAGTTGTGAGAATTAAAATTTTGAGATTTATAATAATTTTATGTTTAGTTCTCAAAACTTTCGAATATAAAAATAAATATAAAAAGTTTAAAGTTTCTCTTTTAACACAAAGCAATTTGTTTGCCTTTTTAAATACAAATTTAGGTTAAATATTTTTTTTTTATTTAATTTTTTTTCAGTTTAAAAACTTGTTTCCTTTTTTGTTATTACAACGAGAAAATATTGCATAATTTTGTTATTAAATAATTTTATTAATATTTGTGTAATTTTGTGCACTTTATGATTAAAAATCCTTTTGTAAACATAAAAATGTTTGCTACAATTTTTTCTTCTTCATAGATTAATAAAAAAAGATAATATTTTTTATTTTATTCCAAACACACCTTTCTTATTTTTTGTTTTTTTTTCACTTTCAATTAAACAATAAAGTTAAAACAATTTTTTAGTTATATTTTTATTTGTTTATTGTTCTTTTTTTAACATTTATTTATCCGTTACGTTTAAGGAAACCGTTCGCTCGTTCGCAGCTTCGACATACAACTAACAGTGGGAACAGTTTGGTCTGTTAGTTTTTTTATAATTTTACTAACAAAGCCCCGCTTTGTTCGCCAGGCAGCCAATTTGCGTCTTAAACAATAACAACAACCACAATAATTATTTGTATATTAATTAAACAACAAAAATCTATGAGTATTTTCTGGCACTTGAGAAACGCCAACAACAAGTATCGAAAAGTCTCATTTTAACTCATAATAAAAAAGAATAGCAAAGACAAAATATTGATCATTTGATCAACAAAAAAAGAAAACCAAAAAAGCCCACAACACCCAGAGTTGCACTTATTGACAGTTGAAATGAACAATATATATACAATGATAAATTTAAAAATTGCGCCACATATGTGTAAGTATTGTATGTACTAAAGGTGTTATTTTGGAAAAGTATATAAAACTATCAATAACATAATTAAAAAAGTAAAGAAAAACAAAAACTTAAGCAAGAGTTATTTCCGAAAATTGTATACAATTTTGTATATAAACAAAATGTTAAAATATTGGCCTTCAAAAACACTAAGAGTGTGCTGTTTACAGAACACAAACAGGCGACACATCTACAAAAATGTATAATGAAAAACACTTAGTTTTATGGGTTCTCTTTCTACAAATCTTTTAGACGAGACGTGCTGTCTCGTCTGTGCTGTGGAAACCGCACATAAATACTGTTTCCTAAAAATAAAAGCTAAATTAAAATCAAAAACAATACAAAGAAAATTTAGTTTTTAAAATGAAATATTCGAACCTTTTCAAAATTCGAACTTTATAAGCTGATGAATATATAAAATACAATGCAAAATACTTAATAATCCAAGTAATTTTCAGAATAATGTTCATAGCTTCGAACAAAATTCGAAATTTTTATTCACACGCTGAAAATAAATAACTTTTTAAAAAAGACGACTTAGAGAGAATTGTTGCCTGTGATATTTTTATTTTTTCTTTACTAAAATTATTTAAAAAAAAAATTATTTATTTTCCTGTTTGTTATTGTCCAGTTTACAGCTTAAAACTGTGATATACTTATATATTAAATAATGTAAAACCAGTAATTAAGAATCCAAGTAAAATTTTTCAGAATACTGTTCATAGCTTCGAACAAAGTTCGAAATTTTTATCCACACGCTGAAAATAAATAATTTTTTAAAAAAGACGACTTAGAGAAAACTGTGATATACTTATATATTAAATAATGTAAACCAGTAATTTTAAAGAAAGTTATACAAAATAAAAATCAACCCCTGAAGGCAGAATTAAGACCTCATTAGTTTTTACTTTCAGTTGCCGTTCTGTGACGTTCTTTTCTGTAGCAAATATTTTACGATTACTTTTTCTGTGAAAAACCTCAGCTGATTTTTACAGTAAAGCAAAATTAAAAGAAAAATATTGGTATTAAGATTTTTCGTAAAAATTATTTTATTTTGAAAAACAAAAAAAGAACCAATTTAATTACTTAGAAATGGTGACAAAACAGCCAACTTTTCCATGACACTCTGCAGAATTGACGACATTCCTTATGAAAAATATAATGTTTATTCGCTAAAATTATATTCTTTTGATCATTCATACTGGCTTAATTGATTAATATATATTAAATTTGAAAAATTTTTAATTAAAACAAATTATTTTAGCTAATTCTGCCTTTAGTTTGTACGTTCTTTTCCGTTCTGAATCAGCTGTTTTGTTTCTGTTCAATATAAATTATATGTACATGGTTTGTTTTCACTTTTTCGTTCTGTTCTGTTGCGGACTAATCTGTTGAAAATAGAATTCAACGTTATGCTAGGAACACAACTTCGACGAACGGCGAACTTCGCCCATCGCGACAAATTCGCCGACAAATATTCGTTGTATAAGTTCGTCGTGTGAAGCACAATATCAACGAACATTGTTTAGATTCCATCCAAAGAAAAAAAAAATTTATATAAATACTAAGGTTTCCATATTAAAAGTAAACCTATATAAATCCCATCCGAAAGAGGGATTTTTGAACAAATTATCTCAGGTACTTTATATTTTGAGAACATCTTCATAAATATTTTACTACATGGATTAATATAAATCATGAAAAGTATTATGTCATGAAAAATACTTTTTTTATGTAAAAAACCTGGTCACCTGATACTGCTTTATACGTCGTTCGCTGACGAAACAATTAGAAATGAATCTATTTCAACTTTCGCAGAGTATGACGAATTTCGACCAACGCCATGATTGTGTGCATTTTCATATACACCAATGTGTTTTATTTTTGGCGACGAATATTCGCGACCAAATATTCGTCGTTCGTCGCAGTTGTATTTCCTGCATTAAGTGACGGCCAGATATGTGTATGTGTTACTTTTCTCAGGTATGGAAACACTAATTTTTTATTCAATTGTATATAATTTTTTTTGTCAAAAACTAAAAAAATTTGTTTCAATTAAAGATTTTGAAAAGTTAAAACATTTTTATCAATTAAGCAACTATGAATGATCAAAAGAATATTATTTTATCAAGGAAAAAATTATATTTTGTATAAGAAGTGTCATAAAGTCTGGATATTGTGAGATAGAAGTGGACTGTTTGATCACCATTTCTAAACTATTAATTTGTTCCTTTTTTTCATACAAAATAATATTTATGCACATATTTTATTCTTCATTCCAATGTGTTGCTTTTATTTATGCTCTACTGTAGAAAACAGCTGAATATTTTCACGGAAAAAGTAATTGTAAAATATTTGCTACAGAAATGAACGTAACAGAATGGAACAGAAAGTGAAAACTAACGAGGCCTTGAATAAGTTGGAAATAACCCAACGAAACGTCGGGAATAAACTAAAAAAAATAAATATAGTTTTTCTTTTATATAGAAAGATCAACAAATTGACCTTGAAAGCCCGATTTGGTTTGAACCCAAAAAAATAAAACTTAATCAAAATAACATTTCCCAAATAATTTTTGTCTTGAACAAATTTGTAATCTTCGAAACTTTTTCGAAATTCAAACACATTCGTTATATGCTGCTGGATATTAAAAATAGGATTCAAAATTTTTAATAATCAAAATAACACTTTTCAAATAGTTTTTATGGCTTCGAACAAATTTGAAATCTTTGAAACTTTTTCGAAATTCAAACACTTTCGTTACATGCTGATGGGTATAAAAATATATTTCCAAATTTTTAATAATCAAAGTAACATATCTCAAATAGTTTTCATGGCTTCGAAAAACTTTGAAATCTTCGAAACTTTTTCCAAATTCGAACATTTTCGTTTTATGCTGATGGATATAAGAAATACGATTCAAAATTTTTAATAATTAAAGTAATATTTCTCAAATAATTTTCATAGCTTTTGCCAAATTTGAAATCTTCGAAACATTTTCGAAATTCGTACATTTTACTTATATGTTTATGTTATTTAAAAATTGAACTTAAAGTTATGCTCTTATATCTAAAAGGTTCATTGTTTTCTGGTTAAAGTTCAAATCTGGCTTTCACCAAGAAGGATTTTTATTTTCCAATTATAACAATAATTTCCGCAATCAATTACAACATGTAATATATACCAGAAAATGTAAAATTGCTTACTTTTACCCTTGAGTCATATTTCCTTTTTATACGAGCAAGCACGCAGAACTAAAATTATCCGACATTTTAAATAACAATACTTTTTGCTAATTCTTTTTACTAAAAACAGCGCATACGAGTATGTGATGAATAAACAAATTTTTTGATTTAAATAAGACTTTTCGCTATATATAATATACTCGTATAAAGAAACAATATCTAAAAACTCAAACATCGCCTGAAAGCTGTCTCAAAAATGGGTGAAATCAGCTTTGAAAACGGTGCTTAAAAGAAAATTTTAACGCAAAATTTTGAGCTTTTGTAGTCGGTAGCCTGCTGTCTCGAATGTGTTTAATGCTTAAGAATCGTCCATATGACGTGTAATATTATCGTCCATTAAATATTCTCTTTATAGTTATACGAGGGCTGTTCGGAAACTTCTTACCCTATCAATGAAAGAGAATAGTTAGTCTTTCAAAAATATTTTTATTTTTCAATATAATCTTCCGAAACTTCAATACACTTAGTCCAACGCTTTTCTAGCAATTCTATCCCTTGATTAAAATAGTTTTCCTCAAGATCTTCAAAATAGTGGGTTACAACTATAATTGCATCTTCATTTGAGGTAAAAAGCCTGCCAGCAAGGAATTTTTTTTAGATTTGGGAACAGGTAAAAGCCACTGGGTGCTAAATCAGGAGAATAAGGTGGGTACTTTAATTCGTTGATTTTAGCCATTGTTAAAACACTCTTGTGTGCTGGTGCATTGTCTTGATAGAAAATAAATTTTTTGTGTTGTAAGCCAGGACGTTTATCTCAAATTTGAACATTTAATTGATCCAAAAGGTTGCAATAGTACTCTGAATTTATTGTTTTGCCCTTTTGCAGATAGTCAATCAATAAAACAGCTTTGCAGTCCCAAAAAACCGTTGCCATAACCTTACCAGCCGATTGAGTTGTTTTTGCCTTCTTTACGGCACTTCCTCCGGCTCCAGTCCATTGTTTGGATTGCTCTTTTGTCTCTGGAGTATAGTGGTGGATCCAAGTCTCATCAACAGTTATGAAACGACGCTTAAAATCCATTTTATTTCGCTTAAAACGATCCAAACAAGCTTGAGAAATGTTCATTCTTATGCGTTTTTGGTCGGCTTTTTCATCTGTAGTTCTTCATGCGAAATTAAATGGACTCGATCATTTGAGATGCTATTTCACGCACTTTTATTCGTCGATCATTTAATACCATATCATGCGTTTTGGCTACAATTTCTGCTGTTGTTGCTGTTTTTGGACGTCCACTACGTGGTTGATCTTCAATGCTTGTACGACCACGTTTAAATTCAGCAACCCAATTTTATACTGTTGCATATGAAGGAGCACTTTCACCTAACACATTCATCATATCATTATGAATTTCTTGTCCCGATAAACCTTTTTTATGTAAATATTTAATGACATCACGCATTTTTAATTTTTCCATTGTAAAAAAATTGCGGATGCGTCTTTTGTGAACAGCTGTTTCTATATGAAGGAGTTACCAGATCGAAACAAAATTTAACATGTGTTCATAGCAGAGATGGAAGTTTCCAAAACACTTAACTTTTTTCTGTTCATACCGTGCTTATTGAGCTAGGCTAAGAAGTTTCTGAACCGCCCTCGTACTTATTTGCCTTTGCTTAAACAATACTTGCTGTGATTACAATTTTACATCAATTTGATGTATTTTTTCTGATTTATAAAATTTAATTTAATTTAATTTAAAAATGGCTGAAGGTTTGGAAAATCAAAGTTAATGAACAAAAATGTACACATTCACACTGTGTAAGCAAACATGTGCACCTGTCCAAATAAACAACTCACATATTCCGCAGCACAATGAAGTCAAGTACCTTGGTATACACCTCGACCGTAGGCTAACGTGGAAGTCTCACATTGAAGCAAAAGTCACTCAGTTGAAACTAAAAGCAGCACAACTAAATTGGCTTATGGGCAGAAACTCAACATTGAGGTTGGATTGCAAACTTCTGCTATACAATGCAATTTTAAAATCTATATGGTGCTATGGAATTCAATTATGGGGCACCGCCTCAGCGTCAAATATTGAAAAAATTCAAAGGCGACAAAACCAAGTTCTTCGAACGACTACTGCGGCTGAGTGTTCCGCTGGTAAAAGAGGAATTTTCTAAGCGCGCGACAAGGTATGTCAATAACTGTGAAATTGATTTACATCAGTATCTGCCTTGACGGCCTAACCTGATGGTGAACCAATTCCACGGAGTGAATTTTTCACGATTCACCACCGCCCCCGTGTGGCTTGCTAGGCTCACACAGGTAGCAATTCTTGTCATATGATTGCGGTCATATGAACAACTTCTTGTTGAGGAGTTCGGGCTTTCCAATCCCTCATGTATGCAATTTCCCAGCAATCAATGGAGGACAAGGCCCAATGAGTTGGTAGGCCGAAGCCCAGTAAGAGCATCAGCCCTTAAACCAACTTACCCGTCAATCATCACCACTGCTTCCTTACAGTACACGTATCTGTTGTATAGGCAACAGATCCTCGGGAGATTGTTAGCCCTCGAAAAAAGCCATCACCAAACAATTATCAAGGATACTAACACTCCCTTCCTGCGTTTTAGGTTTCAACCACAGCCAGAACCTTTCAGCCAAGGCAGAACTTCCCGGGGGCCATGCTGATCCCCGTTCTGCCAATTTATATCCTTGGTAAGGGTTTCGGAAGCCAACACAACCTAAGTCATGTGGCTTCCTAGAGTTTTGTTTGCCGCACCAAACGAGGGACCCCTTCCCCTCTTTTCCCCGAAAAACAGAGCGCCTAAGTTAGGAATACGCCAAGGCAAAACCTGTTCCCCGGGGGGAGGTATAACAGTAAGTTGGAACTTCATCCAACCCTCTTGCGCGCAATATTCTTAATTTTGGCGGTCACACTCGGCTTAGAAGAAGGGATACCATTGCCGCCATCAGACTGCTCAATAGGTGATATTACCGAAAAATCACGCAAAATAAAACTTTTTATCTAGCATTGGCCGGACTTAAGTATAAAGCACATTTTTTTTAATTTTAAAGCACATCTTTTTTAATTTTAAATTTAGTATTAAGATTTGAATACTTATTGTTAGTTCATTTTGAAGATTCAATAAATAAAAAAATTCTAAAAAAAAAAAATTTTATTTCAATTTCAATTTTAAAATAATAATTTTAACACCAAAATCCCTTTTCAACAATAAATAGAAAATATAATGCGAGTTATCCTTTTTTAAATCAATTTTGATTATATGTATAGGGTGTTTTTTTAAGCTAGATAGAACTTTAAACTGTAAAAAGTAACACAAAAAATTAAATTTTGATGAAACATTTTTTTTATTTGTTTCAGTATACTCTGACAAATCATCATGAATAGACTCACGCTTGAACAACGCTACGAAATTATCCAAATTTACTTTGAAAATCAGTCGTCGATTCGCGCAACTTATAGACGAAAAATTGTGCTCAGCGATGAGGCGCATTTTTGGCTTAACGGGTTTGTTAATAAGCAAAATTGCCGCATATGGAGTGAGACCAATCCACAAGAGACCCTACAGACTCCATTACATCCAGAAAAATGCACTGTTTGGTGCGGTTTTCATGCTGGTGGCATCATCGGACCTTATTTCTTCAAAAATGAGGCCGGAGCTCGCGTTACGGTCAATGGAGATCGTTACCGCACCATGATCAATGATTTTTTGTTTGAAAATATGAATGACATTGATCCGGAGGAGATGTGGTTTCAACAGGATGGCGCTACGTGCCATACGGCGAACGCAACCATCGACTTACTGAAATCAAAATTTGGCGATAAGTTGATTTCGAGAAATGGACCTGTCAATTGGCCTCCAAGGTCGTGCGATTTGACACCTCTCGATTATTTCCTGTGGGGCTACGTGAAGTCACTGGTTTATGCTGATAAACCAGCAACAATTGACGCCTTGGAGGCCAGCATTGTTCGTGTTGTTCGTGACATACGGCCAGCAGTGCTCGAAAAAGTGGCCCAAAATTGGACGTCCAGAATGCGCTTCGTCAAGAACAGCCGCGGTGCCCATATGCCCGAAATCATTTTCAAATGTTAATGTCACGTATTGATCTTTCGAATAAAAAAAAATTTTGATTACAATTTCATTTTTTGTGTTATTTTTTACAATTTCAAGTTCTATCGGGCTTAAAAAAACACCCTTTATTATAATTATTAATAAAACACAATATTATTGATACTCAATATCTGGCAAAATTCTCTGATAACTTTTGTCATTGAGATTGATGTCAGTTTTCATATTACTGATGACTATTTACATAATATTGATGACACATTTCTGATGACCCGCCGCCATCAATATAAATATGTTATTTTTCTTGCATAAAACATATTTAGTGTATTTTAACTAAAATTTTAAAAATTTTATAAAAATATTGATTACTTCGTTTGTTATTAATTAAAATATTCAAAACAAATGCGCTAAAGTCTTACACGTTCTTTAAAGCCAAGCTTAAACTAAACATGTTGAAATTTATAACAATTTTCCCACAAATTTAAGGTCAACCTTGTAATTTTTATTTAGTTAAATTTAAATTTTCGGGTGGAGTTGTTTCATTCATTAATGCGTTCGTTCGTTCGTCAGAAAATAATTTTAACATACATACCTTGTGTTTGTTTAAAAAATTCTTAACAATTATTCTGCCACTTAAAGGTTTTAATTTTATAAACAAAAATAAAATAAAAAAAACAAAAACCTACAGACGTAAAAAAACGATTTCATTGTTTTGGGCCGATGTCTTGAAAGTTGTTCAAATGTACATATTTTTTTTCCATTTAACAATTTACACGTCAGTTAACACATTTTTCTGATTATACAGACATTTGAATAATAGCAACAAAACGATTTGTTTTATTATTTCTAAATTTGTCAGCTCATCATAAAAACCTCAATTGGCGATTTTTTCAGTTATAAGTCGTACTTAAAAATTTACATATCTCTTTTTAGTATCAGGCAAACTTTTTTTTTTTTTTTAATTAAAAGGGTTTTGCTGACAAATTAATTAGTAGTTAAATGTGTATTTATGGGGTTGTAGTTTGCTTTTGCGTACTTAAGTTTAATTGCTAAGTGCAGATATTAAACTGAAATAAGGGGAAGTCTAACTATAAGCCCAAATTCAACATAAAATGAAGAACTCAATTTTTAATTGAAAGAAAAGTGAGTTACCATTTTTATGGTTTAATTGATTTCATTAATCTTGCAACTTATTCTCAAATGGGTAAATTTGGGTATTTTGAAAATATAAATAGGAAGCAGAAAAAAGTCCATATATTTAGAATGATAATTTTGGGTATTCATTTCAATACATCCTCATTCATCATCATTCAGCCCTGGACTATCTAATCAATCAGACATACTACACATTCATTACAAACGGAACGAACTTTTTCCCGCAAATTTCTTGAAGTTGCAAATACATGTCAAGACGGATAAAACGAACATAAACTCGATGGGGCTAAGTCATTTTTTTTACGTAGTTTCAATGGCCACCTTCCAGCTCCATCACCAGACCCTGATTACCATATAAGTATGTAATATCAAGAGGAATCAATTGAGCACAAACTTGATGGGAATGTATCGTTTAATTATGGAATTCTTACGGTCACCTACCATGGTTACCATATAACGGGGGCTGAAATGTTAAGAGCTGATGTTGATTTTGAATAAAACGCAAATTATTTAAGAATTATTGTAATTTCTTTTTACTATGATAATATTGGCATTAAAATTCGTGCAACATTTTGAGCAACCCGGTTTGGTTCACCTCAACTCATCGTCATGCCCAACAATTGCACCTCTCACGCTTGTCGTTGATGAACGTTATGCATAAAAGCTTGCATTTACACGCTTACAAGGTGCAACTGACTTAAGAACTAAAGCCTCTAGACCAAACATGCCCATTCCTATGCGCTTGAGACTCAATTGTTTTTGTAAATGCGCTTAGCTATAGGGCTGTGCTCTTTAATACACAAATACTGCGCTCAGCATTAGCAATAAAAAATACAAAAACAACTTTCTTTTATATTTTTTTTTCGTTCTTCACCGCACACACACAAAAGCAAAGCAACAACACTTTCGCACGCTTTGTTGGTAAACATTGAGGACAGCGATTATCAGTGTGAATTTTGTTTTTGTAACGGTTTTGCTTTTTACAACAAAAAATTTTAAATAAAAGTAGTTTTTCCTTAAATGTATTGGTGTTTACTCTTCCATATAGAACTTTTGGGCATCACTGCTCTAGACCATTCTAAACGTTGTCAATGGTCGGAGAGGTGGCAAGAAATGGCAACAGTGAATGATAAATTTTCGAAGCAAATCATTCTTTTGGGTGAATTATAATCCAAGAGTAATGGTCAAAAAAGCCAATGCAACCACAAAGAGTGACTGTTAGGTGCGGTTTATGGGATGGCGACATCATGGGGCCTTATTTTATTCAAAATGAGGCCGGTCAGGCAGCTACTCTGAATGGTGTTCGCTATCGATGATAACGAACTTTTTATGTCCCAAACGATATGTGGTTTCAACAAGGCGGTGCCACTTGTCACACAGCTAACAAAACAATGGCTCTTTTGCGCAACAATTTAATGGTTGTGTTATCTCACGTGGTGGCGGCGTCAATTGAGCGCCAATATCATGTGATTTGACACCGTTGAACGTCTTTCCTTGGGTTAATTTGAAAGAAACGGTGTACTGCGATAAGCGAGCAACAGTTCGAGAGCTGAAGGATGAGATAATTCGGCACATTAACAGCATACACTCATAGAAAAAAGCGTCTTCATATTGATGACGGCGGGACATCAGAATTGTGATATCAACATTATGTAAATAGTCATCAGTAATGTGAAAACGGACATCAATCTCAATGACAAAAGTCATCAGAGAATTTTGTCATACATTGAGTATTATCAATACTACAACTGTGGTGACATCAATTCAATGATACATTTAATTAATAATTATAATACATCTAATTTGTCAAATTGGTTTCAAAAAAGGGTAAATAGTATAATAAAATTTTCATCTTATTGTTGAAAAAAAAAAAAAATTGTGGTTGAAATCATTATTTTTAAACTTACATGAAGTTTTAAGAAGCAGAAAAAAATGCATCATAATGATGTAAATTTGTAATCACAGCAGGTATTGTTTAAGCAAAGGCAAATAAGTATAACTATAAAGCGAATAATTTAATGAATGATAGTACATTATTTTGATGACACTTTGTCGTCACATGCGGCGTTAGTTAAATAACGAATACAATGCGAGCGCAGAAGGTAAAATGCTACTGGCACACACAGACATTATATTGATGACCGTTAGTCATCAAAAATATTAGAACATTTTTAATTCTCATTGGTTTCTTGAAAGTAGTGAAATATAAAGTTATATGTTTGAACAATTTGTTGAATTAAATTACATATAACTTTAGTTTAAATTTATTTGGCGATGGCGTGCCATAGTACTGATGACATTTTGTCATAAAATTTACTTCACTTAGTCATTTTTCAGATGGTAATGAGCCATCACATCAATCTGATTTTTACATCATATTGAAACCAAATTATAGTTGATCTGACGTTAGCGTAATATTCTATTAACAATATTTTTCATTATATTGTCTTCATTTAGTCATTTCTTCGATATTAGAGTGTCACTGTATTGATCACATGCTCACATCAAACGTATTCCAATAAAGCATCACCATGATATCAGTTTGACATGTCATTGATGAAATAATTGTCATTATTACTGCTAATGACAATCAGAGCAACTGATGTAATGGTTGGCATCACAGCGATAAAAAGTGTCATGGGGTCAAAAATGATGACATGTGGCATTGCATTGATGTTAAAATACATCACAGTTATGACGGGTTTTCTATGAGTGTAGAACCTCAATTATCACTCAGTTTCATCAAAAATTTTAACCATCAGATGGGGGTGTGCCGCCGAGACGCCTCGAAAAACAGTTTTTAAGATATAAAACTAAATATTTTTAATATTTACTCCAAAAAATTTTACAAAATACAGAAAATATGTTCTAGTTAGAAAAATGTTTAACAAAAATTCCCTTATATTCCATATGGCATCATCGTCGTCACATGAAGTCGACACTTTCGTTTTTTTTATTTATTTACTCGTTGCCAAAAACAATTGAATAATGTCGACAGCTTCTATCTATCGCTTAGGCCTAGGAAATACCGAAGACCTACCAAAGAATACACAATTGCTGTCGAAGGCGAATGTGTAACCGAGTGTTTTTTGATGTCGTCATGATGTGACGACGATGACGCTTCTTGGAATATGGAGGATTGTTAGGAATTAGAAATTTTACCAAAATTGCTGTTTCAAACCTTAAGTTCATAAAATAAAAATAAATCGTTGAAAAAATAATGTTTTAAATTAAAAAGCAAGCAACTGATTAAGGTTTAATTTTTCAAGTACTCGTATTGCTGTACTAGATACATAATATTTTGTTTGTTTAAAAATTCCACCATAATGTCAAAAACATGTTTACAAAACAGAGGAAAATGAAGAAAAAAAATGTATAGAAAGAAATTTAATTGTGTATTATTATTTTCATAAATTGTTTTTAACGCATTTTAAGTAACTGAATTATTTTTGAAGCGAGGAAAGTCGATAAGCAGTAGAATTTTTCTTTTTATATAGCAGACAGCAACGCATATTAAGGAATTAAAATATTTTTGAAATCTTTTTTATTGTTTCTTTTGCACATTTTCAAATTGTTTAAAATATTATTTTTTTTCACTTCACTTTGTATAAACATAAACGGCTTCTACGCAATTAAATTATATTTGAAAAATTCTTTATTGTTTTTCTTGCACTTTTTCTTTCTTTTTTTTGCACGATTAAAATATCATTATTTTTTCACTTCAATTTGTGTAAACATAAACAACTTTTGGCACTACCGGTCGTTTTAAATAAAAAATTGTCACCTGCGCTAGTGATGCCACCTGGTTAATGCACCTTGACTCGTATGAAAATAAATCTATTTTGAGTTTTAACCAAGGCGAATTCATTACTAGGTGAACTTGACAGCTCAGGTGATTATTTTTTGCTTCTCGCATTTTTTCCAATGAGAATGTCAAATTTTTTTTCTTTTGTTTACAAAATTTTTCGCGCCATTTTAATCTGAAGATTTTTTTGTATGATTTAGTGCAATGTCAAGAAATTTGTTTAAATTTAAAAGTAAAAAAGTAATATAATCTGTGATTTTAATTACAAACATTTATAAAAGTTTATATTTAACGTTTATATAAAGTTTTTTCCCAGCTGAACAATCTTAGGCGAATTTAGATTTTGATATTCACGATATGTTTTACAACAACAAAATACATAGTACTGAATTCGCCTTTCCGCTTGCTTTCACCTGCATAAATTCGCCTTGGTTTTAACTGTGTGAATATGATGGAAAATCAAAAATTTTTGATTTTCTGGCATGTTTGCTGTCACCTGCTTGGTTGTGTCCAGTACAAGCTATCAAGACCAAGGCGAATTCATACCAGGTATATGCAAGAGCAAAACTACAAAAAATACTCTTTTTTTTAAATGTCAAGGGAAAAATATAAACACAAAAAGGAATTAAAAAGTATTCAATAAAAAAAAAATTCCAAGAAAAGACAAACTTTCAATTATTTCGTGAAACTTTTAATTATTTCGTGAAAATTAAAGTCTCAGATCATAGAGCTCGGAAAGGTGAACATGGCCAGCCAGATTGGGCAGGATTCTGGATAATAGCTGGCGCTCAAGATACAATACATAATTTAAAAAATTTTACAAAAAAAATTTTTTCCAAATTTCTTTAAAAAAAAATTACAATAAAAGAAAAACATAATTATTTCATGCAACGTTTAATTATTTCGTGAAACTTAAAGTCTCAGAGGATTAAGCTTGAAAAGGTGAAAATGGCCAATCAGATTGGGAAGGATTATGGATGATACCTGGCGCTCATAATTAAAAAAAATGGTTTCAAATGTGTTTTAATTTTGCCATTGACATCTGAAACAGATTAAAATTAAAAAAAAAGTTATCAGCTGCGCCGTCAATTTCACCTGTTATGAATTCGCCTTGATCAAGACCGAATAAATTTTTATTATTATTTTGACTTCGTTATGAACGGTTGTCAAGAAATATCGGGTGGTTAAATTTCAAGGGCCGATGTTGAATGTGAACCACACCTAAACGCCAAGTTTTTTTCCGAATTTTATATGACATTTCTCTATTTCAGACTTATTCAATTTGAACCATGGAGAGATACACAATCCAACAAGTTAAAGTGTTAAAGTTATCCAGACTTATTATGAAAATGATGATCAATTTTCGAAGAAAACCGTCTTCAGTGATGAGGCACATTTTCCCCTCAGTGGATTCGTCAATAAACAGAATTGCCGCATTTGGGCGAATGAGTATCCAAGAGTGACTGTCGAAAAACCAATGCACCCACAAAGAGTGACTGTTTGGTGCGGTTTATGTGCTGGCGGCATCATCGGGCCGTATTTTTTCCAAAATGAGGCCGGTCAGGCAGTTACTGTGAATGGTGTTCGCTATCGTGAGATGATAACGAACTTTTTATGGCCCGAATTGGAAGATTTCAGCAGGACGGTGCCACTTGCCACACAGCTAACGAAACAATTGCTCTTTTGCGCAACAAATTCAATGGCCGTGTTATCTGACGTAATGGCGATGTCAATTGGCCGCCAAGATCATGTGATTTGACACCGTTGGACTTTTTTCTTTGGGGTTATTTGAAAGAAAAGGTGTACATCGATAAGCCAGCAACAATTCAACAGCTAAAGGATGAGATAATTCGGCACATTAACGGCATAGAACCTCCATTATGCCTCAGGGTCATCGAAAATTTGGACCATCGGATGGAGGTGTGCCGCCGTGGTCGCGGCGCCCATTTGGCCGATGTTTTCTTCCATACATAATTGAATAATACCAGTATATCATAACAAAATAAAATTATAATAATTTTCTAAATAATTTGTGTTTTATTCAAAACCAACATCGGCCCTTGAAATTTAACCACCCTTAATAAAAGGAAAAGAAGAAAATTTAATGAAAAAGTGTCAAAATAGAATATTTTGAATTGAGAAGAAAAAATAATTTTTTCATTAAAATTTCTTTATTTATTGACATTTTTTTTTTTTTTTACTAAATGGAAACCACAAAATCAAAATGAAAATTAAGGCTTGATGGGTATCAAGCATGAAATTTTCAAGGCGTCAAGCACGCGTACACGAAATTGACAGCAAGCATTTTTTGAACGTGTCTATTCCACTTTAGTCAAAAATATTTCATCTAATTTTGGAATTTCATTCAAAGCGTTTGAAAATTTTTTCTAACGTGTTTAATTTACTTAAACCATTTCAAACCAATTTCCAATTTGCTTTAGGCTTTACTTCCCCAATTTAAGATTGACTCATTTTCATTTCGTCTTAAAATCAAAATAACATCTTTTTTCTCGAAATATTCATGTGTGTTTGTTAAATTACTAGGTAATCTGAAATAAAATGATTCTTAATTTGAAACAAAAAATACGTGACCTCAGAATCATTAATTTAAATAAAAACACTCAAATTACATGAACAAAAATATTAGCAAATTGAAAGGGAAGATCAAAGCACATGATGTTAAAGGAGCATGACTTCGGGTAAATAATAGTGGGTTGTTAAAATAAAAACAATTTAATTATTTAAATTAAATCATTTATATTTTGTAAGCATTTTGATTTGTTATTAACAGCTCTTATTTATTTAAAAATAAAAAATAAAAGTTTTAAAATTGTCCCTAAACAACGAAATTTTAGCTAAAACTGCCAAGAATTTTGATTAAAAGTATTTCCGGGCTAATTTCGAAAATAATTTAAGCGATGTTTTCTAAATAAGTTATTTATTCTTCAAAATAGTTTTAATACAAAAAAAATATTTTATCAAAATATTTATGGGGGTGACAGTGAAACCTAGAGCTTTAAGACTTATTTTTCTTGGACCAGTACTCAGGGGATAACTCCTACATACATAGGTGCCAGATTAGACGATAAATTGTCATTTTGACTATTTTGAGGCCCAAATTTAGCAAAATGATGATTTGACGATTTTTGCCCTTAAAATGACCAGAAACTAATGAAATTTGAACAGTTGTCTTTTGAAGGTTAGTATTAACTGAAAAACCTATGTGTCAGCCCATGTAGTATATTAGTTTCACTTGTACATTTGTTTCTTTGTTTCAATATTTGCAACGCTGGAAATCCATGCTATATGATTGATTATTACATATGTAGGTATATAAAACAGTATAGTGTGAAAATTAGTGTGGCCGTACTTTTACGGGGAAGCGGGAGGATTCACGAAACCTATTTTGGGAATTAACAAAAAAAATTCGTAACCATTTCGCTAACTGGTTTGAAATTGGTTTTACATATTCGGTGCGCATTTTTTCCGTGCTTCAGATGCGCTTGCATCTGAACTATAAACGATCATGCGCTTTAATGCAAGAATTGAAGTTGCCGTATTTCTTCTGAGGAAATGGGAATATTTTGACGTTTCCTGAGGCCAACTTTTGGAATTCACAAAAAACTTGTAACCCTTTCGCTAATCGAATCGAAAACGGTTTTTCGTATTCGGTGGGCGTTTTGACGGTGAAACATGTACCTGAACTATTAATGGTCATTCGATTTAGTGCCAAAATTGAAGTTGCCATATTGTTACCGGGGAAGTGGGGGGGCTTTCGGCGATTCATGAAATGGATTTTGAGGATTCCAAAAAAACTTGAAACGCATTCTACGCATAATTATTGGGTTATATTAATAATTTACGAAGAAGCTTAAATGAATGAAAATTTTGAAATTTGATAATGAAGCGTGTTTTTCAGTTTTTTAAACTATATTTATTTGTTATTACGAATGCTGGCATTATCATTCAAGGAACAAAAATAAGGTTTGCGTGTTTATTTATTTAATTAATTAAAGTCTAAAGATAAACGAAACCCTATCAGACCATTACAAAATAAGTAAATAAAAAATAAATGCATTATTAAGACTTAAAATTATATTACGTTTAATATAATTAGAATTAACAGGAAAGTCGACATATTTATAATTCTTATTAAATTCAGAACAGATTCTTATTAATGGATCCCAGTTGGCGTAGGTAGCTCAGAAAACCTGCATGGACAGCGGCACGTAATTGCATGTAGGTCGTGTTGAGATATTCCAAAATATATTTCGTGTCAAAAATTCACAGCAAACTTTTCCATTTATAATATTCAACAAAAAAGTGACATTTAACATTGTGCTGCGACTTTTAATAATGCGTTTCCATATGGGTGTTTTGCTCGAAAGCACGAGTTTTGGGCAAAACTTGTAGAAATGAACATGTTTTCCTATGCATTTTTGAAAAGAGAAAAACACCTCAATCTACGTGTTTTGGAGCAAAACACTTTGAAAATTTTCTGAACAACACTGCTCTTACTCAATAAAACGAAATACAAAGTTGTGATATTCATTCACATTGATTGAAAAACTCGAAAAAAATACATTCTCATTTGTAATTAAAAAAAAACAATTAGAGTTTAACAAAACAATTAAAATTTTTAAATAAAATAAAGAACAATTAAAAGGTTTTAAGATTTGTTAATTACAGCTAAAAGTTTTTAATGAATGGAGTTGCGGTTGGGACTGAAAATATGATAGAAGTTTCATATTTTTCTGCAGCAAATACGAGCACACAAATTCGCTCCAGCTAATACAGACTATTTAGCAGTTTCCCTGACACTATGTTGGTAGTGAAAAGGCTACAGGTCTAGTCCAAGAGCATATACAGCAAATATGTTTGACTATGATTTGACTCATAATAGCCGTTTTACATCCATACCAATTTTTCTTTTTAGGACCAAATGTTTTGCCTCAGCATTCATATTGCAGGGAAGTTCTGTCCCCATTTTAATGTAATTATTTCAGACTACAAATCTTTTTAGCAACATTTAATTTAATAAATCAAACAAAACTTAGAACTATGTATAACAATATTTAAATAAATTCGGTAGTAGCCAAATACTTAGCTCTAATCAAATAATTTTAGTTTTTATTAATAAAGTTGTATACATAGGAATATATTTTAGGAATTTTCTTTCAAAGAGCAGAAAAAATAAGTCTTAGAACAAAATTCCGATTTTATTAACATGACCCTTCAATCCATAAGTAAAATATTGCTTAATCCTACATATATGGAACTGTCTCAATATGATAGAGCCGATGGAACAAACTCCTTCCTGAATGCTTAAACGCATGCAGGAAAACCCAAAAACCATACATTATATTAAATCAGTTGTGCATAAATAATTGTTAATGATGCAAGTACTTTACAACAATTATAATATTTATTTAATATATCATGGTGAGTAGCACAACTGCTCTCAACGAACTAAACAAACAAAAACAGCAAGCATCAATACAGAGCAGGGAACATTATTTTGGAAACATGCAAAATCTAAAAAAAAGATATTTTGGAAACCAAAAATGAAACACCGCTAGAGACTGGGAACATTAAAAGAAACTTGCTCATGTTTCCTTTAATATTCCGTATGGCACATTATATTGAAATACGAACCAGTTTTAATAAACTAGCTTTTTCAATTTTACAAAAATTATACATAAATTAAAAATAACACGGCTTTCACACACGGAAAGTTTACTTTGCACCAAACTCACACACACAAAGGTGTGAGTTTGGTGGTGGCAAGGGAAATTTTTTTTTTTTCATTTTTCATTTTCATTTATTTATTCCTTTTTACAATTTTTAATATAAATGTACTTATATAAAAGGTGTGTTCATTTACTTTACTAGTAAAAATTAGCAACGAGAGAGTAACAAGAAATTTTTCAAAATTACTCTCAAAAATTTGAAGAAGTAAATGAACACTTTACTAGCAAAAATTTGCAAGTTAGACTAGTGTTGTTGTGTATATGTATATATAAGTACTTAATAACTACACTTATATCTTTTGGACAAATTATACATCTATGTATATTTAATAAAAATAATATGATTATGGTCATTTATATTCAGCATTGTCTTGACTGAATAATAAAAAATTCTACAATTTTATTTAATCTAGTCTAGGCATAGTCGAAATACGCTAAGCACTATAAGGGTGATTAGCTACTGTTGAATAAAATATCTATTTTTAATTAGCACCCGATACACGTTTCAATTCAATTCGTAACTGAGTTGTGCAAATCAAGGCGTGTATGGCTATTTGAATTGATTAGTTTGCAGTTGTCGAGTTGGTTGAAGCAAAATCAAAAGATTTTGATTTTCTCAAGTTGGTTAGTAAGTCTCTCAATTCCATTGTACTGTGTGTGTACGAGTCTCCTGATCAGCCGTCAAAACTTATATTTGTAGTTTTCTTTTTGCGAGGAGGCCGTTAATAATTTTTAAAATTGTCTTTAATTACATTGAATCTGATAGTTAAATGGAAATATTTCAATTCAGTTTATGAAGTGTGTGGCCAAGAATCCATTCAATTGAATTGAAACGTGTATGGGCCGCTTTATACGTTATAACAGCTTGCATACACATCATCTTTATTTCAAATTAATTTCAAAGTGTAAAATACCGAGTAGCTAGGTACTCATAATATTTATAATACTAAAAACAACAGCCGGTCTGTAAAAATGAAAGAAACAAAAACATTTCAGAGCTTAAAAATATTAATATAATTAAAAATGGAAGGATCTAAGTGTCAATTTAATTGCTCTCCTAAAAGTTTTAAACACATCAAAGCAAGTAAATTTGCCGGAACATCCTTTGCCACTGATGTGCCAGATACTGTGTTGCTTAGTTCATTGCCATTAGACGTCTTATTTTACCTCTGTTGTTCCTAAGTTACACAAAAATAAATTTGTTACCTTTTTAATACTTTTCATCGTTTTAAAAGTTTACATACACTTACAATTTCTTAAATTTTCCAAAATATTTTTATTTTTAACTTAATTTAGAAATATTGTTTTGTAAACACAAACGCAAAACAGCTGTTTGAATAATTATTGCAAGTAAAAATTTTACTTGTAAAAACTTGCAAGAATTTTTCTGTCTCTCAATTTGTTTCGCTCTTTTGACGCTCTCTCGTTACAAATTTTTTGGGTTAATGAACGCTTTCTAGTAACAATTGTTACAAATTTGTGAAAATTTTTAGTAAATGAACATACCTAAATAATTTGAAACCCGCAAAGCTTCTAAGCTTGTCTGCAGGATGACATAATCATTAAAATAAATACATGTGGACATTGTAAAAATATGTATGTCTGTGCTCATTTACTAAGATATTAAACGTCTTTTAATGGAAGAGAGTTTTCAGTTTTCTTTTCAATTCATAAAATAAGTATAATAAAATAAATATATTAATATATATAATTCATTATTGGGAATTTATAAGATATATTTTTATTAGATTGTTTCTTGTTTTTATTAGATTGTTTGTGTATCTGCTGTCATTATAAAATTCTTTGGCTAGCGTTGCGTAATATATATTTTTGACGTTAAGAACGTGTAGATTTTTTGAGATGCTTGTTGCTGGTTGTAAATTTGACGTTGTTGAGTTGTAGATAGGTGACATATGAATTGGGATGGCATTTGTAGCATTTTCTAAATAATTGTTGTGTACTGTGTTGTTAAGATTTATCATTTTTTTCTGTTTTCTGTATTGTTTTGTAAAAGGTTGTTGTTTTAAGAGTTTTGTACGTATGTATACGTTTTCGTTGATAGTATTTGCATGTCTTGTAAAATTTATACTTTGGTGTGTGCTATTTTCTATAGCATTGCTTAAATGAATATTTAAATCGCTGACGTTATGCGTTCCACGTTCTGTTATATTTTGCATATTTACGTTTCTTCGCAAAAAATTGCTTTCCTTTTTGACCAAAATTTTTAATAGACGGTCTTGGGATTTTTGAAGGGTACTGCTGTATTTTGCGCTACCCCAAGCAGTAATACCATGACGTATATAGGACTCCCCTAAAGCAAAATATACCTGACGCAATACTTTGTATGTCGAACAGTTGCTTAAATGGTATAGCATAAATAATGACTTTCTAAGTTTTTTCTGCAGCTCTTTCATATGCGTTTTCCATTTGAAGTTGCAATCTATATAAGTATATCCCAAGGTATTTATATGTTAAGACTTTATCTATAAATATAGAGCAGTTATCAACATAGTTTTGCACATTTTTCTTATTATGAAGGCAATCTTGGCTATGCAGCTTAAGTTCAATAACAGCGTCTCTTATATGTGGTGCCTTTATATGCATAACTTTGGTCGTTTTAGCGTTTATAATAAGACCATTGTCGTGACACCATCGCGATGCAATATCTAATTGCTTTTGCATAATTTTATTCGCTGCCGTTATATTTGTGTGGGCTATGACTATGGCAGTGTCGTCCGCATATGCAAAAGTTGTAGCTTCTTCCAGGCATCTCATCATCTCATTGGCATATATTATGTACAAAATTGGTCCTAGTTTTGATCCCTGAGGTACTCCCCACTCAGCTGACATTTTTCGACTGTATTTTTTGTTTATTTGTAGATAATATGATCTATTTTTTAAATAACTCATAAACCAATCCAATACGTTACCTCTAATACCGATTCTCCCCAGTGTTTGGAGGACTTTTGTATGTGAAAGGGTGTCAAATACCTTACTAAAATCAATAAAAAGTACCAGAACGTGCATGTCCTTGCTTAAACATTCATTTATATACGTTGAAAAGTTCCCAAGAAGTCTGTTAATGTTCTTGCCTTTCTGAAATCCGAACTGGTTTTTATTGATTATTTTGTACTTTTGCAAAAAATTCGTCATTCTCCTCACAACAATCTCTTCTAGAATTTTGTCTAAAACTGATAGTATCGAAATGGGCCTATAGTTTTGTAAATCAGATTTGTCGCCACTTTTGTATATTGGTCTAATAATAGCAGTTTTGAGCATATCTGGCACAATTGCCTGTTGCAGACTTGAATTCACTAGTTTTGTAATCACCGGCGTTAGAATTGTTGCATTTGCTTTTAGATCTATCGCTCTTATTCCATCAAATCCCGCACCTTTACTTGTGTTAAGTGATTTAAGAATGTTATAAATCTCTGATTCATCTGCATATTCAAAAAACATTGAGCTTTGTAGTACAGCCGGTGGTTTGTCTATTGTTTTAATGTCGCAAAAGTGAATTAATTTGTTTATATTATCGGTAAAGCTTTGGGCAAAATTGTTTAAAGTTGTGTTAAAGTTTTCGTTTTTAAAATTTGTCTTGATAAAGCTATCTATGTTAAAGAGTGTAAGAGAGCCACTCTCTTTTCCCTTACCACCACCAAACTCAAGACTTTGCAAAGTAAACTTTTCGTGTGTGAAAGCGGTGTAACTTAACCTCAAACTTACTTCGAAAATTCGAAATTTAAAACACTTCATATACCAATGGAAACACTTGGACATGTTTTCCTCAAAACGAGTGTTTTTCTTTGTAGTGGGAACATGGTATAAGAGTGGGAAGTTTCATTAATGCAAGTCTCGACTTGCATGAAGGTAAATTTAACATATTCCAGTGCAGACCACGAAGACAAAAAAGCAAGAACTGTTTTTAAACAGATTCAACAGTCCCAAATAACTGATCCATATTCAAGCATTGGCCTTACCAATGATGTGTACAATTGCTTAGTATTATAAGGGTCAGTAAATTCTTTTGTCCAGCGTTTAATGAATCCTAATACGGAACCCTAAAGGCAGAATTAGTTTGTACGTTCTTTTCCGTTCTGAATCAGATGTTTTGTTTCTGCTCAATACAAACTATATGTGCCTGGTTTGTTTTCACTTTTTCGTTCTGTTCTGTTGCGGACTAATCTGTTGAAAATAGAATTCAACGTTAAGTGACGACCAGATATGTGTATGTTTTACTTTTTTCAGGTATGGAAACACTAATTTTTTATTTAAATGTATATAATTTTTTTTTTCAAAAACTAAAAAAATTTGTTTCAATTAAAGATTTTGAAATGTTAAAACATTTATGATCAAAAGAATATTATTTTATCAAGAAAAAAATTATATTTTGTATAAGAAGTGTCATAAAGTCTGGATATTGTGAGATAGAAGTGGAATGTTTGATCACCATTTCTAAACTATTAATTTGTTCCTTTTTTTCACACAAGATAATATTTATGTACCTTTTTTATTCTGCATTCCAATGTGTTTCTTTTATTTATGTAGAAAACAGCTGAATATTTTCACGGAAAAAGTAATTGTAAAATATTTGCTACAGAAATGAACGTCACAGAACGGCAACAGAAAGTGAAAACTAATGAGGCCTTAATACGGAAGTATAACTCATTTGTACTCTTGTGTAAATTTTGAAATAATGCGATTTAAAAGTTTTAACTTAAGTAATTGATCTTTTATTTTTGTTTTTAAAATATTAAAACTGTTTCACATTCATCTCTTTTTTTTCTTTAAAAATTTTTACATTTGTATTGTACAATAAATTAAAAGAATAAAGTATCAGACAAATTAGCTTGTAGTTACATATTTTAAAAAAACTCTTTTTTTTCCTTAATTTATGTTGAATATTATAACAAAAAAAAAAAACGGCAATAGAAATTTACAAACGAGACTTACTGCCACTTCTTCTATTTTGAATAAATATTTTCATTCGCATAAATACATTTAAAAGAAAAACAAATTTAAACATTTTGTTTTTGTTTCAAATGTTTTTACACGAATAAAAATACTTATTCGAAATAGAGGAAGTGGCAGTTATTTTTGCAAATAGGTAAACGGGGATTAAAGCTTCGTTTTCAAAAAGAACTAAATATTTTTATCCCTGATGTATCTTTCGATTAAGACTGGGATTACAACTGGGACGAACGAAGAATTTTTAACAGCGAATATTTATCGCCACACATAAAACACATTTGCATTTTGTGGATGAAGACACAATTATGGCATCGGACGAAATTTGCGAGAATGAGCGATCTCTATTTATTTATATTTCCTACAGTTCAAACTGAATTAGGGCGTAGAGCGTAACGTAATATAACGCTTTGATTTTACTCTGTAGTAAATAACTTACAAACAAGCGTTAACGTTGTGCTATGAACAGTATTGCTCACTAACCTTATTTAATAAAAACCACTAAATGGAAATAATAAAAAGTGATAAAATCATTTAATTAGTCTGAAAACACCCAAAAGTGTTTACTAATGGCCCCAAAAAATAATTAATATTTGTTTTGCAGCAAACTTTACTGAAAAACAGTAAAGCTTTGTCTCTTACGCATTGGCTAAATTGGGTTTTATAATTGCAAAGCATTGACGCCACGCCATTTGCGTGGTTCTTGAGGCGAACAAACTTGTTCATACCCGAGTTAGTCAACTTTTACACCGTATTAGTTATCATGTGAAATAACAAGATGGTTCAAATTTCATTATTCTTAAAACATATTTCCTCCTCTATGATTCCTTCATACATTGTTTTATGATCAGGGGGGTTACTTTCTATTGCGATGCGAAAGAAAAATCGAAGAATTGGTACCCTGTATTGCGTTTTCGTATTTTCTTTTCGCATTTAATTTTCGCTTTCGCACATTTTATTTTATCATTCTTCGCTGTTGTTTATTTTGTGATACCAGTGTTGCTTCATTTTCAAACTATTTCGCGGAAAAGTTTGCGCAAACAGCACTGAATAACAAATTATACTCTTATCGCATCTACCTTTTGCATCGCAATAGAGAAGGCCAGTTTCACGATAGCGAAGCTGTTCGTTCGTTCGCACAATTACATTTAAAACAATAACAAAATTTTGAATTTTGTTTTTGTTTGAAATGTAATTGTGCGAACGAACGAACAGCTTCGCTATCGTGAAACTGGCCCAGAGTAACCCCCCAGATCGCACGTTTCAAAGATACAGATTTATCACCTTTTCTTTCGTTTCGCCCCACTGTGTTACGGTTGTCAAAAGGCAAAAAGAATAGTGCTAAAAGGATTGTTGCGTGACAAAATTTTTCTTAACGGTTTGGCGCGAATGAAAATTTAAGGTAAAAAAAATAATTTGTCACGAACAAGTCATAGTGCGCGTCTACTGGCGGCGTAATTTATAAGCAAATAATACTTAGGTCGCGTGAAAAAACTATAACAAACCTGCTTTAATTTCATAGCTAACAAAATCCTGAAGAAGCTGAAGAATGTGAGAATCTACTGGGTGGCCCAGAAAGACCGAAGTGGTGTGAATTCCTTATAACTTTTTTATTATAATTTTTTTTTTCTTTTCTTTTCAGTATTTTGTAAAGAAGACTTGGATAATTTATAATGGAGCAATACACAATTGAACAACGTGCCCAAATTGTTGAAATTTACTTTTCAAATCAACGGTCCATTGTGTTGACTCAGCGTGCATACCGTCGTCAATTTAATGTGCGGGTTGCACCCTCTCAGTCAACAATAAACCGTCTGGTTGCAAATTTTCGAGAACAAGGAGCAGTAAGGAACCTTCCTGGTCCCGGCAGACACCGAACTGTCCACACGGCTGACAATATTCAAGTGGTACAGGAGAGTATTCGGGAGGATCCAGAAACATCAACCAGGAGACGTTCGTCACAACTGGGCCTCTCAAGGACGTCGCTGCAGCGAATTTCGCACACCATAGGATTGTTTCCATACAAAATTCAACTTGTCCAAGAATTGAAACCAACAGATTACCAGCAACGACGGTGAAAGAATAATTTCTCGTAACAGCAATTTTAATTGGCCTCCGCGTTCCCCGGATTTAACCGCTCCAGACTGTTTTCTTTGGGGCTATTTAAAAGGAAAAGTTTATGTTAATAAGCCTAGGACTATTGAGGAGTTAAAAACCAATATTCGAGAAGAAATTAACAACATACCACCGGAAGTTTTGCGAAAGGTCATGGAAAATGTGTTGGAAAGAGCACATTTGTGCGAAGCAGAATATGGCCACCACTTGCGGGATATCATTTTTAATAACTAATCCAAAAATATTCCCCATAAATTTAATGTATTTAAAAAAAAAAAAAATTAAAAAAATATCTCTTAAATAAAAAGTTATAAGCAATTCACACCACTTCGGTCTTTCTGGGCCACCCTGTAGAAATAGAAGCTCTTGAAAGCACTGTGTCGACCTGACTCCCGCTTATAAATGTGGTGTTATAGTCTACAGCCTATACGCAGTTAAACGCATCTTAATTTAGGCGCAAAATACTTTCGAACTTTTCAAATACACATATAAGAAGTTAACTCCAGGTAAATACAGAAGATTGTAATTGTGCAGGTAATTGAAATATGTTTGATTTCTGCTTTAATAATCTTCTTTGTAACACCAATTGTTTTCTCGTTTCTTCATCATTTGGATTAGAATTACAAACAGTAACGAAAACATTTTAGTTGTTTGAAGTTAAAAAAAAAAAGTTTTTTAATAAAAACTGAAAACAAAATAGATGATAAATAAGGGAAACCGTTTAATGTGGCATTACTTGCTGCTCCTTATCAAAGAGGTTAGCAAGGTCAGAGTGGAGGCCAGACATGATGGACTATTGAAGCTCCTCTCGCCTAGATATTTTAGGCAGTTACGCTATATTCCTATGAGATGAAGGACTGTCTCCTCCTCTTCCACGTATTGGCAACTTCTGCAGAAGTCATTATAGGGTAAGCCTAGTCTCCTGGCATGGTTCTCAAATGGGCAATGGCCAGTGATATCTGCTACAGTGACAATTCGGTAGTTAGTGTGTCGCTTATGAGAGCTATAATGTGTGATTTGCCTCGATCGCTTAATTTATTGATCAATTTCGCCCGTCAGGCTGTAAGTTGGTTTTTACTTATACAATTGCCTGAATTTTATTTCATAATAGAAATTATTCTTTGCTTTTTCACCTTTTTTAAAATGGATAGTGTGGTTATATTTAAGAATTTTATCACTTTATAATTGATAAGCTTTTAATTTTTCGTCGTTATTAGGGTTCATACGGATTAACTCTAAGAGAACGGGGGAGCTATTAAAACTTCCCAGATCTCTCCTAAGAATGACGGTAGCAGTCATCACTGGACATTGCCCGTTTGGGAACCATGAAAGGAGACTAGGCCTACCCTATAACGAATTCTGTAGAAGTTGCCAAGACGAGGAGGAGACCATCCTTCATCTCCTCGGTACATGCCCGGCTTTGGAGCACCATCGTCTAAGATGCTTAGGCGAGAGGAGCTTCAATAGTCTATCATGTCTGGCACTGGTCAAACCGACTGCTATAGCTTCTTTCCTAAGAAGTAGCGGATGGCTAGTAAATACGCAAGTAATGCCACATTAAGCAGTTTCCCACCTTTCCTTTCCCTCTTCTGCACTCTTTCTATATCCTTACAACTTTTATTTTTCCTTCTATTATACCCTAACTTTTCAGGCAATCACAAAGGGAACGACCTTCAGGACCCAAGTGAGCTGGAGTATCCGGGTATTCTTTGGAGAACCCAGCGGCCTGCCTACCTAACCTAACCTAACCATGCTTCATATGGAGAATTGACGCCAAATTCGTTGTACATCTCAGCTGTGTTCATCTCAGTTGTATCCCTCTAAATTTTTTCCTTTAATATAAATTGTATTTTTATTATTTACTTGTTTTAAATTTGTGTCTACAATTTTATTGTATACCAAAGATTGAATGAAACAAATAAAGTTTAACTAATCGTTCATTTGATATTCATAAAATTAAGGCAACTTAAAATTAAAACTTTAAAACTAATACATCATTTAAAGAAATTGTTTCATTTTTGTTTCTGCTTTCTTTGAGAATGGAATAATAAATTAATTAAAAAACAAAATAAATATATTTTGCAACTAAGAGTTTAAAAAATTTGTTTAAAACAAATATTTTTTTTAGGAAAATTAAGTACAAAATTATTTTGCACAAAATATGTATACTAATAGTTATATAAACAATAAAAAGAAAAGATTTCTATACATATGATATTTAAGATATTTTTTAAAAACTATTTATAAGTAACTCAGGCACTTGTTTAGAAAATTTTTTATAACTTGAGTTTTAACTAATTTTGAAAATATTTAAATATATTTACCCTAGACTTTCCTTCGTTTTCTAATATTTTTTACAAGTTTAGCTTGACTAAATTAGAAGGAAAAAACAAATTTCTTAGCATACCTTAGGGCTTATTCACAATAAGCCAATCATTTGGTTTTTAAGTAACTTTTTGAACATATTTGTCTATAAAGCAAACAAGTAACTTAATTGCAGCAAAAGAAAACATACAGAAAAAAAAACTACTAAATAAATGTCATATGGACAACTTATCTACCAAAACTTGCATTAAATCTAAATATCACGCTGTCCGACAGGCATTTGCATACTCAACGGCATCATGTAAAGTAGGGAAAATTTCAAATGGGCCATCTCCCAACGCCATACTATGCACCAATGTATCGTACACTTTGTCCGAGGGACTGGCTATGTACATACGTATGCCACGTTTATCCAACTCCTTTTGAACATCTGATAGCAAATGACTGCCGGCCACATCTATATGACCCAACATGGCGAAATCAAGCACCAAGAAACGGAAAGAAGAATTTAAATTACTGAAAGCACTGCCGCCATTGGCAATCGTTATAGAACCATTTTGTGCCATAGGTATGTAGGAAGATCTACGCATTTTTTCGTTATCCAAACCTAAAGCGTTGTAGAGGTTTTTGCGGAAGTACATGGAGGTAGCAAAGTTACAGGAGCCCACGTAACGGAAAATTTTCGTTTCGGGCACTTCAAAGGCATTGCGATGGTAGCTAATGTCCACATAAACTGCCGAGGCTTCGGGTATGTAGCCCAAAAGACAGGAGTAGGGTCTTAAGCCTTTAATATACAATGTCAGCAGGGAAACACATACGCCAATAAGGAGCCTAGAAAGAAAAGAACATATATACATATTTATTAACTTTATTCAAACAATTGAGTCTTATATACATATATACGGCCGTTTTGTCAAATAAGAGTTTAATAAACATACAATATTTTTTATGAATACGGCCGACACTATATTAGCCTCTAATATCGATACCAATAAAAAAAATTATAAACTGATTGTTTTCTATGTTTCCCAGCTGTCTATTAGAGCTGTTTCGTTCATGAACGAATGGGTTAAATTGAACGGATCATCGCAGTGAACGAAGTGAGCCGGTCCTTAAACTGACCACTTTTCGTACAATAGTGTACCGTTCAGTTTGAATAACTTTCCTTCAAATTTCTTTCGTTCTTTCTTTTTTTTCAGTTGATATTTTATGTATTAGTAAGAGTAGATTTTAAAGTATACGTAAGTACATCATTTGCGTATCGCTATAGTATCACATGCTTTTTTTTTAAACTTTAAACTTTCTACCAATAAAAAATTATCATTTCAAACAAATGAACAACCGTTGGTTGCTACGATTTGCTTTTTGAAAGGTGTAAAGAAATGTTAGAGACGTGTATAAATGAAAAAGCTTGTTTTTTGTGTTTTGACAGGTATTATTATAGCATTTTTCTTTTAAATTCTTAGCAATTTATTTAGATTGTTGGGATATAAAATTGAATGTTTGAGAATATCTTTCAAAAAATTTCAAAACCCTACTGATGATTAGGGCAGCTCCTATGAAATGTCGACATATAGATAGCTGGGAAACATAGAAAATAAGCTTTTTATAATTTTTTATTGGTATCCATGTTTGAAGTTAAAATAGAGAATAAAAACTTAATTATTTAAACTTTCTTATAAAAAAAATTAAACTTAACGCCAAAAACCATTTTGTGAAATTGGTTTTGTGTCTTTTTTTCAAATTGAAGTTTTTATAAAAAAACAACCTTAATCAAAATTCATATCTGAATGATTTTTAAAATTGTTTTTGGGTTTTCAAACAATAATTTTTTATCACATACATAACTGTTTATTTTATTATTTTATTTTGTGTATCCTTGTCAATTGTGCTGATTAATGAATTATCGGAGCATTCCAGTTTTGGTGCCGCGCCTTTCGTTTGGAGTGACAGAGTGAACGAAATGAACGAACGATCCGTCTTTTGTAATTGAACAAAAGTGGCCGGTCAATAAAAAGAACGACCCTGCACAGCTCTACTGTGTATATGTCCACATTTCATAGGAGCTACCCTAATCATCAGTAGACTTTGGAAATTTTTGGAAGATATTCTCAAACACTGAACTTTATATCCCAACAATCTAAATAAATTGTTGAGAATTTAAAAAGAAAAATGCTCTAATAATACCTGTCAAAACGCAAAAAACAAGCTTTTTCATTTATACACGTCTCTAACATTTCTTTACACTTTTCAAACAAATGAACAACCGTTGGTTGCTATGATTTGTTTTTTCAAAGTATCGAAAAGCAGAGATGTTTTGACAGGTATTATTAGAGCATTTTTCTTTCTAAATTCTCAACAATTTATTTAGATTGTTGGGATATAAAGTTGAATGTTTGAGAATATCTTTCAAAAATTTCCAAAGTCTACTAATGATTAGGGCAGCTCCTATGAAATGTCGACATATAGATAGCTGGGAAACATAGAAAACAAGCTATTTATAATTTTTTATTGGTATAAATGTTAGAAGCTAAAATAGCGAATAAAAACGTAATTATTTAAACTTTCTTATAAAAAAAATTAAACTTAACGCCAAAAACCATTTTGTTAAATTGGTTTTGTGTCTTTTTTCAAATTGAAGTTTTTATAAAAAAACAACCTTAATCAAAATTCATATCTGAATGATTTTTAAAATTGTTTTTGGGTTTTCAAACAATAATTTTTTATCACATACATAACTGTTTATTTTATTATTTTATTTTGTGTGTCTCTGTCAGTTGTGCTGGTTAATGAATTACCGGAGCATTCCGGTTTTGGTGCCGCGGCTTTCGTTTGGAGTGACCGAAATGAACGAACGGATCAGTCTTTTGTAATTGAACGAGAGTGACCGGTCAATAATAAGAACGACCCTGCACAGCTCTACTGTCTATATGTCCACATTGATTAGGGTAGCTCCTATGAAATGTCGACATATAGATAGCTGGGAAACATGGAAAACAAGCTATTTATAATTTTTTATTGGTATCAATGTTTGAAGCTAATATAGTGAATAAAAAACGCAATTGTTAAAATCTTTCGTTAATTTTGGGATACTCTTTACTTATTTGATCGAACATACAGGTTTGATATCCGTAAATTGACACGTAAATAATTTAAAAATTACTTTCAAAGCGAACTTTATAACGAATGATGTTGACAGCACAACGACAAAGCCCCACCAAATGTCAAGTATTTGTTTTTGTTAATCAGTCACGAAATATCAAATACAAAAATGTTGCTATCAAAATATTGATATCAAAACTAAACGAATAAAAGCATAATTATCAATAGCGCAGTCAATTTCACCTCTTGTGAAATCGCTTTCAAAACTTCAAAGCATTTAAAATTTTGAAATTTTCTTTTTAAAACTTACCCAATATCAATATCTATTAGCACCACACATATAAAAGTACACAGCCAGGTTAGTACCTCCAGTTTACCCTGTTTGGCAAATTTCTTTAATTCTTTGGCCTGCATGAACATGGGCTTTAAGGCCACAACAATGACACCAGCCAAAACGCACTAAAATTATTTAAAATTTTCTTTAATTAATTTAAATAATTTAATTTTCTTGATTTAGTAATTTTGCTTACCCGAGGCAGAAATGCGAAGAATGGCCCAGTCCAGAAAAGTGTCATTATTATCAAAAGAGCTGATACCAAAGAAGCCAATTGGCTGGCTCCTCCTGTCTGCTCTTGAATTAGAGATCTTGATAGCGAAGCAGCCATGGGAATACAATGGAAAAACCCGCCCACTATATTGCCAATACCTAGGGCAAATAGTTCCTGATTGGGTCTCACTTCATACGAATGCTTTTTGGCGAAATTCAAGCCCAAGGACATGACTATCGAATAAGTAACAATGGCTATGGCTATGGAATCAACTACTAAAGAAGGTACCAGTTCGAATCTGGGCAAGACCGGCATGGGCAGACCGGTAGGCACCACACCCACCAGTTTAATGCCATACGTTTCTTTCATATGAGCCAGCATTGAAATGACCGTGCCACCAATGACGGCTATTAGTTCGGCGGGCAGAGGAAAACGACAATATTTGCGCAGCCACGGTTTAACCACTTCATTGCAAATAGTCATAAAAACAATAATACCGAAACAGAACACAACTGTGGCCACATTAGTTTTGGGAACTGCCAGGCATAAGTCGATAAGGGTGTAGACGATTTTAAACGCACCCTTATGTCGTTGTACGGAAACACCAATTACATCCTTTAACTGACTGGTTACAACATGGCAAGCAGCACCCGTGGTGAAACCATTCACCAAAGGTTCACTTAGTAGTGATGAAAGGGTACCCAGTCTGAAGAAGCCCATGGCAAGCTGGAAATGGCATATAATTAATGGTCTTTTAAAAGTTATTAAGTCAGCTAACTTACATGCAATAAGCCCACTGTAAACGCTAGTGTAGTGACAATTTCTAAAGGCGTGACTGGCTCCGCCACCAATTCACTTCCCGCTGTTAAAGCTTGAGCATTACTACCACTTTCAGTTGTATAACTTTCCACTACTTTTAAGGTCATCATACTAGCCACCGCAAATGTGCCCGTTGAAATGTGTTTTGAGGTGCCTAAAATCATGTAGACCAAGGTGGGAAATATAGCCATATAGAGACCATTGCCAGGTGATACACCCGCTAACAGACCATAAGCCATTCCATGAGGTATATGCATAATAGCTACTGTGACACCAGCCATAATATCTCCTATTAAATCACGTTTAGGAGAGTATTTGGGTAGCCATTCTATGATGGGTATAATGCCGGCGAACATGGCCCAAAAAGACCAATTCCGCCAACATTGTTGCAGACAATAGGGTATACTTTTGTCGGCAGCATGATAGCCAGTCTGTTTGATCACCACTTCATGGGTTAAGACATCACGATGAACATCATATTTGGGTTGTATTTTTGGCTTGACACTTGTCTGTGTGGTTAACGGCTGTTTTGCTCTAGAATAAAAAAATATAATAAAAATTATTCATTATTTTATTTATTCCTTCTTTTTTTTTAAATAAATACTTACTCAATAGTTTCTTTATTATTGGACATATTTTTTACTCTATAGCTTTTGTGGTCTTCATCAGTGTAATGGAATTTATATACTTTTAAGTGTTTTTCAGGTTTTAAAGAGTCTTTGGAGGTTTGAGGTTTTTCATGGCCTTGATGCCTGTTTGTGGGACGTTTTAAGGTGGTTAAATGAAACGAAGTGCCAGCTCCGTGCAATGAGTTTTGTATTTGTCTGCCTACGTTATGTTGATAATAGTTGAAGGCTATTTTTCGTATGGTGTTTAAATAAAAAGGATTCTGCAAAGCATAAAATTAACAAATTAAAACATTTGAAGGAAAGAAGCAAAAGAAAAATTTTAAGCAAGTTCTATGTTCAAATATTTACTTTAAGAATTAAAGTTGCTAAACTTGTCTAAAGTTTAATAACAAAAATACCTGAATCTTAGCATGTTTTTTACTTAAAAAAGCTAATAAGCAAATAATGAAATTGTATATCTAGTTTCTTGCTATATAAAAGAAAACAAATCAAACTCGATCTACATATGATCCACATATAATCCACAATTAATTTTTTTAAACCACAATTTCAAGTCAGAAGCGCTATTTATTATCATTGTTTTTGGTTTTACACTAGTTTCTGATAAATTTTTGCTTAGAATTAAAAAGCCTAATAGGCAAATACAATAATGAAAATGTATTTCTGGTTTATGGTTAAAAAGAAACAAATACAACATGATCCACATTTAATTATAGACTTAATACTATTATATTAATTATAGAAAAGGTTTACTTTCAAGTAAGAGGCACTAATTATTTTCATTCTTTTTTGGTTTACGCTAGGTACTTTGGTACGATTGTTGCTAATAAACTTTTATTTAAAATAAAAAAAAGCTAATAAGCAAACTCAACAATTAGACTGTATTTCTAGTTCATTGCTAAAAAAAGAAACAAATCAATCCGGATCTACATGTGATCCACACTTAATTATGAAAAAGCTTACTTTCAAGTCAGAAGCGCTATTTATTTTTATTATTTTTTGTTTTATGATAGTTTTTAACAAATGTTTATTTAAAATCAGAATAGCTAAGAAGCAACCATAAAAATGAAAATGTATTTATAGTTTATTGCTAAAAAAATAAAAGTTAAGAAATCAAACACGATCCATATACTGTCCACACTTAATTAATGCAAAAACTTAATTAAAACATTTAAAACTTAATTTTAAAAAATTAAAAAAGTTTATTGCTCAAAAAATGAAGTAAATCAAACATGATCCACATATGATCCACATACGATCCACAGTTAATTATGTCAAAGACCCCGCTTTCTATTAAGAATCAGTATTTATCTTGTTTCTTTTTTGTTTTATACTGGTTTCTGACAAATATTTATTTGTAATCAAAAGGCTAATAAGCAAATACAATAATTAAAATACATTTCTAGTTTATTGCTAAAAAAAAGAAACAAATCAAGCACGATCCACATAAGATCCACATGCGAGCCACACCTAATACAAAAAAGTTACTTTCAAGTTAGAAGCACTATTTATATGCATTCATTTTGGTTTTAATAAATTTTTATTTGGAACATATACGCCAAGCAATTTTAATGCAATCATCTTTTAGAAAAAAAGCTTTTTCTCGATGAAAGTATCAAAAACTCAATATAGAAACATGTTACACAAATAATAAAAGCAAACGAATAATACACTTTTTTACCTTATTTTTATAAAACAAGCAATTTCTCCAGTCTTTTTAAAAATTTAGTGCCATGGCATCGTTTTACAAAACAATTCTTTTAGTTTAACAATTCTCACATGCAATGCGCTTTTCACTATCACGTAATTTTCCACATGAACACAACTATTTTTCCATTTCCGAAAATTCTACTTTTTAAAAAGCCAAAGCAAAAATTTTCAATACGTCAACTCATTCGCAACACAGTTTTAAGTCATTTATTTTACTACCCTATTAAAAAAAAATATATGTTCCACAAAAAGTTTTAGCTCAGAAATTTAAAACAAAATTTGCAGCAATTCTCGAATAAATACTAAACCAAATAATAAACTTAAATCTAAATATTTATAGCCCAAAAGTACTACATTTTTACAAATTTGCTTCTAATCGAAATTCGATAAGTACGTCTTGACATTGTTGAAGAAAAATACGAGACAACACCACGCTTTTACTAAAATATTTCTAATTTGTTGGATTTAAAAACAAAGGCATTGGCTTTTGTCAACAAACCAATTGAGTGGAAAGAGAGTATGTATATATTTTAAATAAAATTTTTGGTTTGCAAAAATAATCTTATTGGAAATTCTTACTTATACGTTAATAAGTGTTATTTTGGAACTTCAAGCATTTAAATTGTTACTATGATTGGGGCATAATTAATCGGTTAGAAACAAATGCCTTTAACTGATTAGATACTGTTAAAAATCTCAATATTTGCAAGACGGATAAAAACTTCACAAATAAAAATCACGTAATCAATGATTGATAAGTCTATTTCTTAGAGAATAAAATAACATTTTATTGATTCGAATGAAAAAATTCGATTTAAATTTTGAAAGATAAAAACGCAAAATTACAGCCTGTTCGACGAAATGGAATGAAAATGTAAGCGAAAGAAAACTATTCACTCACATTCGTCACTATTGTTCGTTCCCATGTACTTATGTATTTTAATTAAAATTTGACACATCGTTCGCATAGAATAAACTTAGATAAACCCAAATCAATTTTCTATCGCCTAGAATGCGAATGAACTTATCCTTTCGACATCGGCAAACTGGCTGTAAGTTAGGGGACTCCCCTAATGATCGACAATGAAATCTAGGTATGTTCTACAAAAGCGTTGGGTTTACAAAAATATTGCAAGTCGGTCATACATTTGGCACCTTTAGGAGCTCTCTTGGGCTAGTTAGGTCAGTTAATCGCAAAATATTAAAAACTAATACAGCGCGTCCACCGGGAAGATATACTATTCACAGTAATTCAATTGTAAACTTGACTGTGAGCGATGTGGCTCTGTATTGTTGATACCACATGTTATCAAAGTATGCAGTTGTGGCATTAAAAAGTTTTCCATCATACCACCGTTACACCGTTTTTATTTTCAAAGAAGTAAGATCCAATGATTCCTCCTGACAAAATTTATTGGTTGTAAAGGTGACTGATGAATAACTTGAGGTTTTCCCAATCTCCAGAACCAACTTTTCTGTTTATTCAGATATCCATTCAAATAAAAATGTGCCTCGTCACTTATTGAATCTTCAAAATGAACTAACAATAAGTATTCAAATCTTAATACTAAATATAAAAAATAAAAGAATTAATAAAAAAAAATAAAATGTGCTTTTTACTTACGTCCAGCCAATGCTAGACAAAAAGTTCTATTATGCGGGAGCAATATCGGTAGAATCACCTATTGAACGTTCTGATGGTGGCAACGGTATCCCTTCTTCTCAACCGACTGTGGCCGCCAAAATTAAGTATATTACGCGCAAGAGGGTTTGGATGAAGTTCCAGTTTACTGACATACCTTGTCGCATGCTCTTCTGAAAACTCCTCTTTTACCAGCGGAACACTCAGATCTTTATGAATTCGTGAATTTTTTACATACCATGGAGCTGCAGTAATCGTTCGAAGAATTTTGTTTTATCGCCCTTGGATTTTTTCGCTGAGGCGGTGCCCCATAACTGAATTCCGTAGCACCATATAGGCTTTAGTATTGCGTTGTATAACAAAAGTTTGCAATCTAATTTCAATGTAGAATTTCTGCCCATAAGCCAATTTAGCTGCGCTACTTTTAGTTTTAACTGAGTGACCTTTGCTTCAATGTGAGACTTCCACGTTAGCCTACGGTCCAGGTGAATACCAAGGTACTTGACTTCGTTGTGCTGCGGAATAGGTGAGTTGCTAATTTGGATAGGCGGACATGTTTGCTTACACAGTGTGAATGTAACATGAGTACATTTCTGTTCATTAACTTTGATTTTCCAAAGTTTTAGCTATTTCTCTAATATTGAAGTATATTCCTGTAAATTTCGCGAAGCTACTTGATGGTTTTCATGAACACTTAAAAACGCTGTGTCATCTGCAAAGGTAGAAGTGTGGATTCCGGATGTCGTTGGCATGTCAGAGGCGTAAATCAAATATAAAGTAGGCCCAAGTATGCTACCTTGAGGAATTTCTGCCACGATTGGCTGTAAGGGGCTTATAAAATCACCTTCTCTGATAACAAATTTCCGCCCATAAGTAGCTTTCCAGAAGCTTGTGAGTATTTGCAATGAAGGTCTGTCTTATGACATTGACTAGTCTGTGCGTTTGTTCTAGGGTGCTATGCTTAGCCCGAAACCCAAATTGATGATCAGGGATGCATCGCACATTGTTCAATATTGGACTCAACTTAACCATTAACAATTTTTCGAATAGTTTTGAAATTGTTGGTAGTAGACTTATTGGTCTATATGATTCTACCTTGATCGGATCCTTCCCTGGCTTGGGTATCATAGCAATCATAGAGACCTTCCACTCTGCAGAATAATACTCAAGGCGTAAAATAGCGTTAAAAATAAAAAGTAGAATTCTTTTAGCTACACGAGGTAACTGTTCAAGCATTTTACCAGTAATTTGATCAATGCCTGGAGCTTTCCTGGGGTTTGTATTACCGATAACATTTTCGACATCTTGAAAATTAAGTCTCAAAAGCACAGGCGGTCTTGTAGCATATGACGGTAATTCCGCTGTATTATTCGTTGAATCATTTGTAATAAAAACGTTTCTCAAATGATCGACATACAACATTCCCTTTTCAGAATCGCTTCTTGCCCAGTCGCCAGTTGAAGTTCGCAAAGGTGGCTTACCTATTACGGGTCTTTTTAAACCTTTTGTCGCTTTCCACAGAGAATAGTCAGATTGCGGAGTACCAGGCTTTCCAAATATGTTTTAAGGGAAGCCATTCTGTGGATTTCAAGCAGATTTCTTAGCCTAGTCTTAAGCTGGGGAGACCTGCGAAGCTGCCACTCTCTTCTGACTCTTCTTTTTTCTGACGGAAGCTGCTCAATTTCAGACGAATAAGTTCTATTGTTCTCATTTCTGGATCTTATTTGACTAAAGGTAGCATGCTGTACGGCCAGTTTGAGGTTTTCAGAAAAATGGTTAATTGACACATCAATATCCTCAGGCGTTCTCAAGGCGATATTTTCAGTACAATGTGAACTCAGAAATGTTTTGTATTTTAGCCAATTAACTCTATTGACGTTAAACGGGGAGCCAATCTCTTGGGGAAACGAAACAGAGATTATAGTGGATGAGTGATCTGATGACAAATCTCAACTCCAAAATCTATAACATCTGGGATCTTTCGTCGGTCTGACGGCCAATAAGTGGGGTGTCCGCTTGAAACCACATCTAATCACATTTTGGAAACGGTATCAAAAAGCACACGGCCTTTCGAGGTAATTAAACGTGGTCCCCAAAAAGTGTGTTTTGCGTTATAGTCGCCAGCCGCTAAAAATCGAGGCCCAAGTGAATTGAAAAAATTTGTATATTGATGGAATAAATCGGTGAAATAAAAATGTTTTTCATGAAAATACATAAAAATAAGTCAAATTATATTTAGACTCTTCCAGTTCCATGGTTTGATAATAAATTTTCATATTATAAGCTATTTCACTTAGAGTTCACTTCATCATTTGCTTGCGAGTTGAAATAGCTAAATTTTATGTGATTGCGACTTTCAGCACACCAATTTTGTGACTTCAAATCGTACTCACATTCTTTTTTGCGAAATGTGAGTTTCAGAACATGGCTGATTGTATACTTAAATACTAAAGACCGTTCCATAAACGAACGTGGACGTTCGTATAATTGTACCTTAAGATTGTGTTTGCTTATGTTTACCACCTAACATAAATACTATGGATGGGCATCACTATTATAGGTATACTATATATAATCCACACATCTTCCACGCAAGTAATAAGCTGCATCAACTCAACAACAAAAAAATTATATATAAAAAACATTCCGCACAAAAAATAAGCATAATATTTAGAATATTTTTTAATAATACATTTTTTTAGCATTTTTATTCTAGCAAAATCAAATTAGTTTTTATATTTAGATTTTTAACCCACCCTCCGGTTATTGCGAGATTTTTCCATTTTTCTAGATAAACCGCTCCCTCTCTCTCACTCTTTTTATATATTAAAAAGGAGAAAAATCAGCTGTTTCATAAATCGCGAAATGCTAAATCTTTAAAGAATAACAAACATCATTTTTGGTTAGTAATTTGTTTTCAAAATAAATTCATTTAAAATTTAAAACATAATAACTATTCGCTTACAAATTTATATACAATTTTAGCAAATTTATGGATACTTTATTTTTTTTATAGCAATTGAATAAGTGTTAAATAATATTTTGCTAAAACTCATTTAAAAAACTAAGTAAAAGTCAGCAAATGTGATGAATTTCTTTCAGTTTAATAAATAAAACAAATAGAAATCAAGATTTTGTGTATAAATCAGAAAAACTTGAGAGCGTTGTGTTAATTGATACTTTATTAAGTGAGTTCTACGAGTAACAAAAACTAAATAAATAAATTCTAGCTAAAATACTAAAATATCAACTTTTTCCACTTAAAAAAAAAAAATATATTTGTTTTCAGGCGTACAGTAATGGACCCACGTTTTATCAACAGTTATTAATAGATGCCAAAATTTAATTACGCTAAACATCGCTGTGAATTGTTCTGTCGAACTCGTTTTTGTTCGACACTGAGCAAACGAGGCACCCGTCTTGCTGATAGCTTATGCAAATGTTCATGCCAAATGTTGAACACACGTTCATATGATATGTTTACCATTTCAGCAATCTCACATAACTTTTGACTCGGCGATCATTCATAACGATATCGAGGATTTTTTCATATTTTCTTCAGTAACCACCGCTTTTGGACTTCCTGTCGCTGGCACTGTTGCAGTGCTTCTTTGGTCGCGTTTAATTTCAGCAATCCAATATTTTACCATGCAATCTAACGGAGCAGACTCACCATAATGTTTATCGAGCTTTCCTTTAGTCTCTTTCGCACCTGTACAGGATGGGCATTTCCAATACACACATTTGCAGATTCTGCGGTGAGGAAGAGGAATCAATGAAGCATTTAATCACCCACTGTGGAGCATAGGCTGCTACAAGCACATATGTTAAGTGAATGTGACTTAATATCGCTCCCAAATGAAGGACCTTGTCTGTTTTCTTAACGTTCTTAACCCGTAATGGGGCAAGGGGACGCACAATATATCAACACTGCTCGCAGTGCAAGATAGCCCCTTTCGCCGTTATCCCTTTCAAATAATGATATTTAATTTTTAATATTTTTCAAGAAACACAAAAGTTTCTTACTTCAAACGACCACAACAAATAAATGTGTGAAGGTAAATTTTAAAAATTTTAACCTCAGCCACAAACCTGCTATTTTAATATACTCTGTTAATGTACCAACATGGCTCTGTTAAGCATGAAAATCACAATTTAAGCAATAAAAATGTGTTTTAGTCCAATAATTTTAACAAATTTATAAGAAACAATTTGAGATAATTTTCTTGAATCATAATTTGTAAAAAAGGGTCACAAAAATTTTAAAAGAAACCTCTTATCAAAGAAAACTGCACGAATACAAAATTACAAATACTATAAAATGTTTCCCAATATTATATGACTCAAGTTCAATCCTGGCTAAAGCCAAGAAATATTTTTATTTATAATTATAACAATATAAAATAAAAAAATGGGCTTTTGCAATTTGAAAAATGCTTACATAGCGATTTTCATGCTTAACAGAGCCATGTTAGTACATTAACAGAGGTATGTTAAAATAGCAGTTTTGTGGCTGAGGTTAAAAATTTTTAAATTTATCTTCACACACATAACAAATAAACTATTCAATGGATTTGGGTGAAATATTAACAGTTGTCGTTTGACAGATCGCAATTTAAAAAAAATGTGTTTGTGCTGCCATCTAGCAATAGGTAACTTCAATATGAATCCGCCATCGTATTACTGCATTTAACGAATAATATTGTCAGATTTAACTTAAAAATAAAATTAAAAGTTGTCCGAATAAAAAATATTTTTTTACTATCATATATGTACATATTATCATATATCATAGTACGTTTTGATTGGACCACTTAATGTATAACTGAGAATTAAATCAAATAAATAATAAACATTAACTGCCTGGCTCACGATGTCGTTTCGTAAACGTTCGTCATAATCTTTAAGGTCAAAAAAACTATTCTGAAGCCGTTTGTAAGCTTTATTTTTAACTGATCTTGTATCATTTGCCTTGTCTACCTCCGATATATTCGTTAGTTGAATAATAGTTGACTGTAAGCCACTTATTTTTTATGTAAAACATTAGCGAACGTTAACGAAACGACATCGTGACCCAGGCAGTAAATTAAATAATAAACATACAAGTATTGCCTCATTTCATTTCAATGTTTTAAAAATAACTTTATTTTTATTAAGTTACATTCCACATACAATCCATTTGTGCGGGGAACAAATATCAAACGCATTTGAGACTTCTTTGGAGAAGCAAAATATAAACAAAAATATAAAAAGAACATTCAAACCTGAGAATTATTTTCATTTTGTTGTTTGGAAATAAAACATTTAATAAAATTGCTTGTTATACGACGTTTTACTGTATTTTTTATTTCTCGTTACGTTTAACGTGTGTGGTTTTGATTTCTTTTGTTCTGCTTTTTAATCTTTATGTCAAGTTCAATGTAGAAATTTTAAAGGTGAACAAAAAAAGTTGCATAAAAATTAATAAATAAAAAGATTAGATAAAAAAAGAAAATAGTAAGAACGTGCATACAAATTTTCTAGACAAACTTTTTCTGGTCGAATAATTTTAATTTTCAGATTGAAATCATTTTTAAATTGTACGAAAATAGTTTTATAGATATTTGTAATTTTTTGACAATTTTCAGAGTCAAGTCAACTTGTTGCCACATCATGATTTTCTATGCTTTAATTTAGAAAATTATACTCCTCTTGACTTTGTTTTTGGTTTTCCTACGACTTTAAGTAAAGGGAGGTCCAAGGCAGCTTTATACAGGTAGTGGCAGAATTACAATAAATACAACACCAACAAACATCAACATGTTATTTTGTTGGTAGAATTTACGAATAGTTGTCAAAATTTTGACAACTATTTAACATCAAGATACATGTTGATGTTTGTTGGTGTTGTATTTATTGTAATCCTGCCACTACCTATTAAAGCTGCATTGGGGAGTTCTAATCAAAACGCACGATGCTAATTGTAAATAAAACATAATGTTTTCAAAATTTTTTTATATATTTATTTTTATTCTCGCATCTATGACAATTATGTCTGACACAAATATCGGCTAAATTCTCCCCACGGCTTCTGTGGTAAACCAATAAACGATAGTCCATATTTTTAATGACTCAGGGACATAATTTAGGTTTAATGTCGTTAATTTGCCGAATTATCTATTCCTTTCGCTCTTAAATTGTGCTTATTGACGTATACTTTTTCTTTTAAATATACACATAGAAAAAAGTTCAACAGCGTCAAAGCACATGATCGTGGCGGCCAATTATCATCGTCATGACGTGAGATAACACAGCTATTAAATTTCTCGCACAGAAAAGCCATTGTTTCGTTGGCTGTGTGGCACGTGACACTATCCTGTTGGAACCACATGACTTCCAGGACTATTTGCTGGATTTGTTCACAAGAAGTGCGTTATCATATCGCTATACCGATCACAATTTACGGTAACTGTTTGGCAGACATCGGAGATAACGATATATATATTTTCAGTGATATCAAGGAAGTTTAATGTCGTTAGTATGTCAATTTGTCTCATCCATGAACAGTTCTTTTCGCAAAAGTCTTCAACAATCTTAAACTGCTGCTCTCTGTACTGAAACAACGCAATGCCAAATTAAGCTGCGTAAAAGACTTGACGTTAAATGTGACTCACAACATCATGCATTACGATAGCACCATACTTTAGTTTTCAATTATACAGAAAAACTTTTTTTTCATGTTCAATAACGAAATTCGTTGAATCAATCAATAAATTGTTTAAATGCGGACCTGTAAAGGAATTCGTGGATTTAAACAAAAGTTTAGTAAAAATAATTATTGATCGAAAATAACTATTTTTTTAAACAACAACAAAATACGATGTTCAAGGTTATTTTTTGATATTTATATATATGCATACAAATTATTTTTTCAGACAAAAATTTTTTTGATTTTATTTTTACTATAATTTTTTTTGTGTAATAGGAGACAGGAATAAATAAAATATTGAGTATATTTCAAATTTTTTCTAGACCTATCACTTATTCGTGTCCCATAATCGCCACATAAGCAAACAAACTAAATGGTCTTAATTTGCTTTAACAAGAAGTTTATTGTTTTCTAACAGAAAAATAATTTAACTTTTTTAAAGTTTCAATTACCACATACTTAAGATGTGCAATAATGCAACATAAAGTATTGCAAACACTTTTTCACCATAATTGCTTGTACAAATAAAGAAATTACGTTATGTGCTGCTGGTTCAGTTGATTCCTTTTTATTTTGGACCAGTACTAAGCAGGTGGCGAAAATATACTATGAAGAGGAGTAAAGAGGGAGTAGTGTTTGCAGACGTTTGACTTGCACATATTAATAACAACTTGAAAAGATCAAAACAAATAAATGTTAACATTGCATTTAAAGCATTTGATTAGATTGTGAAATAAATAAGACTGATCAGTGACCAGTGCACATACCTGCGACACTGCTCAGACTAACAAAAATTAGTCTTATATTAGTTATAATACATACAAAATAAAAAAAAAAATTATTCATGCTTTTGCCTACAAGAATCCTTTTCTTCGTCATTAGTACTAAAAGTATTGAATTGTGTTGTGTTTTCTTTTTCTCTAAAAAAAAAGTAAAATAAATATGTTACTCTCATTATCTCTTTCATTTATTGACATTCAATGTATGTAGAGAAGTAATAATAACAATCGGCATTTTTTTTTTTATCTTGGACCAGTACTCAGGGGATAGCCCCTACATATGCAGTGCATTTTACTGGAACTAGCAAAATAGATTATGAGAAGGAGGAAATGGGGAGTAATGTTTGTGAACTTAACACACGGAATGACCAAAACAAACTTTATCACAGCATTTAAAATGTTGAAATTAAATTAGTTAAAACTGATCAGTGCCCAGTGTATTAACCTTCGACACTGCTCAGACTAACAAAAATTAGTTCAACACCGCGCACACCGTAGGGTAATAAAATACACAGGAGGAACATAGAAAAGAAATTAATAACAAATAGAGAAAAAACAAACGGCAGTAAAAAAAAAATAAAATAAAAAAACACGTGCACACATGATGCAAAACAAAACTCTACCTATTCCCCATGAAAAACATTGCAAAAGATACCCAGCGAAAACTTCTATTGCAAAGTAATGTGTTAAAATGTTGAAAAACATACTCTTTACTATCTTGACTTCGAAATTTTAAGTCATTATTTTAACATCGTGGTGTCATTAGAGGCAAGTACTTATCATTCTCGCTTACGAGTAGCTATTTCAAAATGTCATTACAAAAAAAGTCATTAAAAAAGCTAATTGCTTAAAGTCCTTGATTTAAGAGTTGGTCGATAAAAACTATCAATATGGCTGAAGACGTTTTGTATAAATGCATAAAATGTAATGAACGACTTTATACGATTATAATATAAGAAAGACATGACGTTAAATCATGATATAAATGCCACCATTATAAATGCATTTTTACAAAAAAAGCCTTACAGAAGTATGTGTACCTTTTCAAAATGCCTTTTTGGGTAAAAGTACCACTTTTAATATTTTTATTAAAAACCTTTTCCATAAAAATTTATTTTTAACGTCAATTAAGTACGGTTTTTACCACTGTGATTTATCATTTTAGCATTTTACAAGTTGTTAGTGCATTTGAACGAGTTTGTCTGCGCGTATGTAATGTTAACATCACTTTTACACCGGATATTCATAGCCTGTACGTCGTAATGACAGCAAAACACATGACACCTAATAGTAAAATTGCCGAAAAAGCAAAATTTATCTTAAGTTTTAGCAAATCGAAGTATTACTAAAAATTCGTTCAATTCAATTTTAATTGCAAATATTGTACATGTATATTTGTCCAGAACAACTACTTACATACGTATATATACAACAGATATTAAGCAAGTCATTACATAACAAGTTCTAAGTAATGCAGGCGGTATATACTATAATATTGAAAAGTATGTTCTTAGGTAAGTGCCAACACATTACCAAGTTTTCGCTGGGTATGTACATGTAAATATTTTATGAGCCAGTTGTGAAATTGATTTTAAGAGTTCGGACCTTCTAATCGCTCATGTATGCAATTTCCCAACAGGCAATGGAAGACAAGACAATGGGCTTCGCCCATCACCAGCATCAGCCCTTAGCCAACTCACGCAGCCAACAATCACTCCTGGTTCCTTACAGTACAGGTATCTGTTGCAAGACAACAGATACCTTGGGGGGTTGTTAAGTCCCGGTAACCGGCATGCACTAAAGTTATCAGGGAAACTATTTCGCCTTCATTGCGATTTTACGTTTAAGCCGTAGCCAGAACGTTTCAGCCAAGGTGGGCACCTCAACTATGATCAGCACCGAGATACTGCACTGCAGAATTTCCGGACGGTGTTGCTGATCCCTATTCTACCAGTTTTAAACCTTAGTACAGGTTTCAAAGTTAATGAACAAAAATGTACGAGTACTCATGGTACATTCACACTGTGTAAACAAACATGTTCGCCCATCAAAATTAACAACCTACCTATTCCACACCACAAGGAAGTCAAGTACCTTGGCATCCACCTCGATCGTAGGCTAACCTGGAGTCTCATATTGATGCGAAAGTCATTCAGTTGAAATTGAAGGCAGCGCAACTAAATTGGCTTATAGGCAGAAATTCGACTTTGAAGCTGGATTTCAAACTTTTGTTTTATAACGCAATTCTAAAGCCTATATGGTGCTACGGAATATAATTATGGGGCACTAAGTCAACGACAAACATTGAGAAAATTCACAGGCAACAAAACCAAATTCTTCGAACGATTACTGCAGCTCTATGGTACGTAAAAAATGGCCAAATTCATAATGATAAAAATGGAGTTTAAAAGAGGAGTTTTCTAAGTACGCGACAAGGTATATCAGTAAGCTGGAGCTTCACCCAAATCCTCTTGCACGCAACATACTTAATTTTGGCGGCCACACTCGGTTTTTCTAGGAATGGCCGGACATAAGTAAAAAGCACTTTTTTTGATTTTCGTGTTTAGTATTAATACTTATACAAACAAGTATTTGTATTTGAAGCTCAAAAATTAAAAAATGTAGTATTTGAAATACATCAGGGCTGTTATTTTGCCCAGCCCTGTATATACGTATGTATGTAGGTATGTGTATTAAACATCCGCCCACCCATTCATTAAGTGGTCATGGTTCATAATGATACATTGAACTCAAAGCACAAATTATTGTTTTTTTTTTTTTAACATTGTTAAAACCGAAAGTGAATCTTGTTTGTTTTTATCTTATTTGCAAATCAAATAAATTGTGCATACATATTTATATTGTACCTACTATATACGAGTACATACATACGTATGCATTTTTTATTCTAAATAAAAATATAAGATAAATATATATTAAACTGGCTATACGAGTAAATACACACACATGTAGGCCCATGCTCACGAGCATCTATAACTGCATATGTATGTATGCCCATAAACCAAGAATACGAGCGACTTATTTACGAAAAATTAACATTGGCGGACAAAGTCCCTACATCCATACATATGTGTATGTAAATACATACACGAGTATGTTTGTATCTATGCACAATATATAAATTAAAATGCATCACGTGGCTAATTTTACTTTTGTTTGACACATCGACAATTCAGATTCTATTAATTTGTTTCTGGTGGAAGTACTTACATACATAAGTACAATGTTAGGGTGGGTCGATTTGGAAAGACCAAAATTTGTCGATATTGTGTTATCGATGTTTCGATAGTTTTAGGCAAGAGAAAAAAAGTTGCACTACGACATATCAAAAACAAAAAAAAAAAAACAAAAAATAGTTCTCCAGGCGCCTAAATTTTAATTTTTTTTCTTCGACCAGTACTCAGGGGCATTGTACCGGAACTAGGAAAATAGGTTAAGAAGATGAGAAGGGAGTAGTGTTTATGAATATTTGACTTGAACTTATCTACGTTACAATTTGCGGGAAACACTTCTGCAGGCAACTTGTTCCACAGGCCAACACTGCGGCTGAAAGACGAATTCTCTCTGTTGTTATGTGTTGAGCAGATCACTGGGCAATCGACCACAAATGAATGAACAGATGAACGCAAGTTACATAAATATATGCGAGCTTCGGGAACAAGATCCCTAATCTCGTCAAAGCAAAATTTATTGTAGTATCGATAAAATAGAGAAAAGCATTCCACACTAGGGTCATTAAGAAAAATAAATAATAGAGTAGGAGGAAGATCGGAGCCTTGAAATGCCCCTGAGTGAATCTTGAACTCGTTTGATGAGACCCCATCTATAACAACTCGTATAGTGCGATCGCTGAGAAAGCTCGATATGAAGTAAGAAAAATCATCGCCGGCACCAAGAGCAATAAGTTTTGACAGTGGTGCGTCATGCCACACTCTGTCAAATGCCTTAGAAATATCCAGAGCTACCACTTTACTTTCACCGAACTAATAGATCGAGTGGCACCATTTCTCCGAAAGATAGGCTGATATAGCCTAGAGCAGTAGAGCGACTCCTGCGAAATCCGTATTGACGGTCACAAAGTAAATTGTGCGAAGAATCTAGAACCTCACGAGATGGTTGTTAAGCATAATTTCCATTACTTTCGAAAGTGCAGAGCAAATTGTAATTAGGCGGTAGTTTTCAGGGTTATTTGTATCACCTTTTTGGGGATTGGTGAGTCACAAAGGAAACTCGCCAACATGGTATATGTGCTAAAAAGGCATGCTAATGGTCGCACATATGTGGAAGAACACTGCTTCAATATGAGTGCGTGATTGCCAATCCGATCCAGAAGACGTGTTATGCCGAGGTCGGCCAAAACCCTTTTACACAGATACTCTATCTAGTTCGGAAAGTGGTTGACAGGTTTCCGCTAAATAAGAATTGATTCAAAAAAGTTCACCTAGCAGCTTAGTTGTGTCAACCTGGTCGGTAAATGCTTGGACATTCTTTACATTTGAAATTCATGAACTAGCATTCTTCCTTGGTCTTTTAAAGAAATACCAAAAGGTCTTACTGTCTCAGGGAGCTGTTAGGACCTTGGCACGAAGACGCTGTTCGTGAAGAAACTTTTCCCGCCTAGGTACCCTGGATCACGAGGACCTTGCCTTTTTGCGTAGCAATTCAGTGTCGGCCAATAGCTGAGATCTGAATGCTATTTTGCACTTCGGATTAAACCAAGATTTCGCAATTTTGCTTGGATTTGAATGTTTTCATCCCAAGCAAGATCACATTTTCGGATTAAGCCTTTATTTAAATTAAAATGCTTATAAAATTGGTTGAGCTTAGCCCAATGAGCCTAATTTTGGACTTTATTTTTAAGGGTTTTCTAATTAGGTAAGAAAAATTCAGCTGATTTAATTTTTTTAATATTAACTTCCCAAGGTGAAATTTATTTTTTGAATTATTACTGAATTTTTTTTATGAAATTTAATTATTATTAACGAAAATTTATCCATATAGTAAAATACACAGTTTTGAAATCTCTATTGTTTCCGCATAGGTCCATATGAGAGCAGCACCTTCTCAATTTTGGCCATGTTTTGACTTTCAAAATTTGTCCATGTAGTAAAATTCACTTTTTTCGAAATTAAAAATCTCAAAATCTATACTGGCTTTGGATATAAGCTACACTATTTTAAAACCCTTATTGTCAGTCTCCGTATAGGTTTATATGAGAACATCATAAGCCAATTTAGTTGCGCTGCCTTCAATTTCATCTGAGTAACTTTTGCTTCAATGTGAGACTTCCTCGTTAGGGTCCAGGTGAATACCAAAGTACTTCACTTCATTGTGCTGCGGAATAGGTGAGCTGATAATTTGGATAGGAGAACATGTTTTTTTACGCAGTGTGTATGTAACATGAGTACACTTTTGTTAATTAACTTTGATTTTCCAAAGTTTTAAGCATTTCTCTAATACTGAAATACATTCCTGCAAATTTCGCGAAGCTAATTTATGGCTTTCATGGACGCTGCAGAATGCTGTGTCATCTGCAAAAGTTGAAGTGTGGATTCCGGATCCCGTTGGCATGTCATATGCGTAAATCAAATATAAAGTAGCTCCCAGTATGCTACCTTGCGGAGCTCCGGCCTCGATTGGCTGAGTTGGGCTTATAAAATCGCCTTCTCTGATAACAAATTTTCGGCCACATAAGTAGCTTTCCAGAAATGTAAAAGATTTTTATGTTATGTTATATATTTCGCTGACAATTTGTTAGCATTCTATACAAATTGTATTACGACACTTTTAATAATTTTATAAAAATTTTCTGATGATTTAAAATAGAGTAAATTGTTTAAAAGACATCGGAAGCTGAAAAAAAGTAATCAATAATTTTAATTAAATCACTTACTATCATTGATGACAGTTTAGTGAAAGTATCGTCGGAACAATCGTCAACGATTATGTCGCCTATGCAATCGTCGACGATACTCTGGGGAAAATCATCACCTACACAATCGTTGACGAGGTAATGTGAATATTGTCACTTATGTATTCGTCGACGACATGTTAGAGGAAAATGTGGTGTATATAATCGTCGACGATGCGGTGAGGGAAACTGTCGCTTTCATTTCGTGGCCATTTGTGCGAAAATTTCGTCAACGATTTGTTTGAGGTGTCGTCAACATGTCTTTCACGATTTTCTATTGTCTTGTAACCATCGTTTAAGATGTCTTTAAGACATGGCAAACTGGGATATTATACGCTTGCATTATTAGATGTAAAGTCTAAAGAGTAAATAATTTGATGATATTTGTTGAAATGTAAACAAAACATCAAGAGAAGGTAAGTATGCTTTTGTGGTTATTAAGTGCTGTCCACACCTGACACGAGAACACTAACAGGAACAGCAAAATACTGTTACTGTCAGTTGTAGACTGCAAATGTTAATGTTTTCTTGCCGTCTTGACACGGCTGTTAAGACGTCTGTTTTAAAAGCTCTGTCTTAACAGAAAATGACATTTTAATATGGAAAAAGTAAAAATAGTTTCAAATTAAGAGAAATTGCCAAAAAAAAAAAAAGTTCAAATTCTTATCTTAGATTATAAATTTTGCAATAAAAACATAATTTTTTCCACAAACTATAAAAAAGGGCATAAAAAGTGATGATGTGCTTTGGTTGACGGAGTTAAAATAATGAAAAATCAAGACATATGGGTACTCCACCATATAACAATCGAGCCGTCAAAGGTATGTTTTAACAGTATGTCTTAACAGTGTTTCATGTCTAATGTAGCCGGGCTGTAACGAAGATTTTTATGCTGCAGAGAGCAGCTGAATTTTGTCTCATATACTCGCAAGTATAATAATTTCAGATTTTGGCTGACGCTGACCTATATACATAAGAACTTAAATTCTAAACGCACATATATACACACATATTTTTTAATTGAAGACAATTGAACAGATTGAATAATATCAATTGAATCACAAATACTTATTTTGTTGAATCCACATGATCTTAGAAAAATAATAAATGCATATGTATGCAAATGCTAAAGTGCGAGTAAATAGGGGTTCTCGTCTTTCGAAAAGTTTGCGAATTTTTTACGTTCGAAATTGTGATACAGGCTTTAATATATTATTTAAATTTCGGCATACAAATGTATGTATGTGTATATGCAAGTATGTGACGCACGGAAAAACACGCAAGTGTACATTATAGCGTTCCTTGATTATCAGTATCGAACAGAATGAAGAGATTACAGCAAGATTAAAATTTTATTTTAAAGTACTCGTATATAATTGTATACGCGTGTAATGTACAAAATTATTGATTAAAGTTTTTATTTTTTTTTATATTCCCATTCATATTCAGAGCCATTTTGATAACTTTTTATATGTGTCTACACATGTATACGTACATATGCATATCTGTAGCGATATATTATAACAGCTTAAGTCGAGATAAGACCAATGAAACCTATTGGAGGAAATTTTAATGAAGCATATATGTAATAATAAATTGAAATGAACGAAAATTGCAACAAAATTTCGTCAAGAATACTATAGTAAGTTTTACAATTTTCCACACTTATGGAAACAAATATTAGTTTGTAATTTTTTTAGTTTAATTAGTTTGTAATTTAATTAGTTTGTAATTTTTGAAGGAAAACTATTAACAAAAACCTTCAATAAAAATTATAAATAGCTTGTTTTCTATGTTTCCCAGCTATCTATATGTCGACATTTCATAGGAACTACCCTAATCAAATGAAAAAGCTTGTTTTTTGTGTTTTGACAGGTATTATTACAGCATTTTTCTTTTAAATTCTCAACAATTTATTTATATTGTTGGGATATAAAGTTGAATGTTTGAGAATATCTTTCAAAAATTTCCAAAGTCTACTGATGATTAGGGTAGTTCCTATGAAATGTCGACATATAGATAGCTGGGAAACATAGAAAACAAGCTATTTATAATTTTTATTGGTATAAATAAATGGTAGAAGCTAAAAATAGCGAATAAAAGACTTAATTGTTTAAAAACCTTCAATTTGAACTCAACAATACAAAATAATATCTTGGCAGACAAAAATATTATACAAGCGCTCAAGGTAGCTATACCAGCACCGCTGTATTTCATTTCCTTTGCGTAGGTTTGTCAAAACATATAGACTTCCTTGCCTTTTCGACCAAAAGTAAAACAAAATTTTGAAAAATTTTCGTAATTTCTACCAACACAATACATGCGATGTTTTTTGGTGTTGTATTTATTGTACTTCCGCCACTACCTATTGAAGCTGTTTTGCAAGCGCTGTTGTTTGAGACTATTTATTTTACATAAAATACATAAATAAGTCTATATAGTTTCTTACAAAAAAAAAAATAAATAAATAAAACAGGTAAGAGTGTAGTATACTCGGCCGGGCCGAATCTAAAATACCCTTCACGATAGTCACGTAAATATATAGTATATATTACAAATTTGAACTAACTATGCTCGGATATATATGGATCCATATCGGAAATTTTCAATTTCTGAAGTTTAATAACCTCTTTCTATTACTGCAACTACTTTTAACAAAAAAAAATTGTTTCATGAAAAAATCGGTTTGGACTATATCTCGGGTATATATGGACCGATATCGGAAACTTTTGTTTTCTGCATTTCAGTAACCTTCTTTTATAATCAGAGCTGCTTATAAGCAAAAAAAATAATAATAATAAAAATCGGTTTAGGGTATATATCGGGTACATATGGACCGATATCGGAAATGTTCAATTTTCTGTATTTTAGTAACCTCCTTTTATAACCATAACTGCTTTTAAGCAAAAAAACATTTTTTTAATGCAAAAATCTGTTAAGGCTACATTATATCTCGGGTATATGGACCGATATCGGAAATGTTCATTTACTGTATTTTAGTAACCTTTTTATATTACCAGAACTGCTTTTAAGGAAAACAAGCTGTTTAAGTTCGCTTACGCGACATTTTCATGAAAAAATCGCTTTAGGCTATACATGGACCGGGTATATATGGACCGATATCGGAAGTTTTCATATGTTGTATTTTAGTAATCTCCTTTTATAGTTAGAGCTGCTTTCAAGCAAAAAAAAAAATATTTTAGGGAAAAATCGGTTTAGACTATATCTTGGGCATATATGGACCGATATCGGAATTTAAATTTTCTGTATTTTAGTAATCTCCTTTTATAACTCCTTTTTGCTTAAAAGCAGTTTAAGCAAAAAAAAATTTTTAAAGCAAAAATCGGTTTAGGCTATATTATATCTCGGGTATATGAGCCGATATCGGAAATTTTCATTTTCTGTATTTTAGTAACCTCCTTATATTATCAGAACTGCTTTTAAGCAAAAAAAAAAATTTTTTTAATGGAAAAATCGGTTTAGACGATGAGCCAATTTTCACGATGATTTAAAGTCGTGTCTAAAAGGCATGTTTTTTTCTTTTGTACTAAACATTTTTGAAAATTAAAAAAGCAATGTTTTCTGTTTTTCAAGTTTTTTTCTCTAATTTCTTTTTGACTCGTTTGTTATTTTTTAAATGTTTTATTTTCATTCGACTGCCAAGGTAACCACATCGATACTACCAAAAGGGTAAAAAGAGACAAACGATTTTTTTAACGACAACAATTGAAAAAACAACATGAAAAAATCATAGTAAAAATGTAGCGTGATTTTGGTAGAAGTTTTAAATGAGTGTTATAAAAAAGACATGACTTTAAATCACCGTATAAATCAGTCCTAAATCTCGTGTATATTTATGTATATGGACCGATATCGGAAGTTTTCATTTGTTGTATTTTAGTAATATCCTTTTATAATCAGAACTGCTTTTAAGCAAAAAAAAAAATCGGTTTAGACTATATCTTGGGTATATGTATATGGACCGATATCGGAATTTTAAATTTTCTGTAAGCAGGTTACCTGCTTTCATAATCAGAACTGATTTTAAGCAAAAAAACTTTTTTCAATGATAAATCGATTTAGACTATACGAGTATATCGGGTATATATAGAACGATATCGGAATTTGCATTTTTCTGTATTTTAGTAACCTCTTTTTATAAGTAGCAACCTCTCGAGGGTCTGTTGCCTTTACAAGGGGGTGTTAGTATTCTTGACAATTGTTTGGTGTATGGTGGGGGGGACTAGCAACCTCTCGAGGGTCTGTTGCCTTTATAACAGATACCTATACTGTGAGGAACCAGTGGTGATGGTTGACGGGTGAGTTGGTTTAGGGGTTGATGCTCTTAGTGGGCTTCGGTCTACCAACTCATTAAGCCTTGTCTTCCCTAGATTGCTGGGAAATTGCATACAGGAGGGATTAGAAGGCCCGAACTCCTCAAAAGGAAGTTGCTCATATGGCTACAAACATATGGCAGAAATTGCTACCTGTGTGAGCCTAGCAAGCCACACGGGAGCGCTGGGGAATCGTGAATAATTCACTCCGTGGAACTGGTCCATCATCAGATAAGGCCACAACTGAAGGATATAATAAATAAATAGAAATTACTTAAATAATTAATTAAGTTTAGTTGAGTGCATTTTGCAAATTTAAATGGAATTCAATACGATTTATGTCAAAATTTCTTTTCTATATCTTGAAAAAAATTGATTAAATTAGAGAAATGGGAATTTGGAGAGCAAATAAACATTTTTTAGGAAATAGTTATAATGAGCTACAAATCTCATTTCTTTCTTAAGTCGAGTTGGGCGGTTTATATTTATGACTACAGATATATAAGTACATATGTATGCATTTTTTGTTTCAGCTCTGATAACATATTCTATATACATATGTATATTCTAGAGTATAAATTTATTAGCTTTAAGATTTTAACAGCAGATAAGTCTAACAATGGTTTTGTGCTTTTATTTAAATTTATAGTAAACAAAGAAATATTTTTTAAAATATTGTACACTAATCAAGTAAATAGGAAAACTTGAGTTTTTAATAAAAATTTTGTTTAGCTGTGAAGATTAAAAGGAGCCGCGAACATATTGTTTTTTCTTTAGAACAAGTGTCTAGCATCAGTGTTCTTTACAGCAAAGTTTGTTTAACAAATTCTCATTAAACAAATTGTAAAGTTTTATCTCTTTATTTGTTAAAAAAAATAATTTTGATAACTTTGTTGTTATTACTTTATTAGCTTTTATAGTTGAGATATTATTTGCTTAATTACCTCAATTATGAATTAATTAGAATAATAATTTGTATTGCTTCTATAAAATAATATAATAAATGTATATTTTTTAATAGCATCAAGGCGTTTATAAATAAATTTTAATGAAAATGACTCATCATTATTATCTATTTTATTCCATATATTAGATGTGTTTGTTTACTTGGATGGCACCACACTTATCCTATCGGATAAGACAAAATACTTAGGCATCATTCTAGACAGCTAATTATCATGGAAAGAGAATAGACAGGCTAGAGTAACCAAGGCTACAACAGCCATCTATTTACTTAAAAATGCAATAGGCTCAACATGGGGCATACAACCAAAAGAAGTTGTGTGGCTTTATGAAAAGGTTATAAACCTGATGATTTAGTGTGGAGTATCAGTATGGTGGAAATCACTGGACTCCGCCACCAACAGTCTGTAAATTGAAAAAGTCAGTTGAACCATGGTAATACTGACCACAGGGAAAAACTAAAACCCGATCAACAAATGTATGAAAACCATAAATATAATTTAAAAATTATAAATAGTTCGACATAGAATTCAATAAATTAATAATGGGTGATTTTATAAGAACTATCGGAAATTAAAAAAAAAACACATAAAATTCAAAAAAATGCATGAAATATTTATTTGGATCGATAGTTGGGTCGATATAATTTAATGTTTGAAGATTATTTCATGCAAATGTTGGCCGCGGCTGCGCCTCAAATGGTCAATCCGCTTAGTCCAATTTTGGCATACTCTTTCCAACATTTCGGCCGGTATCTCACGAATAATGTTGGCAATGTTGGCTTCCAATGCGTCAATCGAAGCGGGCTTGTCGCTATAGACATTAGCCTTAACATAGCCCCACAAAAAATAGTCTAGAGGCGTTAAATCGTACGATCTGGGCGGCCAATTGACTGGTCCCAAGCGTGAAATAAACTGTTCACCGAACTCGCCTCTCAATTGGTCCATTGTTTCGCGTGCTCTGTGGTATGTGGCACCGTCTTGTTGAAACCACATGTCATGCAAGTCAAGCTCTTCCATTTTGGGCAAAAAAAAGTTTGTTATCATCGCACGGTAGCGCTCACCATTCACAGTAACGTTGTGATTCGCATTATCTTTGAAGAAATACGGCCCAATGATGCCGCCAGCCCATAATCCGCACCAAACGGTTGTTTTTTGTGGATGCATTGGTAGCTCTTGCAATGCTTCTGGCTGCTCTTCACTCCAAATACGGCAGTTTTGCTTGTTCACGTATCCATTCAACCAGAAATGAGCCTCGTCGCTGAACACAATTCTTCGATAAAAAAGTGGATCTTCATCTAACTTTTCAAGAGCCCATTCACCAAAAATTTGGCGTTGTGGTAGGTCGTTTGGCTTCAATTCTTGCACCAGCTGTATCTTATAAGGCTTCACACCCAAATCCTTCCGCAAAATTTTCAACGTAGTGGAGTAACAGAGGCCCAATTGCTGCGAACGGCGCCGAATCGATAATTCACGGTCATCACCAACACTGGCCGATACGGCTGCGATATTTTCTTCAGTTCGCACTCTACGTAAGCGTGTTGGTGGTTTAATGTCCAACAATGTAAATTTGGTGCGAAATTTTTTTACAATAGCCCGAATAGAAGCCTCAGTAGGTCGATTAAACTGACCATAAAATGGAAGAAGCGCGCGATGAACTTTCTTAACAGAGCACGCATTTTGGTAATAAAATTCAATAATTTGCAAGCGTTGTTCGTTTGTAAGACGATTCATGATTAAATTATAGACCAAACTGAAGATGTTTGACAGTGACACAAGATACAAAACGTACGTGAGCTGTCAAAACTAGTGTTGCCAAAAAGATAATAGAAAAATAATCACTCGTTATTATACTTTACAAATCGCAAAAAAAAACAAATCGGCAGTCACCATATAACAGCCAAATCTGACAACCCTGACCAGCACATCCGCTGCTGAGCATCTTTTAAATTCAAGCACTTGAAAAAAACGTTTCTGACAGTGCACACAATCAATAAACTGTACACTGAAAGAATTATGCGTCATATATTTAATGAAACTGTTTCATTAAATATTTTTCATTAATCCAATGAAAACTTTTCACAATATGCATGAAACTTCATATATATTATGAAATAGTTCCATCAGAATGGTTTCATTAAATTTCATAGTTTCATTAAAAAAAATGATTGGATTTATGACTACAACAAAATAAATTTTTTTTTTAATTCCTTGAATTTTGGTAAGATATATTAATGGGCATTTATTAATCTTAAGCTACAGTTTAAAAAATTTCAAGTTTTCATAATTCCAATGAAATAGAATTCATTAGATCAATGACAAATAAATTTCTGGCTACCGAACTTGGGTATGTATGTACATATGTGCATGTACTCAAATCAGCATAATAATAGTTAAAAAAATTTAAATACCAGTGTATTGAAGTCATTTGAATTAATAAAATCTGTTTTATTTGGTGAATACTGGTTCAACATTTTCCTTTATCGTAATTAGGTACAATTTCACAAAATCAAGGAATAGTATTGTTTGTGTAATGAAATAAATTATCAATGAATAAATGAAATAATTCCATTGATCTAATTACGTACATTTGTGAACATATTTTATTAATGTGTGTTATGATATTATTTCATTAAACAAATGTAACTATTTCATTGATTTACTGTAAATTTTTCAGGTGCTCAATGAATAATAAAATTAGATAAATGAAATTATTTATTTATTTATTTACAAATTTATTATAATTTAAATTACAATAAACTATAGAGAGTAAAGCACTAGCAACTGGGGCTATCGGCTTGACATAAATGAAATAACTTCATTGACCTTATGAAGGAGTTTCATATTTTTAATGAATATATTACATTAGTACAAAGAAGTCATTTCATTAAATAAATGTTACTTTGACTTTTTCATTAATGTACAGTTTTCATGTGCTTTATGAAATTTATTCTTTGATCTAGAGAAATTATTTCACTAATCATATGATTTGTCTTTCATACTTTTCATGAAAATAAGTCATGTTTCTTATTAAAATGTTTCATTACTTTTATGAAGGTTTTCATTAAAATAATCTAATGAAATTTGTTTCATTATTTCTATGAAAAGTTACAATGGTTGAAAAATAATGAAAAAATTCATAAAAGTAATGTCAAAATTCACAGAATTTCTGAACAAAATTTTTACATATTTCATTTTCTTTTTTATGAATGACTTTAGTTCATATATTAGGTGTGTTCCACGTGAATAACGAAACAGTCCGAACTAGTCCAAAAGCGTTCCACGTAAAAATTTTGTGCAATTTTGAGAGAAAATTAGAGAGTAATTAGTAAAGGTACAAATTAGCCCCAACTTTTTCTTTGAGTAAGTGCGGACTAGAGTTTAATAATCAGCTGTTTTATGTTTACATACATATGAAACTGAAAATTGGCAAATTGGAAAAAAGTTTTTGTTTAAAAATTAGTTCAAAGCAAAATGAGACAAAATACCATCCATCTTTCATGTCGGTGAAAACGTTTTAGATGCGGAGGTTAGAGACTTGAATGCTATCAATAAAGAAGAATGTAGTGAAAAGGCGGACAAAGATCGCGGGGCAAAACAAAGTGAGATTAAAGCTGGAGACAAAGTTTTGCTGCAGAATGTAATTTTTCCCAATAAGTTGACACCGCTGTTAGGTCAAGAGACGTGTGAAGTTGTTGAGTGGCAGGGAAACGATGTCACAATCCGTAGGGATGATAAGCTATACAGGCGCAACGTTAGCCACCTGAAGAAGTTGCCTACAACGTCAGAATCGGGCGATAATAATTCTTGTGCAACTAAACCCAAGACTAACGTTGAAGCTGAAAAACATTGGAGAGATGTGGAGACCTGACAACACTAGTTAGTTGGGGAGATCTGGCAACACGGATTTAGTTACAGAGTCTCTCGTGAAAAAGAGTATTGTAAAATACGTAAGCTCTGTTGAAAATAAATTAAAGCAGAAGAAAATGTAATTAAATTGAAAAAATATAATTAAACTGAAAATCTTTGGTGTTTGGTAATTGTGTCAGGGAAGAGGTTATTACATATGTACTATAAAAATCTATTGAAAATTTTACATTGCTTTCAATTTCTCAGCTGTTGCCAATAATGCAAACCTTTGGTTTACATGACGTTACGCATTTTAAGCGTCTAAAATCACTAAAATATACTTCAATCTAAAAACTAAGCAGCACTAGTATTACAAGATTTTGTGGTTTTTTGCGTTCCAGCAGTATTGGGTAAAAGTTGCAAATTTAGAGAGTAATTTGCTATTTACTCTCATTAGTCCGAACTAGTCCGAGATCTCGTGGAACACACCTATTATTTTACTAACAAAATTGTTCTATTAAAACACGTGGTTAACCATGTGTGTGAAAAATAAATTTGAACATTTTTAATCTCAGCCACAAACCTGCTATCTTAACATACCTCTGTTAATGCATTAACAGGGCTCTGTTAAGCAAGAAAATCGCAATTTAAGCAATAAAAATGTATTTGAAATCAATCATTTGAACAAATTTATAAGAAACAATTTGGGATAATATTTTTGAATCAAAATCTGTAAAGTAGAATCACAAAAATTTTTCACTAATAAAAGAAAATTTAAAGAAATTTTATTTATAAAAATTGTAAAATTTTTCAGAAATAAATAAAGATGTGCGAAAACAATTTATTGAAGATCACTCCTTAGCCCGTCCGTAACAATGCAAAGTGTTCTTCAAAATCCCATTTTTATAAAAATGGCTGTTAATCTTAGAAAAACATACTGCTACGATCTTTAATTATTGCACATTGTTGTGGATGGGCTAAGGAGTGATCTCCAATAATTTTTCCCCCATCTTCTACCATTTTCGTAAAGGGACTAAAGTCCATTTTAAAATTTCAAAAGCCCATTTTTTTAAATGGCTGTTATTTCTAGAAAAACACACTGTTACGACTTTTGGCCATTGCTAAGTTTTACGGGCGGGCTAAGGAGTGATCTCAAATTGTTTTTTTTCACCCCCCCCCCCCCCCCCCCATCTTTTTTATTTCTGAAAAATTTTATAATTTTTACAAATTTGATTTCCTGCCATTTTCTTTTATTAATGGGTTCTTTTCTAATTTTTGTGACTCTACTTTAGAGATTTTGATTGAAGTATATTTTCTCAAATTGCTTCTTATAAATTTGTTTAAATTATTGGCTTTAAATACATTTTTATTGCTTTAATTACGATTGTGCTCAACAGAGTCATGGTAAAGCATTAACAGAGGTATGTTTAAATAGCAGGTTTGTGGCTGAGGTTAAAATTTTTACAATTTATCGTCACACACATGGTTAACCGGGGTTTGCAATAATCTTTAACCGGAACCCTGATTTCTTCGAATTGCTTATATTCGAATTATTCGAAAACCGGGTTTAGAAATAAGTCGAATAATCGATCACCCTAAGCCCGACAGCAATCTTTTGTCTTTGAGATTGCATATTTATGCAATTGCAAATTTAACATATTTGATTGTATTTTGGTAGTATAAAATAAAAATATACTAAACGATGCAAAGCTATTTGCACAAGTTTGTGAATACAGCTAGTGTGTAATAGTAGTTTTAATTGTCGACAGGGTGACACAACAGATAAATTTATAAAAAAAAAAACCCCACGAGAAAAATGTCGCTGGCAATTAAATACAAAAACAAACTCATTAAAACATTCAATTAAACAACGTCCCCACACATGTATTAATCTATTAATTTACATACATACATACGAGTATATACAAACATATAAGCACATATCGCTCCTTTATTGCAACATAGTCATATCGCAAAAAATTTGATTTTCGAGTTAACAATGCAGAATTGTTAACAGCGCTAACTTTAATATTGTGCCAAAAATTTATTCAAATTACTTTTAAACTGTTTCCTTTAGGAGATATTTTCTAAAAAATATTTCTAAGACTTGTATGCAAATTAAAAATTTTAACTGTGTTTTTCTCGAAACAAGCTTTTCTGAGTTATGACTATGTTGCAATAAAGGAGCGATATATATAAATTTGTAAAAACAAGTAGAAATAGTAAAATTACACTTGTGCATGCAAAGATAACATGCAAATTTAAATAAAATTATGGTTATTTATTCATCGAAAGAACACATTTCACAATAAAAATAAAACCATATAGGTATGTGCTTAAATTGAGAAGAAAAAATACCGGTTATACAATGAATCACTGAGTGAGTCCAAAGGCTTAAAATATTTGCTTAAATACTTCTGTTGATTAAAATTACAAATAACACTTTTCAAAAAATAAAAACATAAGAAACAGGTGTTTTTTTATTTGCAATAAGCATGTGTAGGTAGGTAGGTATGCATATGTGTACTGTGCACACACAACGATACTCTGAACATTTGCATATGCATTTTTAATTTTAGGTAAAACTCAGCTTGTTATTGTTTTGTGTTTTGTCGACATTTGTGCATAATTTTTACGATACATTGACCTTAAAGAAGAAATAGGAAACAAAATAAAAACAAAACATTTACACATACCCACACACAACTTAAATAATATGTAGACTAAATAAGATGAATGGTTGATTGGCCCTGTTGATTACTATTAAGCTATGTACACACGGTTGTCAGATGTTACAATATTGTAAGATCTGGCAAGATGCTGACAATGTAGTGACAATGAAAAATTGTCCCGCAGAAGTAAATTGTGTGTTCAGACGATCGTAAGAAAATCTTACAATTTCATTGTCAGACTATGGTCTGACAAATAATTCATCTGACAACAAAAATTGTCAGTTCATACGGTTGTCAGATTGTCCGATAAAAAAAATTGCCAGACATTTTGTAACGCATTGCCACTTATGTATATCAACAACTATCTGCTTGGCAGTGTTGCCCATCAAATTTTTTTCTGACAATGATGCCATTGTCAGGTGCATTAATTTTATACATCTGACAATTACAACTGAGCTTACAATGCCAGCCAATTATCTGGCAATGCTGACGAAGAGTGTTCTCACGATTGTCAGATGCCTGACAACATTATCGTCTTACAATTGATTGACAATGGTTTTTTTGACAACGTTGTAAGTTAAAAATTGGCAGTTCACACGATTGTAATACATTTTCAGACAATTTTACTGGCAATATTGTAAGATCTTACAACCGTGTGTACGTAGCTTTAGTTTTTATACTTGAAAAAGTGAAAGCCTGCACTTGATTTGTCCTTAAAAACAGAACTTTTTAAAATGGACAATTATGTAGTTTAGAAGAGATTTTATTGACCGTCAACAAAAGTGGAACGTGACGCGAGGAGATAACTAATAAGAATAAAAATTCAAATATTTTCAATCATTTTTATTTCCCTCGCTTTGAAGCTATGTACATACGGTTGTCAGATCTTACAATATTGCCAGTAAAATTGTCTAAAAATGTATTACAATCGTGTGAACTGCCAATTTTTAACTTACAAGGTTGTCAGAAAAACCATTGACAATCAATTGTAAGACGGCAATGTTGTCAGACATCTGACAATCGTGAGAACACTCTTCGTCGGCATTGCCAGATAATTGGCTGGTATTGTAAGCTCAGCTTTAATTGTCAGATGTATAAAATTAATTATAAAATTTTCAATTATAATTTAATTCAATAAAATTCCTACATTTCAAATATGTCTTTCCTATTGTCAAAATTTCTATTATCCCCTAGAGCTAGTAAAATTTTATTCACTTCAGATATGTCAACGGCATCATTCTCAGAAAAAAGCTTGATGAGCAACACTGCCAAACAGATCGTTGTTGATATACATAAATGGCAATGCCTTACAACATGTCTGTCAATTTTTTGTACCTAACAAGGTACATTAACGTATACACGGTGGCAGCACTACGGCATGTGACAATTTTTTGCTACTGGCAATATGGTAAGCTATTTACGTCAAATGTATTGTTTACATCTTTGAAAGTGAATTTAGTGTTTTATTCTGAATTAAACATATACAAATTATTTTGTGAACATAAAAATAATTCAAATAAATATAATTTATAATTATGAAAAGGTACATTCATAGTTTATAATAGTGAAAATAGTTACAATTATTTTTGATAAACATAGCTTACCAAATGCCTGTTTTTGTTGTAATTTTGCTCTAGTGCTGCTACCGTGTATACGTTAATGCACCTTGGTACCTAACGTGCAGTCTCCACCTGACTTAAAACACTAACTTTAACGCTAACTTCAAGTTAAAGATAAACGTGGACCGCTCATGTTGAAGTTTGGTTAAAGTTATAACTTGGTTGTTAAAACATTTCATTTGGAAAATCTGTTATAACTTAAATTGACAACAGCCTGCTATTTGTAGTTGTTTTTCGCCATTTTTATTGTTTTACTATGAAAAGTTATAACTCTAACATCACTACGTGTACGCCGACTTTAACAGATAGATATTTAAACAGCAAGTTTTAACTTCATGTTTTAACTGCGTTTCAAGTTAGGTGTAGACTGCGTGTAACAATCTGACAACCGTGTGAACTGTCAATTTTTATTGTCAGATGAATTATTTGTCAGACCATAGTCTGACAATGAAATTGTAAGATTTTCTAACGATCGTCTGAACACACAATTTACTTCTGCGGGACAATTTTTCATTGTCACTACATTGTCAGTATGTTGCCAGATCTGACAATATTGTAACATCTGACAACCGTGTGTACATAGCTAAACAAATAAGCCTTTTTTGTTCGTGCAAACAATCCGTTGGATGGATATCGAAGGTATTTTGTGCAATATCCATTTAAAACGGGGTTTTTTCTACCTGTTTACATTCAAAAATTAGTGTACAAATTACGCAGAGATGAATCACAACGGAAAATGGTTAACTATTAGGAATAAAAACTCTATGTATTTTACTCTTTTGTACTCTCCGCGCTTTGAGCTTTTATTCATAAATAATAAAAAAACGATTTTTCCCCCGTTCAATAACTCCGTTGGATTATCGCTGTCTGAAGAATCACTTGAAGATGCAGACTCCCATTCATCCGATGAACTTTGTGATGAATCCCATTTGTTTTATCTTCCGACTTTTTTCGTTTCTTGGCTAGCCTATCTATTAAAGGCAGCTTTAACAGGTGGTGATAGAATTACAATAAATCGAACACTAAAAATTGAAAAAAAATTATTGGTAGAAATAGCGAAAATTTTCAAAATTTTGTTTTCAGTTTGTTTTAAAAAGCAAGTAAGTCTATGTGTTTTTGAAAAATTTACGCAAAGGAAACGAAAGACAGCTGTGCTTGTACGACTACTCTGGTAAAGCTACCTTGACAGGGGCTTAAATATTAAAGCAATAATCCTTTTTTTTAAGTAAAATAATTCAAATGCATACATACAACATTCTTTACAATAGCATATAAAATAGAGACAAATTTCAAGTCAATCATTTTTGGTTTTGTTCAGGAATTCATCCTCTAAAGAAATTTCAAATTTTGCCATATTCAAAAAATCGAAATTTCTTCTTTTCTGGAGTGCTTCCATATGATTTAGCTATTTGTTTCTTTAAAGGCATCCAAAAACTATGATATATAAAAACTTTCATGCGCTCATCTTCCTTTGATCTCCAGGGACTCATCCTCTAAAGAAATTGAAGTTTTAAAATATTAAATGTTCAATTTTACAATTTTTCGAGCGCTTTTAATAGTTCTGACGATAAAATCCGTTAGAGGGACTCTTAAACTAAAAATTCCATCAACCTTTACTCGCCCATCTATCTTGGTTCTCCTGGAATTAGTCCTCTAAAGAAATTCCATATATTTGGTCCCTATTGCGGACTAAGAAGTGATCACAAATATTTTTATTTCGCCCATCTACTACAATTTTTCTAAAAGGGATAAAAGTCCATTTTCAGATCTCTAAAAAGCGTTGTTCTTTTAAAAAATTTTATTTCAATTGGCTTAAATTAAATTTTTATGTCTCACGGAGCTATGTTACTGTATAACAGTATGTTGTTAATACAGCAGGTTTGTGACTAATGTTAAAAATTTTACACACATTTTTTCTATGATATTAATGCCTTAAGAACTGAAAAAAGTATTTTTGGATTTAAAAAGAAAAGTTAAAAAGTTTTTAATTTTAGAAATTTTAAAAACGTTTTTAAAAAATAAAAACAATAGCTACCGATTTATAAAAAATAAATTACAAAACTCACTATGATTAGACCAAGGCAGCTTTATACAGGTAGTGGCAGAATTACAATAAATACAACACCAACAAACATCAACATGTATTTTGTTGGTAGAATTTACGAATAGTTGTCAACATTTTGACAACTATGTTGGTGTTGTATTTATTGTAATTCTGCCACTACCTGTATAAAGCTGCCGTGGGTTAGACAATTAAAATAAAAAAATAATAATTTATCTTTTATAGCTACATAGGTACATACCTAGAAACTTATATATTGTGTCTCCCGGAGTGGTTAGCTATATATTTCTTTAAGTAGATGTAAAAAGTTATCGTAATCGTTTTTTTTTTAAATAGGTATGTATATCACAGTCAAAATTAAAATATTATTTTTTTATATTAACAATTATTGCTTATTTTTTATTTGTTGATAATTTCTTTTTATTCGGATGGCTGATTGATCATGAGTCTGCTTTTTTTAGTTTATATTTTTAATTTTCTTTCTTTTTGTTTTTTTTGCTATTATAGTATTAAAGAGTCATCAATGAAAGAAAAAGAGAACATAAGTATGGTTTTTTTTTCTCAATAAATTTGTTGTTGTTTTGGCTCTGTTATCTGCCTGTTGCCAATTAATTGAACCAGCAACAGTAAACAACATGTCACTACAAAAAAAATTAACAAAAACAATTTAAAGTAAAAGCAAAAACAACTGTTTTTTTATAAATAGGTTTTATAACATTATTTGCACAATATTCACGAAAATTTTAGAAAACATTTAGTTACGATAACAGGTTTCTATAAATATATGTATGTATGTATATGTATTTATAAAGGTACATACATATGTATTTTCAAATTTTATTGAACATTTTCTTATAACTCATGGATATTTTTCACTTTTTGCTGTTTTAACAAATGCTTTCTGTGTAATTGCAGGCTAATTATGAATCAGTTTAAACACGCGAATAAATCACTTGAGTCTCTCATTTATTTTTCTCCCCGCTATTAATAACAACCGTTTCTATAATTTACAACGGCTTTTTTTAAATAAAAATCATTTTCTTTGTATATACAAATATATAATAATATATTAACATATGTATATCTGTATATAGATATTATATTTATATATGCACATACATATATATGTATGTATATCCATACACCACACACAAATATGAAAACTCGCGCCTTGTATTCCAATCATGGGCAGTGGTTGACCGACTAACTCAATATTGAACGTTTAAATAATAATTTGGGGTAACGGAAGCAATACAGTCCCATAAGCACAAATATATCATCAGGTATGTATGTTTGTATGTAGGTTGCAAAAAAAATATTATAACAAAAGAAAAGGTTTTTAAAATTGGGTTCAATAAAAACAAAGAAAATTCGTTTTTAACAAGAATTCTGTAAGAATACACTTTTTTCTGTTATAACAAATATTTTTAATAATCTTATTATGTGCTAAACATTTTTATTACATTTTATTAAAACTAAGGTTTAATTAAATTAGCATTTAGTAATTTATTAGCGTTTATTACATTTCCGTTTTCACTTTGCAAAAACTCAAAAAATACTGCCAAGATAACAGCTGTTTGAAAAGAAAAAATAGTGAGAGAGGAAAATATAAGCAAATAAAGCTGCCACCATTTTAAGGCTACCAGATAAGAAATAAAACATGGGTAGTTTTTAACAAGGTGTTTCCAAGAAATTTTTAATATCCTATATATCAATTTTATCCTAATATTATTTGATCTTCTTTTATGTTAGATTATTTAAATTTTTGCAGTTTAAGATCTTGTATTGTTTTTTTTTTATAAAGAAGTAACGGAATTTTTATTTTTATTTCGATATTTCGCTGTTTGTTAGCATCATCAGGAAAATTAAAATGTTATAATAAGTTTTGTTTGAAAAAATGTTGTCAAAAAATGCTTATTATCATAACATTTTATTATAACATTTTAATTTTCCTGATGATGCTAACAAACTGTTAGCGAAATATAGAAATAAAAATAAAAAATCCATTACTTTTTATAAAAAAAACCATACTAGATCTTAAGCTGCAAAAAATTAAATAATCTATCCCATATATCTTCCACCTCACAGGTAGAAAGGCTCCAAAGGGCTTTTCAGACTATCATACAAGTCTTAAAATTGTTGATGGATTTTGTGAGAAAGAAATCTGTTGAAGAAATTTGTTGCAATGCCATAAAATCGAACGTTTCAATACATTTTGTTTTCACACCATCACACCTGAATTAAAGTACAAAATTTGAGTATAAAATAAAACGCCAATTTTGTCAACACATGTTACGTTTTGAACACAAATCTTAAATAGTAGGTTTGTAAACCAAAAAACAAAAAAAAGTTAAATAGTTTGTACTTTTTATCGTCAAGCCGTGTCTAATAAAAAGGCTAATATCTCACTTAGTATTAAGATTTGAATACTTATTGTTAGTTAATATTTCGAAGATTCAATAAATAAATGTATGCAAAAAAGTAAATAAGTATCGTACGCTGTACTTGAAGTTAAGGGCTTCATATATTGCCCTTTTTTTGTTAGAAAAGAAAACACTTGAGAAATTTTTCACACAACAATTTTTGTCGTCCATAAATCTCTTGATCTAAGAGTTATGTACTTGGCTTTAGCCTAACAAATATCAAGATATATTTTTATATAAAAATTAACATTATTTGGTATAATACTTGAGTATTTTGTCTTAAGTATTTTTATATCATATGTATTCATATGTACATATCTACAAAAATTAACTGCCATTGCAAGCAAACATATGTACATAACTGCTTACATATGTACAAGGTGAATTTGTACCAGCTACATGCAGCAGAAATATATACAACCTTTAAAAAAATATATTTTTCAAATGTCAGGGAAAAAATATAAACACAAAAACGAATTTGAAAAAATATATAATAACAAAATATTTACAAGAAAAGAAAAACGTTTAATTATTTCGTGAAAGTTAAAATCTTCATAATCTGAGCTTGGATGGTGCAAATGGACAGCTGGATTTGTGAGCATTCTGGGTTATATATGGCGCTCATGCGACAATACATAATTTAAAAAATTATTTGAATAAATTTTTGTTGGATTTTTCAAGTTATTGTTCCATTGCCATCCGGCAAAGATAAGAACACAATAAAGTTATCAACTATTCTCTGAATTTCACGTTTTATAAATTCGCCTTGCACATGTATGTTTAAAAAATTATTTTATTGGAAAACTTTTGTTTTAGATTAAAAGATACATATATCCTAAGAAAGTCTGTAATAAAAGCTATAATTAAACATTTCCAAACTATTTGAAAATGAAAATTAGATATCGGGTTCTTAATTAAAATCAATTGTTATACAGGAAAACATAATCAATTATGGGCAATAAAATTTGTTATTTTATCTCTTTTATATTTCCTACAAATACCCTTGTTTGGAAATACTGTACTGAAATTAAAAGTAACCAAAACAATCTATCGGCTAATCAAAATAATAATTGGAAAAAATGTAAACTAGTCTTTTAAATACTTTGAGAAATATTTCGAGTAATTCCAGTCAAATTTTATTTGCTTTGATTTATTCATATTCAACAAGTACGAATAAATTTTTTAAAGCATTTATTTAATTATTTATTGACGGTCGTATTCATAAAAAATTTTGTATGTTTATTAAACACTTATTTGACATATTTTCCATAGATATTTGTCATATAACAGTTTAATAAACATATAATATTTTTTATGAATAAGGCCATGAATATTTAAGATAAACTAACAATAAGTATTCAAATCTTAATACTAAACATAATAAAAAATAAAACAAAAATGTGTTTTTTATTCAAGTCCGGCCAAGTTTTATTATGTGGGAACTTATATAGTCACCTATTGAATGCTCCGATTGTGGCAAAGGTATCCGTTATTCTCAACCGAGTGTGACCACCAAAATTAAGTATGTTGCGCGCAAGAGGATTTGGGTGAAGTTCCAGTTTACTGACATACCTTGTCGCGTACTTAGAAAATGCCTCTTTTACAAGCAGAACACTCAGATCCTTATGAATTCATGAATTTTTTACGTACCATGTAGCTACAGTAGTCGTTCGAAGAACTATTTTTGTTGTCGAGTAAGTATAAAAGCCATGAACGTATAAACAGAATAAGGTTTGTATTTATTTTTTGTTTATCTTGCATTTGCTTGCTTTGATCGCTATTTGCACTTATATTTATGTTAAGAATATTTTAAAAGCATATGAATTTGAAATCAAATACATTTGATGCTAAACCCTATTATGTACCACACTGGAAATCTATGTTACAGCACCGAAGACAAATTCCGTCGTCTGTCCATATGTAAAGGGGCACTAAAAACCGCCAGTTAGTCCGCTTTAACATGCAGTCTACACCTAACTTGAAACGCAGTTAAAACATGAAGCTAAAACTTGCTGTTTAAATATCTATCTGTTAAAGTCGGCGTACACGTAGTGATGTTAGAGTTATAACTTTTCATAGTAAAACAATAAAAATGGCGAAAAATAACTACAAATAGCAGGCTGTTGTCAATTTAAGTTATAACAGAGTTTCCAAATGAAATGTTTTAACAACCAAGTTATAACTTTAACCAAACTTCAACATGAGCGGTCCACATTTAACTTTAACTTGAAGTTAGCGTTTAAGTTAGTGTTTTCAAGTCAGGTGGAGACCGCACTTTAGAGTTTGGAAATTGAAAGACAGACAGAAATTTTTCGTTCCTCTTTTCTTTCTTATTTTGTTGTTGTTGTTTTTTAAGCACAGCTAGTGAGTTTATATGAAGTTGATGTTGATATGAAAATAATAATATGAAGCAACAACATGAAAAAATTGCGAAGAGATGCAACTTCGAACAAAAAATGTCTTAAAATGTCCAGTACATTAGAGGTTTACCGCACACTCTTCCTATTAAATACATCGCCAACGCAAGCCGATAGCCCCAGTTGCTAGTGCTTTACTCTCTATAGTTTATTGTGATTTAAATTATAATAAATTTGTAAATAAATAAATCAATAAATACATCGCCAACAAACTTGGTCTGTATGCCCATCAATTTCGCAACTGTAAAAGGGGACTTAGGCATTTATAATCTTCATTATTAATCTGGTATCCTTTTAAAACAGCTGCTTGTAATTGATATGTTTTTTCCAAGGTGTATTACCATCTAAAAGGTGGCATCGCTAAGGCATGTGACAATTTTTTGCTACTGGCAATATAGTAAGCCATTTACATCAAGTTTATTGTTTACATTTTGTAAAGTGAATTTTGTGTCTTACTCTGAATTAAACATATAAAAATTATTTGTTGAACATAAGAAGAATTCAAATAAAAATAATTTATGATTATCAAAAAGATACATTCAGTTTATAATTGACAAACATCGCTTGCCACATGCCTGTCTTTGTTGTAATTTTGCTCTAGTGCTGTCACCGTGTAGACGTTAATGCACCTTGTTTTCTTTTAGTAAACAAAATACCTGCCCACTTCGAAATATCCTAGCAACCGGTATATAAATTATTCAAATAATTTCTCGAGGATTTGAACAAAAAGATAAAAGTTTTTGGGTAAAGTTTTACATTTTCAACATGGATAAACCGCAAATGATTGAACATTTGCATCAAGCGGTTAACTACACGGTATATGACACAAAATGGATACCTTGCTCGGCTAAATTTGTTGTGCTGGGTTCGAAGCCAAATAGCCAGGGCATTTTGGAAATATACGAATTAAATGAAAACAAAGTGGAGAGACTTAAAACCATAGAAAAGAAATCATCATTCAAATGCTGCACATTTGGTGCTTCTTCTTTGAGAAATCGACATTTGGCCATAGGAGACTTTCAAGGAAGAATGCAAGTACTGTGAGTAAACCAAAATTTTAGATAATATTTTTATTAATTATATTTTTTTAACAAAGAGACTTAGAACGCCCAGATATCCCTGTTTATAATGTAGAAGCACATTCGTCAATTATTAATTGTATAGACGCGTTGGGTGGCAAACAACTTGACTGTGGTGCTCCAGAAATTGTGACTGGCAGTCGTGATGGTTCTGTTAAAGTTTGGGATATAAGGCAGGGAACTGTTCCCGTAGTGGACATGACTCCTGAAACAGTTGAAGACGATTCGCCATCCTCAAATAACAAAAGAGACTGCTGGTCTGTGGCCATAGGTGATAGTTTTAATAATGAGGAACGTTGTGTGGTTGCTGGTTATGATAATGGTGACATAAAACTTTTTGATTTACGTCAGCTTTCTGTAAGATGGGAGGCATCACTCAAGAATGGCATATGCGGTATTGAGTTCGATCGCAAAGACATACCCATGAATAAAATGGTGGTGACAACTTTGGAAGGCGGTCTATTAGTGTACGATATGAGAACTCAGCATCCCTCTAAGGGTTTTGCATGTCTGGAAGAGCGTAATGCTGGTCGCTCGGTGGGTTCAAATGGCGTAATAACTGGGCCCAAGGCGACTGTGTGGTGCGCCAGACACTTGCCTCAAAATCGTGATATTTTTGTAACGTGTGGAGGTACAGGTTCTATACGTTTATGGAACTATGAATATCCGGAAAAAAGAACTAAGGAGGGCGCAGAAGGCTATACTGAGGGTGTTACGGGATCACTGCATATGTTGCATGCTTCAACACTCTCCACACAACCCGTCCATTGCTTTGATTGGCATCCAGATAAAATTGGTTTAGCTGTGTGCGGAGCTTTCGACCAGAGTGTAAGAGTTTTGATTACGACAAAACTTAATTTATATTAAAATATGTAAAAGTTTAATTTCCATAAAAAATTTGCTTTATTAGCCTTAAATAAAATTCAAAAATCGTTTTATTGAGAAAAGAATGCCTGCCATTACATGGACATATGCATTTTAAAATAGTTAGATTTACTTTTTATTGCATCCCTTCCTATTATAGTTATAATTAGTAGCTTTTTAGTTATTATTATAGTTCTAATTTAGTAACTACACCCCCATTCTTTGTTTAACAAGTGTAGTCATTTCTTCCAATAAATTTTTCACCTTTTGCAATAGTTCTTCATTTTCTGGGAATTTGGTAACTTCCTTCTCAATGGCTCTTATGCAGGCCTGATCAGCCAAGCGCGCCGAATTTAACTGAGACGTTATCATCATGTGACTTTCTTCTTCCAGGTGATTGTTAACGGCTTCCAAACTTCTTTCGCTCAATTCTTGACATAATTCTAGAGCTTTTTGAGCAAACGGTTGCTTAGTAGCCCATACCAATTCTTTGGCTGTATAAGATCTAAAAGCTTTTACTAACTTTTCAGCCTTCTTCAGAGGTGTAGGAGCTAATAAAGCTGCCAGTTCCCATACTTTTGGTTCTGAACCATGTTTAACACATTGATGCCCCATTAGACTGATGGCTTTTTTCAGTAAACGTTCAGGTGTTTGACCTTTAGCATCAGGTTTACCCTCGGCTATGGCTGTGATAATAATGCATAAAACTTCCAAGTCCAAGTAGTGAGTTTTCAATTCCGACAACCGATTGTAGGCATTCATAGCGTCTTCAAAGTGTCCTGTATCTACAGATACAACCATAAAGTTTTCCCATACTTTCCAATTGGAATAATTGCATTTTAATGACTCTGCCAAAGCCTTATGCGCTCTTCGTTTGTCACCCAATTTTATCAGAGCTTTGGCTAAATTATTCCAAGATTCGAAACCTAATGGCTCAAGATGTGTATACGTGATGTAAGCATGAACTGCCAGTTCCCATTTCTCTAAAATTATGGCCGCATAACCTAAACGCAACCAAATTTTTTCTTGCAACGAATTTATTTCCACAGATTTCTCATAGTGGGGTATAGCCTCTTCATACCTTTTATGAGCAAATAAATAATTGCCCCAGTAAGCTTTTGCCTTGCCACTGGTTTGTTTGGAAAATTCCCAGGCGGTTTCATAGCAATCCGGGTTATCCGTAGCATCACCTAAAAGACAATATAACAAAACCGTTGGTTTTTTGTCTAGTTCTTGTTGTATGATTTCCGCTGCTTTGTGACGTAAGTCCAAAGCTGTATAGCAATATATAACTTGTTCCCAAGACTGAATTTTAAGGTATATATCTAAAGCTGTTTTAATCATGCCTAAAGACAGCAACAATTCGCAGAGTTGGGCTTGCACCTGCCACTTGGGTTGTAAGAAAGAAGCAAATGCATAAGAAAAACGATCCCTTAACGAAAAAGTATTATCAGAAAGAAGCTTTACGGCTTCCTCACACTGCTTCCAACTACGTTCTATGGTACGACGGTGATTAGATTCTTGTATACAGTTTAATAGTAAAGCCGATTGTCTAACTTGCAAAGGTCCGTATTCCTGATACAGCAAAGTTTGTGTATAAGGCTCCAACTCTTCATCCGCCAAACGATCTTTAGGTTGAGAACGCTTAAGTTGGCGCCTAGAAAAAAAGACACATTAGTAATCATTTTTTGCAAAATATTGAAAAAACATCTTACGCTTTAGTTAAAACTAGGGCTTGCAATACACTTGGCAACGTCATTACTTCATTATCTTTTTGCTCTACAAAACGTATTCTTTCTAATCGTGTATCATCATCTAATAGCAAAAGTCTAGGTATTTCTATACTACCATTGGTTAGTTCAGCTGCTGGCAATTGCCCCTCTTCAGTTTGTTGTATTTTTAAGCATAACTGTGGCAGAGGTTTCTGTTGAAACTTTGTACGTACTCCTAATATGCCTTCAACATTTAGTTCAACCTTTAAATGTTTACATAAATCGTCTAATACTTCTTTGCAATTTTCGCCTCTGTGATATTGTAGATAGGCATTGGCTATTTCTAGAAACAGTAAGGATTCATATTCTTTATTTGTCAACTGAGACACATGTTGCAACAACCATTCACATTCTTTTTTTACTTGTTCCCAAATATTAGCAGTGAGCTCATCAATACAATGCTGATGCAAACATAAATAGCGTAAGTACCACCAGTGTAGCACCTAATAAAAACCGAATGTTATTTAAAGTTAAATTATTCTAAAATAAAAACTCACAATACAATTTTGATCTTCTCCGAGCAACTTTTCTAAGATAGTTCTTGCCAATAGCAAAAATTTACCTAAAACTACGTTAGGATTTATTTCTTCACCATTTTCTTTTAATGCTACAAAGGGATCAGCCACAAATGTTAAGCTTTCATTTGCAAAACGTTCATATTCTTCTAAATCGTCAAAAGGCCCAGTAAAATTATGTTGAGCAAAAACTAACAATAATTCCACTGCGAAAGTTAGCGAATTTTCTAAAGTAGCATCTGCTTTAGAATCTTGTAAAGCCAGCCACTGTGACAAAAGTTCTCTTAAGTCCTCAACTTTCCATTCTCCGCTCCAAACACGTTTTAATGCATCATGTAAATCTGTAAACAAAGATTGTATTACACAAACTATACACAAATGTTTTTTTTTATCCTTATCACCTTTTATAACAGCATTATTATTAAAATTGCATAAATAATGTAAATTAAGTTGCATTTTTATAAAAGAGTTTTGAAAACGTTTAGCGCATATGTTTTTTTATTTTAACTTGTTTGGATTTGTTGTTTATACTCTGTGTTAATTGTGCTTGTTCTTTTCTTGAACTCACATGCTTACACAAACACATGTGTGTGAACAGCTGTGCAGTACAAAATTAATGTTTATTGCTACACCCGGTTGTGAGAAAACCGGAAATAAAAGATTTTATCTGTTACGTCTAATGTGGCCATATCCAAAATCGGCTTTAAAATAATGCTAAAATAAAGGCCTAACTATAATGTGCATAGATTAGCTTAAGCTTTTGCCAAAATTAAACGAAAATTCTGTCAAATGCATATGTGAATGAAAAACGTCTTTTAGTTGGCTATAATGTACTTATATGAACTTAAGCTGGATTCACCCATTGTTTCCGAACAAAATTTTTGTCCGAACAAAATTTTTTTTATATGTAGTTTGACGTCTCTCTTCTTGAGAGAGAGAAAATATTTTTTACGAACAACTCTCAACTTGAATGGGTTTAATTTTATATTTTGTCCGGACAAAATTGAAATGAGATGCCAATAGGATACATTTTTTCATACAAAATTGTGTTGAGTTGCCCCATCGAATAAAAAATTTACATAGTAATTAAATATTCGTATTATTTGATCTTGTTTATTTATATTTTTTTTTTTTTCTAAATTTTCCAGTTAAAGTCTTTATAGCAATTTTATTCTGATGAAATTTCAATTGTGGCTGCCATTTGATATATGTACATAGTTTTAATAGTTATTAAAAAATAAGTAATACGGAAATAAATGAATTGCCCAAAAACTTATTGAAGAAATGAAGACTGAGGAAGAAAGTGTATGTACTGTATAATGTGTAAATATAACCCATTGCTTTTCTTTGTTTTAAAAGACTTTTCACTGCAACCCTTTTTTTTAATGTTTTTATATATACATATATGTACTTGGCTAATAATAATGCTTTATGTATTTCAATGGTCATAAGCAAAAGCAGTTTTCTTTTTTCCATTATTATCACACAATATTTACTAATAATTGAGAATATCTAAAATACGCCAGGAAAATAAACCAAAATAATAACAAGCAGTACTGCCACCTTGCAAAACTAATAGATTTTGTTTACATATGGCAGCTCTGATTTTCCGGAACATTTTTTTTCAATGGGTGAATCGTGCTGCAGAACACTCTCAGTAAAAAAATTTTTGTTCGGACAAAAATTTTGTTCGGAAACAATGGGTGAATCCAGCTTTAATGATTTTAAACCCATTGTTGCACAACTGCGTAGTACTTGTGTAATTTCTAAGTAGATTATATAAAAAAGTACTAAAAATGACAACAAAGTATTTGTATGCAATAATTTCCAAATAAAAAATAAAAACAATTTTGTAGTAATTTGTGTAATTAAAAATTGAAAAAAGCTAAAATACATTTCTATTAAATTAAATACAATTATATTTGTTTAAATTTTCCTTTATTTTAATAATTTTTGTAAACACACACACACAAACTCCTGAAAACAAATGATTCCGCACAGAAATTGCGTTCAGTTTCGTACTTTGCTTAAGCAACTGACATTAGACGAAACTTAACGAAAAGTTTCATTAAGCACATTATAGTTGTACACATTTGATTATATGTATTCGCACAGTTGCTTAAGCTGGCTTAAATTAGTTTATGCACATTATAGTTAGGCCTTAAATCTTAAGACTGCCAAAAAATAATGCTAAAATTTTACTGTCTTTACAGAATGTCGTTCCCTTTGTGATTAATTTGGTTAGTTACTTTTGGTCGTCCCCGTTTGAGCACTAATATAAATAATGTCGTTCCTGTGCGATATCTACTATTGTCTGATTTTCAATGATGTTCAGATTAGAGGACTGTGTAGGCAGTTTCATTTAGTGGAGATAGTTCCAAATAAGCCCTAACTTCCTAATACCACAGAGTACAATATTACTTTGCTTCTTGTGTTTCAGGTCGCCATCTTAATAAAACTGAAACCTTTCTTAAGTGCGCTGGAGACGATAAAAAAAAAACACTTCAACGTTCTAAAGCTATGTACACACGGTTGTCGGATGTTACAATATGGTAAGATCTGGCAACATGCTGACAATGTAGTGACAATGAAAAATTGTCCCGCAGAAGTATACTGTGTTGTTAAGTACTCGTCCTACAGTGCAAATGGAATTCCCTCATTCTACTCTCTTTCTTCACACAAAAAACCAAATTACAAACATAATTGTGCTGATGCTTAATGAGCACAGTTATAAAATACAGTTGAGTTACATCGATCAACAGAAGCACACTTTGCTTATTGTAATAGTTATATATAAGGTTATATGTTGAATTTTAAAATAAAGATTGGAATTATTAAGAGCAACTTGTTTCATTAAATTAATACTAATTTAATATTGGCGACGAGGATGGGATATTTCCTAAAAAATCAGGTTGCTTAATAAATACTCCGTAATCTTTCCCGTTTTAAAAATCAACAGTCTGCGTTGCAAAATTTAACGCAAGTTAATAAAACCTTACATCAAAGTACCACTCGTGTACAAATCACATCAATATATCACGTTACGTCATCATCAACGAAATCGTCGGCAAGAGTCCATGCCGCTGAAGACTGAAGAGGAATCTGTTCCTCCTACGCATGAAAACATCGCAACAAATTCTGAAGCCTCAACACATTCATTGCTTCAAACGAATAAAAAGCCCATAATGGCTGCTATGGGCATCATGGAACCGTTTGACATCAACCATCCTGAAAACTGGTCAACATATTATGCTAGATTTGAGCTTTTCCTTCTAGCCAATGACGTGCAGGCGGATCGGCAAAAGGCAGTTCTCTTAACATTGGCCGGTGCACCGCTTTATGATCTCCTGTCGTCATTGGCATCTCCAAAAAGGGTGAGTGAGCTAAACATGGACGAAATTAAAACATTGCTAACGAACCATTTTTCTCCACGCCCATCGGAAATTGCGTCATATTTTAAATTCCACAAACGTGATCAACTGCCAAACGAGAGTTTTTCCGAATATATTGCTGCTCTGAGAAAACTCGCAGTTGACTGCAATTTTGGCAACGTCTTGGATCGCATGCTTCGCGATCGATTGGTGTGTGGTTTACGTGATGAGGCATTGCAACGAAATCTTCTCGCTGAGCCTGACCTATACCTACAAAAAGTCATAGATCGAGCAACATCTGCCGAAGCATCGTTTAGAAATGTAATGGCAATTCGCCAGCCAGATCAAATTCAACAAATAAGTAGACGCACGCAACAACAATATAAGCAACACCAACAAGTGCAGAATCAACAAACTTCAAGTAACAGCAAATTGTGCAATGGCTGTGGAGGGAATCATCCTCGCTCACAGTGCAGACACAAGGAAGTTATCTGTTCATCTTGCGGCATTAAAGGTCATTTACAGCGCGTTTGTCGTTCATCAAAACCAGGTAATGTTGCTACAGAATCATCGCAAGTGATCAACAGAAACAAGCGAAACTTTACGAGATCAAAATCGCAATCCCGTAAACGGTCAACAACTATAAAAATCAACGGAAAGCCTTGCAAGTTTGAAATCGATTCAGGCTCCGATTATACAATAGTGTCATCACACGTCTTCCGTCAGTTGTGGCCTACGGCTCAGCCCAAATTATATACGTGCAACCTACATCTGACAGATTTTCAACACAATAGGGTACCTATAAGAGGAGTTGTTGATGTTGATATTTTGTATAACAAAAGATTAGTCAAGGCCTTGCCTCTTATAGTTGTAAATGGCACTCAAACTAATATATTGGGATGTAACTGGTTTGATCCACTGGGTATAAGCATTCAGGGAGTCCATATTATTGAAGAATTAAATTCTATTAAATCGGTTCTAGCAAAGTTTGATCATCTTTTTTCTAAGGAGCTTGGTAAGTTTACCGGTAGAGCGGTTTCCTTACGCTTAAAAGACAATTTCAACCCAATTAGACTTCCAGCTCGTCGTATTCCAATGGCCCTTCGAGGCCAAGTGGAAGCTGAGCTTGATAGATTGTGCAATCAAGGAATTCTAGAACCGATTGAATATTCAGACTGGGCAACACCGATCGTGCCAGTTCCAAAAAGCGATGGTACTATTCGGATTTGTGGGGATTATAAGTCAACACTCAACAAAGCATTGTTACCACATAATTTTCAAATTCCTCCAATTAGTCGCCTGCTTTCATCAATAGAAGGGGAAAAAATTATGCAAAGTTGGACCTTGCCCAAGCATACCAACAGCTTGTAGTCGATGAAGAATCCGCTTTGATGCAGACTCTTATAACGCATAAGGGCGCATTTAAAGTAAATCGACTTCAATTTGGTATCTCTTCAGCCCCAGGTATATTCCAAAATTTTATTGAAACGCTTTTAAGCAACATTCCTGGTGTGTTGCCTTACTTTGACGATGTAGTTGTGATGGGTAAAACCGAAGCTGAATTGGCTGAGCGTATAAATAAAGTTTTAACCCGTTTTGATAAATCAGGTATTCGCTTGAAAAGAAATAAATGCCAATTTGGAGTTAATGCCATTAATTTTTTGGGGTTCAAAATTGATGGCCTCGGTATAAGACCATCGACCGAAAAAATAAAATCAATTCAGAATGCACCTGCACCCACAGACAAAAAACAGCTTCAAGCTTTTCTTGGTCTCTTAAATTTTTATCACTCATTCTTGCCAAATAAGGCAACCATAGCAGAACCTCTGCACCGCTTTTTAGATAAAAATCGCCATTGGTATTGGGGAAAAGAGCATGTTACAGCTTTTGACAGTTTGAAAAAACTAATCACGTCGGAAAACGTACTCGTACATTATGATGAAAGTCTGCCACTTATACTGGTTTGTGATGCCTCCCCATATGGCATTGGAGCGGTTCTCAGCCACAAGTTGCCTGACGGATCTGAACGGCCAATTGCATTTTATTCAAGGACCTTATCGAAAACGGAGCGAAATTATGCGCAAATCGACAGAGAAGCAAGCGCTGTTGTGGCAGGAGTTAAAAAATTCCATGATTATTTGTATGGTAGAAAATTTACCTTGGTGACTGATCACCGTCCTCTTTTAGGAATTTTTTGCACAACAAAGCAAATTCCACCCATATTATCAACTGTTATGCTTCGACGGTGTATTTTTCTCAGCGCATATGATTTTGATCTCATCTATAGAGAAGGCAAGAAAATGGGCAATGCTGATTGTTTAAGCCGTCTACCAGACGTTACGGAGCAGCATTTGGAGGTTAAAGAAGGCGAAATTCTAATGATTGAATTAACCAACACTAAGCTTATCAACGCCAAAGATGTCACAAAACAAACAGCAAAGGATCCCCTTCTCGCTAAAGTCCTCAGCTGGGCGTTAAGGGGGTGGCCACATTACATTTCTCGTGATGATCATGCATACCCTTTCTTCATACGCCGTAATGAAATTTCTTCACTTAAGGGATGTCTCTTGTGGGGTAATAGAATTATTATTCCTCCGCCATGTCGTCAGGCTATTCTACATGCTTTACACGCTGGACACCCTGGCATTGTCAAAATGAAGGGGCTGGCGAGGAGCTATGTATGGTGGCCAAATATGGATCATCAAATAGAAAACGAGGTAAAACTGTGTATCCAATGTCAAGAAACGCGCCACGAAAAATCTCAAGCGCCAGTTCGCTCTTGGGAAAACACGCAGACCGCATGGTCAAGGCTACATGTAGACTTCGCCGGGCCATTTCATGGTAAATTGTTTTTCCTTGTGGTTGATTCGTATTCCAAATGGTTGGAAGTACACATCGTTAAATCCACATCAACTCAATGTGCAATAAGATCATTGCGGACACTTTTCGCAACACATGGCTTACCGGACGTAATTGTTTCGGATAACGGAACAGCGTTCACATCATCGGAATTTCAAAAATTCATGGAAAACAATTTAATACGCCATGTGAAAAGTGCACCCTTCCATCCATCTACAAATGGACAGGTTGAGCGTATGGTCCAAACAACCAAAAATTATTTAAAGAAAATGCCACATAATTATAATATTGAGTTGGAACTTATTCATTTTGTATTCAACCAACACATAACTCCCCATGCTACGACAGGTCGTTCACCTGCTGAGCTTTTGTTTAACCGACAGCTTAAAAGCTATTTTGACAAAGTTCACCCACATGAGTTGTCAAACACTGCTGAGAAACTACCAGCCCAGGAATTATTTAAAGATGGAGACCTTGTATGGGTTTGGAATTACGCAGCAGGCCCAAAATGGATACCGGCTCACATACAATCACAAACTGGGCCATTGTCTTACAATGTGCGTATTCACGATGATCGTATTCTTAAACGACATTTGGATCAAATTCGCAGCCGGACATCATCTGCTAATAATGAGCTGGATTTTGCAAGTAATAGTGAGAAGTCTACTGTTGAATTAAATACTAGTGTCTTAGTGGCACCGAATGAAGGAACGGATAACGGATTTGAACACTCATCAGCGTCATTCACTATGCAAACACCACCGCCAAACGTATCGACATCAATGCCAACACGCTCACCACAAACGGTACCACCCAATAGCCAAGCAACAAGAGACGTAAGATCTCCGTCTGTTCAACTTACGCCACGGCGTTCAAAACGGCAGAGAAAAGTTACACAATTCTTTTCTGCATCTGGGCGTTAAGGGGTGTTAAGTACTCGTCCTACAGTGCAAATGGAATTCCCTCATTCTACTCTCTTTCTTCACACAAAAAACCAAATTACAAACATAATTGTGCTGATGCTTAATGAGCACAGTTATAAAATACAGTTGAGTTACATGGATCAACAGAAGCACACTTTGCTTATTGTAATAGTTATATATAAGGTTATATGTTGAATTTTAAAATAAAGATTGGAATTATTAAGAGCAACTTGTTTCATTAAATTAATACTACGTTCAGACGATCGTAAGAAAATCTTACAATTTCATTGTCAGACTAGGGTCTGACAAATCATTCATCTGACAACAAAAACTGTCAGTTCACACGGTTGTCAGATTGTTAGATGAAAAATATTGCCAGACATTTTGTAAGACATTGCCACTTATGTATATCAACAACTTTGGCAGTGTTGCCCATCAAACTTTTTTCTGACAATGATGCCATTGTCAGATGCATTAAATTTATACATCTGACAATTAAAACTGAACTTACAATACCAGCCAATTATCTGGCAATACCGACGAAGAGTGTTCTCACGATTGTCAGATGCCTGACAACATTGTTGTCTTACAATTGATTGACAATGGTTTTTCTGACAACGTTGTAAGTTAAAAATAGGCAGTTCACACGATTGTAATACATTTTCAGACAATTTTAATGGCAATATTGTAAGATGGAACAACCGTGTGTTCGTGGTCTAAGTGTGAGTAGCGCTTTTTCGGATATACGTATAGGTTGCCGGCTCTGATTGATGAACAACTTTTAATATTTTATTTTGACGTGTAATTATTTTTTATTATTCAGTTGTGATTGACGATAGAAAATGTCAGTTTTGTTATCGAAAGGGAGAACAATATGTAATATAAAACTCTACATCTATATTTATTATGATAATTGAATTTTATTTTGTTTTTATGTATAGATATATACTACACATACATAAGCATTTATTCTCGGAGCACTTCGCACTATTTTTGGTACTTTTTAAAATTATTTGGTGCGGGGTGCGTTTAAAAAAATTCCAACTCAACTTTTTGTTTTAATGTGAGTTTATTCAAACGTTCAAAATTTTTACGTTTCATTTCGCGTGGAAAGCGTACCATGTTATATGTACAAAGTAAGACAATTTTGCTTTTGTATATTATACATACTCTTGCAAGAAAAAGAAACATTTCGTTTAATAAAATTTCCTGCTTTTAGAGAGTGTTTTGCTATTAAACGATCAAGCCAAGTTTGTCAAATACTGCATTAAATGCAGTCTCTGAACAGTAAAGTTCGTATTTATGATGGCGCGAGAATTCGCTACTATCTGGGTAATTGAGAAATTACCGAATTATAAAATTTTTTCAAAACGTTTGCATTAAATATTGGCTGTAGGCTTTTTCCACTGAACAACATCTACCATCAATTTTTGAAGATGATAACATGTTCCCATAAGAAATACATTGTACTAACATCTTTATAAAATGTTCCTATCGTATACAATTCCATTCAACATCTTTCGATTATTCCAGTGTCACCAGTAGAAAAGTGACAATACTAGTAATGTCCATTATTCTTGTGGCATCACTAAAAAAACGTCATTTGTTTAAAAAAAAACTTACAAAAATCAATTTATTTATCATGTGTCAATTGTTCGCGTGTGTATTTTCTTCCATATTTTTTTTATACTTTTTTCTCCGTTTTTGCCAAATTTTTGTGTATCCTACATTTTGTTTATATTTTATAATTAATCTTCTTTTAATTTTTTTCGAACCAATTTTGCGCGCTTTTGTTAAATGGTTTGAAAATTGAAAAAATAATATTTTTGATTTTCAACATCTTTCATGCGTTCCATGAAAAGCCTATTATGATAAACTTCATCTTTTATTTGTTATTTTCGTATATTTCAATAAATTCTTTTCAAGAACACTGTATGTGATGTATGTGAATTACTATTAATCGAATTTGAAAGCATATGTTGTGCGATTCTGTGACTTTTAATGATCCGATAATCGTAAATTCTTTCGACAGCAATGGTTGTATAATTTTGACGACGGTAAGCAGCTATATTTTGGTGTTCCCGATAATAAGACGAAAAAGTAACAATTGATTTCGGTCGAAAGCGTATATAATTAGATGATATTGCTTGATAATAAATTTGATAAAAGATCGTTATAACATTCTCTTAAAAAACCAACAGAATCATACTAGAGGCCAAGTTTGACAAACACGAATTCTAGCTATTGTACTAATTTGATGGCATGCTATCAGACGTTGCTATCAGATCTAGTTTGATTATATAATAGTCGCTTAAAAGGCTGTTTCATTATCGTGCTTTTAGTATAAAAATAGTATTTAATGTAAAAATATTATAAGTTTTTAAAAATGAAAGGAACAATTCTAAATTAAGTGCGTTTTTGTTGAAATAACGCGCTTTATTCCCCTTTTGGTGGGTTTTGAAATTTCAAATTTGACAACGCTGCTTTTCATACATAGTTTTTTCTTCTTTTCTCCTTTTCATTTTTTTTTTTTTTTTTTTTTTTGTAACGAAATTGCACAAAATAACATGTCATCATCATCTGATGATTTTAAATTTAGTATTAAGATTTGAATACTTGTTGTTAGTTCATTTTGAAGATTCAATAAATAAAAAATGTTAAAAAAAATCTTTTTGAAAGTATGGCAGCAAAAAACAAATAAAGTCTAATTTTAGGAGGTAAAAATTGTAGTGGCAACTACAATTCACTTTAATTGTAACTCTTTGAGTAAAAAATATGACAGTGTGTGCAAATATTGCAGCTTCAAACGAGCAAAATAATGGCAATACTACAACTAAAAAAAAAGCAGAAAGACCTTTTAAAAATTAAAAAAAGCTGATATTAAGCGAAGACAGTTCCCAAAGCTTTGGCGGTAAGCTTTTTTCACAAACTGTTATAAAGAACTTTAGTCATTTATAATAATTTCACCATAGACATTTCAAAGTTGGCTTTAGAGGATGAAGAGTACGCTGTAAACTTTTTGCTCTCTTAAATAATAGTAAATATGCTATAAAAAATTTACATTGCTACAACTGGAATTTTTAATTGTTTAGCTACATAAAGGGTGTTTAAATATTAAGGGCCGATGTTGATTTAGAATAAAACTAAAATTATTTAGGAATTATTGTCATTGATTTCTATTATAATAATATTGGTATGGCTAAATTATATATGGAAGAAAATATCAAATGCAAAATGGTCTCCGCGATCCTGGCGCCACACCTCCATCTGGTGGTCCAAATTTTCGATGGCGCTTAGGCACATAATTGAGGTTCTATGCAGTAAATGTGCCGAGTTATTTCATCCTTTACCTTTTGAATTGTTGTGTTTACTTTGAACTATGATGTCGTTTAAGTAAACTAGCGATATTTAGTAAATTTGTACAACAAAAATTTTTATATAATTAGCTTAACATTTTTATGGATTTAGATGAAATAACAAATCAAAAATAGTGCAGAAGGTGTTTGTGTAGAAACGTACTTGTTTGAACTATATTTTGATATGTGATATCTTATGCCGTTTTCTTTTCTGAAAAAGTTTTGCATTTATACTGCACTTTTTTTTCTTAAAATTCAAGTTTAAAAAGTAAGTTTTATTGAGGTGAAAAGAAGATGTCGCAATAACTATAAATATCTGAAAAAAAGTTGAGAAAACTTTACACTTCTGTATTTTTTTTTTTTGGCAAAACAATACTGAAAATGTTACACTTTTTCTAGAAAAGAAAACGCCATTAATAAATTAAAGTTTTACTACATGTATGTGAAAAAAGCACATATGTCAGCTACAGCCGGCTTTTAGCCGCCGCCGACCTTCTTCTTGTTCAGCCGCCGCCGCCGACGACAACAATGCCACGAATTGAACCTCTGCTGTATGGCATTCCATTGATGAAATAGTTGTCATAATTGTCACACAGTGAGGAATTGTATCATGGGGTCAAAAATGATGACACTTATCATTGTATTGATATTAAAACACATCACAGCTATGATGAGCTTTCTATGAGTGTATGCAAAAGTTGTTGTTTCTATAAAAGATGACGAAAAACATAACAAATTTATTTTTGAATAAAGCCGTTAAAATTTAAAGCCGAAACAGGAGATAGTGTTAAAGACCCAATTATTTTTGGCTTGTATTATTATATTCCCTTTTATTTCCTAATTCGTTAATCAATTACTGTTCGAGTGATTCACAATTCCACTGTCACTTTTTGTTTATTTATTATGCTTATTTGTATGTATATGTACATACATATGCATGTATGTGTGTGGACAAATAAATAAACCTTTTTAATGTCAGGGCTAAATTGTGTTATTGTGAAAATGTTGAGTTAACAAAAAAGCTTTTTGTCATTTATTTTATTTAACTAGTACAAAAGAACATATATTGAAATTGAAACTATTATTTATAATTGCGACTCTATTTTATATATGTATATATTTAAATTGAATTTAGTTTAATCGAATTAAAGTTCAAAGAACTTTTAATTATCACACTACCTGAACATGCTGAAAGTACATAATAATCGAAGTATGTATGTAATTACTTTGAACTTGGCCAACAATAAGAATGTTGAATTGTAGAAAAATAGAGAACAATTTCATACAAAAAACCTTTTTTTTTATCTTGGCCAGCATTCAGGGTACGAATGCTACATACACTTGCTAGAAAAACGATCCGTACTCCTCAATATGAGTATTTTAATCGTTTACAAAAATTTTAACAATATTTTTCGGTTTTAGGCTTTTTTTTACCATTTGTTGTGTCCAGGGCTGGGCAAAATACGAACCTTATTTCAAATACAAAATAATTTCAAGCCGAGTATTTCAAATATTTCAAAGAATTTCCTTTAATAACAACTAGCGGCGTTATGTATAATCAAAATCCTTATCTCTCAGAAAAATGGTGCCACTCAATCCATCATTTTGGTGAAAGTAGGGTGGTGGCTCTTGATATTTCAAAAGCGTTGGACAGTGTGGCATTTTGCACTACTGGCAAAACTAACTGCTTTTGGTGTCGGTGATGACTTCTCTCGGTTTATATCAAGCTTTCTCAGAGACCGCACTATACGAGTTGTTATAGATGGGGTCTCATCAAACGAGTTCAAGATTTATTCAGGGGTACCGCAAGGCTCCGTTCTTTCTCCTACCCTATTTCTCATTTTCCTCAACGACCTTCTCTATCAAACCTCCAACCCTATCCACTCTTTCGCTGATGACAGCAGCATTTGTCACTCGTACTCTTTTAGTTATAGGCCCAGCCTATCAGAGATCGCTGCCAAGAGGTTAAATATGAATGATTCACTGAACAGCGATCTTCTATTAATCTCCGAATGGGGTCGTAAAAACAGGGTCGCCTTTAACACTCGCAATACCCAATGTTGCTTATTAACGCACAAACAAACGACCGCAAATGCTGCTTCATCTGTACTCATGGATGGTATAAATATTGAGGAATCGGATGCTCTTGATGTTCTTGGAATGAAGATACAGTGTGATGTTCGCTGGACTGAACACATTTTTCATATCTCTAAAGAAGCATTCAAGTGCCTCGGTTTTTGAAACGGTGTAAGATGTACTTCACTCCATCTGACCTCCTTACTATTTATACCACCTACCGAAAATGGAATACAACTCTCATGTTTGGACCGGTGCCTCAAAGTCTATTTTGGGGTTACTCGACCGTGTGCAGGAGAGGGCGAAGAAGCTTATCGGTGACAGTAGGGTATCCAACTCTATTGACTCACTGGAGCATCGTCGCAGTGTGGGGTGCGTTACTCTGTTCTATCGTTACTACAATGGGTTTTGCTCTGACGAGATTAGGGATCTTGTTACCGACACGCGCACATTTTTACGTACCACGCGTTCATCGTCCATTTGTGGTTGATTGCCCGGGGAATCGTACTACGCATTATAGAGAATTCTTATGCTTTATTTATCTTATAATGTTGGACGAGTCTAAGAAGAGCTAAATTATGACGCAAAATTATTAGTAATTACATATATAAATTACTTACTGCGTATTTGGTAGCTCCAAGGGGTTGGATACGTCATGCAAACCTCGGCGAATAATTTAATGTAGCCTTAATTCTTCCTCTTGCAACACCATTAACGTACCGATTCTAAACATCTTGTATTTTATTTTTTAATTTTAGTTCTAAAAAATCCTACAGAACTTACGATATCGAATGCAAATGTATGCGAACGAAAGCTAGTCACTCACATTCGAATCAATTTGGGTTTGTCTATGTCACTATTATTCATTCGCAAGTACTTGTGTATTTTAATTGAATTTTGACACATCGTTCGCATAGAATAAAGTTAGAAAAAAACCCAAATCAATTTTCTTTCGCCTAGAATGCGAATGAACTTATCCTTTCGACATCGGCGAACTGGCTGTAAATGTATAAATAATTTTTCATTTCAGGTCAGTACTAACGAAAATTAATTTTACACAAAAAGAAATTTTGGCCAACCGACTTGGCAAAAGGTGTATTACTCAATACTGCGCAAGGGAAATATAAAGCCAACCAATTGTGGCAAGAGCTTGCTCTGAAGTTGAACGCTTCTGGTCCACCAATTAAAGATGTGATTTGGCACACAGATTTGTAATTTTACACACAGTACTTTGGCTAATCCCCATTAAAAAATCATTTCCAACGGAGTGTTGGAATCCTCCTGCAGCCAAAAGCGCAAGTGTGGCTGCCAATTGAATTTTTGGTGGAACTGCGGTGGAAAGTTGGGCCTCAAAATTTAATTGGCCAAACAAATAGTTAATCACTTCCTTTGTGAGTCTAAATCGTCTCTTGTAACTGTGAAATAAACTTTCTTTATTTTATGGATGTATTTGAGCAAAATATTTACTGCACTTACTCGTTGTTTGGCAAATTTAAAGGATCTGCACGTACCGTAATTTTTTTTTTCCTTATTGTATTAAGGGTAACCGTTTCGTCGGAGTCAGACGATGATGCATAATATAATAATATTGGGTCCCTTCTTTTGCATTTTTATTTTTATTGAATTTGTTGCTCGTAAATTTTATCTTGTTTTGTCAAAACATATGATTTTTGTTGACAATTTTCAACAGTGTTATAAAACATATTTTGTCAGTATTTTGCCACACTGATAACAACAGTGATAACTCGACTCGTTACGTAACGAGCCACATTATTAGAAATTTACACGATATCGAAATTATTTTCTACTCGATAGTGATTTCGATCACGAATGATAGAATTAGCCCCCTGATTAGTGTAAAATGAATTTGTTCTGGACAAAACAATTGAAAGCTGAATTTCAGTGTTGCAAAATGATAAACATTTTAATGATCGGTATTTTCTAGTGACTTCAGCCTTTTGTGTGAAAAAACTAATTTTCAGTTTATTATAACAAATAAAGGTATTTTCAAAAAATGTATTTTTGAGCCAAAACAATGTGTGCAAAAATAGACCCTTTTTCGAAATGGTCCAGCTCACGAGAGGTCAAAGCTAGAGCCGAAATATTTTATATGTCATCATAAAAAGCGGTTGGGAGGGGGCCGAGTTTCTCTTCCATACAAATTGAGCTGCTCTAACATACATACTCGTATGTATATAAATCAGGAGCTTATACTTCAATACAACGGGAACTACTAGTCTTTCTCTGTCGACAGATACACATGTATACATAGTTCTTCTACTCGACATAGAGATGCGTGTGGGTGTGTAATTTTTCGGCCGGTAACATTTATGAAATTATTCATTATTTAAATTTTCCTTTCAACCCGCTATTTACGCATGCCTGTGTTTACATTATAAAACAAATTTTGAGCTACAAAAAGCAAAAAAAAAAAAATTTTTTTCAGCCCCGCACGTGTTTTTCTTCTTGACCTTCAAATTATTCAAATGTTATTCTTAATTTTACGACCAGCCTCACACTTCTGCAAAAAAAAGAACAACAATTAAACTAAAACATGTAAAATTATACGATGTTGCCTTCTACGCAACAAAGTATTAAAAGTTCTGATATCATTTGATCATAAATTAAATTTTTTTGAAATTGTTTATGTTTATATGCCAAATAAATTAAAAGGCACATTAAAAAACAAGTGTTTACACTAGCTATGCAAATTGTATCCAGATCTCAGATATTTAAACTTTAAGAGTCATTTTGAACGAGGAATTAATCACAATTACATTAAGCGGCTATTAGACGGTCATACTTGGCATGTGAGAAGGGCATGCTACCATATTCGTCTAATAAGCTAAGTAGTTTGTTCGTCATTTCGTGCGAAATGCTGTCAAAACTCTATAAAAAAAACTTGTGTGAAATATCTATGAAATCATGTTGCTAAGTGGTACTCTGTTCAATTTGTGAAAAACTTATGAAATGTTTTTGGCAACATTGTGTTGTAATTGTGAAATAATATGAGTGGTACTTATTTCGCGCGAAACCAAGAAAACCGTGAAATTTGCCTAAAACACGAAATAGGCACCATATTTTAAATATCATATTTTCCGAGTGAAATTATTAATGTTGCTCAACATTTTTCGCAGATTTGAACAGAGTACTTACCTATAGCGACAAATTCGTGCATGCCAGTTTGGCATGTTGAAATTGAACATTTTTTGATATTTTGTGTATGTCTTTTCGAATAGCGGTGCCGACTTAAGACTAGTATTGAGATTGAAGATGCGAAAATTTTTCAGCAACATTACTTACTTATTTCGTACGAAAAACTTGTCATGTACTCAATATTACCAATTAGCTCATTTATTCATTTTGATAGTTTAGTTTTAAGTATGTATGTATGTATGTCTGTATGTATTTCGTAGATGAGAAAATAAATAGTCTCAGAAACAATTTTAATTTAAAACATGTTACAGATACATTTTATTTGTCTTGCGCTCAAAGATCTCAGTAGCACGATTCTGTAACTTAAGCTATGTACACACGGTTGTCAGATGTTACAATATTGTAAGATCTGGCAACATGCTGACAATGAAAAATTGTCCTGCAGAAGTAAACTGTGTGTTCAGACGATCGTAAGAAAATCTTACAATTTCATTGTCAGACTATGATCTGACAAATAATTCATCTGACAACAAAAATTGTCAGTTCACACGGTTGTCAGATTGTTAGATGAAAGAAATTGCCAGACATGTTGTAAGGCATTGCCACTTATGTATGTATATCAACAACCATCTGTTTGGCAGTGTTGCCCATCAAACTTTTTTCTGACAATGATGCCATTGTCAGGTGCATTAATTTTATACATCTGACAATTAAAACTGAGCTTACAATACCAGCCAATTATCTGGCAATGCCGACGAAGAGTGTTCTCAGGGATGTCAGATGCCTGACAATATTGTCGTCTTACAATTGATTGACAATGGTTTTTCTGACAATGTTGTAAGTTAAAAATTTTCAGTTCACACGATTGTAATACAATTCCAAGCAATTTTACTGGCAATATTGTAAGATCTGACAACCGTGTGTACGTAGCTTTATATAAGGATAATCGAATCGTGAAAAAAATTATAACGATTTTTTATCGAATCTGCTACTCTGTAACATGTTCTTAACGATATTCGCAGTTGATCAAAATCAGCTGTTAATTTTACTGCTGATTGTCGATATCTTAAAGACAAAAATTTTCTTGTTGTTTATTCAATCGTTAAAGTGTATTTTTTTTTTAAATTGTGCATCCATGAAATAAAGTGCTAATGATCTGATTTTTAGGACATTAAAATATTTATTAAATACATAAAATATTTATTAAATATATTTTCAAAAACAAAAATTTCAGTATAATTTTCTAACCGGTAAAGTGTGTTTTGTGTTGAAATAGCTATTGAACGTTTGGCATTCGGATTTGCATGGGATGAAACAAGTTTGAACGCTTCAAGGGATAATCAGTGTGTTTATCGGGAGTTGGACAATTCCTTTGAGTTGACAGTTAATGAATTTAAAAAGTTATATTGATTACCACCAGCCTTATTTGTGGCCATTCTGAACATACAGAAATTAGTACATACATGTATAAACGAATAAATGAAACGTATGAACTTATATTTTATTTAATTACCTTATTACAAATTATATATTTATTGTCACTTAAAAACTAAAATCACGACAAATAAAAATCAATATGTTTACATATTGTTATGGATGCCACGTGATGTTTATATGAATGAACAAAAAAATACAGTTGTTTACCATCCTTAGAATTAAGTTACAGAAGCACTCAATCGTTAGTGCAAGCGATGAAATTTGATGACAGGAGTTGGGACTATCGGATCGTTAAAAGTTAGAGAATCGCACTACAGTACTACTTTTCTAAACTTATTTCGCTAATATTTCGTACGTAACACTTTTGTATGCAATTTGACAGAATTTCGCAAGAAATTCTGAACTCAATATCAGCCTCAACACAGTACATTTTTCATTTTAGTTTTTGCAGGCAAACACTAATGATGTCTTGGTTAGAGCGCATATTATGAACCCTTTCGGGGCGTAGTTCTCTTTTAGAACCACAGCGGCAACGCTGCTCTTGCTCTACTGGTAGGTGGTGTCCAATAATGAGGTTATCCGTTTCTGGACATTTGGGAGTTCTTTCTCCCTGGCTACGTATCATTATGCTCTCCGGGGGTTAAACTCCGTGTACTGAAAAAGTTCCAGAAATTTTTCAGTCCAGAGTTTTACTTCCGATTTTAAACTGCTATCTTCTTTATTCAACCCTGGGGACATAGCTGATGGCTGTTCCGCCCTTGGCGAGGATTTTGGGACTTCCTAGAGTTTGATTTGCTGCAGCAATTAAGAGGCTTCTTCTTTTCCAAGCGCCATAAAGCAGAATGGCCAAGATAAGAATACGCGAAATTAAAATCTGCTCTCCGGGGGTTTGCCATCAGTGTAGTGAAAAAGTTTCAGAACTTTTGCTTAAAGCTGGAATCACACGATAGCCGCAATGCAGCAATATTTGTGCATTTAAATAAAAAAATAATAACAAGAAACAAATTTTTGCGTAATTTAATTTTGCACAATGTGTGTGTAAAGCAGGAAAATTCGTTTTCACTGCTAATGACTGAATCTAAAAATCGTCATCAGTTTGGCTTAACTCGTTTAAAAATCAAAAAAAAAAAAAAAAAAAGAGAGAGAAGAAATAAAATCGAACGAAACAGTCAGTTAGTAGCCGTTAAAAATTATTTATTCATTTAATTGTTATTATTGTCGCTATTGTATTATTGTTGTATTTGCTAATATTCTCGTGCATATTTTATATATCAGATGACCTTGAAAGTATTATTGCTGAAAGTAAATATGTACAGGCTTACGTACATACATACGTACATATATAATACGTATGTACACATGTTTGTATAATGTTTACTTAAAAACACGAGTAGTTTAATTTGATTGAGATTTCAGTTTTTGTTTTTGTTTTCATTTAAATTTTTATTAGAAGTTTGTGTTTTTGTTTTTTTTTTTCTTTTTGCTCATCTATAATTCTGTGAGTATTTTAGAACTTGTTATTCTTGCCTAAATAAATAACTGAATTCATTTAATTTTATTACTATTTTATTTGATTTAAATAATATTTGTATTTTTCCCACCATTTCTGACATCACTGAGCTACACGTGTCACAATGAGACAAATACATATTTTGATACAAACATACGAGTATGCAGCAAGTCTATCGACTAGGAAGAGAAAAATATAGAAAAAAATTATTAATAAAAATGATAATTAAAATTGTTGTTAAATATTTAATGAAAAGTACGTGATGTTTCAATAATTATTTAATATTGTATTTCCTTTTATATAAGTAACTTTAAAGCTCTAAACACTTAGACGACAGCAGACTTCACAACTTCACGGCTACAAATGAAGTTAGCTTCAAATGCTGCCGTCTCGTCAGCAACATAATTATTTTCAAGACAGCAGCAGCACTATGTGTATTTAAGCAATGCAAATTTTAGAGGTTTTTTTTTTGCTTTTTTTTTATAATTCAATTATTTATTGTATCTTCTAAAAGAACTAACACTAAGTATGCAAATCTTAAAAATAAAAATTCATTAATTAATATAGAAAAAAAAAAAATTAATTAATATTGAAAAATTTTGTTTACTTAGGTCCAGCCAATGCTAGACGAAAAGTTGTTTCTTGCGTGTATATTGTTGGTAAATCACCTTTCCAACGCTCTGATGGTTGCAAGGGTGTACATCCATCTCAGTCGAGTGTGGCCACCAAAGTTAAGTGCGAGAGGATTCGGGTGAGACTCCAGTCTGTTAATGTACCTTATCGCGTGTTTTGAAAATTCATCTTTCACTAAGGGTACACCTAGATCTTTGTGAATTCGAGAGTTTTTAACATACCATGGAGCTGCAGTAATTATACCGAGAATTTTATTCTGGCGCTTTCGAATTTTCTCAATGTTAGATGCAGAGGCGGTACCCCACAATTGAATTCCATAGCTCCATATTGGCTTTAGGATTACGTTATACAGCAAAAGTTTGCAATCTAACTTCAAGATAGAATTTCTGCCGATAAGCCAATTTAGTTGCACCGCTTTTAATTTCATCTGGGTGACTTAGCGTCAATGTGAGACTTCCACGTGAGCCTACGGTCGAGGTGAACACCAAGGTATTTGACTTCAGTGTGCTGCGGAACAATGTAGTTGTTGATTTTAATAGCCGAACAAGTTTTTTTACGTAGTGTGAATGTAACATGGGTACATTTTTGTTCATTTACTTTGATTTTCCAAAGTTTCAGCCATTTCTCCAATATAAGAATATGTTCTTGCAAAATTTGTGATGCTAATTTATAGTCTTCATGGACACTGATGAATGCTGTGTCATCTGCAAAAGTTGAAGTGTGAATTTTGCAGCTCATTGGCATATCTGAAGCATAAATCAAATATAAAGTTGGACCCAATATGCTACCCTGGGGAGCTCCAGCTTCGATTGGTTGAGCCGAGCTTTTGAAATCACCTTCCTTAATGACGAATTTCCCGTCATATAAGTAGCTCTCTAACAGCTTGTGCGTGTTTGCAGGCAAGTTTAATTTTATTTTATGAGTTAAGCCTTCGTGCCACACTTTGTCAAAAGCTTTGGAAACGTCAATAAATAGAGCTGAGTAATATTTTTTATCTTAAAACGCGTTTCTGATAACATTCACCAGCCTGTGTGTCTGTTCTATGGTGCTGTGCTTAGCCCTAAAACCGAATTGATGGTTAGGAATACATCCTACTTCATTCAAGATTGGGGTCAACCTCGTCATTAGCAATTTCTCGAACAGTTTTGAAATTGTTAGAGGTGCCACATATATATTTTACATGAATAAAATTAAAATTACTGACTGAAAACGTAATAATGTCACGTAAAGTTGTAAAAACTCATCAATTTATTTGTTTATTTTATTTATATGATGTTTATTTCTATTAACAAATTTTAGTTTTTATTGCTGCCAATTTATATTTATAGTGGCAGCACTACATTTACTTTTTGCTGCTTACGAAAATAGAAATTAATCTAAATTGGCAGCAGCAGCAAATGCTGTTGTGAAGTCGTGCTGCTGTGATGTCGTTAAAATAATCGTGTGCATTTAAACACATGTATTTTATTTTTGACAGATTGCTGCTGCTGTCTTCTGTCATCTATGTGTTTAAAGTTAAAGTTGTTAATTTCTTTTGTTTAAAAGATTGTCATTAAAGCCGAGCTCTCCAGCAAATCAATAAGTTTATGGTGCTACAGCAATCCACATATAATTAATTACCTTGCCGAAAATTCTAAAATGTTTGCGTAATTAAACGCCCTGATTCACTTTCCTACACGATCGTACGATTCATTCACAGGAAACTGTTTCCACACTATTATACAAGTATACTTACAATAATTTACATACACAATAAACTACTTAAAAACTTTTATTAACATAATTTTACATTACTTAAATTCTTTTCTCGAGGCACCAACAATATTCTCATATTTTTCATAATATATACCACACTGATCGCACAGAAACCATAATGTTTTGAAAAGTTTTATAAACTTTTTAAAATCGCACGATTTGTCAAAAACTCTGTCACACAGTTGCATTTTTAGTACTTTTTCAGCACACATGCTTTATTTAGTAGATCGCATGATCGTGTATGATAGTGTAACATGGCCTTATGCGATGAGTAATTAAGCGAATTCTTTTAATTACCTCAATGAGAAAATTACATAATTACGCTTAACTACTTCTTTGGATTAATTATACAGCATTACAACTTGTATATAACAAACTACACAAATATCAGCCATCTCACAAAGCTGAATTCCGTTCGGAAACGGAATGGTATTCGTTTTTTTGTTGTTCAAAAAACGAAAAAGTAAAAAACTTTTCGGAGTGAAATCATTTCTAATATGAAGAATGAAGCCAGTATCAAATAGCAACAACAAAGTTAATCAAACATTACATAAAGTTATTTTAATAAAGTGAATAAAACCAATCTACAAGAAAGCTAAAACTAATAACTATTTACATTTTTATTTAAATTTTTACTTAAACAGATTACTTCTGTGAAAAAATTATAAACAGCTAATTTTTTATTTTTTTTTCCCAGCTGTCTATATGTCGACATTTCATAGGAGCTACACTAATCATCAGTAGACTTTGGAAATTTCCAAAGTTTTTTTCGACATATTCTTCTTGATCTAGATACATTTTATTTTCATCTTTGCTAATTCTAATGTTAGTAATATGTAATTTTTCGCTTAATCTTTTTTAACAGTTTCACTGAAATCAACGTCATTGCTAAATATAAGCATATCGTTAACGTAAATTTCCAAATATGTACGTTTATCTTTCGATATGTTATAGTAAACACATAGATCTACTTTGGACTTTTGAAAACCGATATTCTGTAAAATTGTATCCAATTTATTGTTCCATACCAAACTTGCCTGCTTCAGTCCATATAAAGCTTTGTTAAGTTTAACTATCTACAACCTCTGGCTGATGAATCTTCTTTTAAATCTCCTTGCAAGAAAGCTGTTATTGCATCCATATGCTCAATTTGCAGATCATAGCTAGCTGCTAATGCTATCAACATTCTGAGTGATGTATAAGGAATTATATGCTGTTCATACACACACTTTTTATTTAATTCAATTATCAGTAATTAAAAATATTTTTAAGTGTTCATACATACTTAATATAGCTACAGAAAAGTTGTTTACTTTTTGATTATGAATATTTTTTCTTGTTGACTCGCCCTCTTTTGTTTGCACTTCTTTACATTTGAGTTGACAAATTTGGGTATAATTGTGCTAACTAAACACGGTTGCCACAGGGTTGTATACTAAATTTGTCTAAATATTAGAACAGTTAACTGTTAATTGGTAATTAAGTTGGTTAAAATTTTGTATGGGTAATTAAAATCAATTAAGGCGTTAAATGCAATATTTTAATTAAAAGTGTATGTGTGAACAGCATATTACAGGAGAATACGTTTCTTCATATTCTATGTCTTTCTTCTGAGTATACTCGCTTACTACCAAACGTGCCTTTTATCTGATGGAACCATCGGCTTCATCTTTAGTCTTGAAAACCCAACTTGTTTTTATTGCGTTTATGCACATTTCGAACTAACTTCTGCCCAAATATTGTTGGTTACCAATGAACTTATTTAATTTTTAATTGCTTTCACGCAAATTTGTTCATTGTTGCCATACTAAATTCAAAGTAAACAATGTTGTTTCCAAACTCTTTTGGTGAAAACACTACAATAGAGTCTTAAAAATGGTACGTAATCGAGAATTGGTACCCTGTATTGCGATTTTGTATTTTTCTTTTGCATTCAGTTTTTCCTTTTCGCACATTTTATTTTATGATTCTTCGCTATAGTTTATTTTGTGGTACCAGTGTTGCTTTATTTTCAAACTATTTCGCGAAAATTTGCGCAAACCGCAAAGAGTGCCAAATTATACCCTTATCGCATTTACCCTCCAGTTAAATTTTTTTGAAATGTGATGCGCAGAAAATTTCGTTTCATTGTGTCACGCAAAAACTAATTAATTTTTTATGCCAAGTTTGGCGTTTATCTACAAAACGTACAGTTTAGTTAATATTCGGTAATCTCATGCTCTAACATCAGCGGCCCTTTTTTAGCCGAATTTAGCCGTAAAAATTCGGTGGTGGCTATTAAATACCATCGGCGGCTTGGCTTATTCGGCTATACCCGCAGGTCTTTGGCTAAGGGCCATTTCGAGTCACACCCTACTCAAAATATTTAGAATAAAATACTCGTAGTTAGCGATTTTTACAAGAATGAACCTGATTTTAAACTCTATTGTTATCTATTCAAAATCTTCCACAATATAAAGCATTAAACACATTGAAGCCAGCAAACAACCGACTTCAATATGTCAAATATAAAATACATGCATTTAAATGCGAACGTTTATTTAGACAATAGCAAGACGACACGACTGCAGGTTGTTGTCCATGCTGATTTTTTTGCCGCACTCGAATTAAACTAATTTCTATTTTTGTTGACTACAAAATAAAAAAAAACTGTGTGACCAGTGTAAAAAAAAATAATAAAAAAATTTTGCTCTTGGGACTATTTTATTTTCTAGTATAACATAATAAAAGACCAAATTTAAATACCATTTTAAATAAATTAACAATTTTAATTGTTCTAAAGTTAAATATGGGCATACATTCTTATCCTCAAAATAAGTATTCCTCATTTTATAAAAGAATTAGTTAAGGGCCTAATAAACTACACAAACATGCTAAACCGTTTGTACTAACATTTAGCCTTGTTAAAGGAGGTGTTTGCTTGTTTGTACAAATATTTGAAGCATGTTTGCACGGTTTTTGTGCAAATATCTTGAATATTTGTGTTGTCTAACGCAACATTTTTTCGTTTCAAGGAATTTTTGCAGAATGCTTACAGAAGCAAACAAAATGAATCATTAAAACATTTTCTTGTTAGAACTTTTAGTATTGCATAAAAGTTTACCTTCTTTGTAGAAATTAAAAAAAAAAAAAAACAAAGATTACATTTAGAAACAGAATCTCAAGGCATAGTGGCTAATAGCCTATTTACACCAAAGCGAAATCTGCTCATTCGAGATTTCAAGCCAAATCTAGTAGATTTTGAGAAGATTTCCCATACAAAATGAAATCTACTTTATGAGTAGATTTCGACGAAATCTCCTGAAATCTACTCAGTACTAAGCGATGCAACTGTGATTTCTTGCAAAAAGTACTTAAAAATACTACGCTGCAACAAAGATTACACTATAATGTGGTGTATGCAGTCTCTGGGCACAAAAAATATACACTTTAATGCTGGTGTATTCAGTCTCTGATAATATTATGTTGTCAAACCTACATGCATAAATTATTTTTGAGCAAATGAAATCTTGCAAGATGTCAAAAAACGGTGGTGTAAACAATATAGATTTCGTTGTAGATTTCAATTCAAATCTACTAGATTTTGAGTTGGTGTAAATGCGCTATAAAACAAATTATAAAATGACTTATGTATTATAAACTTCATATGGCGAGTAAATTCCCGCAACATAATCGCCATGTACTGCCATAAAAACAAAAAAAAAAATTAATTGTGTTTGTATTTGTATCGTTTATGTGCAAATGGAAAGCGCATGTTTGCCAAAAGGCTTCCATAATTTATTTGTCCCTTTAAATATATACCAGTTTCTTCATTTGAGTAGTTTTAATTGCATATCTTTGACGAAAAATTGTATAATTTATATAAATTTTTCTTTCTCGAGTCGAATCATTTTTGTCCACATTTTGAAAAATTCGATATAAATTTTCAATTCTTTAATATATTTCTCTTTATAGATCAGAAGATATGTCCGTTTATATTTTATACTTTTAAGACCCGCCTAACCTGAATTAAGTGTAGCAAACAAAAACTTTTTTAATTAAGTTGCTCTTTTTAGATGTTAAGGCCTTTTTATAGAGAGAACTTTTTTCATGAAGGTTTGATATAATAAACAGAACTCGTTCTGTAAAGGCCTCATTAGTTTCTATTTTCTGTTGCCGTTCAGTGACGTTCATTTCCGTAGCAAATATTTTACAATTTTTCCGTGAAAATATTCAGCTGTTGTTACAGTAGATCATAAATAAAAGAAAAACATTGGAATGAAGAACAAAACATGTACATAAATATTATATTGTGTGAAATAACAAAAAAGGAAACAAATCAATAATTTAGAAATGGTGATCAAACAGTCCACTTCTTTCGCACAATCTGCAGAGTTTATGACACTTCTTATACAAAATATATTTTTTTTCCTCGCTAAAATAATATTCTTTTGGTCATCCATAGTTGCTTAATTACTAAAAATGTATTAACTTTTAAAAATCTTTAGTTGAAACATTTGAATAAAAAATTAATGTTTCCATACCTGAAAAAAGTAACACATACTCATATCTGGCCGTCACTTAACGTTGAATTCTATTTTCAATAGATTAGTCCATAACAGAACAGAACGTAAAAGTGAAAACAAATCATGTACATATACATAGTTTATATTGAACAGAAACAAAACAGCTGATTCAGAACGGAAAAGAACGTACAAACTAATTCTGCCTTAAAACAATGTAATTTCGTAAAGCTAAAAATTCTAATATGGCCACACTGAAGTATACTTTCATTCAATTGAATTTATGTTGCTGACGTGTTCAAAATATTTCAGTAGTCGTCTACGCAACTACAATTGCTGGTTGCAGCATTTGCTGTCCTGAAGTTGTGAAGTCTGCTGTGGTCTATGTGTTTAATACTTATGTTTTGTTTTTTGCTTTCAACACAATGATCGTCCGTTTAGCCGGGCGACAGAATTTTCGCCTAAAATCTGCCCAAAACTTTGCACGGCAATCATTTTCACCTTTGTGCCCATGTTTGTACCTGACATTCGTTTGCTCTTCGTTGAAGAATTTTTTAATGTAATTGCGCTTTAAAACACTTTTTTGAATCAATATAAAATATTTTCCTTTTCATCAAGTCAAAATGAACATTTTTCATTACGTCTAATTAGTATTTGTCATTTTTAACAAATTAATACGAAATAAAATTAATAAAATACTTATGTATGCATTATTCGCAGTCTTGTCATTTGCTGTAAAATGTCCTTGAGACAAGTCAATCATATTTGTTTTGATTTTAAACGAGTTCATCACATTTTTTTTATACTCGTATTTTATTTTTATAAGAAAAAGAAAAAAATAGAGACAAACAGCAACACAGCGAGCGTTGTCAGGTTACTAAACTCTTATAAAACAAGCGCATCATCATCATTTTTTTTTCAATATGATTAATAATTATTTATTTATTTTTTTATTTACTACAAAAATATAAATATTTTCTATACAAAGAAGTTACAACAAATGCAAAGCAGTCATATAGTAACACTATATGCAAAAACTGCAGCTGCTGCCGCTTTTTAAATGCAAATTTATTTAAGCGCTCAACCAAACAAACATTGTCATCATTTTAATTGACTTATTAATAGGAAAATAAAGGAAAAAGCGATTATATTTCTATATTAATATGCCCAGTTTACTTTTTTTGTATTATAATGATATGTAAATTTTTCTATAGATAATGAATATAAACAAAGGGTGTATCAAAATTAACATAAGATGTAAATTTGGCGCCATTTGTGTGGCAAGGTGTTGGCATCCCCAAAAACCAATTCTACAGATGGTAGGTTATATCGTGTTCAGACGGTAATATGAAACACTTGGTTCGATCTCTAAACCACGATTGCGGAACTAGGTGTTCAGACCATTCTCTCTACTTTCTTTCACCATCTGACAAGTATAAGGAATGTGACATTTTCCATAAAATTGTGCTGCCATATTAGTTTATATATTTCCCTCTTTTCAGTTTTGTCTGAAATTCTGTTTGAAAATAATATTAATTGTGATATGTTATATATAGTCGAACAATATTAATAGTATATATTAAATTTGCTTCGGGAACATCCCATAGCCACCGAGGTGCTGAATTTTTTTATGGGACTACGTCAAAGAGAGAGTTTCTAGTGACGTGGGGTCTCCACGCGCAATAAACTTGGGAATAATTATATTCCCAGCTGTTAAATTCTATTGCCAACACCATATGTTCACGTGTGGACCGCAAACACATTTATTTGCAAATATATTGCGAAATAGTTGTTAACACTTTTTTTTGAAGAAATAATGTTCAACATAAACTGTCAAATTTAGTTGTATTTTCTTCAACATTTGCTGTTCGGGTATAAAAAAATGCTTGAGGAATAATTTTAAATTTGTTTATATTAAAAATAAAAAAGATAAACATGTCTATTTGATTATGTATCAAGTGAATATTTATTTTATTATAAATATTATATAAATTAAAAAATGTTGTTATATTTTTATTTATTTATTGCAAACATGATAGTTTAAAATTATAATAAATAAAGTAAATTTAATATTTTAAAACAATAAGTTTTATTTGTAATCCACACCTAAGAACATAAGCTTGAACATGAACATATTTTTGCTGTTATTCTGCCGATGTTATTGCTTATGTTCGAAAATAAATATTGCGAGTGGAGACGTGCACTTATGGCTTTGAAGGAAAGTGTTCTTCGAGAAATCAACTCAATTGAACCAAGTTTACTGCAGCGTGTGGCGCAGAACACAAACTTCGTGTTGAACAGTGTGTTCAACACGACGGAAGATATTTGGATGACCGCATTTCCATTCAGAGATCCAATTCGTGCGGATCGCAGCCGGCTGAGAGCCGCCGCCGACACAAGTGGCCGATGCAAGTGGCTCGCATTGGCTTATTTACGGCAACCGATCTATTTCATTTAGACGAAATTTCAGTTAATCTGAAGCATTTTCATTAGCTAATATTTAATATTTTTGTTTGTAAACAAAGAAATTATATACATTATTACATTTGAAGAATATAATTGTCACAGAATCTTTGCCAGATTCATCGGTTTCAGCTAACATAGCTTTTTATAGTGAGCTATTGAAACAAAACAAAAAAAAATATTTAAAAAGATTCAAATATTGTGTGTGAAAGAGGTTAGTCAGAATGTTGGTACTTTTGTCTTAAATCATAAGTAAGCCTTTACTTTTTAATATGGACATATGTGAATGTAGTTACCCAGTTAATAAAAGGTACAATAAAAATATTACAACTGTGAAAATGACTTACATCAGTACCTGCCTTGACGGGCTAACCTGATGGTGGACCAATTCCACGGAGTGAATTTTTCATGATTCACCACCGCCCCCGTGTGGCTTGCTAGGCTCACACAGGTAGCAATTCTTGTCATATGATTGCGGTCATATGAACAACTTCTTGTTGAGGAGTTCGGGCTTTCTAATCCCTCATGTATGCAATTTCCCAGCAATCAATGGAGGACAAGGCTTAATGAGTTGGTAGGCCGAAGCCCACTAAGAGCATCAGCCCTTAAACCAACTCACCCGTCAACCATCACCACTGGTTCCTTACAGTACACGTATCTGTTGTACAGGCAACAGATCCTCGGGAGATTGTTATCCCTGGAAAAAAGCCATCACCAAACAATTATCAAGGATACTAACACTCCCTTCCTGCGTTTTAGGTTTCAACCACAGCCAGAACGTTTCAGCCAAGGTAGGGACCTCAACCATGATCAGCCCGGGTCGAACCGCAAGCAGAACTTCCCGGGGGCCATGCTGATCCCTGCCAATTTATACCCTTGGTAAAGGTTTCGGAAGCCAACACAACATAAGTCATGTGGCTTCCTAGAGTTTTGTTTGCCGCACCAAACGAGGGACCCCTTCCCCTCTTTTCCCCGAAAAACAGAGCGCCTACGTTAGGAATACGCCAAGGTAAAACCTGTTCCCCCGGGGGAGAATAAAAATATTACAGTGAAACATTTTTTTAAAATCAAGCAAGTAAGTTTAAAAGGTACTTTATGAATAAAATACCTAATACATCGGCTTTTAGCCGCCGCCGATGATTATTCACTCAGCCGCCGCCACCGATAAATTAGCGACGAATTGAATATCTGTTTCCATTCTATTGTACATTGCTCTTAATAAAACTTTGTGTCAATTATTAGATTTTTTATTTAAGTTTAAAAATACAAATCTGCTACCATACACCCTGCATTTTGATACGAACGGTCATTTTAGTAAATGCCTTCACCCGGTGCTCAATAGTGTATCTCCCCATAGCTGAATTTGTCAGACACTCAAACAGAGAAATGTCAAATTAATCTAGGCAAAACATTTTACATTTAGGTGTGACTCATAATGAACATCGTGTATTATGGTTATGGCCCACTGTTTAGTTTAACACTTAAAAAATTAAATTAAAAAAAAAATATATAATATGACAAAATTATGGTTGCAGTGTCAAACTTTTCATGACTTTCATAACAAAACAACTTGAACACTTTTGCTACGCAACAATAACAAAAACCTTTAAAATTTGCTTCAGGGAGAAATACCTATATCAAATCGATAAAAAAAACACTCTCAATAAATCAAACTTTAATTGAATACTTTGTAGTGTTTTTTTGCGAGACTGCTTCGGTTTCATTTACGACGACATAATCATGCTCAAAACGAATATCACCCGCGCTCTTCATAACAATTTACTTTTACTGCTGTTGTTGTTGGATGGAATGTTTACATTATTTTTATCTTAATTGTTGGTGTGTTTTCCATCATATATACATATATACCTATATAAGTATCTACAATAATTTGACAAAATTTCATTGTTAAAAAAATTAAAAAACTAAATGAACAGTGTACATATCTACATACATGTATGTATGGTGTACAAACATTCATATGTACATATGATACACATACATTCGTAAATATGTAATATATATCTCTATGTAAAATTTTAGTTGTTGCTGAATTAAGTGACTGTTGCTGCGTGCTGCTTGTTGTATGAATGACTGACTGTCTGTTTGGCTGTCATTGTTGTTGATATTTTTGCTGTTACCGGCGCTGTTTGCCTTGATCTTGACAACATGATAACCCTAACCTTGAGAAAATTTTTTTCGTTATTTTAGTTGTTGTTTTGTTGTATTTTATTTTCATTACTTTTAGTTGTTTTTGTTGTGATTTGACTTGTATATCGAGCTAAAATTTGTTTAAGTTGTTTGTTGTTGTTCTTGCATTGGTTTTTTTTTTAACAAAAGTAAATTTATTTTATTTTTATACATACATATGTATAAATTTTGGCATATTAAATTGTTGCTTATGTATGTATGTCTTTTTATTTTCGTTGTTTAATGGGTAGGGGCAGAGGAAAATTCGTATTTTATTAGCTGGCAAGAATTTTGATTAGTGTATAAAAATATTGTCAATTAAAATTTCATATTAAGAATTTGTGCAACTATTTTTAACAAGCTCAATGTGCCAATTTCATATGGAAATCGGAGCAAGAATTTAACGATGAAAGCAGGCGTGGATCCAGCAGAAAGTTTAGGGGGGCCGAAAAAATTTTGTATTGGCAAGTCCCTTATTAGCATTACAATCACTGGTGCCAGAAGTTTTTGTCGAAAAATATTACAGTGCAACCTAAATTGGGCTAGTAGTTTTGATTTTACGCTGTAGTAAGAATATTACAGCGTTAACGCTGTTATATTAGAGCGTTAACGTTGTGCCATGAACAGTATTGTTCACTAACTTTGTGTAACAAAAATAACTAAATAGGAATAATAAAAAGCGATGAAATAGCTAAATTAGTTCGAAAGCACCTAAAGTATGATTACTAAAAAAAGGGTATAGGTATTTTATAGAGATAAGTTGGCAACGATTTTTTAACTGGTGGTCAGCTGTTAAGTGATAGTTTAGTTTGGTTTGGCCAGTGGTGCCAGAAATTTTTGTCAAACAATGTTAATTTGATAAAAAAAATTTTTTTAGAAAAGATATCTTAAAATCTTCTTCGTTTGATTTTAGTATGTCACATCTATAAAAAGGGTGTATTTTATAGAGAAACGATTTTTAACTGGCGATCAGCTGTTGTGTGATGGGTTAGCTTGGTCTGGTCAGTGGTCTCGGAAAATTTTGTTCAACGACCTTAATTTGCTAAAAAAAATTTAATTTTAAGAAAAAAAAAAATATCATAAAATCGTTTTTATTTGATTTTAATATGTCAAACCTAAACAAGGGGTGCTTTCTATAGACATATAAAAATATAAGTTGGCAACCCTTTTTTAATTGAAGGCCAGCTGTTAAGAGATTTATATTTAGTTTGTCTTGGCGCTTCAATATGAATAGAATGACACTTGAACAACACTTCCAAATTGTACAAATTTATCAACCTCACTTTTGTTTGATTGAATATGCTAATAAACTAAATTGCCGTATTTGGAGTGTTGATAATCTTTAAACATTTGTTGAGACACCGCTACATCCAAAAAAAACTAAATCTTTGGTATGCTGGTACTAAATTTTTCCTTCATCAATTGGACAACCATGATGTGCAGGTGTGATGGCTTCAACAAGGCACTGCAACATATCACACAGCTTGTGCTATTTGTGCTATCAATTTATTGGAGGAAATGTTTGGTAATAGCATAGTTTTACATATTGGATGCGTGAATTGGCTTCCAAGATCGTGCGACTTTACGCTACTAGACTATTTTCTGTAGAGATAAGTGAAGTAGCTAGTCTAGCTAGCCCAATATGATTGACCTGTTCGTGGATAACATTCGCCGTGTAATTGCCGATATGCGGCCGTAATTATTGTTAAAAGCCAACGAAAATTGGATCTCCAGATTAAATTATGTCAGAAGATGGCAAACAAAAATTATATATTAATGTGTTGAACTTTATAATTTTTATACCCTTCACAAAAATGTAAAGTGTATATATAAGTTTGTGATTCCGTTTGTAATTTCTACAGTTTTTTTTTTGCGACCCTATAAAGTATATATATTCTGAATCAGAATTAATGGAAAAGTCGATTAAGCGATGTCCGTCTGTCCGTCTGTCCGCTGTTGAAATACCGTTTCTGAGAAAACCATTAGACTTAGAAACTTTTTTCTTTCACCATTCTTTTACCCCATCGATTCATGGGTTTGCTATTGAAATTCAGTAATATCGGTTCACGTATAGCTGAGATATATTCAAAATTCCGAAAAAAACCATTTTTTTGCAGTTTTGTATGAAAATTTTTGAAAACAAAAGTTGTTCGTTTTGCTTCAAACTTCACACACTTATTAAGCATGGTGACTAAAAGGCAAAACTACATTCGGCAAAAAACATAAATTGTATTTTTAACAGTTCTGTTGGAAATATCGAAAAACTTCTTTAACAAAAGTTTAATGATTTTTTGCGGGCTTTAATTTTCTGACAATAGGGTGGTACATTAGGGTGGTAGAAAGTGAGATCTGGTAGGTAAATACTAGAATGAGATATTTGAGGTTAATGACTATTAAATCAAAATATTGGCCTCCTCAAGACGAAAACATCGATATATCACACTTTGAGATAGGACTATAAATGTCGAAGATATAACGAAAAATGTGGTTTGGCGACCCCTACTTTCGGCAAAAAAAATTAAAATTTTTTTTTTCAAAACTGCCTTGCAACAATACTTTATATTCTGTGGTGTACGGCGAACTTTTTTTTTTCGAGACGCCCTACTGTACTGTAAGGAACCAGTGGTGATGGTTGACGGAGGATTTGGTTTAAGGGCTCTTAATGGGCTTCGGCCTACCAACTCATTAAGCCTTGTCTTCCATTGATTGCTGGGAAATTGCATACAGGAGGGATTAGAAGTCCCGAACTCCTTAACAAGAAGTTGCTCATATGACCGCAAACATATGGCAAGAATTGCTATCTGTGTGAGCCTAGTCATCCACACGGGGGCGCTGGTGAATCGTGAATAATTCACTCGTGGAAATGGTACACCATCAGATTAGGCCGTAAAGGCAGGTGCTGATGTAAATCTTTTTGATAGTTGCAGTAAAGTCTAAAGAGCATCTAATTTGATCCATGAAATGTATGTATGCCTTCGTTGCTCGTATGATAATTTTTATAGTGTACGAGTATATATGAGGTCATTATAGTAACTGAATTTTGTATTCTGTACTGCTAAGTATAGAACATTGAGAGCTTGGCCACCACTACTCTACGCCAAATGTGTGCAATAAAAATAATAATAATAAAATAATTAATAAAATAAAATGTTAAACATTGTAAAAAATTTTTGTTATTAACAAAATTTTTATGAATATCATTAAGCGGAATTTTGTTAAAACATTAAATGTTGCTTTCAGCAAAAATAAATATATAAATAAATAAACAAAAACAATATGTATATCAAGTCAACGTTCTAGTAAAAGAAATTTTAATGGTAGATATATAGACAATAAAAATTGAATTAACATTTTAAACTAAAGCAAGTTTTACACTTAAATAATACATTTTATTTATTCTTCTTTTTACTAAAACAGAAAAATCCCGGCATAACGATCAATATTTTGTCAGATATCCTTCAGGACAAATATGTGTATTACTGGTGACTTAATTATAATGAAAAGTTTGTTATATCAAGAAGTTTTTTCTTCTTCTATTTGCCTTAGTATTAGTTAAGCCATATTTTGATTAATTAGTAAATATACAGAAAGAAAAGCTCGTACTAAATTTAAGTATTTTTACTTGCTTTTAGTACGAGTGGTACTCAAAAATTAAAATACGAATAACTAACAAGTTCACTTAAAATAAGCCGAAAACAAACAAGATCGTTCAAGAAAACCACTCTTGCGATGTCTTAAAATAAGTGTAAAATTCTTGAATTAAGTGCAGAATTCTTAACTCAAGTAAAAAGATCAAAACAAAAACACAAATCCAAATGTACATTGTGAATTGATTGCTAACAGATGGCAAGAAAGCTTATAAATGAAAAAAAACCTTTTTTGTTTTACTTGTGAAATATTATTTCAGGATTTTTCTGCTTGAATTCTCACCAGTTTATTTAAAACAATGGAATATATTGTTAAATTAGAGAAGTATCTATTGGAGTTCCTCAGGGGTCAGTATTGCTCCCTTTATTTTTCAATATTTATATTAACGACATATTTGAGATTTTTTCTAATATTTCGAGTCATCTGTATATAACAGATGATCTCCAATTACTTTTTTCGTCACAACAAAATGATATTGATAGTTTAGCAGGTAGAATTGGTTATAATTTGCGTAGAATAGAGGAATGGTGCGAGGGCAACTTTATTGTTGTTAACCCGAAGAAATCGAAAGCGATTGCGTTTAATGCTGCAAGAGGAGTGCTGCCCAGAATTGTAATAAATAATGAAGATATAGTGTATGTTCAATATATGAAAACACTAGGAATATTCATTGATAATAAACTAACATTTGATTTTCATTTAAGTTATGTTTTCTCAAGGATCTCTTTTGGATTACGAAAGTTCTTTACCGCTTAAAATTAGAAAAATCGTAGCTAATGCAACTCTAATGCCGATTATACTGTATGGCTTAGAAGTGTATTCTGGAACCACAGAGTCTAACATTGCCCGTCTAAAAGTATTTTTTAATAGAATTGTAAGGTATGTTTATAAACTAAAGGTTCGAGAACATGTGTCTATTTATGTCAGAGACTTCTTGGGTAGCTCCTTTGATGTCTTCTTGAGAGTCAAAATAATGTTATTGTTTTATAAAGTCTTTAAAAATGGTTCTCCTAAATACTTTCTATCCAGATTTGAATTTGGACATTCATCGAGGTCGCATACATTTCTTTGTCCTTTCTTCAATTCTCAAACAATGCAGCGTTCGTTTGTGGTAAGAATTTGTCGAATTTGGAATACATTTGTGCCCTATAGTGAAAGACACTTTGCTCATTCGCCTATTGAATTTAAAAATATTTTATTGTTAAATCTATAAACTATTACTGCATATTATCATTTAGTGATGGTGGTTAAACTTCAATGTTTCATTTCTTGTTTTTTATCCAATTATCCAAATCCAAGACATATTTAAATATTTAAGTGCTTAAGAATGTATTAAGAATGTTGTATGTTAAAAAATACGTATATGATACATGTTTCACAAAGATTACAACAAATTTGTATATTATTTGATAGTTTAAGAACATAATACTGTGCCATGTTTAATTGCTATGTAATCAATTTGGCCATACCACTGGCTTACCGATTATAAATAAAATTGAATTGAATTGAATTTGAATTGAAATCAGTCGTAAAACAGCTCTGGGCTGAAGAACAGCTCACGCGTCATCGTAATTATTTCTTAAGTGCGGTCAGGCTTGTTGTTTTTGTTGTTCGGTCTTCGAGAGTTTTGCGTCTCACTCGCACTGGTCAACGGTTTGCCTCAACTAACTGTATTGGTTTACAGTTTTCTGAAGGTATTTCAGTGTTATCCACACTGCAACTTCCTATGTGAAGGCATAGGTCACAGCGACGTTACAAACGTACTGTTAATACCATCTTGGGCATATGGTCCATGCTATGCATCCTTTACTTTGCAACTGTATAGTTAAGAGTACATAAATAAATAAATAAATATCGTTAAATGTTTGAAAATATTTTTTGAAGTTTTTTATGTTTACTGTTAATTAGGATAAATTCTATAAAATATTAACATATCTATAGCTGGGAAACACAAGCAGTATACATATATTTTTTGGTTGGTATCAATATAAGTAGTTAATAGAATAAAAAATAATTGACGCAATTGCTTTTATTTCAAGTACAGATTCGGGATTGAATCAATCAGGGTTGTCAATTTACCCAAAAAAGCGCTAAAAACTAAATATTAAAAAAAATTATAATAATAAACAAACAGACGAAATTTGAAAATTGACTCCGAAAATTGATGTCCTCTTTTACACAGGGCTGTCAACTATTTGTAATATATACAAAAGCACCGCGACCCTATCTAAAAAGCACGGTTGTCAATTTAGCGCCTTTGGCGCTAGATTGAGCGTTCACCACGATCATAGGACAAGGCACCGTTGGAATTATTTGCTGAAGTACGAGTTTTTAAAACAAAAAGTGTGTCTCAATGAGCCATGAATAACTGAGCAGCTAAAGGATGAGATAACTCGGCACATTGACGACATTTAACTTTAATTATAGCGCAAAGTCATTGAAAATATAGATCATGGGATAAGAGTATGTCACCGAAGGCGTGGTGAGTATTTGACCGACATTTTGTTTCACGCATAATTGTAACAAATTCTTCTATAATATAAAAAACGATTAAGAAAATGCTTTAAAAACTTGTAGAACAAGAGAACAGAGTAACGCACTTCACAGTACGACTACATTCCAGTGAGTCAATATAGTTGGATATCCTGCTTTCACCGATAACCCCCGAAGAGCAGGTTTGGCCTCGGTGTACACCTAACCAGGACACTTAGCCTTCTGAAGCATAGAGGGGTAGGAGTTCCTCGCTTGCAGTAGCACTTTATAACTTTAGGAAGTTGCATTTCTTATGCTCCCCAACAGTTAATTGCCAGAACGCAGATCGGCAAAGCCTATGGGAGATTCTGCTTGCAGACTATCCCAGTGCTAACCATGGTTGAGGTGCCTACATTGGCTACAACGTTCTGACTGTGGTTTAAACTTGAAATCGCAGGAAGAGAAATTAGTCTCTGTGATAACTATTGTGCATGCTGGTTTTCGACGGCTAATAGCCCCCGAGGTGCTGTCGTCTTGCAAGAGATACCTGTGTTGTAAGAAACCGATAGTTATAGTCAAACGCATATGTTCTTAATGGGCTTCGTCGTACCAACTCATTAAGCCCTGTCTTATACTGGTTGTCTGGGAACTAGTGTACAGGAGAGATTAGAAGGCCTGAGCTCTTAAGCAAGCGGCAAGACTTGCCAGCAGTGGGAATCTTACAAGCCACAAGGGCGCGCTGGTGAATCATGGAAGTTCACACTGTGGAATAAGCCCGTTAAGGCAGGCGCTGATGTAAATAAATTTCACAATCTGTCATTGATAGCCACAAAATTGACGCACCGGCCCAAACATGAGAGTGGTATTCCATTTTCGGTCGGATATAGTTGGTTTAAGTAGTAAGGAGATCGAATGGTGTGAGTTGTTGAATGCTTCTTTGCAGACATGAAAAATGTGCTGAGTCGAGAGCATCCGAAACCTCAATATTTATACCAACCATGACTATAGATGAAGCAGCATTCACGGACATGTGTTTCTATGTTCATAAACAACACAAGGGTCTTAAAAGCGTTGTAGTCGACCCTGTGTTTACAACCCCATTCGGATATTAACAGAAACTCATTACTCAATGAGAGACTTTATTTTTTTTTTTTTTTATTAAGAAAATTGAATTTTATTCTAAGTTTTCTAAAAGCTTCTACTAACTTTTGTTCTCAATGAACAATTTTATGAATTTCAAATCATTTGAAATTCGCTGACAGCAATCAAATTCTGTATCCAACAAAATATTTCTCAGATGCGGAATAAAAAATATTTCGCTTTCAACGCAAAATTTCCTTTAAAAAATGTTGAGAATTTTCTGTCGACAATCAAATTTTCTGTCCAATAAAAGAAAATTTTTAAAATTTTACTCTCTTTCTTAGTGCGATATGCATTTTAAGGAAATGCGTTTTTACTTTCACCAATGTTTGCTGTCATATATAAATATATGTATATATTGTTTACCCTCTTGATTTAAATACCTTAAGTCAATTTCTTTTTTTTTCATTCGTATTGAAAGAATTTTTGAAAAAAATGATTTGTTATGGCAAAAAATAAAGGTGTCTGGAAAATTAATTTAAAATTCTATAAAGCACTTGGCAAAATGTTTAAAAGTAAATTCATTAAAGCAACAAACAATTAGCGGGCTTAAAAGTTGTCTAGCCAGGCTTAGTTGACAATGAGCTGCATGCTTAAAGTTTCAATTCCTACACGCAAAGAAAAAACAGTTTGAAATATGATTACAGCAACAATAGTATATATTCTATAACGTTATATATTATCAAACAATTGAGTTGTTTATTCACTATGTTTTAGTTTCTAACATTGATACCAATAAAAAATTATAAATAGCTTGTTTTCTATGTTTCCCAGCTATCTATATGTCGACATTTCATAGGAACTACCCTAATCATCAGTAGACTTTGGAAATTTTTGAAATATATTCTCACACATTCAACTTTATATCCCAACAATCTAAATAAATTGCTGAGAATTTAATAAGAAAAATGCTCTAGTAATATTTGTCAAAGCACAAAAAACAAGCTTTTTTTACACCTTTATTGGTATCAATCAGCGTTGTCAACTCGATGCGTTTCGCACCGTTTTTGGTGCTTTTTAAAATTATTTGTGCGAAAAATTCTTTAGTCGGTACGTGGTGCGCGTTTTTCTAATTTTCGGTGCGCTTTTTAAATTTCGGTGGCACTCAATCAAATTCAAGTCAATTTTTCGTTTTAATATAAGAAAAAATTATTGACGAAATAGAGCAAATTTAAGAAGTCCCAGGTGTAGATTGGAGACCACGAAGCCACGTATTGATTATATGGGTGCTGTTAAGTATAATAATTTACCTTTCGAAATAAAAACGAATAATAGAATTTCAATATTTAAATCATCTTGTAAAGAATTTTTCTTTTTCAATAATATGGAAACGCTGTTTTAGTATTATTTTTATTTTATTTTTTTTATAAAATGCAAATATATTTGTTTATACTTTTTTTTATAATATTTATTTAAACTTAACTTTTTTAAAATATTAATTTGTACTATGAGAGATGGAATAATTTGCCAACTTGCCTCAATTATGTCTAAATGGCGCTGAGGAAATAATTGTACTGTATTTAAATTTTTGTACAACTAAACGTAATTAAAACAAGTAAGATTGTGGTATATTCGGCTGGGCCGAATCTAAAATATCCTTCACGACTACCCGCCACGTATATGGATAGTATATTTAAAAATGTGAACAAAATATGCTCGGTTATATATGAATCGATATCGGAATTTTCTATTTGCTGTATTTTAGTAACCTACTTTTATAACAAGAAATGTTTTTCAGCAAAAAAAAAAATGTTAACGGAAAAATCGGTTCAGGCTATATCTCGAATATATGGACCGACATCGGAAATTTTTATTTTCCATATTTATATATCCTGGTTTTATTACCAGAATTAGTTTTAAGCAAAAAAAAAGTTGTTTAAGTTCGTTTACGCCGCATGTTCATGGAAATCCCGGTTTAGGCTACATCTCGGGTATATATGGACCGATATCAGAAATGTTCATTTTCCATATTTATATAACCTGATTTTGTTACCAAAACTTCTTTTAAATAAAAAAAGTTGTTTCAGTTCGCTTACGCGACATTTTATGAAAAACCTGGTTCAGGCTATATCTCGGGTATATATGGACCGATATCTGAAAAATTTTTTTTTTGCTTTTAGTCATCATGTTTGTAGTTTAAAGCAAAACAAAAAATTTTTTTATACCCTTCACAAAAATGTTAACGGTATATATAAGTTTGTGATTCCGTTTGTAATTTCTACAGCTTTATTTGCGACCCTATAGAGTATATATATTCTGATTCAGAATTAATGGAAAAAAAATTTTTTTTTTCAGATATCGGTCAATATATACCCAATATTAGCCCAAATCGGGGTTTTCTTGAAAATGTCGCGTAAGCGAACTGAAACAACTTTTTTTTTTGCTTAAAAGCAGTTCTGCTAATAAAATATGGAAAATGAAAATTTCCAATATCGGTCTATATATACCCGAGATATAACCTGAACCGATTTTTCCATTAACATATTTTGTTTTTTTGCTGAAAAGCATTTCTCGTATAAAAGGTTACTAAAATGCAGAAAATAGAGAATTCCGATATCCATGAAAATATCCATGAAAGATTTCTTTTTTGGCATAGTGATTACAAGGCAAAAATATTTTTTCCTCGATATCGGTCCATATATATTCGAGAATATTTAGTTCAAATTTGCAATATATACTATACATATACGTGACTATCGTGAAGGGTATTTTAGATTCGGCCCAGCCGAATATACTACATTCTTACTTGTTTTATTTACTTTTGTGTATTGTTTAATAGTGAAGGCGCGTTGTTCTATCATGTAGCGCTTCATTTCCACTAACTATCGAATGGTTTTTTCTTTGGACTGTCAACACTCTATTGCACGAGTGGCGACAAATTCAAACCTGGTGTTAATTTTGGTACACCCTTTATATTGTAAGAGCAATATTTTAATGGTCAGAACAAATTTTTTCTTTTAATTTTAGTAAATTAAGGTTAAATTTTACTTCAAAGTTTATGGTCAAGGTTTATTTATAACTCATTAACTAACATATTTATTAAAATATTGCCATCTAAGATTTTGATTTCAAGTTTATTTCTATGTTTTTTTTTTTCAAACGAAAATGTTGTAGGCCTCAATAGATTTTTACCTTCAAACAGATCAAACTAAAACGTATTCAAATAGTGTATTGCTAATTTTTTAGTACTTGAAAGATCAACGACGTCTTGACAAGTCTTCAACTGGTGTTTGACTTATTTATTTGAATTGTTAGCTAAATTTAAACAGAGTTGAGGTTGTTTGATTCTTTTGCTTATTATTAGTTTATAAAATTAGCACTTTTTAAGGTTTAAACGTGTTAAAAATGTTTAAATGTCATGTCTTAAACTCAGACTAGGAAATGAATTTTAAGACAAGGTTTTCGTAGAGCGACCAAGAAATAAAAAAATATAATTAACAAATTAAGAATTGGCTGGTAATAATTAAAGAACAGGTGCAGAAAAAAAAGAATAAATGACTTGTGAGGGATAAGATATGGGGTTATTAAATAAAAAGTAACAGTTCTGACGTTTTAAACATATTTCCTTATAGAAAAGAGAACTGTGCAAACATATTTTTATATAAAAATTTTTAAGCCTACTGGCTTTATTCAGATCAAAAAAAAAAAACAATTAACATTTATTTCCGTTTCAAGTTTAAAAATTTGACCTTGATTTTTCAATACAGAAAAATATGTATATATAAAAAAAAAAACTTGAAACAAGTAGTCAAATTCAAATTCTATAGATCTTGCAAAACTTTGAAGAAAAATCGACTTCAATTAAAATGCCCAAAACGACACGCACATAAACTCAACTTCCACATTCGAGCAAAATTTTGGCAACAGCACTTGATATCTATCCTTCACATAAAGTATTTAATTTATATAATTTAAAATGAAATTTAATAAAAGCAAAAAATCTCCAAATCAAACTCATGTTATATGCATTGATGTTTAAAATATGCAAAAAGAAATCAATGCAAAATTATAAGAAACAAGCAGAACCCCAAAATGTTTAACAAACAAATTGAAATTTGAATAAGACAAATTTTTTTTTCTAACTCAGATGTTTTAATTGCCGCCATTGAACAACTTCTCAAAGATTGACAGCACGGCGAACTTCCTCAATAAAGAAAACGGAAAACGAAGTTGAAGAAATGATATACAGGGTATACCAGAACTCAACGTCAAGCCCAAACGGGGTGACAGGATTAATTGTAAACATCATGAGAATCAATAAAAGAAACAATTATGAGGGCGAATTGATATTGAAGCTACCTACCTGTAGTGCGATTCTCTAACTTTTAACGATTCGATAATCGCAACTTTTGTCATCAAATTTCATCGCTTGCACTAACGACTGAGTGATTCTGTAACTTAATTCTAACGATGGTAAACAGCTGTATTTTTCTGTTCATTCATATAAACATCACGTAGCATCTCTGCCAGAAAAAAGCAAAAACCACGAAAGAAGAAAACAAAAAACAATAAATTTTTCCATAACAATATGTAAACATGCCCCAGTAAGCAAAGTGTCCTGGTTAAGTGAACAGTTGTGAAACTGATTTATATTTCAATGACTGTGAAAACCCTACCGACATTTGCAAGGACTATCACATTTCTGATGTTGGGAGCTTTTTAAAACAAAGATTTGCAGCTGTGCGTAGTGACCGTTTATTACTTTAACCGCAAGTCCCAAAAAAAGTGTAAAACGTTTTCTACAAACTGCTGATTATTAGCGTGGTATATTCGTGGATTGTGTACCCCGAATCTAAGAAGCGAAAATTATCGTTGAAAGAATTTCAAGACAAATGACAATGCTACGTAGCCAGGGAGAAAGAACTCCCAATTGTTCAAAAACGGATAACCTCATTATTGGACACCACTTACCAGTAGCGTAAGAGCAGCGTTGCCGCTGTGGTTCTAAAAGAGAACTACGTCCCGAAAGGGTTCATAATATGCGCTCTAACCAAGACATCATTAGTGTTTGCCTACAAAAACTAAAATGAAAAATGTACTGTGTTCAGAATTTCTTGCGAAATTCTGTCAAATTGCATACAAAAGTGTTACGTACGAAATATTTGCGAAATAAGTTTAGAAAAGTAGTGCTGTAGTGCGATTCTCTAACTTTTAACGATCCCATAGTCGATTGAGTGCTTCTGTAATTTAATTCTAACGATGGTAAACAACTGTATTTTTCTGTTCATTCATACATATAAACATCACGTGGCATCTCTGCCAGAAAAAAGCGAAAACCACGAAAGAAGAAAACAAAAAACAATAAATTTTTCCATAACAATATGTAAACATATTGATTTTTATTTGTTGTGATTTTAGTTTTTAAGTGACAATAAATATTATTTAATTTGTAATAAGGTAAGTAAAATAAAATATGTGTCCATATGTTTCATTTATTTGTTTATATGTACTAATTTCTATATGTTCAGAATGACCACAACTAAGACTGGTGATAATCAATATAATTTTTTAAATTTATTAACTGTCAACTCAAAGGAATTGTCCAACTCCCGATAAACACACCGATTATCCCTTGAAGCGTTCAAACTTGTTTCATCCCTTGCAAATCCGAATGTCAAACGTTCAATAGCTATTTCAACACAAAACACACTTTACCGGTTAAAAAATTTTACTGAAATTTTTGTTTTTGAAAATGTATTTAACAAAGGCCCTGATTCACTATCCTACACGATCGTACGATTCATTCACAGGAAACTGTTTCAAAAGTCTGGCCGACTTGAAAAAATCGTTTCAAAATGGCGTTGTAGGCCACACTATTATACAAGTATGATTGAAATAATTTATATACACAATAAAACAATTAAAAACTTGTGTTAACATAATAATTTTACATTACTTAAATTTTTTCCTCGAGGCACCAACAATAGTTTCATATTTTTCACAATATATACAACACTGATCGCACAGAAACCATAATGTTTTGAAAAGTTTCATAAAGTTTTTCAAGTCGCACGATTTGTCAAAAACTCTGACGCACGGTTGAATTTTTAGTACTTTTTCAGCACACATGCTTTATTTAGTAGATCGCACGATCGTGTATGATAGTGTAGCAAGGCCTTAAATATTTTATGTATTTAATAAATTTCAAAAAAATACACTTTAACCATTGAATAAACAACAAGAAAATTTTTGTCTTTAAATAATACTAATACAGATTTCATTATTTCGTGCGAAGTTCTTTCAAATTGCATACAAAAGAGTTTCGTATGAAATATTTGCGAAATAAGTTCAGAAATTAGTTTTTAAAGCGAAAAACACACAAAATGGATATGAAACATGTTTTAATTTAAAATTGTTTCTGGGACTATTTGTTTTTTTCAGCTGCGAAATAACATAAGTAAAGTTTTTTTTTTCGCACGAAATACATACATGTATACTTAAAATTAAAAAAATGAAACATGAATAAGAGAAAAAATAGACAACACTGAGTACATCTCAATTTTTTCGTACGAAATAAGTAATGTTGCTGAAAATTTTTCGCACATTCAAACTTAATACTAGGCTTAAGATATCGACAATCGGCAGTAAAATTAACAGCTGATTTTGATCGACTGCGAATATCGTAAAGAACATGTTACAGAATAGCAAATACGATAAAATATCGTTATAATTATTTTAATGATTCGATTATCGTTATATAAGTTACAGAATCGCACTACTGGTGCTAGATGATAGCACAAACAATTTTTTTTTTTTTGGAATTGAGAAATTTCAGCTGTTAAAATTTCAACCAAATTCATCGATTAGTTTATTTAGTGAAGTCGTTTGAAGTAAGCAACTTTTGTGTTTCTTGAAAAATGGAAAAAAGTGAATTTCGTGCAGTGATTAAACACTATAATTTAAAAAAAATGCGTATGCAATGCTAAATATGTCTTAAGTACAACCTTGCGTTGCAGATTTTGCATTTTATCGGCAATTAGGAACGTTGCTATGCAACTCATATACGTATAAAACAAATGTCAACCACATGTTTTAAAATTGAATAATTTTTTTTTTTTTGGAAAAATGGAGGTAACACAAAACTATTTATCCATGTTGTTGACAAGTGCTGAGGAATTATCAAAAACTATTGATAAACTTATTAAAAAAGAAAAAAGAAGAGACAACTTTTATTAATAAAAATGTTTGCATGAAAAATAAAAATGATGAACGATTCTGACAGCTGATACTCATTAAAATGAGTTGCCAAACGATTAAGAACATTGGACGTTGCCAGAAAGTTTACGTATGCGCTTACGAAGTGTATGCATTGTAAATATGCATTGCAACTTGCATTTAGGAAGTCGGCCTAATATTTGGCAAGCAAAAGGGCGAAAGAGATGCAAGTAAAGTTCGATAAACATTACGGCAAGTCTGCTCTGTCAGATTACATGGTAAAATATTGGATTGCTGAATTTAAACGCGGCTGAACAAGCACTGCAACAATGCCATCAACAAGAAGGCCAAAGGAAATGTTTACTGAAGAAAATATCAAGAAAACCCGCGATATCGTTTCGAATGATCACCGAGTCAAGTTACGTGAGATTATTGTAATGGTAAACCTATCATATGAACGTGTGTTCAACATTTTGCATGAAGATTTGCATATGAAAAAGCTATCGGCAGGATGGGTGCCGCGTTTGCTCATTGTCGACCAAAACCGAGTTCGGCAGATCACTTCACAGCGGAGTTTGGACATAATAAAGCGTAATCCTGTTGATTTTTCAGTTGATGAAACAAGGGTCCACCACTACACACCAATCGAAACAATGGGTGGAAGCGGGTGGAAGTGCTACGAAGAAGACCAAAAGAATGAAATCGGCTGGCAAGATTAAGGCCACTGTTGTTTAGGATGCATAGGAAATATTGCTTATCGATTATCTTGAAAACGGATACACAATCACTGGAAAGTATTGTCGTACATTAGTGGATCAATTAATTGATACAATCAAGCAAAAACGAACACATTTAAAGAAGAAAAAAGTGCTCTTTCTTCAAGACAACGCATCGGTTCACACAGCATTAGATACGATGCTAAAATTACGTGAAATACACTTCGAATTGGTTGATCATCCATCCACCTTATAGTCCAGATTTACCTCCAGGTGTTTCCAAACTTGAAAAAATGGCTTGCAGGAAAAAGATTTATCTCAAACGAAGAAGTGATTACCGAAACTAACACGTATTTTGAGGGGTTCTCAAATCGTATTATGCAGATGGTATAAAAAGTTGAAATATCGTCTTACTAAGTGTATTGAGCTAAAAGGAGATTATGTTGAGAAATAAAAAAATCCGCCCTCATATGAACAGGTTGTTTTTTATGTTTTCCAGCTGCCTATTTGTTGACATTTCATAGGAGCTACCCTAAGCATCAGTAGACTTTGGAAATTTTTGAAAGATACTCTCAAACGTTCAATTTTATGTCCCAACAATCTAAATAAATTATAGAGAATTTAAAAAGAAATATGTTTTAATAATACATGTAACAAGCATTTTCTTTTGCACACATCTCTACTTTTGTTTACACCTTTCCAACAAGTGAACAACCGTTGGTTGCTACGATTTATTTTTTGAAAGTATCATATAGCAGAGAACAAAAACTCAAGCCATTGAGTTTTATTCACTATATTAGCTGCTAATATTGAAAAAAAAGAATAATCAGCTTGTTTTTTATGTTTCCCAGCTTTGTCTATGACGATATTTCATAGCAGGTACTCTAAAGCTTAATGTTCGAGAATATCTTTCAAAAAGTTCCAAAGTCTTCTGATGATTAGGGTCACTCCTATGAAATGCCGACATATAGCTACCTGGGCACGGTTGCCAATTTAGCGCACTTCGCGCTAGATTTAACGCTTTTCAATAGCTAAAAATCCTTTTTAAAAAAGTACGCTAAACAAGCGCTTTTTAATATATATACTTACAGTAGTGTATTAACACATTTATTTAGTAAAAGATCTGTGTGGTCTTTTCGTTACTTCATGACTGATTTCCTTATTATTTGTTAAAAGTGCTTAAAATCTATGTACATACGATTAAGTATATAATTATTAACTTTATGACTATACCGGTTTCTATATTCTTCCAATTCCTTATACTCAATTATAAGAGATAGAGAGTAGTTAATAGCATGTTCACACGAAGGCTTAAGCTGGATTCACCCATTGTTTCCGAACAAAATTTTTGTCCGGACAAAATTTTTTTTATATGTAGTTTGACGTCTCTCTTCTTGAGAGAGAGAAAATATTTTTTACGAACAACTCCCAACTTGAATTGGTTTAATTTTATATTTTGTCCGGACAAAATTGAACTGAGATGCCAATAGGATACATTTTTTCATACAAAATTGTATTGAGTTGCCCCATCGAACAAAAAATTTACATAGTAGTTTTATTCTGTTGAAATTTCGATTGTGGCTAGCATTTGATATACATAAGAAATAAGTAATAATTTTAATACGGAAATAAATGAATTGATTGCCTGAAAACTTAATGAAGAAATTAAAAAGCCAGGAAGAGAGTGTATGTATGATATAATGAGTAAAAATAACCCATTGCTCTTCTTTGCTTTAAAAGTCTTCTCACTGCAGCTCCTTTTAATTTTTATATTTATGTACTTGGCGAATAATAATGCTTTATATATTTCAATGGCCATAAGCAAAAGCAATATTACTAATAATTGAGAATATGTAAAATACATAAAAGGAAAATAAACCGAAATAATAACAAGCAGTATTACCACCTTGTAAAACTAATAGATTTTGTTTACATATGGCAGCTCGTGCTGCAGAACACTCTCAGTAAAAAAATTTTTGTCCGGACAAAAATTTTGTTCGGAAACAATGGGTGCATCCAGCTTTATTTTCGAGGGTAGCTGCAAAATAATCTAAACAAAGAAAAAAAAAGATAATATGTGTAAAATCTAAATAAACACATTGAAAATGTAAAAATTTTGAAACTTACATAAAGATTTAAATAAAAATTGCAAAAAGAATTAGTGAAACGTTTAAACAAAATATGTAAACATCAGTGTGATGCAAAAAACAACCGTCTGAACACCTAGTTTCGCAATAGTGGTTCAGAGAGCGAATCAAGTGTTTCATATTACCGTCTGAACATGGTATAAGTTAAGAGAAACGCATAGTATTTGTCATCACTAATGTTAACTTTAAGGTGACCAACAAAGTTGAATACTTTACATGCCCTCTCTTATGCTAGGAACACAACTGCGACGAACGATGAACTTCGCCCATCGTGACGAATTCGCCGGCAAATATTCGTTGCATAAAATCGAAGTGTGAAGCACAATATCAACGGACTTTTGTGCAAGGAAAAAATTTAAAAAAAAATGAATACGAATACTAAGTAAACCTATATAAAACCCATACGAAAGAGGAATTTTTGAACAATTTATCTGAGGTAATTTAATTTTTGAGAACATCTTCATAAATTTATTACTACATGGATTTATATAAATACAAAAAGTATTATTTTGTGAAAAATAATTTTTTTATATAAGGTACCTGGTCACCTAATACAAAAAGACGAAACAATTAGAAAAAAACCACTAAATGACAGAAAATCCTGCACAAACAACTCGGTTTATAACAATTACATATATCGCTCCTTTATTGCAACATAGTCATATCTCAAAAAATGAGCTTTTCGAGTTAACAATGCAGAATTGTTAACATTACTACCTTTTATATTGAGCCAAAATTTTATTTAAATTACCTTTGAACTGTTTCTTTTAGGAGGTATTTTCTAAAAAAAATTTCTAAAACTTGTGTGGAAACTAAAAACTTGAAATTTGTTTTTCTCGAAACAAGCTTTTTTGCGTTATGACTATGTTGCAATAAAGGAGCGATATGTGATCAATATGTGACAAATGAACGTAAGAATATATAAAGAGCTCTGTGGCTGAGTTGGTTAAGCGGCCGTATTAAAAATACATCATGTTCATATGATCCCGAGTTCGAATTCCAATGGGTGCTGATGAGTTGTGTAGGGACTACGAAACAGCTTGTTGTCCCTCAGCAATATGGTATACAATTATTTTTTCTGTTCTTCTTTGGTCTTATTGTTTGACAGGAATTATTGTTAGAATTAAAAATAATCCTTCTTCTTGACTGAAGTTGAAGTCAAACTCACAACTACTTAGTTAATATCGTACATAGAAATAAACTTATTTCAACTTTCACTGAGAATGACGATTTTCGGTCAACGCCACGATTGTGTGCATTTTCACATGTGTTTTACTTATGGCGACGAATATTCGCGCTCAAAAATTCGTCGTTCGTCGCAGTTGTGTTCCTTGCATTAGTTTTGTTTATTAATAATCCTACCTCCAGTTCGTGGTCTGCGTTCCCTTTTGGTGTGTTTTTCATTATCATTTGTCAACTCTCTTCTCTCAGCTGTGATACTTGAGTGATTATTGGTGTTCTCTCTTAATTTATCATTTTCTGGTGGTGGATGATTAATTTGTTGTTGTTATTGTTTATTTTGTTGCGAATGGGTTTGTTGAGAAGTTTCTTTTTGTTGACTATCAGCTGCACTTCTTGTTTTTCTCGAAGATATTGCCGATCTTGATTCTATTGCAATGAATGAAAGTTTTATACATGTTGCTCTTCATTTGGATCTAATTTTATCAAGGTGACGCTTTATTTGTTATAGTTATTATGATTTGAAATACAACAGTATGATCGAGACCCAAGCCGTTCTTTTATTGTAGCTTGTGAGATCCAAGACGTTCTGACCTTTAGAATATATGATGTCACGATTACCTCTGTGATTTAAAATGCTTATTTCTTGTGAATCTGAAGTTTTCTTGGCTGTTGTTGACGGGCTTAGAGCACTGAATCAGGTTTTTAAGCTCCTCCCAAAGAATACTTCACGAGTAGCTGGAGACTGTCCAGTCGTGCAATGAATTGTGTTGCGTTAATCTGTAAGAAATCTTGACATTACTTTATCAATGTTGGCATTTTTTTGTTCCATCAAATTATCGATTACAGACTTTTTAAATGTTTTTAAAAAATGTTCTGCCTGTCCATTTATAGTGGGGTGACCAGGTGCTATAAGAATGTATTTTATGTGAGGTAAACTGGTGACCATTATCGCTCACTAGTATATCCACTAATCCATAGCGTGAAAATAGTTCTCGAAATTTTGTGATGGTAAAGGCTGTAGTTATTTCTTTGGTTTTCAAAACTTATATACGAGTGCATACATATTTTTTTTATGCTTCTTTACTAGAGTCAATCGTCAGAACCCAAAAATTTGGGATAAAATTTGACATTGTTGTACGGTGTTTTAACAGCAAAACAACATTTTCTTCAATGATTTTGCCCACAACTGTGATTTTCTTCCCTAGCAAATGTTCTGGTCTGCGAAAGCACAATATATTTTTATTGGATAGCACATCACAGCAAATATTGCATTTCCCAAACTCATAAGCTCAATTGTATCATGTTATACCTGGAAAATGGTATCCATGCGTGACAATTTGTAATGCATGGTTCATGCATCAGGGTTTGTCATATGTATATGGGGACATCTCTATGAATGTTTTTTTTTTCTCCTAATGAGAGAATCACTGTGAAGTTGAGCCGTCAAGGTGGGTATCCACGTTAAATTCTGTACATATTCGAGTATGCGTATATGCAAGTATCCATATTTATCCGCCTGCCTGTATATTCATTGAGCATATTAGCTTCAAATGTATGTTAACATATTAAAAATACTTTGATTTTGAAAAGCAATCACAGCTACGAGAAAAAAATAATTTTTTGTTTCTTTATTGGTGGGCGAAACCTTCAAAAATATATGAAAAATGTATATTGTTATTTATTTGACTTGTTTACTTTTTCACGTTTGTTTTCCTTGAATTCAAAAAATAAAAAGAAAAAAAAATCGGGGATGTTAAATTATTAACATTCACACTCTATTAAAAGTTTAATCAATTTGAAAATAGTGGAAACCAAATCTCGAAATGCTCCCTTCTTATCGGCTGTCGCCTGAATGTCTTGATTTTGGAAAGAATGAATGCCGTTGAAACAGAAATATAACAATGAAATCTTTTTTTTATGTTTTTGGTGTTGTTGGTAACAAGCTGATGTTGTTGTTGCTTTAGTGTTTTTATTTGATTTTGTTTTTTTTATACTTGACCCAGTTTTTCGAAATTATTTTTAGGAGGAAGAAATAAAACTCATTTCGTTAATTTTTTTTTTCACTTGAAGACAAAAAAAAAAAAACAAAAAAAAAAAAAAAACAGACACTACTTACACAGACTGTGTTTGCTATTATTTTTTGGTGACCTTTTTGTCGTTCGTTGTTGTTGCTGTTACTTAAAAGTTTGTTAAAACGTTGCTCGTCCGTCTGTCCCTGTCCCTCAGTCTCTTTGTTTGCTTGTTATTTTGTATGCCACTCCAAGTAAATATGTGATCTTTGTGATCGTTTTCATTGAAAAGAGATCATAAACGATTTATGCTAAAGTTTAGTGTAAACTGCGGAACAGTGGTTAAATGACTAGCAAATTTTAAACAAAAAAAAAATTGTTGGCAAACATTTTTTTGCTGTAGTATTAGAAAACTTGGTGTAGATCATTAAAATATGGGAATATTTGGAAAAACTTTGATTTTTTTCATGTTAGTTTAAATAAAAAAAAACTGTTTTTATATACAATGTTATAATCGGGTTTGGTGTTTAAGGCGTTAGTAATCCTAAAAGCACAGAGAGTGATTTTTGAAAAGGTTCTAATCAGCTGATAGCAACATGTGTCATAAGAGACAGCTATATTGTACATACTTTATACATATGGATAAATCCAGAAAAAGCTCCACTGGGGCCAAAAATTTAAAAGTCATTAAAAATAAATTTTTTAACGATAGTATAATATAATAAAAATATTGAAATTTTATTAATTTAATCAATTTAGCCATAATTTTTTCGAATAAGATGAATAATCAGACGGCTGTGCTGCACAAATCCAATTCTCATTTCTGACAATAATTTTTTGCAAGTTTTTTTTTATATTATAAAAATTTTGGGTATCCAAAAGCTGCACTCATTTTCATATGACGGGGATAAAATAAAAGCAGGGAGAACTGTACATTCACAGAAGAAAATATAATACTTATATGAATAATATCTATTTTTTTAAGAATAAATTTGGTGAAAATATAGTAATATTTTCATGTTCGAATTATTGTGGAAAAAATGTCACGTTCGACATGTCACATGTACACCAACACGAGCCTTTTTATTCAAACCATAACATTTTTAAGTAATATTACTGTTAGGTAAAACTCTGAAATTAATTGCAAGACGAAATTGCGTTTCGCTGAAATACTCCTTTCTAAGTGCGGACACGAAAACTGCTTCCACTTTTGTCACGTTCGATCCAACTTATTTCGATCCAAATTTTTTGTTTTATTCGAAAATCCATTTGCTATTAACTTTTAACATTAATTAAAGTGTTCGCTATTAGCTACAACTTAAGATTAAGTCGAACCTGAAACTACTCTTAGTTTTTTTGCTTTTTGACTTTCAACGCATACGAATGTCACGTTCAAAACCAGGGATTTATTTACCCATATATAAATTATCAGAATCTAAATGAAATCAAAACTAAACATGCTTTGCGTTGATTTAGCATAAACAAAATTTATAAAAAAGTTTTTGTGTTATATTACAATATTATTTAAATTAGAATTTTGGTTTTTGTACATTTGTAAATCGAGTTTAAGTTCAAGTTTTTCCTTTCTTAAGTTTTTCTTCAGAAGGATTTTTTACAATACAAATTTTCTGTGATCAATAATTTTTGATTCAAGAAGACAAGAAAAATAATAATCAAACCTTTAGCTGGGGGACAACTAGCTGTTTCGTAGTCGCTGCACTACTCATCAGCACCCATTTTCGGATTTTAGCTCGGGTCAAGACGTATCATGAACTGATGCCTTAACTACTCACCTATTTTATTATTCTCTATCTATATTCACATATGTATTTTGTTAATTGCACGCATTGTTTGTACAGCGTTTGCTGTCTCTGTACAAGCGGTATTTGATTTTTTAGTTATTAGCATACATATTTTTGTATTTTAATAATTCTCCTTACCCAGAGATGTAAATTTTATTTGTTGTAAGTAATAATGATATATAGTTGAACTTTATTATTGCATGATGTTTTTTATTAGATTATGAATTCAATTCAACTTTCAGTCAAGAAATATTTTTTTAATTGCATCTTCTTTAGCAATTTTCTATGCTAATGTGTGGTGCAACCATAATGCATGATGTTTGTTGTCGGTTATTCCTTAACTTCACTCATTTCACCCAACCTAAATTGCCATATCTTTGTTTTAGCGTTCGAAATATTCAATCAGGTGAGGTACACAATTGAGCAGCGCGTTCAAATTATTGAAGCCTTTTATGTAAAAGGAGTTTAAAATCGAATTTAATTTCGTCTCTGCCAAATGGGTATGTAAACGGGAAACTTGAAAGAAAATTTCAGCAAACCGGGTCTTGCGATTGCGGTGGCAGAAGAGCTGTCACCCCGCAACTCGTCATCGTATCCAACAATTGAACATCTCACGAACGTCAATGACTTAAACTTTAAATAAAGATTTAAATCTATACGTTTAAAAGGTTCAACTGCTGAGGCCTAATGACAAGTTTAAGCGTCGTCAATACGCCGAATGGTTGGTTGAACAAACAGAAAGGAATGGAAAATAAATCTTCAGCGAGGAGGCAGACTTTCAGTTCAGTGGATTTATTAACAAGCAGAATATATAAACCTGTATATACAAAGTTGCTGTTTTAGTTCAAAAATTGGTGTTGCCGTACTGCTTCCGCGGATGTGGAGGGATTTTGGGGATTCACGAAACTGATTTTGGGCAACCGGAAAAAATGGTGGTTTTGCAAAGAAAATTATCTTCAGCGATGGGGCAGACTTTCAGTTCAGTGGATTTAAGCAGTATATATAAACCTGTATATACAGTGTTGTTGCTTTAGTGCGAAAATTACCGCATTGCTTCCGCGGAAGTGATGTGACTTTGGGGATTCACGAAACCGATTTAAGAACTACCAAACAAATTCGGAACCTATTTTGCTAATCAGCTTCGAATCGGTTTTTCGTATTCGCTGCGCGTTTTTGCCATGGAATATGCATTTGAACTATAAATGGTCATGTGATTAGTGCCAGAATTGAAGTTGATGTATGGAAAGTGAGAAACTTTGGCGATACCTAAAGCCGATTTTGGGAATTCCAAAAAATAATTTTTAGTTTGTTACCGAAGCGTGTTTTTCATTTGTTTAGAGGTAGAGGGGGGATTTTGTCATTTCCTTAATCTGACTTGGGGAACTCCCAAAAAACTCGAAACCGCTTCGCCAGCCGAATGCCAAGCGGGTTTTCATTATCGGTGCGCGTTCTGGCCATAGAACGTGTATCTGAATTAATGACGTCATTCGATTTAGTGTGAAAATTGAAGTTGCCATGTTCTTACCGGAGAAGTGGGGTATTTTGGCAATACCTGAAGCCGATTTTGGGAATTGAAAAAATAATTTTTAGTCATGATGTATTTTTATTTGTATATTATTTATTTTTAAAAATACATTATGTTCACATGATACCGAGTTCGAATACTAGTGGATGCTGATGAGTAGTGTAGCGACTGCGAAACATCTAGCTGTCCCCCAGCTTTATTGGTCGCGGCAATCATTGCTATAATTGAAAATAAAAGTATTTTTTGGCTATAGCCAGGATTGAACTTGAGCCAGACGAATGATACACCATCATATATAATATTGGAAATAAAGTATATTTATTAAAATTTTTTTTTTATCTAAACGGTATCGCTTATGGGGTAGAGCCAACCGAATCCGAGCCGGTTTCTCATTATCAGTACTCATTCTGGCTATGGAACATATATCTGAACTAATAACGTCATTCAATATAGTGCGAAAATTGAAATGGCCATATTGTTCCCGGGAAGTGGGGAATTTCGGCGATACCTGAAGCTGATTTTGGGAATTCCAAAAAACCATTTTTAATTTGATATTGAAGTGTGTTTTTCAGTTGTTTAAGTATATTTATATAAAATTGTTTTTATCTCAACCATATTGCTTCTGAGGTAGAGGGGGGATTTTGATGTTTCCTGAAGCTGGAACCGCTGCGCTAACCGATTACGAACTGGTTTTTCATTATCGGTACTCTTTCTGGCCATAGAACGTGTATCTGAATTAATGACGTCGTTCGATTTAGTGTGAAAATTGAAGTTGCCATGTTGTTTTTTTTTTATATTGGACCAGTACTCAGGGGACGACCCCTACATATGCAGTGCATTGTACCAGAACTAGGAAAATAGGTTGTGAGGAGGGGGAAAGAGGGAGTAGTGTTTGTGAACATTTGACTTGAACCTTCCAACGTTATAACAGACAGGAAACACGTCTGCAGGCAAATTATTCCAGAGACGAAGCGTTCGGCTGAAAAACGAATTCTCTCTGTAATGCGTAGTGCGATTCCCCGGGCGATCGACCACAAATGGATGAGCTCTGGACGATGAACGCGTGCTAGGTAAAAATGTGAGAGTTTCAGGAATAAGGTCCATAATCTCGTCCGAGCAAAATCCATTGTAGTAACGATAGAACAGAGTAACGCACCCCACACTGCGTCGATGCTCCAGTGAGTCAATAGAGTTGGATACCCTACTGTCACCTATGAGCTTCTTCGCCCTCTCCTGCACACGGTCGAGTAACCCCAAAATAGACTTTGAGACACCGGCCCAAACATGAGAGTTGTATTCCATTTTCGGTCGGATGTATGTGGTATAAATAGTAAGGAGGTCGGATGTAGTGAAGTACATCTTATACCGTTTCAAAAAACCAAGACACTTGAATGCTTCTTTGGAGACATGAAAAATGTGTTCAGTCCAGCGAACATTACACTGTATCTTCATTCCAAGAACATCAAGAGCATCCGATTCCTCAATATTTATACCATCCATGAGTACAGATGAGGCAGCACCCGGGGAAGTGGGGTATTTTGGCAATACCTGAAGCCAATTTTGGGAATTACAAGAAATATTTTTGAGTTTGATATTGAAGCGTGTTTATTAGTTGTTTAAAGTGTGTTTATTTGAAATTGTTTTTATCTGAAACACTGTCGATTTATATTCTTTTAGTTTAAAGTAAAATTTGCTTGGAATTTTTTGTTTTTTTCTTTCTTGCATGTAAATTTTGAGTTTGGAGCACACGACGCTGTGGTAGACAAATAAAACTTTTCAGGGAATTATAATTCACTAGTGAAAAGAAGGAAAGCAACAACTAAATGCAACAACAACAATAAATTATTAAGTTATTTATGATCACACTTCCACTCTCCACACTGACTGACTGATTCAATATTTATACACATATTTAATGTCGCCACATAAACGTTTGTTTGTCCGTCAGTTTTGATTATTAAATATGGCTCGTTGTTTATTTCTTCTTCCATTGTTTAAATCCTTTAGCTTTAAAGGTTTCTTTTGCGGATGTGAAGGTTAAACATGCCCGTAGATGATGGGATTTTGTGGTTATTAAAGGGAATAAGTAAAGCATGAATGAATCATAAATATAAATGTGAGAATATTTATACAAAATTAAAGAAACTATTTTTTTTTGTTGAAAAAAAAAAAAAAGAAACAAAAATCCTTGATATGCAGAAATTTTCGCTTTTTCTTTTTTACTGTCAACTTAAGTTTAACAGCAGTTTAACAACCTTTTTTCCATTTTATTTTATTTTTTTCGTTTAGTACTCAAGTACTTTTGCTGTGACAATGAAATCAAAGATTGAATGAAAGCAGTCGTCAGTCAGCCTTAAATGCCAATGCTGCCAATGTCGGCATCTTAAAGAGAGCTGATTTTTAATTTGTATGTGGGCAATGTTATAACTGCACCACAGATTTAATTAATACAAAAGAAAATTTGCATTAAAACGGAAATCTTGAACTTTGCTTGAAAGTTTATTACTCCTCTGCCAGACATCCAGCCGGCCGACCAGCCAGCCAACCAACTAATTTATCCCAGTAAATTAAAGCTCAGGGTCTTTTGTTATAAATAATTTTTCTTTTATGAAAATGTAAAAAAAAAAAAAATATATATACTCGTAAATTACTTGCTTAACCATAAACCAAGAAGAACAAATGAATTTAAAAGGTTGCATATGCACGACAATGAAAAAGGGCAACAGCAACTTCTTCCGCATCTCTCAGCTTTCTTTCTTTCCTTCTTCAGTGTTGCATATTGCATTATTTAAGAAATAATATGCAGCAGTCACAGGAAATGCTTAAGAATCTCAAAGTGTCTTTTTGCATTCGTTTAAACAAAAAGAGCTCACTACAACAACAAACAAAAAAAAAAAAAAACCAAAGAAAAAAAAAAAAAGAACACAAATATCCAGCCAGACATTAAAAGACCTTGAATATTACTTGACTCTTAAGTATCTGCTGATGCTGATGCTAATTCTGAAGTTAAATGCTGATTGCCGTTTGCTATGGGAGAATAACTTCATGCAGCTGAATTTAAGAAATTTAAATCGTATACAAATGCTTTTTTTTGCTTTAATTTTCCATGGTCAAAGTTTATAGTCATCATCATCATATGAAGGCTTAATATGTGCATCTTAATTTACTTAAATTTAATATTTATTATTATTCAATATTCTTTGAAGAACTTTCCACATTTTAAAGGTCAAGGGTGGAGAATTAAAACCTTTTATGATTCCATTTATCAACAACACATAAACATATTAAATTAAAACGGAAGTTTATACAATGTAAAAGACTTTAATCTAAATTTTTTTTCTTTTATATATTAAACTTTTTGTCTTTAAAACTTGTGTATGCAAATAATTTTTCTATTCAGCTACTTTTGTATTAAATTCTTGGAATAACATTGCAATTCAGCTAAATAAAAATTGCAAAATTATGGTATTCAGCTAGTAAATTACCTATTTGATTAAAGATTTATTTTTAGATGGTTTAGCTCCACAGCTGAGTCGAATATATTTCTATTCAGCTGAAAGATGTCCTTATTCAGCTGCGTAGGTTTTTGTATATGCAACAAAATTCTTCTGTTCAGCTACTTTTCTATTAAACTTTTAAGATAAAATTAAAATAAAAGCCTTCAAAATATTGTATTCAGCTGCCATATCATCTATCTGATTGGAAAATAATATTTAGGTATTTTAGCTTTTTAGTCGAGTCGCAAATATTTTTATTTAGCTGGAAAACTGCCTTATTCACCTTTGACGAACTTTCCACATTTCAAAGGTCAAGGGTGGAGAAGTAAAACCTTTTATTATTTCATAACAAATAAAAACATTAACTTGAAACGGAACTGTATACAATGTAAAAGACTTTAATCTAATATTTTTTTCTTTTATATATCAAACTTTTTGCCTTTAAAACTTGTGTATGCAAATAATTTGTCTATTCAGCTAATTTTGTATTAAATTATTGTTATAAAATTGCAATTCAGCAAAATAAAAACTCCAAAATTATTATATTCAGCCAGTATATTACCTATCTGATTAAAGATTAATTTTTAGATAGTGTAGCTCTACAGCTGAGTCGAATATATTTCTATTCAGCTGAAAGATATCGTTATTCAGCTGCGTAGGTTTTTCTCAAGATCTCAAATTCTTCTATTCAGCTAATTTTCTATTAAATTTTTGTGTTAAATAAAAATTGGGATAAAATTTAAATAAAAACTTTCAAAATATTGTATTCAGCTGGAATATCATCTATCTGATTGGAAAATAATTTTTAGGTATTTTAGCTTTTTAGTTGAGTCGCAAATATTTTTATTTAGCTGAAAAACTGCCTTATTCACCTTTGAAGAACTTTTCACATTTTAAAGATCAAGGGTGGAGAAGTAAAACCTTCTATGATTTCATAACACATAAAAACATTAACATTAAAGTTACATTTCTGATTGTAAAATTATTTTTTTGAACAATGAAGCTTAACTCTTTTCTCAGTGCGAACGAAAGTATTTCTGTTGAGCTGAAAAATTTCTTTAGTCAGCTACGTAGATTTATTTTCCGTATGTAAAATTAGATATAAGAAATGTATATATTAATCTTTTTGGAATTAAAATTAAATTCAGCAAGTGATGTAATCAATAAGTTAAATATAAATAGCTGGAAAGTTTTGTATAAATTCAAAATTTATGCTTAAATATTTTTGCTTCGCTTTTGAAAGATGTAGTGGAGTAAATATTCTAATTATCAACTTGATGATTGAGTTTTTAAGCTTATTTTGTACTACATTAGTGGTAAAGTTTTTTTCAGTTGGTAAATGTTTTTAATAGGGCTTTAAAATATCTTATTCAGCTGCAAAAAATAAATATTTAAATGCATAGAAATATATAAGATTTAACTTTTTTAACAAATTTATTATTCAGCTGGCCATATATCTCAGAAAAGAAGTACAAAATTTTCTTAAAATTTATTTCAGCTGAAATAATATTCGTTTGGCTTAACATTTTTTAATCAGCTACATAAATAAGAGGTACAGCTGTCTTTTTACACTCCATTAGATGTTAAATTTTTTTGCTTCTAAATGTTTTTAATGGGGTCTTAAAATATCTTATTCAGCAGCAAAAAATAAATGTTTAAATGCAAAAAAAGAAAAAAAAGATATTCAAGCTTTAACTTTTGGAAACATATCGCTCCTTTATTGCAACATAGTCATATCTCAAAAAATGAACTTTTCGAGTTAACAATGCAGAATTTTTAAGAGTACTATCATTTATATTGTGCCAAAAATTTATTCAAATTGCTTTTAAACTGTTTCCTTTAGGAGATATATCCAAAAAAATTTTGCTAAGACTTGTATGGAAACTAAAAATTTTAAGTGCGTTTTGTTGAAATTTTTAACATTTATTAGTCAGCTACATAAATAGGAGTTACTGATGTCTTATTTTCGAATTCAGCTAGGTAGTTGCTTATTCAGCTGAATACTTTTCTTATTCAGCTTAAAAATGATATATTCAGCAAAAAAAAAGGAAAATCTGTCTAATCATTTTACAAAATTTACTTAACTAAAGTTTAGTGTTCATATATTTTACACTTTGTGTAAAAATCCCAAAAAAATATCTTTTATTGAAACCTTCACATTGGCTTTTAATTCATCTTATAATTTTGCATTGAATGATTTAACCTAGAGGTAAGAATCTTAATTATAGACCTTTAGCCATTAGCCTGTTATGAGTAATTTCACAAGACTTCGAAATGCTTGCATAAAATGTCAGTAAACTTTCTTCAAGCTGAAAGAAGGGCGTGAAACCCGAGTATGAAAAATAAAAAAAAAATATATGCAACCATTGACTTTGCAAAAGTATTCTCTTTTATCATTTTGAACGCACTTGAACTGTCGTCGACAGAAAAAGTACTGGCAAAACCACCATCAAGACCACCACCACCACCACCACAATCCACCAACACCAGCAGTGCGTGTAAGAAATAAAAGTGCAATGACGGCAACCAACAAAGACGAACATTTTAAATTTAATCAATTTCTTTTTAAATTATTATTCTGTAGATTTTTTTCAAAAGTTTACAAAATTGTCTAATATAATTTGTTTGTGCATCTCTATTACTAGCTCTGTCCTCCCCTACACTGCAGTTGTTTGGTTTGACGTCAATGTCAGGGCCAGCGAACAATATGCAAAGGATGACAACTGTGCACTATGTAAACTATAAATAGCATTTAATAGAAATATAATATACATATGTATGTAAGAAAATTGTGCAAACCGGCCGGCAATTGTTGGGGAAAATAACTTTAACAAATTTAAGAGAGGGGCTGAGAGAAAATTCAATACTCACGAAATGCAAGTTTCTCAAACTGATTTTAAGAGAAACTACCGCAAAAACGTAAAATGTTCTTTTAATTTATTTTCCCCAAAAATAAAATAACATTAAATTTCCGCTTGTTTTTCTTCATAAAACTGGCAGCAGATATTTCAACATAGTTGTTATATACAAAACGCTGTTAATCTCAAAGCAAAAGCAAATCTGAACTCTCACATTGCGTATTTCCTTAACATGTATTGAAAACACTGATTCAGCTTGCAAATTTATTTATTCAGCAAACTAATTGCGTTTCTCAGCTGCTTATATATAAATAAACTTTCATATGGCCTTTCTAAACCTCCATTCAGCTAACGTTTTCGTTATTCAGCAGCAGAATTATTTGTTTGGCAAACATTGTTCTGATAGGAGGAGGTTTCATTCTACACTTTTGTTTGCGATTTTTTTAGTATTACATATTTATTTATTTTTGTAATTTATTTTATAAGATCACAAGCTCTTAAGCCTACTTACATAATTTAGAAATCAAATAATAAAAAAGTGAACTCAATAGCTAAGACCATCATAAAAAGAGTGTTATAATCCAAAAATTATATGTTCATATATGTTAAAACAATTCTTATAAGAAATTCTATTCAGCTACAAAAATTTCTTATTCAGCAAACCAGTTTTATTTTTGAGCTGTCAAAATCAAAAATCCACTTCATTCACATTTTCTTAAATTTATTCAGCTGTATAGTTTGAATAAACTGGATAATTTCATAAAATAACTTGCTTAATAGTGGTACATTTATTCAGTTTGAAAGAAAGTTTAATAGTTCTTACTTTAATTTCAGTCTTTTTTGGTGCTTGAAATTAATTAATTATTTTTTTAGCTCAAAATTTGGAGAAAAGTATATTCAGCTTCCGATTTTCTTATTCAGCAAAACAATTGCATATTCAATTTATCAAAATATCAAAGTTCTACTTTCTTATATCCTTCTTTAATTCTATTCAGCTTTATTATTTGCTATTCAGCTGAGAGTTTTTTTATTTAGTAGCCAATATACTTCAGGGATGAATTTTTTTAATAGTTGTTTGTGTAGTTTTTCATTTTCATTGCATTCAACTGTGTATCTTAGTAAAATGTCATAAAATGAAAAGAAATTACTCAATAGTCAGACATGTGTGAGTCAACAGCAAAATTATCTGAAAGTAAATAACCTTAATTAATAGTGCTTTCTTTACTTGCACTCTCTTTTGCCATTTCAAATATATTTCAAAAGTATTTTTTTTAGTACAAACTTTTAAAAAATGTCCATTCAGCCACTTAGTTTGCTATTCAGCAAAACGGTTGTAATTTAGGTTGATGAAATATCTAAGCATTTCTTCCTTCCAACCTTTCTTAAGTCTATTCATCTATATCTTTTGCTATTCAGCTAAGGATTTTTTTTTATTTAGCAACAATTATACAAGAAAAAAATTTAATTTTAAAAAATTTTGCAGTAATTGTATAACATTTAGTGCATTTTTGTCATCTAAATTTATTGTTTATTATTATTTAGTTATTAAAATCGCAATTCAGCAAAATAATATTTTTTTCTTAAGTTGCCAAAATAAAGTATAACACTATTTTCCTATTCTTAAACTCCATCGAGGCGTATTATAAGTTATAAAACAAATATTCTCAAGAAAAGTAACTTTTTCCAACAGCACCACGTGCAATTTATTTAATTTATTAATTATTTTTGAGCATATTTCTATAAAAGGTTGTAGTCAGCTATAAAATTTATTATTCAGTAAGTTTTTTTTATTAACTTACTCAATAGTTCTTCCTTTAATTTTGCTCTCTTTTAGTATTTGGATTTTATTTTGTAATTTTTAGCACAAATCGTTAAAAAAAATGTATATAAAAAAAATTTCTTCTTTAGCAAAACATTTATTCGTAAATATTAATTTCATTAAATACTAAAACATTTTGTTTACCTACAGTTTCTTAACTTTATTCAGCTATATTTTTTTCTATTCAGCTAAGGAATTTTTCCATTCAGCAGCAACTATACTCAAGAAAGAAGATTTTTTTAAAGTCATATGTGCAATTCTATCTTATTTGGCTCACTACTGACATCTAGTATTACTCTTTAAATGAAATTTACTCAGCTAAGCCGCTATTCAGCAAAAAAAAAAATATTACTTCAGCTGCCAAAATAAAAATATACTACTGTTTTAATTTCCCTAAACTCCATCCAGATGTATTTCCTTTTGCTTTTCAGTAGAATAGTTTTGTATTAGTTATAAAACAATTATGCTCAAAAGCAAAAAAATTATTTATTAATTTTAATAAATTTATTAATTAATTTTTGCATATTTCTTCAAAAAGTTATATTCAGCCATAAAATTTAAGCTTGATAGTTCTTTCTTTAATTTCGCTTTGGTGTTTGAAATTAGTTTAGTATTTTTCAGCACAGTCCTTAAGAAAGAACTATTCAGCTACCAAATTTCTTATTCAGCCAAGAAATTAGATTTTAATTTTAAATATTAAAGCACTTCGTTGCTCTATTTTTTTATTATTAGTTATAAAACAACTATTCTCAAAAGAAAAAAAAAATATTTAAGAGCATCTGGTATAGTTTTATTTAATTTATGAATTAATTTTTGGCACATTTCTTCAAAAAGTTGTATTTAGCCATAAGATTTATTGTTCAGTAAGCTTTTTTCTTCAGGTTGCAAAATGTGCCACTACCTTCTTAGCTCTAAAAACTCTATTCAGCTTCTTTGTTTAATATTCAGCTGCGTAATTTTTTGTTAACTTTTCTTAAAGTCTAAAATGAACTTGGAGTTCTTTTCTAACCTTTCAAAAGTTTTCGATTAATATTGAATTGTAAACAATTTTACTTATGGCTTTTTATATTTTACTTTTCTTCTTACTCTTCAAAATCATTTACTCTTCTCATTTGTCTCTAATTTTATATGAATCCTTCAGTAAATTGTTTTGTTAACCTTCATGTCAAATACATACAAATGCACATACATATATACATATGTACTGAGTAAAAAGCTTTTCTTTGCGAAGGGTCTGAGCATTAAAAATAGTCTGGCGTGCCACCCAGCAACCTTTTATAACGGCTCGTGGACCTCCCACCCAGCTCACAAAACCGGTATTCTGTACATGAGCTTTTTTTCCTACCATAAACTGAGTCTGCTCTCAAAACCTTGGCCATTTGTCAGCAGCAACAAATTACAGGTATTCCATATAGAGTGTTAATAACAGCAAGTTCATGTTCAGGGTTTGTCGTTCACCTCCCGGCATTTGAATTATTGTGTTTGTGCATTTCTTATGGCCTTCCAATTACACATACATATACACAGCACATGCATATGTACATATGTATAAGCCGGTCGTAATGACCTTGTCATTTACGTTTCTTTTTTATTTATTCCTCTATTTTCAAATAAATTTTCCGTGAAATATTTAAAGGTTGGTGTGTAGAATTGAGTTTGACTGGCCGGCTGTCTTTTAGCTTCTCTGCCTCCTTGATTAACCTGCGATTTAGCCAACTTTCTATTAGCGAAACTTTAAGGAAAACTCTTTCCACGGCTGTTGCCAATTATTATTTGTATTTCAAACAAATTCTATGGTATCCTTTTTCACTTGTGCACACTTTTATGTTGGCAAATTTACTTTGTTGTTTGTTTTACGCCAAGGTCGTTCGGTTTGCCAAGTGTGCTTGTGTAATTGAATGATTGAGTGGTTGTTAGTGGAAACTTAGTCTGTTCTCTATTAACGTTATTTTTTTTAAGGCAGGAGATGATTAAAGTAATGGAAAGGTTTAAATTAATAAAATAAATTTTGAGTTATTTGGCTGTTTCTAATCAATTGGCTTTTCAAAATCGTGTAATGTCTTAAAGTTTGTTTGTTCTACGAGCAATGAAGTCGCAAGTGTTATTTTATAAGCACAAGAAACTGCGATGAGAAAAATGATATACGAGTAACTGCTGGTTCGCTATTCAAGAATATTTGAGTTGGGAGCCATTATTTTCAAGTTTGGAAACAGAATAAAGTCACTAGAAGCTAAATCTGCACTATAAGGTATTTAACATAACTTTAGCATAGTATCTAATGCTGTGTGAACCGGTTCGCTGTTTTGAAGAAGAGACAGTTTTTCTTCTTTAAATGTTGTCGTGTTTTTTTTTGATTGCTTTAATCAATTGATCCAATAATGCCGCTGTAGATCCTTTCTCAAGATAATTGATGAGCCATACATATTCTGCGTGCATTCCAAAATACAGTGGACATAACCTTGCCAGCCGATTTCTCAGAAGGCGAAGATTCTTCGGAGTACTTCCACCCATTCTTTTTCTTGATTTTTGATTTCAGGTGTGTAGTGTTGGACCCAGATATTATCAACAGTTATTAGTCAATGCCAAAAATCAACAGGATTATGCTTTATTATGTCCAAACACCACTGTGAGGTGATCTGTCGAACTCGTTTTTGGACGACACTGAGCAAACGCAGCACATATCTTGCCGATAGATTTCTCCCATGCAAATGTTCATGCAAAATGTTGAACTCACGTTCATATGATATGTTTGCCATTTCAACAGATTCACGTAACTTGACTCGGCGATAGTTCATAACAATATCGAGTATTTTCTTAATATTTTCTTCAGCAACCACCTCTTTTGGCATTCCTGTTGCTGATGTTGTTGCAGTGGTTGTTCGGTCGTGTTTAAATTCTGCAATCCAATATTTTATCATGTAATCTGGCTGAACGACCCACCGTAATATTTATCGAGCTTTCGTTTAGTCTCTTTCGCCGTTTTCCTTTCAAATAATAGTGTTTAATCACTGCACGGAGTTCACTTTTTTCCATTTTCTAAGCCGCACAAAAGTTGCTTACTTCAAACCACTACATGGTTGAGGGGGCTGTTGGGAACCGGTAATAGCAATGGTCTACTGTCGGTTAAGACCGTCAAGGTAGCCGCAAATCAAACTAAATTTTCGTTCATAATGATGTCGCTAAATAGTAGTGACTTTAGTTCTAGAGACGTAACGGCGAATATGGTAAAAATTTTGTGTATGTTATATTAATGCTCAAAGCCTTAACAATAAACTTGAGGAGTTCAGCTTGGTTTTTGATGATTCTGGAGTCGATATTGTATCGGTTGCGGAAACTTGGTGTGATAGTTCAACTCCGAACGGTCTTGTCACCCCCAAAGGAATCACAGTATATAGAGCCGATAGAACGAACCATGCTGGAGGTGTCGCCATATAAAATTCTATAAAGCACTTGGCAAAATGTTCAAAAGTAAATTCATTAAAGCAACAAACAATTAGCGGGCTCAAAAGCTGTCTAGCCAGGCTTAGTTGACAATGAGCTGCATGCTTAAAGTTTCAATTCCTACAAGCAAAGAAAAAACAGTTTGAAATATGATTACAGCAACAATAGTATATATGCTATAACGTTATATATTATCAAACAATTGAGTTGTTTATTCACTATTTTTTAGTTTCTAACATTGATAGCAATAAAAAATTAAAAATAGCTTGTTTTCTATGTTTCCCAGCTATCTATATGTCGACATTTCATAGGAACTACCCTAATCATCAGTAGACTTTGGAAATTTTTGAAAGATATTCTCAAACATTCAACTTTATATCCCAACAATATAAGTAAATTGTTGAGAATTTAAAAGAAAAATGCTCTAATAATACCTGTCAAAACACAAAAAACAAGCTTTTTCATTTATACACGTCTTTATCATTTCTATAACGTTATATATTATCAAACAATTGAGTTGTTTATTCACTATTTTTTAGTTTCTAACATTGATAGCAATAAAAAATTAAAAATAGCTTGTTTTCTATGTTTCCCAGCTATCTATATGTCGACATTTCATAGGAACTACACTACCCTACCTACACTACCCTAATCATCAGTAGACTTTGGAAATTTTTGAAAGATATTCTCACACATTCAACTTTATATCCCAACAATATAAATAAATTTAAAAGAAAAATGCTCTAATAATACCTGTCAAAACACAAAAAACAAGCTTTTTCATTTATACACGTCTTTATCATTTCTTTACACCTTTCAAACAAATGAAAACCGTTGGTTGCTACGATTTGCTTTTTGAAAGTATCGAAAAGCAGAGAACAAAAATTCAAACAATTAAGTTTTTATTCGCTATTTTTAGCTTCTACCATTTATACCAAAATTTAAATTCTCAACAATTTATTTATATTGTTGGGATATAGAGTTGAATGTTTGAGAATATCTTTCAAAAATTTCCAAAGTCTACTGATGATTAGGGTAGTTCCTATGAAATGTCGACATATAGATAGCTGGGAAACATAGAAAACAAGCTGTTTATAATATTTATTGGTATAAATGGTAGAAGCTAAAAATAGCGAATAAAAAACTTAATTGTTTGTATTATTATTTTAAAAAATTCACTTTCAGTGATTATTTGACAAAGATTTTTTTTTTAATATTTTAGTTAAAGTCAACCTTTAAAGTATTCTTGAAACAGATAACTTAAATGTCAATAGCTACGCAATACTTTAGAAATTGCTATTTTTTCTTATTGAAACACGTGTCTCAAAGAAAATCTCAAATTAAATTGAAGCAATACAAATAAGAAAAGTTAGCACTGATGAACTCACACTAAGCAGCACGCACATACATGTACATATGTACGTTATAATACATTCATAGCAAATCTTAAACATGAGAGTGGCGCTTTAGCATCAATGTCCTTTTGTTGACCTTTAACGAAAAAAAAGTAAAAATCAACAGCTTTTTCTTACCAGGAGCAGGGAGCTGTTCAAATGTTTCTTTATACTTAATTTAGAACAGAATTATCAAAAGCAACAACAGTTCTAGCAACAAAAAGAAGCAACATCTTAAAGAAAAAAGAAAAAATGCTTCAAGAAGGAATATTGTACCTTAATGACAAGATGAAACAAAAAATGTAATAAAACGAATCAAATCAAAAACACGCGCCAGTGTATTTCTTGATATACTCACATCTACATATATTGTATGTATGTGTGTATGTGCACATGGATGTTTGAAGCATCCTTTTGAAAGCAGCTAGGATGACGGGGTCTGCTCCCCGCAAATCTTGGAGAGGCGGTAAAAGCCAAACAAAAATAGCAAGGTGTGGAATGATGCGTTGTAGGCTGTTGCGAATATTTTGTAGCTCAAGGTTAAAGGCACTAATGTGGGCAAAGTTGCACAATCGTTTCTGGAATGGGTAAGGTTCTTTTAAAAATCTACAACTCAATTCTGTGAAAGCAACAAGATTAAGAATATTTTCTACCAGTAAACCATTTACTGCCCCCCGGATGGAACAGAGTTGTGGCAAAAGTAAGAACAATAACAGCAATAGCATGTTTCAAAAACATCATCAAGAATATAAAAAGAAAACACAGCAGCAGTGACAGCAGAGGCAGTAGCAGCGGTAGCCTTCAGCCACAGTAACCTTGAACTTCAACTAGAGTAAAAAAGCTTTTCAAGCATGCAGAGTTCACGGCGCAATTGATTGTAAAAATCAAATTGAAAAAATTGCTGTTTGGCTGAAGAGAAGTAGACAGCGATACAAATGTTAAGAGAATTTTAACGAAAGTGAGAGAAGTAGTTATCGTATAAAAAAAGCGGTAAGCGTAATTTCACTAGCCACGCGCTTATGGTATAAAAGCTTAACCTTGTCAGAGTTTATTTTGGTAAACGGGTGGGTAGCTATTCCATAGTAAAGAAGTCCTTGACAAAAGCAAGAAAGAAATGAAGACAAGAATGGATAGCAGTATAAAAATATTGGCATTTGATTTATGCTAAAATGGCTCTTAAAGAATTTTGCTTGTAAACAGATAAGTGCTTTGTAAACGAAGTTTTTTTCTTAACGGACATAAAAAACTTAATAACATTCAATTCAGCGGCTATATACCTACCAGTATGTATATGTTTACATATTTTTACAATGGCAAACATTAAAACTAATTAAATATATTAAAAAATTAATCTTGGTGAATTCAGTTTAGCTGCTGATATTTATTTACAAATGATTTTTCGAATAAGATATAACCAGTTTCTGTCTATGAAAATCTTATTCAGCAAAGAATATTGCAATTCAGCAGAACAAAATTTAGGTTTTTGATAATATCTTCTTGAGAAATTATTAAAAGTGCAATTCAGCGGGGCCAATAGGGCTGCAAATTTGTCTGTATTAAAAGATTTAAAAATTCAGTGAGAAAGAATTGTTTTAAAGCTAAAATATCTCATTTAAAACTTTCTATACTCCTTATACAATAAAACTATACTAAAAGCTATGCCAAGTTATGTATTCTTTTGTTAAAAATGGCGTAGTCAGCTGAAAAAATATTGGATTTTGTTATTTTAGTATTTTTGAAGTTGAATACGTTAGAGTTTTCTAAGGAGTTTCTTTAAGAACTTTATGAAATATTGAATTCAGCTAAGCAAATAACAAATTCAGCTAAAGCAAACAATATTACGCATGTTCTATATTGGTTTTGACAATTCATGAATGTATTGTGTATAATTTTTATAGAAAGCAAGCTGTTCAGCAGGCCAATATTTTTGGTAAAACTATTTAATATGAGTTGTTCAAAGTTTTCTAAAGGGAACTCTAAGAAAAATTTAATTCAGCTAAGCAAATGTCAAATTCAGCTGAAGAAAACAATTCTACGCCTTTATTATATTAATTTAGCAAATTCAATGGTATATTTTCCAAAACTTTTATAAAATACTAGCATATTCAGCAGGATTCCGCTGCTTTAAAATTTTTTAAATTATAATGTAGCTCAAAGTTTTGTAAAGAGATTACTTTAAGAAATCTAATATAACACATTCAGCTGGAGAAAACGATTTTTAATATCTTTAGATATATTGTCTACAGCTTTTATAAAGTACTAGCAATTCAGCAAGAAAATAGATGATTCTGCTATTGTAAAATTTCTAAAATTATGTTGCTTAAAGTTTTATAAAGGGGTTTCTTTAAAAAAATGTAAGAAAATTTCAGCAAATAATAAATTCAGCTGAAGAAAATGCTTTTTTACTTATTCTATATTGCTTTAGAAATTTCCTAGATGTATTGTTTACAATTTTTATAAAAAATTTAGCATATTCAGCAGGAAAATATTTGATTCCGTTACGTTAATATTTGCAAAACTAGATGGCTTCTTTAACAATTTTAAGAAAAATTAAATTTGCCTAAGCAAATAACTAATTCAGCTGAATAAAATAATTTTACGCTTGTTCTATATTCATTTTAAAAACTCATATATGTATTGTTTATAGTTTTTATAAAAAATAGCATATTAAGTGGGAATAAATTTGATTCAGCTACTGTAACATTTTTGAAATTGAGTGAACTAAAGGTTTCTTTAACAGCTTTAAGAAATTTTTTAATTTAGCTAAGCAAATATAAAATTCAGCTAAAAAAGATGATTTTACGCATGGTATTTATCAATTTTAAAAACTTAAATGTATTGTTTATAATTTTTACAATAAACTAGCACATTCCGCGGGAAATATTTTGTTTGTGTGGATTAAAGGGGTTTTTTTTGACAATTTAAAGAAAATTTGTAATTCAGCTAAGCAAGTATCAAATTCAGATAAAGATAATGATTATGCGCTTGTTATTCATTAACTTTGAAAACTCATAGATGTATTGTTTTTTATAAAAAATCAGAATATTCTGCAGGAAAATATTTTATTTAGTTAAAAAAATTTAATTTACCTAAGCAAATAACTAACTAATTCAGCTGAAAAAAACAATCTTACGCTTGTTCTATATTGATTTAGAAAATTCATGTACATATGTATTGTTTAAAATTTTTATAAAAACCTAACATATTAAGAAGGAATAAATTTTATTCAGCTACTGTAATATTTTTGAGATTGAGTGGACAAAAGTTTTCTTTAATGAGTTTAAGAAAAAAATTAATTTAGCTGAGCAAATATCAAATTCCGTCGAAAAACGGGTTTTTGCAGTTATTCATTAATTTGAAAACTCATTGATGTATTGTTAACAATTTTTATAAAAAAACTAGCATATACAGCAGAAAAATATGTAATTCAGCTACTTCAAAATTTTTAAAATTGATTTGCCCAAATTTCCGTAGGAGGGATCTTTGACAACTTTAAAAAAAATTTAATTCAGCTAAGTAAATAGAAAATTCAGCTGAAGCAAATGATTATACGCTTTTTCTACATTGGGTTTGAAAATCCATTTGCGCATTGCTTACAATTCAGCTGAAGAACTTTGGTTGTTTATTTCAATTCAGCTAAGTTCTGTATACTTTATTAATCTAATTGACCAATTTTTCGCTATTTTTGTTACTTATATCTAAAATTTTGTGTTTTATGAAATCACTTAAAATGTATTTTTATTCAGCAAATTTCCACTAAGTGGGTTATTGAAAGGTGGTCGCAAAATATTTACATTCAGCTAGAATTGTGTACATAATTTGGCTATGTTCCACTTAAAAAATGTGTGCGAAAGCAACATATTTTTATTTCCAACTTTTTAAATAAATTCAACTGTTTAGTTTTAAAATTTTAAACAATTTCGTTTGATATCGGAGGTCAAATTCAGCTTGTACAGTTTTTTCTAATTCTGATTAAAAGCAATTGCGTATAATAATAAAAATAATAATTACCTCCTCACTTACTTGTAAATACGTTTATATGTAGCGATACATATACATATGTATATGAAAACGCTTAAGGGAGCTTTAAGAGAGCTTTTCTCTTAAGCCCGGTAAAATCACACAGAGAGTTTCCGAAAGCTCGTGCTCATCTCTAACCCTCTCTCCCACCCTTTTGCTTAATAGGCATTATTTGAATGGCTGTTCTTTTTATTTTGTTGGTATCCAATATATCCTTTTCTCACCTTTGTGTAGGATATTGACTGTTGTCATTGTTTGAGGTCGCCATCATAGAAGCTCCATCCAATAGAGGCCGCAAAAGTCAAGGATACATCTATTTTTGTTCAACTGTTTGGGAAATTGTCGAAAGATTAATACATTCTTTTTATGGTTGTTGTTTGTGGTATTTTATTATTTATAAAATTTTAAAATAAGAAAACTTTTCGATCTATAACTATTTTTGCTTGTTGTAACCCCTAAAGGTATGCTACATACAAATATAATTAGATTTTTTTTATTACATATTTTATTTCGAATACAACTTCTTTAGGCATGAATATTTATATACACGTATTTCTTTATTAGGCTGTTCATTACAATACCCGTACCCCTGAAAGTACGCAGTGGGTTTTGTCAATATGTAAGCTTTTATATGTAGATGTATGCGTGTATGTATGTATAGAGTTACAAGGAGCGCGCCTACACCCAATGTAAGTGACCTTGTTCTTTCTCATACAGTGCTTTACATAAAAGACACAGAAATTTACAATCTAAATATTTTTTCGGTCTGTTTGTGTAGCGAAGTATACTTTTTGGCGCTCAAACTTTCCTCCTTCCTTAAGGTAGGCGGCAAACGTGTTGTGTTTATAAATTACTTTAACAATTTGTTAGCTTTTTATAACATTTTGTATGGCAACAAAAACATTACGGGCTGGAAAATAAGAAAGTATGAAGAAAAAAATTTATGATTAAATAAATAATTTTGTTTTTAATACAACATATTGTCTATCAAAAGAAACAAAATACTAATAAAAATAAGGGAGCGCTTTTAGGCTTTAGCAACATTATTTCTTTGTTCAAAAAATATCTAAGGCATACACTTGGGCTAAATAGAGCGGAGCCAAGTTAACAAAAACAAAAATGAATTCAAACAAAATAAAAAATGAAAAAAACATTAAAGTTCCTACGCATTTTCAGATAGAATTAAAAGTAATTCATTCTTTGAACTAACATTTCTAAAACGCAAAAAGATGTATATTTTTCATGGAATGATTTTGCTTAATTAGGCGTACAGCAAAGCAAATACGTGGGAGTAAAATAAAAGGCTCTTTTAATATTCAGAATGGTTTTACAACAACAAGATTAAGTCAACAGGTCTTATGACACTTTTAATTTTATTACATAACAAATAAAGTTAAAGGGTAATTACATTATATATCCATTGCGAATTATATATTTTTTATATATACTGTGCCCCCATAACCATTACTGATATGCTACATTCCTCTTTTGCCTCACTGCCCATATTATTTTAAGAAAATTTTAGAGAAATTAGTACATCTCTAATTAAGTCGCAATAAAAATGAAAACAATTTATTTGTCTAGAGAAAATTAAGAATTCAGAGTAAAAAAATTGTACTTAAGTAAAAATAAACTTCCTAAAACCGTTACAGAATAAAGCAACACTAAACGCTGAGCTAAGCAATGTAATTTTTATTAAATCTAGCGTATTCAGCAAATAAATATATAATTCAGCCACTCAAAAATTTTTTAAAACTACGTTGAGTAGAGTTTTCTGAAGTGATTTTTTAGGAAAATTAAATTCAGCTAGGTAATGAATGAATTCAGCTAAAGAGTTATTAAAATTTACGCTCACAAAATTAAGTGCATTTTTTTGAGAAAATTATACTCAGCTAAGTAAATAATCCATTCAGCAAAAGAAAACCAGCATATTCAGCAAACATATAAATAATTCAGTTACTGCAAAATGTTCAAAACTAAGTTGGGTAGAGTTTTTTAAAGAGATTAAAAAAAATAAATTCAGGTAGGTAATTAATGAATTCGGCTAAAGAAAATAATCAGATTTATTATAGTTTACATCAACAAGATTACGTAAATTTTTTAAGAAGGTTAAACACAGTAGTAAAGTAAATAATCAATTCAGCTCAAGAAACCTAGCATATTCAGCAAACATATATATAATTCAGCCATTCCAAAATGTTCAAAACTAAGTTGGGTAGAGTTTTCTGAAGAGATTTTTTAAGAAAATTAAATTCAGCTATGTAAGTAATCAATTCAGCTAGAGAAAATACTCAGAATTATAGTAATTTATACTAACAAAATTAACTCAACAAATCTTATGGCAGTTTTGGCTTTAGTACAGAACGAATAAACAAAGTTAAAGGGTATTTACATATTTAGACGTTGTTTCTATTGCTCACAAAAAAAAAAATTATTTCGGTCCCCAAGACAGCTCTTTCACTATAATAGTTGATATGCCTCGCCCTCCTTTGTCCTTTGCTGCCGTTACTTTATTAAGAAACTTAATAAATCTCTAATTCAGCCGCAACAAAATTGAAAACAAAAATTGTTTTTCTAGAGAAAGTTAAGAATTCAGCGTAAAAATTTTAATAGAGCCATAATACATTTTTTAAACTCATTGCAAAATAAAGAAATGCTAAAAGCGAAACTCATAGAAGTAATTTTTATTGAAAATTCGCTTATTCAGTAAATACATAAATATTTCAGCACCTCGAAAATTTTCAAAACTAAATTGGGTAGAATTTTTTAAAGGGATTTTTTAGAAAATTGAATTTAGCTGGGTAAATAATCAATTCAGCTAAAGAAAATAAACGGAATTATTTTTAATTCTCTAAGTCAACTGCAACAAAAACAAAAGAGATTTTTTTTTAGAGAAAGTTAAAAATTCAGCGTAATGTACTGGAGCTAAAATAAAATTCCTGAAATTATTGAGGAATAAAGAAATACTTAGAGCTAAGTAGAGTAAAGTAACTTTTATTCAAAACTCGCTTATTCAGTAAATATATAAGTAATTCAGCCTCTCAAACTGAATTCAGCTAGGTAAATAATCAATTCAGCTGAAGAAACAAATCAGAATTATTATAATTTACACCAACAATGTTTAGTCAACGAGTCTTATGGCTGTTTTTATTATTGCTGAATAATAATTTTTTATTATTGCTGAATAATAATTTTTTTTAGTTTATTTACTCGCTGATTGGAAAGAATTTTATTTGGCTGGAAGTGAAATTTTCAAAACAATTTTTTGCCTACTTTGGTGTATAAACAATTACCTCGAATTGAGGTAATAAACTATTTTTATACAATATTTTGCTAAATCAGCTCTGACGTAAGTACTAGAATATTGTTGTTCTGTGCGGTTCACAATTTGATACAACAATGTTAAGCTATTGTAAAAATGTATTCAGATTTTAGTTCCAGCTGAAAATATGTAAAATTTTCAATACAAATATTTGCTCAATACAATTTCCTTAAGCAATTTTCTTTAACGTTACACGATATTGTCGCCGCTCTTGACGTATTTCTTTGAATTTCTGTAACCTTTAATCCATTGTTTTGTTTTTATTTTCTTTTATTTTTTATTTTTTGCCTATAATTCAGTTTGTCGTATAATTATTACCAAATAATTGGATGGTATTCTTTACTGCTGTAACACGCAACAATATTTTAGCCTTGACCACATTCAACCTTGAGTATGGTATGCGCTTCGTCATGTTATTCTAGTTCCATGTTTAGAACGTTTTAAATAAACTACAAAATTGTTGCGGCTTGTAACGTCACTGGCGGGAAGGGAAGTGAATATAATTTTGTAACAAAAGAAAAAAAAAATGCAAATGTGTTTTCCCTCCAATTAATTGCTTACAAAAAATAGCAATAAAATATTTTTAATTCGTACTAATTCATTAGCTGAATTTTGAAAAAGTTTCATAAAATTAAAGCTGAATTGGTAGAATTAAGTATTCTTAGCTAAGAAACCTTGCTGAATAATCCATTTTCAAGACAAAGTCCGCGGAGTCGATTAATAAAGCAAATTTGCTTAGCTGACTGGGTTAAGAAATATATATAGCTGAATTAGACCAAACTTCAGCTGAATATACATAACTTTATGTGTGAGATTTGCCTTACTTAATATTAAATTAAATTCAGCTGTTATTTTATATTCAGCAAAGTTTGATCATGCAACAAATTTGCTAAGCTGAATGGGCGGAGAAATAAATGTAGCACATGACAAAAAAAAGTTTTCTTAAATTTTTCAAAAATTTGTAGCTGAATTAGATTAAAGTTCCGCGGAATAGATGTAACTCTATGTGTGCAATTTACCTTACTCAATATCGAAAAGAATAATAGGCTAAGATATATATCCAGCCCAGTAAAGAAACGGCAAAATGTTTGTTGTTGCTGAATTAGATCAAACTTCAGCTCCGTAGATAAAATTCCATGTGTAGGATTTGGTTCACTCGAAATTAAATTAACTTCGGCTATTATTAAAAATTCAGCTGGGTTGAAATATTAATAGAATAGAAAAGCCAATCATCAATTAGCAGCAGCCAACAACAAGCTGATTTATTTAAGAATCCATAAACTATTTATGAAACATAACTGGTATTTGAAAATTCTTCTTTTAATTGAAAAATACACTTATAATTTTTATTTGAAATAATAAATTTTTGCTGCGAAAATTCTAAATGTGGGACAAAAACTGCCCTGTATTTTATTGCTGAATTGCTGAATTATTAAAAACGTCAGCTGAATGGATAAAATTTAATGTATGTGACAAAAACTGCCCTAAAAAGTTTAAAAATATTTAAAACTATTGCTGTCTAATGAATGCCCTGAGCTGAATAAGCTTATGCCACCAAATTCATTATATTCTTGTATGTAAAACCCTTTCATTTAGTTTACTAAATACTTATTTAATGCAGCGAAAAAAACGACAAACAATTTTATAGCTGAATTAGCAAAAACGTCAGCTGAATAGATAAAATTCTATGTGTGGAACAAAAACTGCACTAAAAATTTTTATTGCTCAAATCAGCCATCCAAAAGTTAGATTTTATTAAATTTAAGACAATTTTTTAGCTGAATAAACATTTGCCATTAAATTCGCTATATTCGTTTTATGTAAAACCAACTTTTTAGCTTATTCACTCTTCTCAATTTGATAAATATAAAAATTGTTCAGCTGAATTGAATGAACTGATTATCATTATTTTTCAAATAGCTTAAAAATTAACAAAACTAGCAAAAGTTATTATGCTTAATGACAGTGTTATCTACAATATTCTGCTGAATTGTAGAATGTTAACTGATTACTATTAAAAAATGTAATATGTATTGGAAAAGCAATAAAAACTTTGCTTTAAACGCCAAGCTGAATAACTAAGCTATTAGCTGAATTGTATATATGTGTTTTAAGAAATTTTATAGCTATAGAATCTTGCTAATAAATTAATCATATCACTGTAATTCTGCTGGTTGTCAGGATTTTATTTCTAAGTCCATATAATAAATGAAAAAATTAGCTGAATTGCAAACATATGCTGTTGAATTGACAACGAATGGGCGATAACTCTATACAAATAAAATTTTTGGCTAAAATAGTCCTGCTGAATACAATTGCAAAATGATTTTGTCAATTAATATAAGGAAAGCTTTAAATATATCCTTAGCAGTATTTTGTGCATATGGTATTTTTACAGAGTTGCTTTAAATCTTGCAGAATGAACTATATTTCTATATCATAGAAATCTGAATGTTATAAATTATGCTGAATGAACTCTATGTAAGTATTGGAGATCTACATTCTGTATCTCTTCAAAATATTGCAACATTTTGTCCACAAGGACTTTTTATCGCTACCAAACTGTTTATAAATCTTGCTGAATAAACTATATTTCTATATCTTAGAATTTTGAATGTCATAAATTTTGCTGAATAAATTTTATGCACGTGTTAGAAATCTGCATTCTATGTCTCTGTAAAATACTGCAACAGTTTGTCCATATGGAGATTTTTTCGCTGCGAAACTGTTTATAAATCTTGCTGAATAAATGATATTTAGAAATATATATATTTATATATATATATAAATATATATATTTCAAAAATCTGAATGTTATAAATTTCGATAAATAAATATAATGTTCGTATTAAAAATCTGCATGCTATGGCTCAGTAAAATATTGCAATAGTTTATCCATATGTAATTTATTTTTAGCAGAATCACTAATAAATGTTGCTGAATAAACTATACTTCTGTATCTTGGATATCGAATAAACTCTATGTAAGTATTGGAGAACTGCATTCTATGCCTCTTCAAAATATTGCAACAGTTTGCCCATATAGAGTCTTTTTTTCGTTGCAAAACTGTTTAGAAATCTCGCTGAGTAAACTACATTTCTGTATCTTAGAAATCTGAGTTTTATAAATTTTGCTGAATAACATCTATGTACGTATTAGAAGTCCGAATTCTATATTTCTGTAAAATTTTGCAAAAGATTGTCCATATGGAGTTATTTTTCATTACTAAACTGTTTACAAATCTTGCTGAATAAGCTATATTTCTATATCTTAGAAATCTGAATGTTATAAATTTTGCTGAATAAACTTTATTTATGTATTAGAAATTTGAATCCTATGTCTATGTGAGCATATTTAAATATATGACTGAATAACGTTGGCAATTATTATTGCTTACTACGAATATAAAAGTATATATAAAAAGTTTATCGCGGTCATATGTCGGGAGAGTAGTGTTATGAATTTAAAAATACTTTAAGATGAGATAAGAAACAAAAATTCTTTGCCTTCAGCAATTTTGCAAAGACGATCTTTAAAGGCCACCCTATTTTTTTGTCGCAACTTGTGCGACTTTCGCTGTTTTAAAACAAGGCCTTTAAAAGAGTTTACGATGTTGTGTGTTGTAACGGGCTGTGTAGCACATCATCGTGCTCATTTCGTCAATTATTACCATAAATCACAAAATGAAATGAATAGCTTTCCAGGAAATTTTATTGTTTATTTTTTTATTTAGATTTTAATATTGTTGTACTAACATCATCAACGGCCTTCAAAATAATAAAAACGTAACAACCGCACGCTTCTCTACCTGCCTGCCCACCACCCCCTTTCTCATTTGGATTGTAATTTTTCGTTTCACCCTTAAACAGTTTGCTTGACTTTTAACAATTTAAAAAAAAGCTTTTCAACTTCCGCATGCGTTGGCGTCTACGCCATTACTGCGTCAACGCATGTCATTGGCTTTTCAAAGCTTCTTGTTTGCAAAAGCAATCATGAAGCGTCTGAAAGTGTAGTTGGGCGCGTGTATCACAAGGGAAATAAAATTCACCCCTAAATTCCTCAGTTGAGGTTTTGATAACTGCACGAATAAAACCATGTACATATGTATACAAGGAAATTGTTGTTGACCTTGAAGTTATAAGGACCTTTAATCTTGGAATGTCATTTGAAACGCGCCACTCGCGGATATAAAACTGATATTAAAATACAATTTAGTTAATAAAATATACAAACAAATGCGCTGCTACAAGTACTCGTAACAAAACATTAAAACCCAAACATCTCTCCTTTTTCAAGAATATTTTGTTATAAAACTTTTTTGTAGAGAAAAAATGGAAGTAAAAAACTTTTTATGAAAAATCTTTTCTTAGAAAAAATATTGTTTATAGAAAACTTTTAGTGAAGAAAAATTTTGTGATATAAACAAATTGTTTATAAAAAAACTATCTTTAATTATTTTTTCTCCAGAAATTATATCACAAAATTTTTAAAGATATATTTCATATAAAATATTATTTTGAAATAATTTTTCTTTTTTCACTTGAAAAATTTTCTCTAAAAAAATGTATTTGAAAAAAGTTCTATAAAAAGTTTTTCATTTGAAAAGTTAAAAAAAATTTATTTGAAAAAAGTTCTATAAAGAGTTTTTCATTTTAAAACTTAAAAAAAAATTTCATTTGCAAAATTTTCTATAGAAAACTTTTGCTTTTTAAAAATTTTCTATACAAATATTTTTTATTTGAGAAATTTTATGTAAACAATTCTGTCTTTGTTAAAAATTAATTATAAAAAATATTCTGTAGGTAGAGTTTTCAATGTGAAAAATTCCGAAAACTTAAGTGTTTATAAAAAAATTTTTCATTTAAAATATTTTCTATAAAATTAAATTACATTAAAAAGGAAATTTTCTTGAAAAGTTTTTATAAAAAATTATTCACTTAAAAAATTTTCTGTAAAAAACAAAATTTTTACTTGAAAAGTGTTCTATTAATTAAATTGTTCTATTATTTAAAAAGCTTTTTATAAAAAAAATTTTCATTTGAAAAATTTTCTATAAAAAATTTTTTATAAAAATATTTTTAGTTGAAAAAATTTTCTACAAAAGGTTTTTTTATTTGATAAATTTTCTATAAACAATTTTTAATTTTTGAAAACTAATGATAAAAAATATTTTTATAGTAAAATTTTTGATATGACAAATGCCGAATTATGTACTTTCTTCACTTGAAAAGTTTTTTATGAAAAAAATTTTTCATATGAAAAATTTTCTATAAAAAAATTTTTTATATGGAAAATTTTCTATAAATTATTCATTTGAAAATTTTTTATAAAAAAATTTTTCATTTGAAAAATTTTCTAAAAAAGTATGTTTTTACTTGATAAATTTTCTAAAAACAATTTTTTCATTTATGAAAATTAACGACAAAAAACATTTTTATAGTAGAATTTTTTATATGAAAAACTTTTTGAAATAAAATTTTATCTAGAAATTTTTTTTATAAAAAATGTTTTAAAGAAAATTTTTTATAATACACTCATATATGAAAAGTTTTCTATCGAAGAATTATTGATAACAAATATTTTCTATAAAAAAATTTTAGACATGAAATTTTGTATATATTTTTTAAAGAAATTTTATTGATATAAGTAATTTGTTTCCATAAAATAATTTTTTTAAGAAAATTTTTTATGAAAAATTAAAAAAACTATAAAAAAATAAAAAAAAGAATAAAAATAAGTTAAGAAACAATAATACAAATTTTCTGAAAAATATACATTTTCTATAAAATACACATTTTCTATAAAAATAAAAAAATAATAATAACTGGAATAATTTCTGTAGAGGAATTAACGATAAAAAATATTTTTTTTAGCAGAATCTTGGGTATAAAAAATTTTTATTATAAACTTTAATATAAAAATATTTCCATAAATTTTATTAAAAGCATTTTGTTGGTAACAATTTTCTGTAAGAAATTTATCTATATAGAAAGTTTTGTGTTGAAGAGTTATCGATAAGAAATATTTTCTGTATAAAATTTCGTACTAAAAGACTTTTATTTCAATATGAAAAAATTTTTAAGAGATACTTTCTAATAAAAACTTTTTCTTTTGAGAAATTATAAAGGTATTATCGATAAGAAATATGGTTTTTTTTTTTTTTTTTTTGAAAAGCTTTCGATATGAAAAAAATGGAATTATAAAATTATCGATATAAAATTTTTTTAACATTTTTTGGATGTAAAAAATACTTTCAGAATAATTTTCTATAAAAAACTTCTATATGAAAAGGTTTCAATATAAGAAAAAAAATTTTGTAGATTTTTTTTTTAATTTTATCGATATGAAAAATTTGTTCCTATAAAAAATTTTTTCAAGAAAATTTTATATAAAAAAAAAAATTAATAAAAATCTCTTATTTTTGCAGCAAAAGATCGTTTTATGTTATATAAAAATTGTTTTGACAATAATTTTTCAAATTAAACAATTTTTTAATAACATATTAATTTCCCTGACGATGATAACAAATTGTTATCGAAATATTGAAAATAAATACTGTTAAAAATTTTTTATATAACATAAAACGATCTTTTGCTGCAAAAATAAGAAATATTTAGCAAAACAAGATCAAATAATTAAATATTAAATATTAATAAAAACCTATCAATCACACAAAAAATTCTAAAAAGGAAATTAAAAAAATAAAAATTTTCTATAAAAATTATGTATATTAATTTAATTAAATTATGTGAAAAATTCTATAGACGAATTAAGGATAAAATATATATTTTAGAAGAATTTTCGATATAAAAAATGTTGAATTATAAACTTTAATATAGGGTGGCTGAGGAAAGCCAACCTGTATTTTTTTTTTTTTTTTTGGCAGTAGCTTTCATCAGCCACCCTGTAGTATAACATATAAAATTGAAATATGAAACCTTACTTTAGAAAATGCGCTATGTACGTTGCATTCTAACTCTTTTTATAAGTATACAATACAAAAAATTAACTTCATATTTTGTTAATATTATTCAATTTCATATTCAATGCTGTAGTTTTTTATTAAAGGCAACTACGAATTTCATCCATGGTTGCAACCAATCTTGTCATCCTGTTTGGGCTTGACGTTGAGTTCCGAAACACCCTGTATAGAAAATTTTTTCCATCTCTCAAAATTTTTTTCAAGCATTTTTCAATATAAAATATTTTCTGTAGAATCTTTTTCGACATACGACTAATAGCAATTTTTTCTATAGAAAAATTATTCATAACAAAAACGACGGTTTTCCTCCACAAAATTTATTGGTATAAAAAAATTTCTATGCAAAAATTAACCTTTTGAAAAATACTTTACCGATCTATTTTACTGTTCTATGAAAAATTTTCCTTTCCAGAGAAAACTTATTAATGTGAGACCTTTCTTTTCCAATGGCAAGTAGTTTTTCAAGTTTTCTTTATCATGCTCGTACTAGTCTAACAATTTCAACATGTTTTCTTTAAAATTCCTTTGAAATCTATTCTCTCTTGTTTTGAATAAACTGTAGAAGAAAGTAGAAAAGAAAGGGAAGCATTTTTAGTACAAAACAACAAAAAATTGTTCTTTGAAATAAAGTCGTACGAAATCCCACACTGAATTCCTAAAACTGTTGACACGTGTTGGAAATGGATGGCGAATTAATGCTCTTGCCGCGTATTATTTTACCAACATTAAGGAAAATATAACAAAATATATGTTGGCGCTTTAAATATACATATACATATATACAGAAAAATTCTTTGTGTGCCTGCCTTACTGTTTTAAATCAGGTACGGATCCCGAATAAGCTTTAAGGGGGTAGAGTGTAAATCTTGCAAGGGGCGAACAAAATTCCAAATTTTTGGATCTGCAAGCGACTTATAGGTACAATAACAAATTGTAATATTATCTTTTTGGGGAAAGGCGTGCTAAAATTATTTTCCTCCTTTAAGTCCACGCCTAACTAATAGTCTAAACAATATGCCTGTGGTCACAAGCAATAACAGCCTAAGTCTTTTGAGAGAAGCCAATTTTCATACTAAAAAAATTTTTTTTTTTTTTTTTTATCTTGGACCAGTACTCAGGGGACCCCTACATATGCAGTGCATTGTACTGGAAGTAGGAAAATAGGTTATGATGAGAAGGGGAGTAGTGTTCGTAAAGGTTTAACTTTAACAATAACAACACGAAAGACTAAAACAAACTATTGCAGCATTTAAAATGTTGGACTTAGATTAGTTAAAACTGATCAGTGTCCAGTGTATATACCTTCGACACGGCTCAGATTAGAAAAATTTAGTCCAACACCTTCCACACTACAAGGTAATGAAGTGCATTGAAAAGAAATTAATATTGAACATATAAAGAAAACACGGACAGCGGTGAAAAAAAAAAGAAAAACGTGTACACATACTGCTACTTATCCCGGTGCACTTTGATTTCATACGAAATTAATAATGAACATATACATATACATATGTATATAGAAAATACGGACATCGGTAAAAAACAGAAAAAAAAAATAAACACGTGTACACAACTTGCTACCTATTCCGGTGCAATTTGGTTTGATACGAATTTAATTAATGAACATACACATATAGAAAATACGGATAGCAGTAACAAAAGCCGTGTGCACAGGATGACAGACAAAACACTACTCATCGCCCGATTGAGCTCACCATCCGCAGAATTGTGTGTAAATTTCAGAAACTCGGGCTTGTACGAAACAACTATGTATGCTGGGCTAGTTTCTTCTCCACAGAAACGCTTCATCGGACCGTAGTTATTCGCAAATGAGATCAGCTAAGCAATTACCGTGAATGGCGTTTGCTTTTGCGAGGCTTCTAACAATTGAGGATATAGACCTGGACGATATAAGGTTCCAAGAGGATGGCGAAATTTGCCACTTAGTCAGCGAAATAATGGCTCTTTAGCGCGAGAAATTCAGTTTCCATATTATCTCACGTCGAGGCGTTGTTAATTTGCCGCCACGATCATGTTACTTAACACTGTTGAACTTCTTTCTTAAGGGGTACATAAAAAAAAGAACGTGTACCTCACGTAGGGATTCACCAACACCCACGAGTGGCTTGCTAGGCTCATTCAGGTCGCAATTTTTCGCTGTTAATTAGTAGCCCTCTAGACGAAGCCATTGCTTAAGAGTTCGGGCTAATATCTTCTGTATGCAATTTCCCAACAATTAATGAGTTGGTAGGCCGAGGTCCTTTAAAAACTCACCCGCCTAACTATCACTTCTGGTACCTTACACTATAAGCATTTGTTGCAAGACTCCTCAGGGAGGTGGTTAGCCCCCGAAAAGCGGCATACACCACAATTATCGGGTATACTAACTCCCCCTTTTTGCGGCTTTAGGTTTAAACCACAGCCAGAAGATTTCAGTCAAGGTAGGCCCTCATGATCAGCCCGGGCTGAACTGTAAGCAGAACTATCTAGAGGCATGCTGCTTCTCATTCTGTCGATTTATGCACTTGGTAAGGGTTTCAGTAATCCTTAGCACAACATAAGAGGAGTCGCTGGACAAAACGTGCCTTTTTGATTATTTGAAAATATTGCAAATTCAAAAATTATTTTTTTCACCCGATTATTTTATAGCATGAGTCTTAAACATCAAACAGGTTCATTTCCTATCTTATTTTTTTCCATTGAATGCTGGGAAATTGCATACAGCAGGGATTAGATGTCCCGAACTCTTAAGCAAGGGGTTTGCCTATATGGCTAGAAACATAAGGTAACAAGTTGCGGCCTGTTTGTGCCTGGTAAGCCACATGGGGGCGCTACTGAATCGTGAATAATTCACTCCGTTGTTTTGGTCCATTATCAGATTAGACCGTAAAGACAGCTGCTGATGTAAATCAATTTCACAACTGCCCTATTATGTTCACCCATTCTATCAGTTTTTGTCATATACTGATTATATTGCGATATATTTATATATACTAAGACTAAATACATTGCAGTGAAATTTACAGATATTGGCCCACTGTTGCGTATATGTAACACTAATATTCCACACCTTGTACATGCTACAAGTACAAAACTGAATAAAAAACTATTTCCAAGTATAAAACAGGAATTAATTAACGCCGTGCTTTAAATAAAAGCATCTAATATATTTTTTTAGTAAAATTTCGACTTAGTTGTCACTGTTTATATGTAACAGTGGGTATTAATAAGTTAAATATAACGCCATTTCCTCCAACTCAGAACTAATGGTTCTTACACATTCCTCGAGATTAGGGATGAAAGGGTATCGATACTTATGCTCGATACGGTATTGATCACAAAGTATCGATACCTACTCGGTATCGAAGGAATAGCATCGGTATTCTTCTTCGGTATCGGTGAACTTCTTCATACGAATAGCAGCAAAGAAGAACATGGAGCCAAAAATCAAAATTTCCATTATGAACTACTCTGATCCACTGAAATTGCTGCTTTATCTGTGCTCATGGATGGTATAAATATTAATGAATCGGATGCTCTTGATGTTCTTGGAATGAAGATGCAATGTGATGTTCGCTGGACTGAGCACATGTTTCATGTATTTAAAGAAGCATTCAAGTGTCTCGGGTTTTTGAAACGGTGTAAGATATACTTCATTCTATCCGATCTCCTTATTATTTATACCACCTATGTCCGACCAAAAATGGAATACAACTCTCATATTTGGGCCGGTGAACTAAAATCAAATATGGGGTTATTCGGTTGTGTGCAGGAGAGGGCGAAGAAGCTTATCGATGGCAGTAGGGTATCCAACTCTATTGACTCACTGGAGCATCGACACAGTGTGGGGTGCGTTACTCTGTTTTATCGTTACTACAATGGATTTTGCTCTGACGAGATTATGGACCTTATTCCTGAAACTCTCACATTTTTACCTAGCACGCGTGCATCGTTCAGAGCTCATCCATTTGTGGTTGAGTGCCCGGGAAATCGTACTACGCATTACAGAGAGAATTCGTTTTTCAGGCGTACGCTCCGCCTGTAGAATAAGTTACCTAGCGACGTATTTCCTGTCTGTTATAACGTTGGAAAGTTCAAGTTTAATGTTCACAAACACTACTCCCTTTTTTCTCCTATTATCCTAGTTCTGGTACAATGCACTGCATATGTAAGGGCCATCCTCTGAGTACTGGTCCAAGCTAAAAAAAAAAGTAAAATAAAAAAATAAGGCAATTTATCATTGTTATAATCTTGGATAAAGTCACATAATTCTGGGGTGCAGATTTTTCAGTGACAACTTCGAATGACTTCAAGAACTATTTGTTTTACACTCATAGAAAAAAGCATCTTCATTTTGATGACGACAGGTCATCAGAACTGTGACATCAATAGTATCGAAAAAGTCAACAGTGTTATGAAAATTAACATCAATCTCAATCACAAAAGTCATCACACAATTTTGTCATATATTGAGTATCATCAATGCTACAACTGTGGTGACATCAATTCAATGATACATTTTATTAATAGTTAAAATTAATCTAATTTGTCAAAATTGATTATGAAAAAAACCTAAATAGTGTTTTAATATTTTCTATTTATTGTTGAAAAGGAATTAGGTTGTTAAAATTATTATTTTTAAATTTAAATTCATTTTTATGAAGTAGAAAAAAATGCATCATATTAATGACATTTAGTCATTTTATGCGACGCTAGTTACATTAATATGATGACAGCGTAGAGAATAAAATAAAAATAAGAACTACGAAGTAGAGAAAGAGAATATTTCCTCATACACAGCATGCACACAATTAAAATATGATAATGCGCCACACAGACATTGTATTGATGGCAGGAAGTCATCAAAAGTATTATTAGAACATTTTTAATTCTCATTGATTTCTTGAACATGGTAGAATATAAAGTTACGCATATGAACATATTTTTGAAATCATTATATTGAACCGGAATTTAATGTTGATGATAGCGTACCATAGTATTGATGATATGTCGTCATCAAATTTACTTCACGTGCTAGTTTTCAGATGTTAATGAGCTATCACATCTGTTGTTAGTGCGCCATTCTATTGATGATATTTTGTCATTACATTGACTTCATTTAGTAATTTCTTCTTTATTGGAGTTTCCTTGCATTGATGTGAGCATGTACATCAAAAGTATTCCGATAAAGCATCTCTATGATGAAATAATTTTCATAATTGTCGTTGTTGATAATTAGAGCAACTGATGTAATGGTTGACATCACAGCGATGAAAATTGTCATGGGGTCAAAAATGATGACATTTGGCATTGCATTGGTGTTAAAATACATCACAGTTATGACAGGTTTTCTATGAGTGTAGTATCTCAGGATCGTAATCGTAATCTTATCATATTTTTTTAATAAAATACAACCATTCACCCGATTTTGGCGGTCCCATTTGAACGAACTGCCGGGATTTATTTATCTAAACAAATAAAATTATGGTAAAAATGGTGTCCAGCTCAGTTTTTTTTTTGTTTGTCAATAAGAAATAGTATTTTTGACCGATACGACTATTTTTTACCAATATCTACTTGGTACTCGGTAGTAAAGCAGCGATACTAAAAGTACTTGGTATCGAAAAAAAAGTATCGGATATTTACTTGTATTTACTCGTATCGATTCATTCCTACTTAGGATTCTTACTGTTTGTATATTTTTTAGTGGAAAACACATATCTTTTTGAGTCGAGTTAGGTGGATTATGCTTTAGGTCGCAGCTATAACATTACTGCGTATAAAAGATCACAAGTGAAGATTTATTTTATGTAATTTTTCATTTGTTTTTCAGATTTAAGGGAAATAAAATATTTGTTGGTTAGTATGAGAGACAGGGAAATAGGGAGAGAGAGTGTGAGTTTTTGTTGGCAAGAGCTTATATTTTTAGGCATTATTATGTTAATACGTAGTATTCGTTTACTTATGCCAAAAATGTAACAAATATTCACCACGACTTTTAGATTTCGTTTACGAAAATGTATATTTGCCCTTTTTTGGCCTTCTTATTCTTGGGCTTTTTTTTATTGACTCTCTTACTACCATTTGTTGGATTTGTTACAATAATTGTGTTTTTCTCTTAAAAGAAAACAATGGTTTGAGACTGTTGAATAACTTCTAGTGTGGCAAGCAGCTTATGGCAAAACAATTTTGCTGCTTTCATTATGGGCTCTTAGGCAATTTGACCTACTTTATTTTAGTAATTTTGACCTAGTTTATTTTGGTAATTTTGATCTAGTTTATATTGGTAATTTTGACCTATTTTACCAGTTTTGACCCAGTTTTTTTCTTATTTCACGAAAACTTTTATTTTCCTTATTTATGGCTTTTTGTTATTATTAAAGAAAAAGTCCTTTCGAAAAAATTCCAAAGCCAACAGGTGCCCTTAATGAAACGCAACTGTAGCTATATACAAGTACATACACACACACACTCCTATACAAACATACTTATACACATATATTTATTTTTTACATTGTCATTCGTTTGTTATCAACCAGTTAAGCCTTAATATGTAATTAAATGCTGACCTCAATTCATTTCCTGACTTCTAAAAAGTAAACAAAACGTCAAAAACACCCAGCTTTACACAGATTTCAAAATACTTGTAACCAGCAACAACAACAATAATAACAACAACAACGATCATTGTCGTTGGTTTCATTATCATACTCGTACATTAACTATTTTATGGTTCATGGTTTAATACAACTGAACTGTAATCCTTTTTTTTATACTTTTTTTTTAATCAATTTAGCAGAGCTGTCATTGTTGTTGCTGTTGCTACAACAGTTCACCTTACACATGTTGCACCTTTTGAGGCACACAAGCTCTAGCACAGCACAGTGGCAACAAATAGCAGCAGCAATCGTTCGGTTTAAACTTTCACTTGTAACCCATAAACCTTAAAAGCACAATTTTAAATTTTTAAACAGCAGAAGCCGAAGCAGCAGCAGCAGTAGCAACAACAACAGCACCAATAACAAAACAGCAACAACTTAATCACCCGGCCATCGTTGTCAATGCACACAATAACAACAACTATGGCAACAAAAACATTTCGAGAAAAAAAAAATAAGCAAGATAACAACTACAACAACACACGCGAACAAAAGTCACTTAATAATGTATAACAACAACTGTTTATGAGGTCAACGAAAAAGTGTCGGAAGAACGTCACCATTTTGTTGTGGTTTTGCATGTAAAAGAATGATTTCTACATAAAAATATACACTGATGCATGTTCCTATAAACGCATATTATATTTTTTTTAAATTAATGTGCTGTTCATATAACACAGACGAGCAATCGTCTAAAAAATTTTATATGGAAATCACTCAAAAAATTGAGTAACTTTTTCATACAAATTTTCTAGACGAGTTGCTCGTCTGTGTTCTATGAACAGCATATAAATGTACTTTCAATACTTAAAAAACAAAAAGATTAATGTGCTATTCATAGAACATAGACGAGCACTCGTCTAAAAAATTTTATATGGAAATCACTCAAAAAATTGAATAACTTTCATACAAATTTTCTAGACTAGTCGGTGTCTATGAACAGCACGTAAATAAAAGTTTAATTAAGACTCATGCAATTTTGTTGGGAAGTTTGCTAAAAGTGCATCTTAAGAAATAATACATTTTGCTTGTATTAATAGTGAGTAGATGATCCAATCTTTCAATTTTCACGAAAACACGGTCCAGCATCGAATCTATCGGGTGGTTAAATTTTAAGGGCCGATATTGAACGTGCAGCGCACCTAATCGTCAAGCTTTTTTCTACGTTTTATTTGACAATTATCAATTTCAGACTAGCTCAATTGGAATCATGGAAAGATACACAATCAAGCAACGCGTTAAAGTAATTCAGGCTTATAATGAAAATGAGCATTCAAATCAAACTGCATATCGTACAATTTAATCGTCCAAATGTGCGTGCAATCGGAAAAATCGTGCAAAAAATTGAGCAACCCGGAGAGGGTCTGTAGGAGATGTGTAAATACTACTGTACGGGCGTACAGCTCGATCTGCAGAAAATAACGGTGCTTTTCGCGATAGTGTGGCTGAGGAGCCGTCCACCTCAACTCGTCATCGTGCCCAACAATTGCTTCTCTCACGCTCCTTCTTGATGAAGATTATGTATAAAGACTTGCATTTACAAGCTCGCAAGGTACAATTGACTCAAGAACTAAATCCTCTTGACCATTCCCAGCGTCGTCTATAATCAGAATGGTGGCCAGAAATGGCAACAGTGGATGATACATTTTCGAAGAAAATCAACTTTAGCGATGCGGCGCATTTTCACAACAGTGGATTCCTCAATAAGCAGAATTTTCATATTTGGGCGAATGACAATCCAAGAGTGGTTATCGAAAAACCAATGCATCCACAAAAGGTGACTGTTTGATGCGGTTTATGGGCTGGCGTCATCATAAAGCCATATTTTTTTTTAAAGGAGACCGGTCAGGCAGCTTCTGTGAATGGTGTTCGCTATCGTGAGATGATAACGAACTTTTTATGACCCGCATTGGAAGAAATGGATGTAGACGATATGTGGTTTCAACAGGACCATGTTACTTGCCACATAGCTAACCAAACAATGGTTCTATTGCGCGACAAATTCAACGGCCGTGTTATCTCACATGGTGGCGATCTGAATTGGTCACCAAGATCATGTAATATGACACCGTTGGACTTCTTTCTTTGGAGTTATTTGAAAAAAATGTGTACGTCGACAACTATTCAAGAGTTAAAGGATGTAAAAATTTGGCACATTAAAGGCATAGAATCTCAATTATGCCTCAGCGTCATCGAAAATTTGAAATATCGGATGGAGGTGTGTCGCCGCGGTTGCGGCGGCCTTTTGACTGATATTTTATCCAATGTTATCATAACAAAAAGACATGACAATAATTCCTAAGTAATATGTGTTTTATTCAAAATCAACATCGACCCTTAAAATTAAACCACCTGTGTTGGTGCAAACACAATTTTGACTCTTTTGTACCGTGTATTGACACACTGACCTACAATCTTCATTCCTTTCTTTAGCTTTAAATGAGATATAAGCATCTTCTCATTATCGAACTTATATTTCAACATTTGAATATTATTTGTTCTCAAATCGTGCCAATACTACGATTACGAATTGGAACCATTCAACCTAAATTTTTCTTCATCTGTATCAACTACTTTCTACCACGTATCAGTCCATTCTATGTATGATCTGAAACCTTAAGCGGAAAAAATCTGAAAATTTTGTGAAATGTGAATCAGTAAAAAATATAAGCAAATCAAAAAAAATTTTCTCCGAACTCTCCGATTTGGCTTGGACTGTTCCATATACATACATCTGTCTAGACTCTAAGATTAATGTTACGATAAATTCATGTTATGATAGCAGGCCGCTGGACCCCCAAGTGCACCTTAATTGTCCTCATCAGTTGACTTTGTATTTATGTTATGATAGTAGACAAAATTCATGGAATGTTTGAAATTAATTCAAACATTATTACAATCTAAAAAATCTTGATTTTGGCAGACAGATCTTAAAATCTTATTTTTAAAAATAAATCTTCAAAATTAAGGTATAATTTTCGTTCTGGCAACACTGGTTTATTGCTGTAGTTACTATAGGCAATGTATCACAATTATTTTTTGAAGGGAAATTTTCCACCAAAAATTTAATAATTTTCGATAGAAAACATAAAAAAATTTAAAAGCTTTCTGTAGAAAATTTATTGCCATAAACATTTATATACAAAAATATTGCGTTAAATTTTCTATACGATATAAACAATTTTGTAAATAAAATTTATCTATCGCCATAAAAGTTTTCTATAAAAAAGGGATTGCTGTAATATTTTTCTATATACAATTTGGTACTCCGAGTAAATTTTTGTATAACATAATAATTTCTATACAAATTTGTATAAAATAAATTGTTATTTATTTATTGAACTTATAATTAAAATTAATTAATGAGAGGCAATGGCATCGTAGGCCTTCAGCTCAAAATAAGTGTTTTATGAAAGTAGTATGATAAAAGGTTTTAATACAATTATAAATATAAGTGAGTGATATATCATTCTATATATGTATGTATATAATTACATGAGTTTCAAATTTCGTTATAAAGATACGATTTTTTAAGGAACTTAATCAGAAGTGTAATATTTTCAGTTGTGGGATTGGAAAGTAGTTGTAAAGGATCTTTGTTTCGGAGTATTGTTAGCCTTGAGATTTGGGTTTTGGGGCAGTCGTTTAAAAAGTGGGAAGGGTTGGTTGGGTAGGATATATTACAATCACAGAAATGAGTTGAATCAGGGTAGAGTACCCTGACCCATGACAAATTAAAAAAAAATTACCGCTATAAAAATTTTTATGTTAAAAATGTATCGCAATAAAGTTTTTTCCTAAAAAATATTTACAAGAGCGCATTGACATTGAAGCTACCTACCGCTAGATGGCAGCACAAACACAGACAATTTTGATTTTTGCAATTGCGGCTCGTCAAACGACGGCTGTTAAAATTAATTTGTTAAATTTTTGTTGAACTTTTTTTATAATTTTTTTTAAATTAAAAATTGTTTGGTTTGTACATATGTATTCATTCACATTCAAATCCCAGTGGGTGCTGATGAGTAGTGTAGCGACTACGAAACAGCTAAGTAGTTGTCCCCCAGCTAAAGATTTGATTATTATTTTTCTTGTCTTCTTCAATCAAAATTATTGATCACAGCAAATTTGTATTGTAAAAAATCCTTCTTAAGAAAAAAATTAAGAAAGGAAAAACTTGAACTAAAAACCTGTTGTACATATGTACAAGACGGCTGTTAAAATTTCACCCAAATTCAGCGATTAGTTTATTTAGTGAAGTCGTTTGAAGTAAACAATTTTTGTGTTTCTTGAAAAATGGAAAAAAATGAATTTCGTTAGAAAGGGAAAACTGCGGAAGAAGCAAAAGGAAAGCTGGACAAACATTACGGCAAATCTGCTCCGTCAGATTACATGGTATTTTACCATATTGCGTTGCTGAATTTAAACGCGGCCGAACAAGCACTGAAACAATACCATCAACAGGAAGGCCAAAGGATGTGGTTACTGAAGAAAATATCAAGGAAATCCTAGATTTTGTTATTAATGAGATTGCTGATATGGTAAACATATCATATGAACGTGTGTTCAACATTTTGCATGAACATTTGCATATGAAAAAGCTATCGACAAAATGGGTTATGCGTTTGCTCAGTGTCTAACAATAACGAGTTCGACAGATCGCTTCACAGCGGTGTTTGGATATGATAAAGCTCAATCCTGCTGATTTTTAGCGTCAATTAATAACTATTGATGAAACGTGGGCCCACCACTACACACCTGAAACTAAAAAGCAATCAAAACAATGACTGGAAGCTGGTGGAAGTGCTCCGAAGAAGGCGAAGATAGTGAAATCGGCTGGCAAGGCTATGTCCACTGTATTTTGGGTTGCACGCGGAATATGGCTCATCGATTATCTTGAAAAAAGATCCACAATCACTGGAAAGTATTATCTTGCATTAGTGGATCAATTGATTGATGCAATCAAGAAAATACAAACACATTTAAAGAAGAAAAAAATGTTTTTTCTTCAAGACAACGTAACGGTTCACACAACATTAGAAACGATGCCAGAATTACGTGGAATACACTTCGAATTGGTTGATCATCCACCTTATAGTCCAGAATTAGTTCCTGGTGATGTTGTTCTGTTATTGTTAGAAAATATGGCTCGCAGGAAAAACATACATCTCAAACCAAGGAGTAGTGACTAGCGAAACTAAAGCGTATTTTCAGGGGTTACCAAAATCGTATTATTCAGATTGTAGAAAAAAGTTGGCATATCATCTTATCAAGTGTATTGAGCTAAAAGGAGACTATGTTGAGAATTAAATGGTTATTGAAAAGATATCAATCCGCCCTCGTAATAATGCCACTAAAAATTTATTGATTAATCTGCCATGAACTCTTGAATATCTGAATATTTCATGGCTGCCTTGGCTGAGTTTTTTAAACCACTTAAGTAGTCACCCATTAAATACCCTCTCCGGTGATTAAACTCTACTTTTATTACGGTGAGAGCACTTGTCTGTTTGTGTCTGGTTTTTAAATGACAATTGTTTCACGTCTCAAATTACTGTCCCTTTTTTTCTACTGCCGTTTTAATAGTCAGCGTCGATTCTCAGTTGTTTCTTATATTTTCTTGTCTACCATTTACTCCTTTAAATTCAACAAAATGATTAAAATGTCATTAACTTCTTTCAACTTAATTATGATGTTGATTTAAAACATAAAATAAGAAAATGCAGCTGTTGCGGTGCTTAAAAACAAAAGCTGTTTTTATATCGTACGAAGGTGAAATTGGTAAACCTAAACATGTGTGGTCAAGGGTAGGGAACAATGTTTAAGTGTGTCCTGTCTGCTTCTCAGACGGCCTTTTCTTTATTCATACGTTGTGTTGTATGTTGCAAAAGATCCACCCTTTTCTTATGTTTACCAAACACTTTTATTTATACTCGTATTCGCTTTACTTTCTTTTTTCGTTTGTTGTAGACTTAAACCTTAAGGTTCAATAAACTTTTGAGATTTTTTTTTCTACACGAGTAGATTTGAACAGTAATTTTATGGGTTTCTAAAACTTTTTCAAAAACGTTTTTTTACGAAATGTGTGTAATAAAAAGACTGCTGCGATTTTACAATTTCCTCTTTTAAACCAAAAAAAATATTAAAACAACCAACATTTTATTTTGGAAACGATTTTTACATATTCAGTATTGCAGCTGTAGTTTTTTTTATGAGATTTGTTTTTATTCATTGAAATTTATGTTGTTGTTTTTGTTAATGTTTGTTGTAAATGTCACTTTCTTTCGCCTCGTTTTGTTTGTTTTATTACAAGTTTTCTTCATACTCTACAACTCTTCACACTGGCGGCTGCAGCCCTTCAGCTGCTGGTTACAACGTCGATACTCGTATTTTGATTTCACTTTCATTGAATTGAATTCAATTTATTTATTATTTAGTTAATGTATTTTATTTATTTATTTATTATTTAGTTTACAATTGTTTTTACATATTTTAAAATTTCACTTATTAAAAAACAAGACTGCCACTAGAATATTTATAACGTGAAATTAAAAGCTGTCAACTATATTTTTCTGTGCTCGAGCGGTTAAAAGGCAGCGTTGTCAACTTTGAATTTTCAAAACGCACCGAAATGGGGGAAAAAGCGCGTTGTTTCATCATCTGTACTCATGGATGGTATAAATATTGAGGAATCGGATGGTCTTGATGTTCTTGGAATGAAGATACAGTGTGATGTTCGCTGGACAGAACACATTTTTCATGTCTCTAAAGAAGCATTCAAGTGCCTCGACTTTTTGAAACGGTGTAAGATGTACTTTACTCCACCTGATCTTCTTACTATTTGTACCACCTATATTCGACCGAAAATGGAATACAACTCTCATGTTTGTACCGGTGCCTCAAAGTCTATTATGGAGTTATTCGACCGTGTGCAGGACAGGACAAAGAAGCTTTTCGGTGACAGTAGGGTGTCTTACTCAATTAACTTACTGGAGCATCGACGCAGTGTAAGGTGCATTATTCTGTTCTATCGTTACTATAATGGATTTTGCTCTGACAAGATTAGGGATCTTGTTCCCGAAGCTCATACATTTATCTGTAACATGTGTTCCTCCATTTGTGCTCGATTGCCCGGGGAATCGTACAACGCATTATAGAGAGTATTTGTTTTTCGGCCGCACCTGCTTCGTCTTTGGAATAAGTTGCCTGCAGAAGGGTTTTCTGTCATATATAACTTCTGGTGCATAGAGATGAAAACGCCCCTCGTTTGTTATATACTCCAGGAAGGCGCATGACTTAGGTTGTTTTGGACTTCCGAGTCCCTATCCAAGAGTTAAAATTGACAGCATGATGACCAGCAAGGCCCTCGAGATGTTCTGCCTTAGCGCTGATCTTGGCTGAGTGCGTATCTTAGTTGAAACGGTCGGGTTGTGTTTTAAACCTAAAATTGAAAGAAGGGGAATTAGTTTCTCTGATAGCTTTAGTGCATACCGGTTTTCGGGGGCTAATAGCTCCCGGAGTTGCTGTTCTCTTTCAATAGATGTGAGGAAACGGGAGTGTTTTCTGCCTGATTTATGTTGTGTTGGACTTCCGAACCCCTATACAAGAGTTAAAATTTTAAAATTGGCAGCATGAAGACCAGCAAGGTCCCCGGGATGTTCTACCTTGCCGCTGATCTGGGTTGAGTGTGTATCTTAGCTGAAAAGTTCTGGTTGTAGTTTAGACCTAAAATCGCAGGAAAGGGAGTTTCCCTGTCAACTTTGGCCTCTTTTGTTAGGGGGCTAATAGCTACCGGAAGTGCTGTTCTCCGGGGATATCTATAGTGTAAGGAACCAGGAGTAATGGTTAGAGGGGTGAGTTGGTTAAGAGCTGATGCTCTTAATGGGCTTTGGGCTACCAACTCATTAAGCATTGTTTTCCATTGACTTCTGGGAAATTGCATGCAGGAGAGACTGAAAGACCCGAACTGTTAAGCAAGTTAAGTTTGTATGGCTACAAACTTTGGCCAAAAGTTGCGACCTATATGAACATTGCAGCCATACGAGGGCACTGGTGAATTGTGAATTATCCATCCCGTGGATTGGCCCATGACCAGATAAAGCCGGCAAGGCTTTAAATTGCTCCCCGGGGAGCTGGTTTTACTAGCCATACTCCAAAGCAGAGCACTCTGCTTTCTGGCTCGTAGAGGGGTAGGAGCTTTTCGTTTGTTGTAGCAAATAATAGTCTAGGAAGCCGTATGACTTATGTTGTGTTGGACTTCCAAAACCCTTATCAAGGTTTAATTGGTAGCACGAGAAACGGCAAAGCCCTCGGGAGGTCTTGTTTGCGGACTATCTTCGTGCTGATTATGGTTGAGGTACCCAACTTGGCTGAAACGTTCTGGCTCTGGTTTAAACCTAAAATCGCAGAAAGAGGAATTAGTTTCCTTGATAAAATCTTCCTTTCGTTCACCATTTTTGAGATTTGTGGTTAATATCATAAAAGTATGTGTTCCATAATGCTTTCGCCAGGGAGCAGGTTTTACCTTGCCTTGACGTGTGCATAACTATAGCACTTTGCTTTAGAGAGGAGTAAAAATCACTAATTTATAAGAAGTCCCATCATAACTTAGGTTGTGTTAACATTTGGAAAAACCCTCGCCAATAATTAATTAGTAAAGCAAGCCCCCTGATTGTGATGCAGGTACTAGCCCCTTGTCTGATATATTTTGACTGTGGTTTAAAGCTAAAACCGCAGACAGGGGTAATAAGTATTCCCTGATAATGATGGCGCATACCTGTTTTCGAAGAACTAATTCTAGTACCGCAGGTATTGTTGTCTTGCAACAGGTACCAGTAATCTAAGAAACAAATAGTGATGGTTGCATAGTTAAGGGATGATGCTCTTATTGGAACTTCGGCCTACCAACTCATAAGTCTTGTCTTCTATTTATTGTCTCGGAAATTGCGCACTGGATGGATTAGGAGGTCCGTTCTCCTCAGTAAAACACTGGTCCATGTGGCTAGAAACTTATGGAAAAAGTTGCGACCTGTATGAGCCTTGCAAACCACTGGTGAATCGCCACGTGGATTGGGTCCATCATCATATAAGGTCATCAAAGCAGACTTATATAAGTCAAGGACACATTCTGTCACATAACGTTGGAAGGTTCAAGTCAACCGTCCACGAGTAGTACTCTCTCTTTTGTATAATCTATTTTCCTAGTTACTTTACAATGCATTGCGTATCTAGGGGTATCCACGGCATGTAAAAATATCCGTAACTAATGCTGAAAACTGAAAACTAGAGTTGAGTTCATGAGCTCTTTTGAGAGAGTGCTCTTTTTAGTTCAGCTCTTTTTACTGAAATATGTCTGTCTTTTAGTTCAATAGTTCAGTGCTCCGTAAATAATATTTTCAATGAACGGCTCTGTTCAGGTTTCATGATAAAGAAAAGCAAAACAAAATTGCTGTAAACAAATGAAAAGTACCATTATTATAAGGATTAATAAAAGGTGAGATTAGAAATGCTCAGGTGTGATGAAAAATAATTTTATTAAAAAGAAAAAAAAACTATATATTTGTGATGTTGTCTCGATGTTTTTATATTCAATTATGGTCGCATATCATATCATTTATTTTTATAATACAAAAAACCAGAGTAAAATTGTGTTCTCTAATATTCTGAATAGTTCTATATAACATAGATATGTACTTTTTACGTAAAATTCTGGCAGCACTGTTTGACTACTTGCGTATACATATCTACCAGAAAGAAAGAAACATAAACGAAAAAGAAAACTTGAAGACAAAAGAAAGAAGCATGAACTACGGAACTAAAAGAGCTCGCAGAAATGATCGGCTCACTTAGCTCCCTGAAGTGAATAGTTCAGTGACACTAGTTCGTTCGCGAACTACCCAACTCTACTGAAAACAGATTTTAGTTAAACGTATTAAAATCCATATAATCCACATAATTCAATTCAAAGGACATTTTCGCTGTTGTGTGCTTCGAATTACGAGTATGTAGGGTTTGCGGTTTCGACAAATTTCGTGGTCATTTGCGTTGTGACTTTTAAGAACATCAATAAAGTATGTTTTCATTGAAAACATTGAGTGAAAGTGTTCAGTATCGTAAATCAGGCAATTTGTTAAAAACAATTTTTTTTTTTAAATATATTTGTTTGTTTCATATCAATAAAAATCTTTTTAGAGTTTTGTAAGACCAAAAAATTCATGATGTTTTTCAAAGACAAAATAAATAACAAAGACGACATCATGTTGTTTTGTGTCGCTTTTAGCGCTTATTGCTGTGAATATCGTAATTTTTTCAGCGCCATAATTGAAAAAGCTCTATTGTATTATTTTTGGAGTCTAATTACCTGGCTGCACCCTTTGACCTTTTTGTGAAACAATTACAATAATAATAAACTAAGTGAATAAGTTTCGTTTAAAGCTCAAGGTTTATTAAGTTTATTGTATTTTTTTTTTTAACGTCAACATTCAACAAATAATTTTCAATTCCATTTTGTGAATTAGAGGAATGAATATAGTTTCTAGTTTTGCTCTCTTTTTGACTCTAATTAGTTTTATTTTTTATACAAAATTTTTCTCATTGTTGCGGTACTTAAAACTCTACACGCAAAGAAAATACAGGTTGAAATATGGTAACAACAGTTTTTTTTGGTTGGAGAAGGGAAATTCCTAACGCATCATCAGATATTATGAACGCACAGTATCCCCTAAAGCCCCTTCCTTATCTTTGAGCCTTGTCTCCTCCCCGGTACCGCAGTTTTTGTTATAAAAAAAGTAATACAGAACACGAAAATTTCCATTATCGGTCCATATATGTATACCCGAGGTTTAGTCTAAATCGATCTTTTCATGAAAAAAAAAATTTTTGCTTAAAAGCAGTTCTGGTTATATCAGGTGATTTTATAAGAACTATCGGAAATTAAAAAAAAAAAAAAAAAAAACACATAAAATTCAGAAAAATGCATGAAATATTTATTTGGATCGATAGTTGGGTCGATATAATTTAATGTTTGAAGATTATTTCATACAAATGTTAGTCCAATTTTGGCATACTCTTTCCAACATTTCGGCCGGTATCTCACGAATAATGTTGGGATAGTTGGCTTCCGGTGCGTCAATCGAAGCGGGCTTGTCGGGCGGGTTGTATAGACATTAGCCTTAACATAGCCCCACAAAAAATAGTCTAGAGGCGATAAATCGCACGATCTGGGCGGCCAATTGACTGGTCCCAAGCGTGAAATAAACTGTTCACCGAACTCGCCTCTCAATTGGTCCATTGTTTCGCGTGCTGTGTGGCATGTGGCACCGTCTTGTTGAAACCACATGTCTTGCAAGTCAAGCTCTTCCATTTTGGGCAAAAAAAAGTTTGTTATCATCGCACGGTAGCGCTCACCATTCACAGTAACGTTGTGATTCGCATTATCTTTGAAGAAATACGGCCCAATGATGCCGCCAGCCCATAATCCGCACCAAACGGTTGTTTTTTGTGGATGCATTAGTAGCTCTTGCAATGCTTCTGGCTGCTTTTCACTTCAAATACGGCAGTTTTGCTTGTTCAACCAGAAATGAGCCTCGTCGCTGAACACAATTCTTCGATAAAAAAGTGGATCTTCATCTAACTTTTCAAGAGCCCTTTCACCAAAAATTTGGCGTTGTGGTAGGTCGTTTGGCTTCAATTCTTGTACCAGCTGTATCTTATAAGGCTTCACACCCAAATCCTTCCGTAAAATTTTCCACGTAGTGGAGTAACAGAGGCCCAATTGCTGCGAACGGCGCCGAATCGATAATTCACGGTCATCACCAACACTGGCCGATACGGCTGCGATATTTTCTTCAGTTCGCACTCTATGTAAGCGTGTTGGTGGTTTAATGTCCAACAATGTAAATTTGGTGCGAAATTTTTTTACAATAGCCCGAATAGAAGCCTCAGTAGGTCGATTAAACTGACCATAAAATGGAAGAAGCGCGCGATGAACTTTCTTAACAGAGCACGCATTTTGGTAATAAAATTCAATAATTTGCAAGCGTTGTTCGTTTGTAAGACGATTCAGGATTAAATTATAGACCAAACTGAAGATGTTTGACAGTGACACAAGATACAAAACGTGCGTGAGCTGTCAAAACTAGTGTTGCCAAAAAGATAATAGCAAAAAATCACTCGTTACAAGAAGGTTTCTAAAATACAGAAACTGGAAATTTCCTATATCGGTCCATATATACTAGAGATATAGTCTAAATCGCTTTTCCATTAACACAATTTTTTTTTGCTTACAAGTAGTTCTGGTAATATAAGAAGTTTACTAAAATACAGAAAATAAAAATTTCCGGTATCAGTCCATCCATATATGTATGTATATCCGAGATATAGTCTAAACGGATTTTTTCATAAAAATGTATTTTTTTGGTTAAAAGCAGTAATAAAAGCAGGTTATATAAATACAGTAAATCAAATTTCCGATATCGGTGCATATATACCCGAGATATAGCCTAAACCGATTTTTTCATGAAAATATCTCGTAAGTGAACTTAAACCACTTTTCTTTTAGCTTAAATGCAGTTGTAGTGATAAAAAGAGGTTACTAAAAGACAGAAATGGAAAATTTCCGATATCAATCTATATACATATGTATATCCGAGCATATTTAGTTCAAATTTGTATTATATACTATACTTATACGTGACTATCGTGCAGTAGATTCGGCTTAGCCGAATATACTGCACTCTTACTTGTTTCAATTAATATTGTTTGTCCAAACTAATTTACTATTTAGTTAAATTTTTCCTATGTATACTTACCACTTTGTTGAAGTAACCCTATACTCACCACTCTGTTGTTTGCATTGGCAATTCGTTCTAATGTCAGATTTAGATTGCCTGAAATTAATCATTTTATATCATATTACATTCGATTTTTACCAAGAGCGAGAGAAGAGCCCGAGCTATTGGAAATTCTATAGCCTTACCAACATTAAACATTTAAGAAAAGGTAACAAGCGCATTGCCAATAAACTCATTTTATTTGAAAAGATATATTAACCCTCTTTCTATTTCTTTTCCCCCAAACCCATTATAACTAACTCACCCGGGGTTAATTATAATCCCAATTCTGTTTATATAATACAGAATTGGTTAGCACAAATTTGCTTTTTAGCCCTGAATCGCAATTTTGTTCCTTGCGAGTTATGACAAAAATATTGTTTTGTGCCAATAAAGTTGTTTGTGAAATTAGTTTGGTTGTTTAATGAAATTAATATGGTTGGCTGCCATTATAACATAATTTAGTATGACACTATTAAGGTAACTTTTATTAGTACTATGGTTGCTACCAATTATAACAATGTTAAACCAGAATTTAATGTGACATTTTTTTACAAAACTATGTTGAGGCATATCAAGGGCGTTTAAATATAATAATATAATATTATCACTACCAACCATATAATTCAACAATAGTATGTTGCCCTTAGTATATTGTCATATCAACCAAATATTTTTTTACGTGTACATTCCAAATTTTCAGTTTTTTTTTGGGTTTGTAAATTTTGTACACGTATTTCAAAATAATGTAAACAATAACACACAGCTTTCCTGACAATCACAATAACAAATTTGTTGGAATATCGTCTTACTAAAGCTACGTACACACGGTTGTCAGATCTTACAATATCGCCAGTAAAATTGTCTGAAAATGTATTACAATCATGTGAACTGCCAATTTTTAACTTACAACTTTGTCAGAAAAACCATTGTCAATCAATTTTAAGACGACAATGTTGTCAGGCATCTGACAATCGTGAGAACACCCTTCGTCGGCATTGCCAGATAATTGGCTGGTATTGTAAGCTCAGTTTTAATTGTCAGATGTATAAAATTAATGCACTTGACAATGGAATCATTGTCAGAAAAAAGTTTGATGGGCAACACTGCCAAACAGATCGTTGCTGATATACATAAGTGGCAATGCCTTACAAAATGTCTGACAATTTTTTTCATCTAACAATCTGACAACCGTGTGAACTGACAATATTTGGTGTCAGATGAATTATTTGTCAGACAATAGACTGAAAATGAAATTGTAAGATTTTCTTACGATCGTCTGAATACACAATTTACTTCTGCGGCACAATTTTTCATTGTCACTACATTGTCAGCATGTTGCCAGATCTTACAATATTGTAACATCTGACAATAGTGTGTACATAGCTTAAGTGTATTGAGCTAAACAAAGATTATGTTGCAAAATAAATGGCTTTTGAAAAAAAAAATGTTTTTTTCCAACTTAGGTAACTGCAATTTCAATCCGCCCTCGTAAGCATATGGTCATCGTTACCCTGCCTCTGCTTTGTATTATATAGTTTGCAAATTTACTTTTCAATTGTATAGTTAAATAAAAAAAATACGATATTATTTATCTTGATTTCTTTTTTCTGCTTTAATAACAAACTTTTAACTTTTCTATAGTCGAAATTAATTTGGTTGGAGACTAAAAATTTTAAATTGGAGTTGTTAAATGTGATGGCCTACCAAAAACTTTTCGTATATTTTGGGGATATCATTAAAGCCCAGTTCAGACTATTATACTTTGTATTAATACTTGTCAAAAATTCAAATAATACATGCAAGTCTGATAGTCTGAATGTAATCCGTCATACATACGAAAAACAATACGATAAAAATTTGGCATCCCATACGACTTTGTTGTTTTTTGAAACTTTTCAAAACGATAATACTTTACATTGGATTAGGGTTGTGTTTTTAGCAAACCAGTTAACTATAAATAAATGCATTCACACCGTCACACTTGATATAAACTAACATAGATGTGCCATCATAAAATTTTTCACGGGGGCAGGTGCGCTATTCGTCGTAGGCGATAGACGTGCCGGCGCGTGAAATTCTTCAACAGTTAAAATAATAATTATGTATAACACATCCAAATTCAATAGCACAAACATATTTTATGTTCTAAATATAGCATGAGCAAAATACATTTATAAATGACAGCTAAATTCCAAATTTCGAGCTTTTTTATAACGACAAAAAATACTATCAGTGACGGCACCCCCTATCGGCTACGAAATAGCCGACTACTCAATTTTTAATTAGCTGGTTTGCTAAAGGGCACTTCAGACTATCACACTTTGTATTAAGACTTGTCAAAAAATCAAATAATACGTGAAAGTGTGATAGTGTGAGTGTAAAGCGTTATGAAAATGAGAAATAATACGGTAAAAGATTTGACATCCCATAACACTTCACCATTTTTAGAAATTTGTTTAAACAATAAGATTTTTCATTGGATCAGGGTTGCATTTTTTGCAAAAGCAAATAATAAAAATATTAAAACCAGACGTTAAGTAAATTGGCTGTTTATTTTCAAGTCATATTCCTTCTTTTACTTTCGGTGTGATAGTGTGAAATCAAAATGTAATGGTACGTTAGATTTTTTGACAGTCACAACAAATATCTTTAGATTTTTGTCCCACAAAATCCAATCAAAATCTTAAGACTTGTATGATAGTCTGAAACGCCCTTAAAAAACACAACCCTGATCCAATGTAAAGTATTATCGTTTTGAAAAGTTTCAAAAAACAACAAAGTCGTATGGGATGTCAAATTTTTATCGTATTATTTTTCATATGTATAACGGTTTATGTAGACTATCAGACTAGCACGTATTATTTGAATTTTTGACAAGTATTAATACAAAGTATAATAGTCTGAACTGGGCTTAAGTAATATTGTGGTATTCAGTTCGAAATTAAAATTTGCTCAAAAGAAGTACTGCTGATATTGAAGTAATAATCTTTACTTGAACTATTAACACAAAATTTCCAATTTATTAAACTTATTTTAATAAATTTATATAAATTGATAATTTGTTGCGTGGTCACAAGTAGGCCACGCGCAAATCATTTTCCTAAATGTGTTTTAATATCGTAAATTCAAATTAATGTTATCTCAACTGTTCTTGACCATGTGATTAAGTTATGTTCAAATTATGTAGTTCCAAAAAAAGTATTGTTTGCTTTTTTATCATTTTAAAATGAAGTTAATAAAAAAAAATGGAATTCAGCAGTTTTCTAATTGAAAAGTTTTAAGTGGGACAGACAACAAAACAAATAATTACACAGCCTTTGTTTAAGTTTAATAATAAAAAAAACAAATCATGCAAAAAATGTGATGATTTTATATTTTAAGGTTCAGTTTCCTTTTTGAATTATTTTTTTTTTTTTCTCTACAGTTGTTCTTTTTTTTATTACGACATTAAAGAAGCTTTTTGCTATTTTGGTTTAGAATTTCATTGAACTTGATTTTTAATTATAAAATGTAAATTAAAGGCAAATTATGTGCATGTCGTTGAAACGTGCTTAAAGTGGGTCTTAATAAAAAAAAACTTTATTAATATGGATTTAGAAATTACATAAAAATAATAAAATACAAAATGTTTTGTGTTTTAAAATTTTATGTAAGTTGGTGAAATCATTAGCAAAATATATAATCACAGAAATAGTTTTATAGTAATTTAAAAAAAATATTTACGATATTAAATTTGTGTGTGGTCTTTTGCTTAAATCTTGATCACTTATTAAATTTCTTCTAATATTTTGTAATTATTAAGATCTAGGAGCATATATAATAACAGAAAAAAATTTACGATATTAAAAAATTTGCGTTATGTAAAGCACCGCATACACGTTTCAACTCAGTTGGCAACTGAGTCGGCTGTTGTCCAAATCAAAGCGTTTATGGCTTTGTCCAGTTGATTAGTTTGGCAGTTGCCGAGTTGGTTGAAGAAAAATTAAAATGTTTTGATTTTTTCAAGTTGACTAGCAAGTCTTTCAACTCGATTGTGCTGTGTATGTTCGAGTCTCTTGATCAGGTCTTAAAATTTATATATAAAGTGTTATTGCAAAGAGAACTTTATATATTTTTAAAATTGTCTATAATTTCATTGGATTTAATAGTTGAATGAAAATCTTTCATTTCAGTTTATGAAGTGTGTGGACAATAATAAATTCAATTGAAAGACTCAATTCGCAATTAAATTGAAACGTGTATGGGCCGCTTAACAAACTGCTTTATGAGATATTTTTTGTAATACATGATATATTAAAAAAGAACATCGTCAACGGCGATCCAGATTTCCTCAAAAAGGTGACGAATCATGGATGTATGGTTGTGACATTGAAATCTAAGCCCAATCGTTAAAATGGAAGCGTCCAGTAGAGCCAAGACCGAAAAAAGCACATCAAGTTCGGTCAAATGTGAGGGGTTTGCTCACTGTTTTCTACGACTGCAATGGCGTGATACATCATGAATTCTTGCCACAAAATCGTAGGAACACTACCTTGAAGATATGCGCCTTTTGCGCCAAGCAATTCGTCAGAAACGCACAGATTTGTGAAAAAAAACTATCACCACTAGCACCAGCTCACACATCGATGCTTGTGCGTGAGGTTTTATGCAAAATCAAAACTGTTATCATCACCTCAATCACCGTATTCGCCGGTCTTGGCCCCCGCCGACGTTTTCCTCTTCCCACGGTTGAAAGAAAAGTGTTTTGCTACGATTGAGGAGATAATAGAAAAATCAAAACAGGAGCTGTTGGCGATGCCAAGAAGTGCATTTCAGAAGTGTTTCTAGGATTGGAAAAAAGGCTAGCGTAAGCATATTATATCTGAGGGAGAATACTTTAAAGGGCACAAGATAGTAATTGATGAATAAATGAATATTCAGCCCTGTCACAGAGCTGAATTCCGTTCGGAAACGGAATTGAATTCTTTTTTACTTCTTTAAAAAAACCAAAAACTAAAATATTTTTCGGCATGAAATTATTTCTAATTGCAAGAATGAAATTAGAATTATCTTATAAAGGGTGGTTAAATTTCAAGGGCCGATGTTGATTTTGAATAAAACACAAACTATTTAGGAAATTATTGTAATTTTATTTTATTATGATATATTGGTATTACTCAATTATGTATGGAATCAAATATGGGCCAAATGGGCGCCGCGGCCACGGCGGCACACCTCCATCCGATGGTCCAAATTTTCAATGACCCTGAGGCATAATGGAGGTTCTATGCCGTTAATGTGCCGAATTATCTCATCCTTTAGCTGTTGAATTGTTGCTGGATTATCGACGTACACCTTTTCTTTCAAATAACCCCAAAGAAAAAAGTCCAACGGTGTCAAATCGCCATTACGTGAGATAACACGGCCATTGAATTTGTTGCGCAAAAGAGCAATTGTTTCGTTAGCTGTGTGGCAAGTGGCACCGTCCTGCTGAAACCACATATCGTCTACATCCATATCTTCCAATTCGGGCCATAAAAAGCTCGTTATCATCTCACGATAGCGAACACCATTCACAGTAACTGCCTGACCGGCCTCATTTTGGAAAAAAATACGGCCCGATGATGCCGCCAGCACATAAACCGCACCAAACAGTCACTCTTTGTGGGTGCATTGGTTTTTCGACAGTCACTCTTGGATTCTCATTCGCCCAAATGCGGCAATTCTGTTTATTGACGAATCCACTGAGGTGAAAATGTGCCTCATCACTGAAGATGATTTTCTTCGAAAATTGATCATAATTTTCATAATAAGTCTGGATAGCTTTAACACGTTGTTGGATTGTGTATCTCTCCATGGTTCAAATTGAGTAAGTCTGAAATAGAGAAATGGCAAATAAAATTCGGAAAAAAACTTGGCGTTTAGGTGTGGTCTACATTCAACATCGGCCCTTGAAATTTAACCACCCGATAGAATTGATTTCATTCCGAAAAAGTTTTAAATTTTTGTTTTCTGAAGAATTAAAAAAACCGATTCAATTCCATTTCCGAACAGAAGTGAATTCTGTGACTTGACTGATTGTTTGAAAAAATTTTAAATAACGGTTATTTTTTTTTATCAGACCTTGTATCTTAAATTTAGCTTTTTACTTTTCTATACTCAAAACAAATTTCGCTAGTGACCAAAAACTACGATATTAACGTGAGTTTTTGTTTTTTTTTTTCTTGAACTCTTAACATCAAATTATCACTTTGTTTAAATTTATTAAACATATTTGAAAATAACTCTTTGCATCAGACTTTGTTGTTGAGTGATCAGAAGTAGGTCAGGCACAAATCACTTTCATTTTAGCTACAAAAGCCAGCCAAGCAAACACACGCGTCACCATTAAGCGCTCTAAAGCTGTTGGTTGTATGGAAAAGAAGTTCATTGACTTGTGTTATCATTTTTGCTGCTTGTCGGTTGGTCTTTAGCGATCAATTCAAACTCAAACGTGTATAAAATTTCCCTGCTACAATATTTCAACACAAATCATGCCTTCAAAAATACAAAAAAAAAAAAAAGAAAAAAAGTGATAGATCGTAAACCAACTCGGTCGTATTGAATGCAGCAATGCATTCATTAAAAGAAAGTAAAAACTAAAAAAAGTGTTGTTGTTATTTTTTATTTTTTTGGTTTCTTTCTATGTTTGGTTCCGCTCTAAAAACTTTACGGCGCATATATTTACTCATACAATGACAAAGATTTGCAAGTTAAATACACCAGCTTTCAAAGTGTACTCGTATCGTAGTTTAGGCATGCGTGAATTGGAGTATAAACATTTTTTTTCTTCTTTTTTTCTTTTTATTATGCAGCCTAGTCAGTTAAGACCTCTTTCTTGCCCGCTCTTTACCTTAATTTTTTTTCTTGTTTTTCGATCACTTTCGCTTAAAACTTGTTGTGATAGAAACTTTAGTAGCTGCAGCAGCAACGGCAGCGGCAGCAGCAAAACAGCTGCTACTGTTTACAGTTCAGTTTGGAAAAAAGTCAAAAACCTTTTGGTTGTAATAAAAATTTCACTTTTCTTTTCTTTAACTCTGATGTTTAATGGAATGTCAGTCAGTCAGTATAGTAGTAGTATTTGTTAACCAGCTTCATACAATAATTGTATGCTTGTATGTCTCGTGATATTTGTACAAAACAACGAGCCTAAGACGCTGCAAACACAATATTCATCGAGCCAGTAAATACCCCTTAAGTATCGAAAGCCCGACCTACGCTCTTAATGTCCGACAGTTAGAGCGTGTGCACGATATTTGTAGCTTTTGAATTTTAGTGAAATTCGTTTTTATTTCAATAAAAAAGTTCATTGACTTGCTGTTAAGCCAAGATGTTGAAATAAATAATAACTGACCCACTTTTCGTAAATAAAATGCATATTAATTCAAAAATATTTGACAATTAAAAGTTTAAGTTTTTATCTGAATTAAAGAAAAAACACAAAAAAAAACTAAACTTCACTTTCTTTATTCACTGTTCAAGTTTAATGACCTGATTTTTTCTGTTTTCTTTAAGTTTTTATGTTTTTTTAACTTTAAGCGAAAGTTTTTTTTTTTTGTTTTTGAGCATAAGTTTTATTTTAAAGGGAGAATGGTTTTAAGATAACTGCAATTATAATAAAAACGGCTGAATGATAATTTCTTTTTTGTAGTGACTTTTTGATATTTAAAAGCAACAAGTTTTTTTTTTGTTTTCTTCACATTTGCTATGCAATTTAATTCTCTTGTCATATATCGTAAATTTTAAATACGCAAAAATATTAGAAATTTGTATTTTTAAATATTAAATGGAAAATTATTTCTTGAAATGCACATATATCATAAAAAAATTATGAGGATTTGAAATATCGTAAAAAAGAAATTTATCGTTAATTTGTAACTTAATTTCTTCTGCTCTTTTAGTTTAAAAAATGCTTTTTTACCTCAAAACCCCTAGTTGATCATTTAAATATTAGAAAAAATCGCTAAATTTTATACATTGAAAATATTTAACATATTATAAAAAAATTATGTAAAATATCGTAAATTTTTTTTATAGCAATAATCCTAATTAAGAGAAAACTTTTATGCTAAAAAATAAGGTAATTTGGAAATATCTTAAAAAAAATTATCATAAATTTTTAACTTAATTTCTTCTGCTCTTTTAGTTTGAAAAATGCTTATTTTAATAAAAAAAAACCTTAGTTTTCAAGTATTAAAAAAAACTGCAAAATTTTAATATACAAAAATATTTAACATATAATAAAAATGATGCTAAATATCGGAAATATTTTTTTATTATAAATTTCTAATTAAGCGAATACTTTTGTACGAAAAAAAATTTGGTGAATTCAAAATATCGTAAAAAAAATTTTTATCATAGATTTTTAAATTAATTTCTTCTGCCCTTTTAGTTTAGAAAACATTTATTTATATTAAGAACTTTAGTTTATCATTTAAATGTTAAAAAGATAAAAAAAATTTCAAATATCGAAAATTATTAAAAAATTATGTAAAATATCGTATATTTTTATTGCAAAATTTTAGTAAAGGGTAAACTTTTCTGTTACAAAAATTATGTGAACTTGAAACACCAAAAAATATTTTTTATCGTAAATTCTTAACGTAATTTTTTCTACTCTTTAAGTTTAAAACAAATGTTTATTTACATCAAAAACCTTAGTTTATCATATAAATGTTTAAGAAAAATGCTAAATTTTAAATATCGAAAGCATTTAACATGTTATGAAAAAATTACGTGAAATATCGTAAAATTGTTTAATTTAAATTCTTAACTAAGAGAGAACTGTTTTGCTATAAAAATTATGTGAAATTGAAATATGGTAAAAAATGTTTATCGTAAACTCTTAACTCTTAATTCCTTCTGAATTTTTAGTTCAAAAAACACTTATTTATATAAAAGCCTTAGTTTGTCGTTTTGATAGTAAAAAAATCGCCCAATTTCTAAAATCGAACGCATATATTATGTTATTAAAACACTTATATAAAATATCGTATTTCTTTTTATTGAAATTTTTTAATTAAGAGCAAACTTTTCTGCAAATAACTTTTTCGCACTTGAAATATCGTAAAAAAATTATTAATCATAAGTTCTTAACTTAAATTCTTCTGCTCTCTGAATATTAAAACAAGCTACTTAATTTTAAATATCGAAAGCACTTTACACATTATAAACATATTATGTGAAATATCGTAAATTTATTTATTGCAAATTCTTAATTAAGAGAAAACTTTTCTGCTAAAAAAAATTATGTGAACTTGAAATATCGTAAAAACAGGTTTATCGTAAATGGTGGTGATATTGGGGATTCACGAATCCGATTTTGGGAATTAAAAAAAAAACTCGCAACGCATTTCTATCAATTTAGTTATCTATTTATATAGATAATTAATTTGATGTTGAAACGCTTGTTTTAGTTTTTAAAACTATATTTGTTAACTTCAAGATTGAAATTCATATTTTCTGTGAAAGAGATTTTCGTCCAAAGAACTTTTTAGGTGTTCGTTCGTTTTCTGAAGAACCCAAAAATGGACTGAATTCCGTTTCCAAAACGAATTTAATTCTGTGACATGGCTGATATTAAAGATAATTTTTTGTGAAAAAGATAATTTTTTGTTCTAATACCGTAAACTTTTTAAAACATTAATTTTAAGAAATATTCGATACGGAAACAATTTTATATCTTTAAAAATATATATTTATATTTTATATTATCAACCATGTCACAGAGCTGAATTCCGTTCGGAAACGGAATTGAATGCTTTTTTTACTTCTTCAAAAAACGAAAAACTAAAAACCTTTTCGGAATAAAATCATTTGCAATTGCAAGAATGAAACTAGTACTATCTTATAGAATTGATTTCATTCCGTAAAATTTTTAAATTTTCGTTTTTTGAAGAATTAAAAAACCGATTCAATTCCATTTCCGAACGGAAGTGAATTCTGTGACATGACCGTATATAACTATAAATAGTTTCTTTTTATTCTGTATTTTCTATTAATTTTAAGTTTTTATCAAAACGCCTGAAGCTTGTTGTCGAAGTGATAGATTAACAAATTTATTTTTATAAACAAATATAACTGAATTCTTATATTAAGCATTAAACATTAATAAAGTCAACATATGTATGTATACGAACGATTTCAATTCGTTAGAAATGAAAACCACAACTCCGAGTTTATTTGGCCTTTTAGCGCATGCGCATTTCGTGTCTGTGTAATTGTGACACTCTTAACGAATGTGTTTGCATATTTTTTATTTGTTTAACTACTGCAATTTCACTTTTAATTGTTGAACTAGAAACATTAAATGGAACCAGTAATAAAATATGTACAATAAATTACTGAAGAACAAAAGTGTTAAACATGTTCGAAGAAAAATACTTGTATAACAACATTTTTAACACAAAAAGAGAGTAGAAATTAATTTGTCATTTAAATGACAATTAAATGAAAGTGAAACTAGTTTGAGTTTCTCAAGCCAGAAAGAAACAAAGAAAGCAATAGTAATAATTCTTTCTCAAAAACTTATTTTTGCCACTAAATATATAATCAAGATTTTTAAATTGTATGTACTACTAATTGGTTACTTTAGTGCCCAAATGAAAATGAACCGGTGAACTTTATTAAACCTACACCGTTTCCCTTATAACTCTATTTGAAAGATATTGTTGCCTTCATATAAACCGTTTTATATTGCTTATTTTTTGTTTGGTTTTATATAAACTAGTTCATTTCTTATGTTTTTCCAGATGAATCGTACTCTATTCCAAATGTGCCACACATTTTTCGCTCTATTCTATGAACTCTTTTACTCAATTCATCACATTTCACTTCATACTCGTATCACAAAACCCCGGCTATTTCTTTCTTTAGTCCAGCTGAACTAGTTCACTTTTCATTTTGTTCTATGTGAACCCAATGAATTTTCATTATCTTCTTCATGAGCCGCTTAACTTTTTTACTAACTCGGTTTCTTTTTCCTCCCCCACCTTCTAAACGAAACAACACATTTTTCGCCCTAGTCAAACTGAATTTGAATTATTTTTCACTCGTTTCCAGAGGAACTGATATATTTTTCACTTCTTATAGAAACCGGTTCATTTTTTACCTTATTCTAAAATATCTAGTTAATTGTATATACATGGTCTGATCAAAAAATAACCATTATATGCAAATTTCGTGAGTTACATACGTTAGATTTTCGGACTTTTGTCTGCAATGTTGGTACTTATGTCTGTTATACATTTTTTTTTTTTTAACTTGGACCAGTAGTCAGGGGATGACCCCTACAAATGCAGTGCATTGTACCAGAACTAGGAAAATAGGTTGTGAGGAGGGGGAAAGAGGGAGTAGTGTTTGTGAACATTTGACTTGAACCTTCCAACGTCATAATAGACAGGAAACACGTCTGCAGGCAACATGTTCCACAGACGAAGCGTACGGCCAAAAAACGAATTCTCTCTGTAATGCTTAGTACGATTCCTCGGACAATCAACCACAAATGGATGAGCTCTGGACGATGAGCGCGTGCTACGTAAAAATGTGCGCGTATCGGGAAAAAGATCCCTGATCTCGTCAGAGCAAAATCCATTGTAGTAACGATAGAACAGAGTAACGCACCCCATACTGCGTCGATGCTCCAGTGAATCAATAGAGTTGGATACCCTACTGTCACCGATGAGCTTCTTCGCCCTCTCCTGCACACAGTCGAGTAACCCCAAAATAGACTTTGAGGCACCGGCCCAAACATGAGAGTTGTATTCCATTTTCGGTCGGATGTAGGTGGTATAAATAGTAAGTAGATCGGATGGCGAGAAGTACATCTTACACCGTTTCAAAAAACCTAGGCACTTGAATGCTTCTTTAGAGATATGAAAAATGTGTTCAGTCCAGCGAACATCACACTGTATCTTCATACCAAGAACATCAAGAGCATCCGATTCCTCAATATTTATACCATCCATGAGTACAGATGAAGCAGCATCTGCAGTCGTTTGTTTGTGTGTTAATAAGCAACATTGGGTCTTACGAGCGTTAAAGACGACCCTATTTTTACGACCCCACTCGGAGATAAATAGAAGATCACTATTCAGTGAATCATTCATATTTAGCCTCTTAGCAGCGACCTCTGATAGGCTGGGTTTATAACTAAAAGAGTATGAGTGGCAAATGCTGCTGTCATCCGCGAATATCAGCCATTTCGGATTGCAAGTTTGTTTTTGACAAACAAAAAGGTTACACACATCGATGCTTGTGCGTGAGTTTTTGGACATAAACAAAACCGTTATCACGTCTCAACCACCGTACACAGAAAAAAATAGATATATTGATAAAAAAAAAATTGCACTATTTTTATCAAATTTCCTGTGAAAAAGATTTTTTGCTGGTTTGATAATTCAAATTATAAAGTAGAAATAGCTTTTTCACTTAAAAGCAAAAATTATTGAGTTAAAAAAAATTGTTGTTAATATGTAAAATATACTTAACAAAAAAAAAAAAAAAAAAAAAAATTGTTAAAGAAACAACAACTCTTCACTGTTATATGACAACCGTTTAAATTTATTTATTGAATAACAGTCAATAATTCGGAAAACTTTTTATTAATTGCATTTTATTAAGATATATTTCCAAAAATTCATTATTAATAATAATTTAATTAAGTCAATGCAAATTTTATTAAATTGATGGTTTTTTATTAATAACATAACTTGATTGAAAAAAAATCTCATCTATTTTTTTCTGTGTATTCACCGGACTTGGCCCCCGCTTACTTTTTCCTCTTCCCAAAACTGAAGACACCGATGAAAGGTAAGCGTTTTGCTACGATTGAGGAGATAAAAGAAAACTCAAAACAGGAGCTGTTGGCGACTCCAAATGGTGCATTTCAGAAATGTTTCTAGGATTGGAAAAAATGCTAGCATAAGTGTATTATATCTGAGGGGGATTACTTTGAAGGGGATTGATGAATAAATAAATACTTTTTGAAAAATTGAAAATTACGGTTATTTTATGATCAGCCCTCGCATATTAATAATAAATAGTTGAAGTTTTTGAATATTTCAAATTTTATATGTTGGTATTCGTCTGGCGCAAGTTCAAACCTGGCTTTCGCCCAGATTTATTTTTATTTGTAATTATAGCAATAATTGCCGCCATGTTTCTCATGAGCTACATCGTGGCGGCTAATTAATATATGTAACTTAGTGAGATAACACGACCCCTGAAATTCTCGCGCAAACGACCCACCGTTTCCAAATTGCTCTATCCTGTTGAGAGCACATGTCGTTCAGGTCCATATCCTTTCTGGCCATAAAAAGTCTTGCGATAGTGAATACCACCCACGGAAAGTGCTTGGCCGACTTCATTTTCGAGCAAGTAAGACCTACGGCCCGATGACATCGCCAGCCCATAAACGGCACCAAAAAATAACGTTTTGTGGATGCGTGGGCCTTTCAACATTCACTCTCATTTGCCCAAATATGGTAAATCTGCTTGTTCACGAATCCATTGAGGTGAAAATCTGCTTCGTCACTGAAGATGATTTTCTTAGTAAAATTTGCATTCAATTCTCTTTGTCTAACCGACCATTTGGCGTGTCAATAATGCTTGAAATTGTCATCAGACTTCATATCTTGACTTAAGTACTCTTTGAAAGCCTGCAACCAAACATTCGGTGTCTAACCAACCGTTCGGCGTGTGGACGATGCTTGAAATTGTCATTAGGTTTCAGATCTTGACCTAAGTGAGTCTTGTAGGCCTGTAAATTCAAATCTTTAGTGATGTTCGTGAGATGTTCAATTCTTCAGTGATGTTCGTGAGATGTTCAATTGTTGAGCACGAAAATGAGTCGAGGTTGATGGCTCTTCTGCCACTCTGTCGCAAACAGCCGCAATGAACTGTGCACGCATGCACAGGTGAATTTTTCTTACAGATTCGGTTCGCTGAAATTCGCCTACAATTGTTCCGATTGACAAAACAAAAAGTATATAATAATAATCACGAAGCGCACGAAATGGACTTTTATTTAAAGGCCCATTTTCTGAAAAGGCTTCAACAATCCTAACGCGCTGCACTTTGATTTTGAGGCCAATTTTCTTAAAAACTTCAACAATCCTAACGCGCTGATCAATTGTGTACCTCTCCACGATCCAATATGTGAACCAGTGAAACAAGGATGTATCAAATTATGTTGGGCAAAAAATTTGACCTTAAGCTGTGATTCACAATTAACACCATTCATTATGGTGTTTTTTTCGGCGAGGTGGAAAATGCACTGACCGGAGGGTCCGTACCCTCCGCTTTGTGTCGGACTAATCACAACAGTGAAATTACCGACTAAAAACCCCCCTCTTCTTCCTGGGATACAAATTTCCACCCCCGGACCGCCTTAGTATTGCTTCGGGGTGGATTCCCAATGGTTTAATCAGCCCTTCTCTTTACATTATCGTTCGTCTCGGATCCTGATTATGATTTTTTTCTGCGGCCTTCAAATCTGTGTTTTTCGTCCGCAGAACTTTTTCGTAGAATCGCGATACCGCTAAAAAGTTGACCACGCTCCCTATCATGATGTTCACAACATACTCCACAGTTATTGAGCCAGCTACTATCTCCAGTTCTCAACGAGTTTCCGTCCATCGAATACACTTAAAGAAAGTATGTTCGGCGTGGTCCAGAACTTGTTCTTCTTTTTCGTATGAACCAAAGGGTGTGTTACATTTGCCCATTTTGTATAAGTAGCTCGGGTAATAGTCATGAGCTGAGAGCATTTTAGTCAAATAATAGTTCACATTCCCATGCCGTCTGTTCAACCATTTCTCGATATTGGGAATGAAACGTTCTGTCCATCTACCCCTAGTGTCAGTACTCCATCTAGACTGCCAACTGTGTAACAGTTCCTCCCGTATTTGCTGAATGCTTCCAATGTCTGCATGGTCACTCTGTCTTGATATCCATGCCTTCCTTCGTGCTAGAATCCGTAGATCACTTGGAATCATAGCTGCTACTACTATGCATTATGGTGTTGGACCACCCTTTATAATAATAATTTTTAAAATTTTTTGTAATTTTTTTCTTTTTGTCTATAAATTTTTGTTGATTTTAGCTTTCATTAACTATTCTCTTCTACTAGCGTAATAATTTGGAAGAGTTTTTTTTATTAATTAGTCTGTTATAATAAAGAAAAAAATATTTAAATGATCAGACTCCCCTTGAATTTATTAAAAGTTTCGCTCTTATTTCCACTCCTCTAAAATCGACTAATCGCTGGATGTTTGGCAATGAGAAAGTGAATTTTTGCTGCACTTCTACCAAAAGCTCTCACAGCGACAACAACAATCATAAATAAATATTTTCAATCAAACTGGGCCAAAACAGCTGATCGTATTGTGTGTTGTTGTTGCACGTAAAACAAGAAATATGACAGACAAACAAACAGACAAACATACTGAATGTCTCTAGTGCAATCGAATTTAGCTTAATGGGACTGCTGTTTATCAATTTCTAATGTTACGGTAGGTTTTATTTGGGGCTTGTGCTTGCTTGCACACTCTCTCACTCTCGCTCCGTATTTGACACTAAAACTTGACTTGTCAAACAGCAGCAGAAACAAACAGACAAACAAACCTCTTAGAGAAATGTTTATTTTTATTGCTTTTAATTGTAACGAACAAGTAAAAGTGAAATTTATGATTATTTTTTTTCTCCCATTTTGTTTGTTTTGTAAATTTTTGGTAATTGTGAGTTTGCATAAAAGTGGCAGCCCGGCCCAGTTTTTAGTTGGGGGGGTTTTCTTTACGAGCAGACACAAATTACTTTTGAAAATAGAAAGCTACAATTATTTGTCTAATGACTATAGTTTAATAGACATTTTTATTATTGTTTTAGTTTTATCATGATTGTTTTACTGTTGTTGTATTTCATTGTAGGTGGTCACATAAAAGAGCAGCAGTGATGAAAGGCTATAATTTCATGCTATGTAAAATAATTAAAAGTTCATATGTGGCCTTTTTTTAATTCATTGTAATAATTGGGAAAATTTTATTTATCATAATCGCAAAATTATTTTTTAATTTATAATGTACATTGAAAATTTTAAAAACAATTTTTTTTCTTGAACTTTTGTTGAACTTTTATAATTTTTTATTATATATAAACGTGAACTATTTATAGTTCAGGTTTTTTCTTTCTTAAGTTCTTTTTTTTTTTTTTTTCTTTAGAAGGATTTTTTACTATACAAAACTGCTGTGATCAATAATTTTGATTGAAGAAGACAAGAAAAATAATAATCAAATCTTTAGCTGGGGAACAACTAGCTGTTTCGTAGTCGTTACACTACTCATCAGCACCCACTGGGATTTGAACTCGGGTCATGACGTATCATGATCTGCTGCTTTAACCCCTCAGCCACCGAGCATTTAATTATTTTCTATCTATATTCATCTCATATTGAATCACATATGCATATTTGTTAATTGCCTACATTGTCTGTACAGCGTTTGCTGTCTCAGAACTAGCGGTATTTCTTTTTAGTTATTAACATACATATTTTTGTATTTTAATATTCTCCGTACCCAGAGATGTAAATATTAATTTATTGAATTTTTGTTGAACTTTTATTTTTTTTTTTTAAATTAAATTTTTGGTTTGTACATTTGTACAACAGGTTAAAGTTCAGGTTTTTTCCTTTCTTAAGTTTTTTTTTTTTCTTAAGAAGAATTTTAAGAAAGGAAAAAACCTGAACTATAACCTGTTGTACAAATATACAAACTAAAAATTTAATTTTTTTCTTGTTATTTACAGGACAATTTGCAAATGATAAGTGTGCTTTTATCTGCTAGTTGAAATAGGGGAAAAAATAAATAGATTTAACAGATTAAAATATGAACTAGTTCATTAACAATAGAGTTAAAAGTGGACTCACCCTTTAGCTCTTGAGCTGTTGCTGGCTTATCGACATACACCTTTTCTTTCAAATAACCCCAAAGAAAGAAGTCCAACGATGTCAAATTGCATGATCTTGGTGGCCAATTACGATCGCCACCATGTGAGATAACACGGCCATTGAATTTGGCGCATCAAAGAGTCATTGTTTCGTTAGCTGTGTGACAAGTGTCACCATCCTGTTCAAATCATATATCGTCAACATCCATATCTTCCAATTCGGGCCATAAAAAGTTCGTTATCAGCTCACGATATCGAGCATCATTCACAGTAACTGCCTGACCGGCCTCATTTTGGAAAAGAAAAAAAAAATACAGCGCGATGATGCTGCCATCCCATAAAATGCACCAAACAGTCACTCGTTGGGGGTGTATTGGGTTTCCGACTATCACTCTATGCTCAAATGCGGTAATTCTGCTTATTGGCGAAGCTACTGAGGCGAAAGTGCGCCTCTTCACTGAAGATGAGTTTCTTCGAAAATTGATTATTCACTGTTGCCACTTCTTGTCACCATTCTGACCATTAACGACACTTGGAATGGTCAAGAGGCTTTTTGCACTTTGTAAGCGTGTAAATGCAAGTCATCAAGAACTAGCGGGAGAGGTGCAATTGTTGAGCACGACGACGAGATGAGGTGAACAGTAATATTTTCTGCACAACGAGCTATACGAGAAGGCGCTGGTGTTTTCACATCCCCTACATGCCCGCTTTGCTCAAATTTTTGCACGATTGTACTCCCATTGGGACGATTAAAGTGACCGAAAAAATCACGATATGCATATTGATTTGAACGTCCATTTTCATAATAAGTCTGAATAACTTTAACGCGTTGCTCGATTGTGTGTCTTTTCATGGTTTCAATTGAGCTATTTAGGTGTGTAATTGACGTTTAGGTGTGGTTCACATTCAACATCGGCCCCTAAAATTTAGCCACCCGATATAACTAGTTTTTATCAACCAGCTTTATAGTGGTTCCTTTCTTTAAAGGGAGTGATACGTTTTCCATTTAATTTAAAATGAACTAGTTCATTTGTCAGTTTCTTTACTAAATCACCCATATTTTGTTCGCTTTTCATTCTGATTAAAAGCTTTCCGTATTCCTATCTATTCTTTATGCACTGTTCATTTTGTTCAGTTTTTGATTTCATTTTATTTCATTTCGTTTCACATTTTATGTTTTTTTATATACCAGTTTCCGCTCTTTTCAATTCTATTCGTGCCTTTTCGTATGTTCTAAGGATGCGAGTAAGTTTATTTTATTTTTTTTTTATTTGAAGCGCTTTAATTTTTGTTGCAATATAGTCTATTTACTTCAAATTTTACTATATTATTTTGAAACCCATAACACTTCTGCTCAGTTCGGTTAACGTTGAGGTTGGGTTGCTTGCGTCATGTTAAGTCTTACACATACTTATACTTTGGATATTAATAATTATCATTTAAAGTCTTAACAACAGCTATTATTAAAAACAGTTCAAAATTGTTTAAGTAAAGAAAATTAATGGAAAATAAATTTATGCTCCCTTATTCGTTGTTCTTGTTGTTAAAATATTCAATAAACATTTATGAGATTTTATTAGTCGCAATCCAATCGCACTTTATGTCATCTTCAATCTTCATCCTTTTGAAGTGTGTCCGTCTGTCAGTCTATTTCTTTGTTAAAGAGGGTTGTCTATTTTGTTGTTGTCTTTATTGTTTATTACGTAATTATTTATACAAATTATTGTTATTGTTCCAAATACATACATACATATTAATTTTGTTACTTGAAACATAATCTTGCAAAACCGTCTTTTTTTGCCATAATTTTAGGTTTCTTGCTAAATGTTATTTATTTTAATTTTTCTTTTGCTTAAACATATTTAAAACGTTGCGCGTTTAAGCGGCAAGCGAGCAATGTATATATTAAGACGAATTTTCTTCTATGCTTTCTTTTTCATATTCATCATTTCATATTCAATACAAAATTTAACCGAAAATATAAAGGCAAGTTTTATTTTTGTGGTGAAAAAGGCCTGTTTTCTATTTTTCTTGTTTTCTCTAAATTCTTTTCATAAAAAGTATTGTGTAGAAAATTTTGTCAAGAGCTTGGGAATATAAAAAAAATTACAGCTTGTTCGACGATATCGAATGAAAATGTTTGCGAAAGAAAGCTAGTCACTCACATTCGAATAAATTTGGGTTTGTCTATGTCGCTATTGTTCGTTCGCATGAACTTATGTATTTTAATTCAATTTTGACACATCGTTCGCATAGAATAAAGTTAGAAAAAACCCAAATCAATTTTCTTTCGCCTAGGGTGAGAATGAACTATCCTTCCGACATCGGCGAACTGCCTGTTAAAAATATCATAAAAGTAAAATTACTAAAAAAGTCGTCGCACGAATTCAAAGGGAAACAAGAAGAGGGCATGACTTTAAATCATCGTATAAATGTGCTCTAATTTGTTTTGAAGATTTTAGACTATAAACAACCTCTATGCTTAGTCCCAATTTTCACGAGGCAACTTTAGTTGAGCACTTCTTGAGTTTGAGGACAAATAAGTGAGGAAAGAGTGGGGAGTGTAAAAATGAGTACAGACTTGCTTGTACTCGGAAAGTCGTTTTGTGCTATCATTCGTAATGTCAGAAATTTTACATTTTTTTTCATTTGTGCTTCTTTTATGTATTGAAATGTTGTCCGTGATGAAAGTAATATTGGCACGAAAATGTGATATTTTAATTCATTTCAAAAATTTTTTTTTAAATATTGTGTGCAACCTCAAAAAATAGACAGCAGTATTAATTTAGAGGAAGTGAAAATTAAATGGAAAAAATTGAGAATATAGTACATGCAAGATTAAGAAAGTGTAAGCAATAGAAAACGAAAATTGCTCAAGTAAAATTGCTGTGTCTGAATATAAAAGCAAGTTTAAAAGATAAGAATTGCGCAACTAAAATTGCCTCATGAAAATTGGGACTTATCTACTTATAACTCATAAAGTCGAGATGGCTTCAATTACTGTTTTTATGGACTGTTTCAATTCAGTCGAACTTTGTTTCCATTTTATACACTTTTTGCGTGACATAATAGCGCCATAAAAAGTGTGGTGGTCTAATAAAGATTAAGTGCTATTGGAATGTGGAATTTCTGAATATTAATTTCTATTTTGGCTCCTTCGAAGTTTTCCCCCCAGGCGGGAACAATGTCCCCGGGGCTTCCGTGTTACCAAGAACCTTGGCGGGTTGATCCATCTGATCAGATGCAGCCTCGATAGCTAATTTGGTAGAGTCTCGAGGTCGCAGCAGGAAAATTATTATCTATTCACCAGCGTCCCCATGTGGGTTTGCAAGGCTCACACAGGTCGCAACGTCTGTCATATGTTTGTGTTCATATCTAAAAATCATTGGCTGAAGATCTTGGTCCTGTTAATTCCTTATGTGTGAAATTTCTCACACAGTCAATGGAAGACAAGGGTAGATCGAAACCCATTGAGAACATCAGGTTTTAATCAACTCAGCAGTCTAAACATCACTACTGGTTCCTTATATTACAGGTATCTGTTGCAAGACAACAGCATCCTGGGGGTTATTAGTCTCCGAGCCTATACTTCCCAGGGACTTTAGCCATTGATGAAGATTTCAGAAGTCCAACTCAATCTAAGTGATGCTGGGACTTCCTAGAGTTGAATTTGCTACAACAAATGAGGGACTCTTGCCGCTCTATACCTCAGAAAGTAGAGTGCCTTGGTGAGGCTTTCGGAAATCCACAATAACCAAAGTGATGATGCGACTTCCCAGACTGTTATTTGCTACAACAAATCTGGGACTCCAATAAGCAGAGTACTCAAGTGGGGTGTATGCCAAGGCAACGACTACTTGCAGTAGGAAGGTTCCGGGCTGTCAGGGGGAAATATTTAAATTGTTGGTTTATAAAGCTGAATGTTTGAGAATATCTTTAGAAAATTTCCAAAATCTACTGATGATTAGGGTAGCTCCTATGAAATATCAACAGCTGTGAAACATAAAAAATAATATAATTTCTTGATTGGTATCAATGTTAGAAGCTAATATACACAGAAACCATTTTTTTCGTGTTCAATAACGAAATTCGATGAATCAATTAATAAATTGTTTGAATGCGGATCTGTAAATGAATTCGTGGATTCAAACAAAAGTTTAGTAAAAATAATTATTGATTGAAAACAACTATTTTTTTTAACAACAACAAAATACGATACTTAAGGTTATATTTTTGATATTTATGTTTTTGCATACAAATTCTTTTTTCAAACAAAAATTTTGCTGATTTTATGTCTGTGTAATAAATAGAACGAAATTGTTCAAAATCATTTTTGTTAGACCAAAACTTTATTCATATATTTTTACAATAATATATTCTGTGTAGAAAAAGGTCTCTAAAGTTTTTAATTTCTATTTATAATTACATTATATTTTTTGCTTAATGTTAATAAATCATTTAAGCCCCCTGATTCATATTATTTACTAGACGAACGCAAAGAAAACTGAAAACGTTAAACAAAATATATAGACGGTTTATTGGTGGTTGCAGCATTTTCTGCTGAAACAGCCCCTTTTCTCATTAACAGCAATGCAATAAAATGCTTTCAACTAAATAATTATATTTAGTAACTGCAAAAGGAGGCAGGAGTTGCTGCTCAAGGTCAAAGTGTAACTTTTCAAGTGTAATTGGCTCGTGGGGGAAGCAAATAATTTAATGAATAACAACTTGTTAATAGACATTTAAAAAAAAAACAGAATGGAAAAGAAATTAGAAATTACTTTTATAGTATTTCTTTTAGAAATTTTATTTTAAAAAATTCATCGTAATTGAGAATTTCTTGCCATAAAATGTGAAAAATTTAAACTTGACTCTTGACCAAACCATTTAACTTTCCCATGAATGTTTTGCTGAGGTCGGCAAGTTTTCTTTGCTTCTTAAAATTAAGCCAGCAGCAACAAACACTTTACTCGTAACACTCAAGTAGCAGCAACAATTTTATCAGACGTCTTTCTGTTTGAAACCGACTAATCAGCATCTTTTTTTCTGCAGTTTTTCATTTAACTGCAACAATTACAATAAAAAAAAATACTTATAATTAAATAATATATTTCAACAAAGAGAGACATTTTGTTTGCCTTGTCTGCAGAGATCCGCTTACAGCCACCAAACAAAAAATCTCCGTTTCAGCAAAATATATTCTGGCTGTAATGAAAATTCCCAAGTCATAAAAAGGAGATGAGTTTGGAAATTATATAAATATATTTAAGTCTGAGTATATATATTTCGCTCAGTTCAGCAAAAAAAATTCAAACACGTGTAATAAAGTTTGGTGATTTTATTATAAGCGACTCAACAAAACATTAAGCGGAATGAAAAAAGTTATGAATTTTTTGAAAAAAGAAACCATTTGATTAAAATTAAGATTTTTAATTGGGATTGTATTAAAAAACGCTAAGAAAGGTATAATGTGTTTGCTTAGAAAATAAATAATTAGAGGAAAAAATACCCCCTTTACACTTTTGCAAAAAATTAGGCTATAAGTTGGACAACAGCCCGAAAATGGCGTTTTTTCTTTTGGAAAGCAATAAATAAATCGGTTCACACAATTCACAATAATGCTAGTAATTTTCATTCGCTATTATTTAAGTCTATTCTTAAAATTATATCTTCTTCTTACTTCGATATCGAAGCTTGTTTTTTAGTTTTTTAAACTATCAAGCATGTTCTGAAAAACGCAAATCGCATAAATTTAGCGTTTTCGATTTCAAAACGCCAAATAGGTGATCTGACGAACGTATAACGCAAGAAGTATGGTTTTGCGAAATGAAATCGCCAAATAGGTGTTCTGGAAAACACATATCGCTTAAAATTTGCGATTTCAACCCGCATGTGTATAGTGAAGTGAACTGATTGAATTGTTCTTGCAAAAGGAAATAAAATTATCCACAATTAAAATCTAATATTTTAAAATTTTCTTTTTATTTGAAAAAAAATTGAAAGAATTTTCAAATTTTCAATTAAAAAAACAAATTAAAAAAATTATTCTGTTTATTGTCATGTAAAACACATATTGTATTTTTTCGGAAAAAACTCCGAAACGCCAGTAAAATGCGCGTTCCTTACAACACCTAAAAGTGCGTTAAGCTTTTTTCAGAACGCTTTGCGGTTTCAGATCGCGCGTTTCTTAGAACATGCCTGCATATTTATTTTTATACACGTACGATATTAACTAACTAAATAGTTGTGAGTTCGAGTCCAACTTATTTTTACCTTATTTTTATACCCTTCACAAAAATGTAAAGGGTATATATAAGTTTGTGACTCCGTTTGCAATTTCTGCAGTTTTTATTTGCGACCCTATAATGGAATGAATGGAAAAGTCTATTAAGCGATGTCCGTCTGTCCGCTGTTGAAATACCGTTTCTGAGAAAACCATTAGACTTAGACACTTTTTTTAACCATTCTTTTACCCTATCGATTTGCTATTGAAATTCAGTAATATCGGTTCACATATAGCAGAGATATGTATATTCAAAATTCCGAAAAAAGCAATTTTTTTTTGCATTGCAATTTTTGGAAATTTAAAAAAAAAAAATTATTTGTTTTGGTTCAGACTTCACACACTCATTGAGCATGGTGACTTAAAGGCAAAAATTTTTTTTCAGATATCGGTCCATATATACCCAAGATTTGGCCTAAGCCGGGGTTTTCATGAAAACATTTTTTTTGTGCTCAAAAGCAGTTCTGGTAATAAAATCAGGTTATATAAATATGGAAAATGAAAATTTCCGATATCGGTCCATATATACCCGATATATAGCCAAGACCGGGTTTTTCATGAAAATGTCTCAACAACTTTTTTGTGCTCAAAAGTAGTTTTGGTAGGGAAATAATATTATATAAATATGGAAAATGAAAATTTCCGATATCGGTCCATATATACCCGAGATATAGCCTGAACCGATTTTTCCATTAACATGTTTTTTTTTTTGCTAAAAAACATTTCTTGTTATAAAAGTAGGTTACTAAAATACAGAAAATAGAAAATTCCGATATCGGTTCATATATAACCGAGCATATTTAGTTCAAATTTTTAAATATACTATACATATACGTGACTAACGTGAAGGGTAATTTAGATTTGGCCCAGACGAATATACCACACTCTTACTTGTTAATTATAACAATAAGACCAAAGAAGAACAGCCATAACTAAGAAAAACTCGTTTCGGGAAAAACGTATTTCAAATTTTTAGTTTCTAAAGGAAACAGTTCAAAAGTAATTTGAATAAATTTTTGCCACAATATAGAAGGTAGTACTGTTAACAATTCTGCATTGTTAAATTGAAAAGCTCAGTTTTTGAGATATGACTATGTTGCAATAAAGGAGCGATATAAGCTGGGAGATAACTAGCTGTTTCGTAGTCGCTACACTACTCATCAGCGCCCACTGGGACTCGAATTCGGCATCATGTGAATATTATGTTTTTTTAATTCGACCGCTTAACCAAGCTCTTTAATTATTATTAAACTAAAATAAAAACTGATAATGAGAAATAAACAGTGTTAAATATTTAAAGAAATATAAATATTTTTGCGATTTGCTCCGAAAAGGCATGAAAAAGTGGCTTGTTTGTCTAGAAGAGTGCAAAAATGGACTAGTTCACTAATAATATAATATTGCATATTATATGGTATATGGCATATGGTCTTTGTCACCCCGCCCATCCTGTGCATCCTATACTTTGCAAATTTACTTTGCAACTGTATAGTTACTAAATAAATAAATAAATAAATAAATATTACGAAAGCAATTTAAATTGAAAATAAACGTATATTTAGTGAAAAATTGCTAAAAAGTAAACACATTTTTATGGTAATCCAGAAACGATTAGAACATGAAACGGTTCATACACTGATAGAAAATCTTTCGTATATATAAACATTTTTTACATTAATGTTACGATTTTGTCGTTATATTTGGGCCAACGTCAAGCAACATTTGTATTATGAATATTGCTTCATTAAAGGAATAATATATAAAAAAAAAACATACATGATATTATTTGCTTGGTTATGACTTCGACTCCACTTTCAGCCAAGACAGATTTTTTTTGTGTTTTTATCTCTATCTAACAATAACTCTTGATCAAAGATTACCGATTGTAAAAATTGATTTACATCAACACCTGCCTTACAGGCTGTAACTGATGACGAGGTGAATTATTCACTATTCCCCAGCCGCCCCCATGTAGTTTACAAGGCTTACTTAGGTCGCAACGTTTTGCCATAAGTTTGCAGCTATCTAGACAAATCTATTCCTGAAGAGTTTGAGCCTTCTAATCCTTCCTGTATGCAATTTCCCAGAAGTCAGTGAAGTACAAACCTTAATGAGTTGGTAGGCTGAATCCCATTAAGAGCATTAATCTTTAATCAACTCACCCGTCTAACTGTCACTTCTGGTTCCTTACATTACTGATATCTGTTGCAAGGCAACATCACCTAGTGGAGTTATTAGCCCCCCCCCCCCCCCCAAATACTGGCATTGCACCATAATTATTAGGGAATTCCCCGTCTTGCGATTTTATGTTAAAACTACAACCAGAACGTTGTAGCCAATTTAGACACCTCCACCATGATCAGCACCGAGCAGAACCTTCTGAGGGCTTTGCTGATCCGTGTTCTGCTCATTAACCCTTGGTGGGGGTTCCGAAAGCCAACCGACTTTCTACAGTTTTATTTGCTACAACAAGCGAGGGACTCCTGCCTCTCTATGCCTCAGAAAGCAGAGTACTGGCAAAGCCTACTCATCGGAGGGGGAAGATAAAAAAAAGACAGTATACATAATTGAATATTAAAAGCTGCACCCACTAAAATTCGAACTCAGTATCATATAAACATGATACCGAGATCACCTAACTTTTTAATTTATTTTCCCCCCCATTATACGAGTATATACTAAACTGTTTAGTAGCTATAATGAAATTCTAACATTTTTAAGCAAAAGTTTTTCGTAATAGGAATGAAACAATTTTCGTAATATTAATGAAGTTGTAATTAATTGGTGCTACATAAAATTTTCATACCATTAATGAAGCTTTCATAACCGAAATTAACTTTTTGTGGTATTAATAATACAATAGTGAACAAATTGGTTTCTTTTTTATGACGAAGCATTTTTCTTTCAGTGTATATGGCGGGAAAGAAAAGAGGTATTTGATCAAAACAAATATGTCAAATTTGTAAATTATCGTTGTATTTTTTTGTTCATCGGCAAACAGAAAACTGCAAAACTTTTTCTTTGGCTGTAGAAAAATCCAGAGTCGTACTACCCTCGTCAAAACTTACTACCTGCCTCACGATGTCGTTTCGTAAACGTTCGTCATAATTTTTAAGTTCAAAAACCTACTCCGATGCCTTTTATAAGCTTTATTTTTCCCTGATCTTGTGTCATTTGCGTTATCTAACTTCGATGTATCCATTAGCTGAATAATGATTGATTATAAGTTCCTTATTTTTAATGTAAAACATTAGTGAACGCTAACGAAAAGACATAGTGAGCCAGGCAGTTACTGATTCCAGCTGTACAAGTAGAGCGTCAAATTTTTGTACCACTCAAGACAGATGATCTATTGACGTTGCCTGTCGAATAACACGGCTAACATGCTTCAGATATGATAACAGGAGCCCTATCATGCTTAGAATCCTGACCCAACGTAGGTTGCGTTCTGCTGCAGCGGTCTTGACTGTAGGTGTCCAGCTCTTTCTTACATAACGGCTTTGTATTTAAGCAGACCGATAGTACCATGTTTTCCAGTGGTATCGGAATGTGATGTAAGTGGGTTGAACTCCTTTATCCGATCCTGGGGTTGGTTCTAAACCAGTGATATTTAGATCTTCACTCCACTATTTTATTTTTTCAGGCAATCACAAAGGGAACGTCTACAGGACCCAAGTGAGCTGGACAACCTAAATTATTCCGGGGTATCCAGCGGCCTGCCTACCTAACCTAACCTAACCTAGATCTACTGAGATACATATCATACCCAGTCAACACAACAGGACCAAATTGGACCCAAGTGAGCTGGATTTTCAATGGTTGGCAGCCTGTTAAACCTAAACTAACCTGATGGTTTGTGGGGGAATCTTTACTCCCTTCACTTAAGTTTCTATTTCTTCTATTTCGTTAAGTAAATTCTAAGCTTTAAATACCAAATTTGTCAAGATTTTTATAGCCGAAAAAAGTGAAAATGAAGTGTCATCTTGAAAGCAAATAAATGTCTTATATATTTTAATAACCTTCAAATGAAAACGAGTGAGCACAGTTTTTTTTTCGATTTTGCTTTTTATGTGATCTAATATGCAAAAGTAACATTATTACACCTCATGTAATTTGCAAGTAAATTAAATAATACTTGAAGAAAACACAGCAGCAGACAACTCAAGCTTATTTTCACTGTTCGCCAGTCTAAGCGCCAGTGGAAGAGGAGGGACGACGAGTTGGCAGAGACCAAAGGAGAAATTTATATACGAGTGTGTATGTATGTATGTATGTATGTGAAACGATACAGTCTCCTTCGTCAAGGTTAACAAAGACATCTACATTAACAAGCAAATGCCTACGAAAAGAAATATCTTTACAAACTCATCAACTCAAGCCACAAACAAATAAACACCCACAAAAGTTGAACTTAAGAATGTTTGTGTGAATCTTGTTTTTCGTTTTCATTTTCATTTTCTGTTTATTTTTTCCTTTCTATAAAATATTCGGTATACAACTTTGCTTCTAGATGACTTTGCACTAGATGACTGTAGCGGTAAGTGTTAGTCGAAATAAATAGATCGCAGATGTCATACAATAAGCTCAGCTGTTTGTGAACACAACGCCATCGAAATTTAGGTGATTTGTGTCTACATCATAAAGTTATACTCGATTGGTCACAAAGACAACCGTATGACAACTTTGAAGGATTATTTGATGTTGTTCAAACGCAATATGGATGAGTTCTTATGTTGTTGCGTAACCGTGCATATAGCGGAAGTTAAAACGCAGTCAAAACAGTGGATTTTTTGGAATAGTGTGAATAAGCGCCAAAGAAGGCATATTTTAATTTTTCATAATACACTCACGGCGACGATTTTTTTGGCACGCTGTATAATTCACAACCAATAGAGAATACTATACTACCATATTGGGCCGATTCAATAAGGAATTTAGGACAGTTGTGAAAAAGATTTACATCAGCACCTGCTTTGCGGCCTAATCTGATGGTGAGCCAATTCCACGGAGTGAATTATTCACGATTCATCAACGCCCCCGTGTGGCTTACCAGGCTCACATAGATAGCAATTCTTGCCATATGATTGCGGTCATATGAGCAACTTCTTGTTGAGGAGTTCGGGCCTTCTAATCCGTCCTCCCAGCAATCAATGCAGGACAAAGCTTAATGAGTTGGTAGGCCGAAGCCCACTAAGAGCAGCAGCCCTTAAACCAACTCACCCGTCAACCATCACCACTGGTTCCTTACAATACAGGTATCTGTTGCATAGGCAACAAGCCAAGCACCAGCCCTCCCCCCCCTTGCTTTACTTGAGCAAAAGCTAATGTGTTGGTTGAATGTAAGTTTTCTATCAAATAAACCACCCAGATCCAGAAATTCTTCAACTGTGTCTAATACATGGCCACCAAGCCTAAAATGCCCATGAGGGTTAGATTTTCTTGAGAAGAGCATATGCTTGCACTTGCTGAAATTTAACTTTAAAAGGTTTTGCTTAGACCAATTAAAGAAATTGTCCAAATCTAGTTGGAGGCAGTTTTGATTCCAGAGCCCACATGTTGAAAAAATTTTTACATCGTCTGCATAGATTAAAATATTGGAAAATTTTATGACAGATGATAGGTCATTAATGAACAATATCAAAAAATTGTTCTTAGATGGCTACCCTGCGATACTCCAGAGCTTACAGGTATAGATTTAGATATATAGATTAGGTATAGATTTAGATATATAATATTGTTGGTCGTCAACAACGTGTAACGTACACGTTGTTGACGACCAACAATATATGATTTTAGCCAATTTACAGTAGTTTTAGAGAACCCCAAACCATCTAGTTTTTTAAGTAAAAGAACGTGGTCAACACTGTCAAAGGCTTTACTGAAATCTGTATAGATAACATCAGCACCCTGACCTTTATAAAAACCGTCATTTATCGTTGGCGATGTTTTTCAGGCCATTTTTATATATTTTAGATTTATGTATGTATTTTATTTTAAAATTATTTATTTATTTTTGTTAGAAGTCACAATTTTATTATTGTTTTTAGGCACAACTTCAAACAAAACTGAAAACAAGGGAATGCATAAACTAATATGGTAGCACAATTTTATGGAAAATGTCACAATCCTTATACTTGTCAGATGGTGATTGTTAAGGAAAATTGAAAGAATAAAACTACCTTGTATTTTTTATATCATGGTACTAAAAGTCAACATCGTTATAAAATGCTCCTATCTCATTTTAATCCATTCCACATTTTTCGATTATTTTAGTGTCATCACTAGAAAAGGGGCAATAATGTCGATTATTCTTGTGGCATCACTGGAAAAACGTCATTTATTTCGAAAAAATTCAAAAAAAAAATCATTATTTATCATGTTCAATTGTTTGCATGTGTGTTTTCTTTCTTAATTTTTTTTCTGTAATAATTTTTTCTGTGCCTTTGTTAAATTTTGTTTAAAAGGCCTACATTTTATTTATAGACATGAGAAATAACTGGGGGGTTACTCTCTATTGCGATGCGAAAGGTAAATGCGACAAAAGTATAATTTGACTTTGTGCCGTTTTCGCAAACTTTTTCGCGAAATAGTGTGAGAATGAAGCAACACTGGTGCAACAAAATAAATAATAGAGAAGAATGATCAAATAAAATGTGAGAAAAGAAATACGAAAACGCAATATAGGGTACCAATTCTTCGATTACGAACCATTTTTCTTTCGCATCGCAATAGAGGGGGGGGGTTAGGTTTTTGAAAAAAATGTTTTTCTCCTACTTAGGTAGCTTCAATATCAATCCGGCCTCGTATATCCAGTTTTTACAATAAAGCATCAAATTTCGGAAAATAAACGGTGGAAGCAAAGTTGCACACCTATGTAATAAAAATAAAAGTAGTACTGCAGCAACAACAGTAACAACAACAATAATTGCAAAAATGTCCTTGACAGTTAAAAAATTTGCCTATATGTACATTGTGCAATATGGCCAACAGGCAAATCTATAATAAAATAAATATAATAAAATATACCCCGAACCAATATGAATATACACCCTCAATTTTGTATATGTATGTTTGTTCTTTTATTCCCTTTTTCATCACCCACTCATTCAGGAATGGAAACTTATGTAAAATTTTTTTTTTTTTTGCTATCCCATCAGGACACCAACTCAAATCAGGACTGCTTAGTGAATAAATTTGTTTGTAGGTGCTCTTTTCAATTATTTGTTATTGACGTGGTTGTTTCGATTGTTGGTGGGAACATGAATAGCAAATCATCAAGAACATGGCTGATTGCTTACTTCCACGTGCCACACATTGTATGTGGAAATAGGATACAGGATTAATTGTACTGCTGGCTGCCTTCTAGACCACCCAGAGCTTAGAAGATATATAATTTATACATACACACTGAGTCGTACACACCATTAAAACAAATTTTCTTACATATTTGATTTACGCACACACATATATACATATGTATGTATGAATGAATGCATATAAGTTTGAGTAAATGTCCTTTTTATCAAGCCATCAACTTAAAAAAAACCAAATTATTAGTTTAGTTTTCTTTTGCGCTTTTAGTTTTATCTTCGTTTTTTATGAAGCGCTTAAATTTAATATTAGTGAACATTTTTTGCTGATTTAAATTTAGATTTATTATCTAATTTATCTCCCGGAGAAGCGCATGCAGCAGTTTGCTTTTTTTCTACTTGAAGCACATGAAGTAAATTTTTGTATTTCCGGGCTCATTCTATTTAATTTATAATATAGTATTAAACCATTGCTGTGCACAATGGGTTTTTTTCTATACTCACTGCCCATAAATTAGGTTTGAAAATTTCTGATTAGTTATATTTAATTTGGAATATCTTTTCAAACGAATGCTTTGCACAATGGGCTATATATATATATTTTTTTTGCTTTTTCCATGAAATAAATTTTTATGCTTTCAGACCAATTTTACTTAGCTTATAATATGTGTTTTAATGAATACTTTACTGTTGCAAATAAATTTGCAAAGTATAGGATTCATAGCTTTGGGCGGAGTAACGAAGATCGTATGCTCGCTATAATATATAATATCTTTTGAAACGAATGCTTGGCACAATGGGCATACTTTTCTTGATTCCCTGCCCATGCACTAAATTGTTAAGCTAATATCAATTTTGTTTTTGTTGCTATTTATTATTTTTGGGAGAATGTTTTGCACAATGGGTACAAATTTTCTATATTCTTGCATATAACCTACTTTTTTTTTAGTTTTGAATTTATTCTATTTAATTTATAATATGTTTTCTACCAATGCTATGCACAATGGGTATACGTTTTCTATACTCTCTGTCATGGAACGAGCTTCTTCAGTTAAATAAAATTTAACTTATATATTTTAAAACTAATACGTTGCACAATGAGCAGACTTTTTTATTTTTTCTACCCATGAAATTAAATTTTAAGACCTATAGTCATGCACTAAATTTAAAATTTTTTGTTTAATTCTATATAATTTGAATTATCTTTTTAAACATATTCTATGCGAACTGCTCATACCTTTTATATACTTTCTGTTCATGAACTAAATTTGAAAATTTCGGATTAATTCTGTTTAATTTTAAATATCTTTTCAAACGAATGCTTCGCACAATGAGGAATATTTATTTTACTCTCTTCCGATGAAAAAATTTTTTTGCTTTCAGAAGAATTATACTTAATTTATAATTTATATTTTAAAGAATGCTTTGCACAATGGGTACAATTTTTTTCTTTTTAAATTATAATATAACATTAAACAGACGCTTTACACAATGGATTCATATATCTATACTCTCTGCTCACTAACTAAGTTTAAAATTGAATGTACAATATATTTTTTAATCAATGCTCTGCACAATGGGGATACCTTTTTAAATTCATGTACTAAATTTGTAATTTTTGGATTAATTTATATAATTTGAAATTTCTTTTGAATGAATATTGTGCACAATGGGTAAACTTTTCTTGTACTATTTGTCCTTGACCTAAATTTCTAAATTAATATTTTGCACGGTGGATACAATTTTTTACACTTTCTTCCCGTAAACTATATTTTTTAAGTTTTTGAATGAATTCTTTTTAATTTATAATATGTTTTTAAACGAATGCCTTGGTTTATGGGTACTTTTTCTTATTTTCTATACTCTCCCACATGAACTAAAGTTTTGAAAATTGTATTTTATAATATATTTTTAAACGAATGCTTTGCACAATGTGCACGATTTTTATATCGCTTAACTGAATTTAAAATTTTTTCAACAAATTTGGTATGTATACTATACAATTTAAAATATTTATTTAAAACAATGCTTTTTGGAATTAATTCCATTTAATTAAAATATCTTTTTAAGGATATGCTTTGCATAATGTGTAAATCTTTTTTATACTCTCTCCCCACGAAATAAATTTTTATGTTTTCGCGCTAATGCTACTTGAATTATAATATATTTCTAAATAAAGCTTGTGCACAATGGGTACATATTTTTCATTCCTTTTTCGCCAAGAATTAAATTTTTCAAAATTTTGTATGAATTCTTGTTAGCCAAAATATCATTTTAAACGGCGTTTTGCACAATGGATAATGGGGAATTTATACGGATCTTTTTGTTTATAGCTATCTTTTTGTTGTTGTTCTTTTTTACCGGGTTCCAGTACTTATTGTCGGCTTTTCTTGACAATTTGCCTAGTTTGTGCGCTTTTTGTGCAACACAGCAGAACTTTTCAACGTTTCCTTCCGATTTTTAATGGCCATATAGCTCAATTTTACCTCAATTTTACCCTTCATTTGTATATTTGTAAATTTGTATGTTTGCAACTCTTGCAACCCATGTCGTATGAGTGATTATTTATAGGGAGAGATAAGAACATTGTTAATAAGATAAGAACTACCGAATTAAAAGGTAAAAAATAATGATAGCTAAAAACAGGTAAGAACACGCTTCTATATCGAACTAAAAGATAAAAATAATTTTAAAAATAAGTTTAAAATAATAGTGAACTAAAAATACTAGCATTACGGCGAAGATATCATATTTTTCGTATATCGAGCTCCACGTGCTTTTTATACCCTTCACAAAAATGTTAAGGGTATATATAAGTTTGTGATTCCGTTTGTAATTTCTACAGTTTTTTTTTATATATTGTGATTCAGGGATATAGAAAAGTCGATTAAGCGATGTCCGTCTGTCCGCTGTTGAAATACCGTTTCTGAGAAAACCGTTAGAATTGTAAACTTTTTTCTTTCACCATTCTTTTACCCCATCGATTCATGGGTTTGCTATTGAAATTCAGTAATATCGATTCACATATAGCTGAGATATACTCAAAACTCCGAAAAAAAAACATTTTTTTGCAATTTTGTATGGAAATGTTTGAAAAAAAATTGTTTTGTTTTGCTTCAAACATACCGGTCAATATATACCCGAGATATAGCCTAAATCGGGGTTTTCATGAAAATGTCGCGTAAGCGAACTGAAACAACTTTATTTTTTCAAAAGCAGTTTTGCTTATGAAATAAGGTTATATAAATATGGAAAATGCAAATTTCCGATATCGGTCCATATACCCGAGATATAGCCTAGACCGGGTTTTACTTGAAAATGTCGCGTAGGCAAACTTAAACAACTTTTTTTTGCTCAAAAGCAGTTTGGAAATGAAATAAGGTTATATAAATATGGAAAATGAACATATCCGATATCGGTCAATATATAGCCCAAATCGGGGTTTTCATGCAAATGTCGCGTAAGCGAACTGAAACAACTTTGGTTGTTCAAAAGCAGTTTTGTAATTGACTTTTCTATTAATTCTTATTCAGAATACATAATAAGGTCGGAAATGAAAATTGTTGAAATTAAAAACGGAATCACAAATTTCTATATATATATATATTCTCAAAGTTTTTGTGAAGTTTTTTTGAACTAGTTCATTTTGTATAATTGAAACAGGTCTTAAAAACTAAATTAAGAATGATAATAGTTTGTTTCTTTGAAAATGGAGGAGTTTATAAAACTATATTTAAAATGAACTAGTTCATAAAACTAGTTCTTTTTGTAAATGAAACAGTTCCTCACGAATTTATTATGTAGAAAACAGATTATGTAAAGTAAAACCAAAATGTATGGTTCATTTAAATTCACCAAATCATTTAAATCTGATTAAAGAATGAGTAAAAAAAAGTTCGATTTTATTAAAAGAATCACCTTCCTCTAATTTTTTCTTCAAATTTGTTAATAATAAACCTGCCTGTCTACAAGCTCATGCCGGTTAAATGAAACGACAAATTAAGTCACCACATGCCTGAAGAGAAAAACCCACTTTGGCTATATATTTTTTTTTTTGTTATTAGAAAACAAAATTTCATTTGAAGCAATTAATGGAATTATAAAAAAAAGCTAAGAAATATAAAAATAACTAATAAAAATTCTGCGTAGCGACAAAATGAGCAGAAGAAACAAACAACTGACGACAGAGAGTATAAAGAAACCGGAGCCTACGCACTCAGCATTGGAAATAATTTCAAGGTCACCGTAATCATAATTTGTGTTTTTAACGCAAAAAATAAAGAATATTTTTTGAACGAGCAAAAAAAAATTTAATAGAAAATTTTTTTCTAATAAAATTTGCTGAAATACGTAACAGAACGCTGCTCAGAGCGAAAGGGGTGTTTAAGCGTGAGTAAAAAGTTCTAGATAAAAGATGTCGTTTCTATACACATAACATTACATACATACTTACATGTAAAGTACATGCTCTCTTTCTCTCTCCCCCCCATCTTTCTACGCACTCAATACGCACTAAGTAATAAAGGTTAATGACCAGAAATATTGTGGTTTTGGTTGTGAGCAGAACATTGCGATTGATATCCGCTAAAGTAATGGAAGGGGTAAGTAAATAAATTGACGTTTGCGTGTGAAGTTCAAGTAAATATCAGTACAGTGTAACCTCAGTTAATGCCACCCTGGATTCGACAGAAAAATTTTATAGTAAAAATAAAATTAACAAAACTTTTGTGTGAAAAAATAAAAATGCATATCAAAAATATAACTTTGGATATCGTATTTTATGGTTGTCTAATAAATAAGTTGCTCTCGATTAATAATTATTTTTACTGGGCTTTTGTCTGAGTCCATGAATTTCTTTACAGGTCCTCATTCAAACAATTTATTGATTCATTCAGCAAATTTCATTATTGAATATGAACGGCAGTTTTTTCCGTCTACCACAACAGCAAAATTCTTTTTCATATGAAAACCAAAACGTTTTTCTTGAGAAAAAAATAGCAGCATTCATTAAAATAAAATAAAAATTTCATAAAAAAGTTGAAAGAAAACTAGAATGAATGTAAAATGTATAAATAAAAATGGATGATTGCCTTTGCTACAATTACTTAAGGTCAACAATCTTTGGTTCCACTACACCATCTGATCTACTTAAAGATCAATGTGTCAAAAACATTAAACTTATATTTAAATACATTCCAAAATCTTATCTAAAATAATTAATTTAAGTTCGAGTCGAAAGTGATTGCAGCTAGTACTCTTATTTCTATGTATTTATTGTAATAATTATATTCTTAAATAAATAAATAAATATATAAATAAATAAATAAATAAAAAGCTAATAAAAATTTTAAGATTCTGAAACGGCTAAGTATATATCACTTAGAGTCTCTACTTATCTCAAAATTTTGCAACCGATTGTGTATGAACTAGTTCATTTTGTGAAGTACTGTTCATTTATCACCCTATTTTAAATGGACTTGTTCACATTATTGATCACAATAATTATTTACAATTAAAATAATCTTTCTTCTTGGCTGAAGTTGAACCTGAACTCATAACTTGACAAATAAATCGTACAATTTTCAAATCTTGTTTTACTCCTAAGCAATCGATTTCGGTGTTATATTTAGTCTACTTTAGGTGAAACAGATTGTTTTCGTATTCCATTGAGTTGTAAATGAAATGAATTATTCTCTATTCTTAAAAAGATGACTGACTTCATTTTCATTTTATTCAGAGCGAATAAGATCTTTTTTTTTTTGTTTTCCAAAAATAATCTATTAATTTCTCATTCTGTTGTGAATGAATTGCTTTGGTTTTCATCTTGTTCTAAATACACCGTTTCGCTTATTAAAGTATAAGAATGGAATGAATAAAGAGGAATTAAACAGAATATTAAAATGCAGTGTAATATTATTTGACAATACATTGATGCTCAATATAGTACTAAAATAATCAGAGTTGTTGTTGATCTGCTTCGTTGTCCCAACAATTCTCTTGTAAATAAAAATTTCTAAAATGATTATTCTCATGTTTTATGCGATGAGCATATTTAGTTCTCAAGCTATATTCTAAAAGAACCCGGTCATTTCTCATTTTGTTTAAAATGAAATGCTAAATTTTTCATTGTAAATAAACCTTTTCATCTATTCATGCCATTCTAAATGAGTCCATTCACTTCTCAAGTAAATTTTAGCGCAGTGTAATCTGCAGTACTCTGGATCAACTGTTTCATTTTTTATTCTACTCTAAATGAACTATTTCATTTATTATTTTATTTTAAGTCAATCGATTAAAACCTCATTCTTGTTTTAACGAACTGGTTTATTTGTATGAATTAAGTCGATGTAAAGAAACCGATTTGTTTCTTACAGCCAGTTCACCGATAACGAATGAAAATGTATGAGAAAGAAAGCTAGTCACTCACATTCGAATCAATTTACGTTTTTCTATGTCACTATTACTCGTTAGCATGTGCTTTTGAATTTTAATTGATTTTTGACACATCGTTCGCATAGAATAAAGTTAGAAAAAAAAACCCAAATCAATTTTCTTTTGCCTAGAATGCGAATGCAGTTATCCTTTCGACATCCATGAACTAGCTGTGACACTTTTTTTAAATAAATAAATTTATTTTTTAATATTAAATGAACTGGTTCCTTTCCTGTCATACAAACCTATTTATTACAAAAGCAGAGCTATTCACTTTAATTTCTATTTCTTTAGATTAACTATTTTAAATCAATCAACCCGGTTCATTTCTCATGCTGGCTTTACTGAACTGTTTCATTTGAACTAATTAATTTGACATCATACTCGTATTTTAAATGAACCGGTGTATTTCACAGTCTATACATGAACTGGTATATTTCTTAGTCTATGTAAAAGAAACGTTTTATTTATTACTATTTTTTAAATGAATTAGCTACTAATGTAATTTTAAATGAACTAATTCATTTTTTATAATATTTTTTACAAACCGGTTTGTTCCAAAGAAAAAGCAATTAACTTTAATTTCTTATCTTTCAGTTCTCGTCGATATATCCATATAACAGACATGTGTACCAACATAATAGAAAAAAAATGCGAAAATCGAACATACGTAAATCCCGAAACTTGAAAATAACTGGTTTTCTTTTATCAGACCTCATACTTTCTTGGAATATACTGAAATGATGTAGTTTAGATTGTGTATTTTTCTTCACACATTTGTGTTGAGTATAAATAAGACCATCTTAGACCGAATTCCACTTAACATTACATTATTTATTTAATATGATGTTTTTAGGCTGCTTATATAAATTAAAAGAAAAATATATCAAAAATAATTTTGCAATAGATTTTTTTATTTGGTTTAAATTGGGGTAGATATTTTTGTGCGGGCTCCAGCACAACCTCAGTTTTCACTAACATGAGGTATTTTTAAACGAGGCCGCACTGTATTTGAAATAACCCTAAAGCAAAAAAAATTGTCAATGGATATTTAGCAGCAATCAATGAGTTAGTTCTTTCCCAATTGGCCATGCAGTCAAAACATATTTAACGATGGATATAAGAGAATACAAAATCGTGAAAGTTATATTGATGAAAGTTTTAACAAATCGAACAAGTGATGACGAAATCAACCAAGACCACAAAAGTAACTAATGTACCAGAGACTAAACTAATCAGCTACGCTTACACAAACGGAAGTTTATTTTACCGTACAAATGGCAGCAGTTAATAGTCAACTGAATAAAACTGTATTTTGTATATAAACACACCATATATATACTTGGTATAAAACTTTAAGTTGGCAGCACTATTTTAAAAGCCGGACATTTTTCCAGCTATTAAATAATTTATGCTTAGTTTGGCTTGACACTTCAATATGAATAGACTAACGCTTGAACAACACTTCAAAATGGGCCCAAAAACAAATTGCCGTTGATCCCGATTTTGATAAGCGAATTTTGTTTAGCGATAATTGTTTGAATGAATACTCAAAAAAACAAAACTACCATACGAGTATATGAAGTATGAACAAAAAACAATATATTACTCTTTAGGCAATTGTGAAAATGATTTACATCAATACCTGCCTTGACTAACCTGATGGTGGACCAATTCCACGAAGTGAATTTTTCACGATTCACCACCGCCCCCGTGTGGCTTGCTAGGCTCACACAGGTAGCAATTCTTGTCATATGATTGCGGTCATATGAACAACTTCTTGTTGAGGAGTTCCGGCTTTCTAATCCCTCATGTATGCAATTTCCCAGCAATCAATGGATTTAAAAAAGGTTGTGGTACGGAGGATGCTGTAATAAATGTTATTAATTATGTATGTAATGGGATAGATAATGGGTCATGTGGTGTGGCAGGTCTATTTCTTGATTTTACCAAAGCTTTTGATCTGGTTGATCATAAGATAATAATACAGAAGTTGAAATATTACGGTGTTGTGGATGGAGAGTTAAAGTTATTTGAAAACTTTCTTAATAATAGAAAACAATTTGTTCAGTTAAAGAATGTTAAGAGTGATATATTGGACGTAGGCAGTGGAGTACCACAAGGTAGTTGCTTGGGGCCATTACTATTTTCTATTTATATAAACGATCTTTTTAAGTTAAATCTTACTGGGAAATTGTACATGTTTGCGGATGACGTTTGCTTATTTTATCCATACAAATATGACCTTGTTTTGAAAACTTATATGGAAAGAGATGTTGCCCTAATTTTTGAATACGCTCGGCTTAACAAGCTGATTCTTAATTCAAACAAAACAAAAACAAAAATAATCAGATTCAGACCACGTTCATATGGATCGAATAATAATTTCAGTATTTTTGTTGATGGAAATCAAATTTTCGAGACTCATGAAGTGAAATATTTAGGAGTTACTTTGCAAAGCAATTTAGCATGGACTTCGCATATAAATGATATCAAAAGGAAAATTGCACCTGCTATTGGAATTTTCTTCAAGATGAGAAATAAACTTAATTTAAAAACAAAACTTTTAATTTATCAAGCATTGATTCAAAGTCATTTAAACTACATGATTACATTGTATGGTTATAAAAATACAAACGAACTAAAATCACTACAAGTATTGCAAAATAAATCTTTAAAATTGATTCATAATTTGCCTTTGCATTATCAAACACTGACACTTTATGATGATATTTGTAAGCCGATAATGCCTATATATGCACAGTATAAATATAAACTTTTAATTTATATGTTCAAATCTATAAATAGGATTGGATATCACACTATCGACTTTGTTCAAAACCAAATGGGCTTCAATACTAGAAGTCAGAGTAATTTATATACCCCAAGATGCAGATTGGAGACAACGAAGCAAAGGATTGAATATGCTGGAAGTCTTGAGTATAATAGCTTGCCTGCAAGGCATATTTAAGGCATTTAACACTATTTCAGCATTTAAAAAAGAATTAAAAGAATATTTATGTGAAAGTTTGAAGTGCTTTTGCGTAGATAAATCTACATTTTATTGTATTTCATGTATTTTCTGCCAAATTTTATGTAATGAACTTCAGTTTTAAATTTTAGTATAAAACTACATTTATTTTAAGAATTAATCTAGTTGCCAGCTTGTCTCAACAATGCCCCCTGGGCGCTGGGACAACAAAAATGAATTGTATTCTACATGAAATGTAAATAAAATCTATCTATCTAAAAAAAAAAAAAACAAGGCTTAATGAGTTGGTAGGCCGAAGCCCATTAAGAGCATCAGCCCTTAAACCAACTCACCCGTCAATCATCACCACTGGTTCCTTACAGTACACGTATCTGTTGTATAGGCAACAGATCCTCGGGAGATTGTTAGCCCTCGAAAAAAGCCATCACCAAACAATTATCAAGGATACAAACACTCCCTTCCTGCGTTTTAGGTTTCAACCAAAGCCAGAACGTTTCAGCCAAGGTAGGCACCTCAACCATGATCAGCCCAGGTCGAACCGCAAGCAGAACTTCCCGGGGGCCATGCTGATCCCCGTTCTGCCAATTTATACCCTTGGTAAGGGTTTCGGAAGCCAACACAACATAAGTCATGTGGCTTCCTAGAGTTTTGTTTGCCGCACCAACCGAGGGACCCCTTCCCCTCTCTTCCCCGAAAAACAGAGCGCCTAAGTGAGGAATACGCCAAGGCAAAACCTGTTCCCCGGGGGGTACTCTTGAGGCAGTTCCGTTACGTTGTTTACATTAGTGAGCTGTCAAATAGGACGTAGAAAGTGATTTTTATATATTATATATTGTTTCCGCCGTTTTGCAGTAGATGCCTATAGCGATAAGTGGTACCCAAAATAGACACAGCTACGTCCATAAACACTGACTGTTTAGAGTGTTTTATGAACTGCTGGAGTCATAGGCCCGCGTTCTTCTTTGAAAACGATGTTGTAGTGCAATTCACTAACTTTTAACGATTTTAAAAGAGCATAACTTAACGCGAGCTATTGTGGTTTGCACTAACGCTGATGTGATTCACTAACTTATTCCTGACACCTCTGGTTGTATGTTAAAAAAATTTGAAATAATGTGGCAGCTTTGTTAAAAATAAAGAAAACCACAAAGAGGAACAGAAAAACAACAAACAAATTTGCAAATAATTCCATGTTTAGGGTAAGTAAAACTATTTATATGTTTATTATATAAAATATGTTTTGATAAATAAGATAAGTTCTCACAGAGAACACGCCGACAGACTGTTGGAGTCTTCCGACAAGTCGTATGCCAAATACAGTGAAGTTATTCTAGTAGAAATTTTAACGACATTGTTGTTAAGATAAACACCACAAAAATAATTGGTGTTTAGTTAACGCTAATCAGTCAGGCTATAAAAACAGCTGATTTAAAACGAAGACAAATAGTGTTAAAAACTGTTATAGAATCGGGAAAACACCAACGCTAGTGTTAATTTCTCTAAACGAATTTTATTAGCGTTAAAACAGGTTAGTGAACTGCACTACTGGTCAGAACGTTACAGTCAATGGTGATTGCTATAGAGTCAGTATTACTGATTTTTGTGCATCAATTTAACAACCATGATTTGAAGATCGTGCCATAATGGATTTATTGAAGGAAATGTGTTGTAACTGCATAGTTTCATGTTTGGCACCCGTGAATTTGCCTTCAAGATCGTGCCATATAAAGCCGCTAGACTATTTTCTGTACGGATGACTGAAGTCGCTAGTTTACGCCGATAAGTCCGAAACGCTTGATAAGGACAACATTCGCCACATTATCGGCGACATAGACCTACAAATGTTGGAAAAAGTAAACGAAAATTAAATCTCCAGATTAAAGTACGCCCGCGCCAGTGTTGGCGCTCATATGCCAGCGGTCATATTTAAATTTAAAGGCCAGAAGATTATTTTTCGAATGAAGTAAATCAAATAGATATAAACTTCATTCGAAAAATGCATCTTCGTTTAATTCACTCTATAAAAATTAACTTATATTTTGGCTTTAAAATTTCTAGTTTGGCCGGTATGTTCTAGAAATGTAGTAAAATGAAAATGATTTAAAAATTTAACTTTTCATTTTTGTTGTTCTGAAAAAGTAGTAGTTTGGGTGGTGTTTCAGTTTTTCGTTCGAACTGAACTTTGAAAAAAAAAAAAAAATTTTTCAAGTAACTAGTATGGACACGAACCACGTTTTCAATTTTATTTTTTATATAAACCAGTATTGAAATGAACCCTATTTTCAATATTATTTTATTTTTTACGATATGAATTTTGCCGAAAAACTGACGTGAGCAATTTTTAATCTATTGCTTGTTATTTCATGAGAGCAACATTTAGTTAGATTTATCAAACTCTCCGTGAACAACGATGATCATAATTTTTTAAGCGCCACTTTATGCAAAAATTTTATATAGGGGTAAATCGAAGACATGTGAAAGTGATGACGTTGATTTAGATGAGTTAGTTATTCCGTTGCCGCTGTAATAAGAGATAATATGACCAATCGACTTTAGTTAATAAAATAGCAAATTTTAGTTTTTTATCTAAATTTTTCCTTATTTCCCATATGAATGTATCCACAATTGTATTTCAAATAAATATTTGGCCATCTTACCTTCTTATTTTAATGGAATTGTAATTAAACCCAGTTTGTCTGTAAAAGTTTTCACTTTCACAATGAAATTTAAACGAGTTTTCAAACGACTACTTTTTGTGTAAAAGTAGTTTCAAGTACCAGACCATTCACTATGAATTAATGATCGAAAACAACACATAAATGAAAAGTAAAGAGTAGAATGTAGACCACCAAAGCTTGAATTTGAAGTGATATCAAACAATTTTCACTTCAAAGTACTATCAAGAACATGCCCGTGAGTCTCCTTTTTCGCAAAAATATTTTACATAAATAAGCACTTGTTTGATGTAAACAAATAATTGTGGTCACTTGTGACGTCATGTGTGAACTTTTCGTTTTCATCTTAGTTATTTGCTGGAGTGTTGAAAATCATCAAGTGTTTATTGAGACACAGCTACATCCAGAAAAACTGGCTGTTTAGAGTGTTTTACGAACTGCTGGAGTCATGAACCCGTTCTTCTTTGAAAACGATGCTGGCCAGAATGTGACAATCAATGGTGATGTGAAGCTATGCAGTAATTTACCTCCAAGATCGTGCCATCTAAAGCCGCTAGACTATTTTCTGTATGGATATCTGAAGTTGCTAGTCTACGCCTTTAAGTCCGAAATAATTGTCAAAGACACCATTCGCCGCATTATTGACAATATAGAGCGACAAATGTTGGAGAAAATAAACAAAAAATAAATCTCCAAATTAAAGTACGACCGAGCATGTTTTGGTGGTCATATGCCAGCGATCATATTTAAATTTTAATGCGAGAAGAATATTTTTCAAATGAAGTAACTAAAATTGACATGAAAATTACTTCACTCGAAAAATGCATCCTTGTTTAATTCATTTCAAAATTCTATATCTTTATAAAAAATATTTTACATATTGGCTTGCAAATTTTCCGTTAAAACAAGTTTATGGCTAGATTGAAAATATTCCATGTATGTACAAATTTTATGGATTTTATTCAAGTGTTGCCTTAGAGTTTCTTTTCACATAAATGCTTTGCGTGAAGAATTTGAAGATTTTATCACTCATCTTTCTTGAGGACTTGTTTGCATGTTCACACTGTGTCCAACTTCGCTGGACACTAATTATTTTATATAAATTTTTTGTTATAAATGTAAAGCTGGTAACACTGTGGAAACTGTGAAAATTATTTACATCAGCACCTGCCTTTACGGCCTAATCTGATGGTGGATCAATTCCACGGAGTGAATTATTCACGATTCACCACCGCCCCCGTGTGGCTTGCTAGGCTCACACAGGTAGCAATTCTTGCCATATGATTGCGGTCATATGAGCAACTCCTTGTTGAGGAGTTCGGGCCTTCTAATCCCACCTGAATGCAATTTTCCATCAGTCAATGGAGGACAAAGCTTAATGAGTTGGTAGGCTGAAGCCCACTAAGAGAAGCAACCCTTAAACCAACTCACCCGTCAACCATCACCACTGGTTCCTTACAATACAGGTATCTGTTGTGTAGGCAACAGATCCTAGAGATTGTTAGTCCCCGAAAAATGCCACACACCAAACAATTATCAAGGATACTAGCACTCCCTTCCTGCGTTTTAGGTTTCAACCCAGCCAGAACGTTACACCCAAGGTAGGGACCTCAACCATGATCAGCTCGGGTTGAACCGCATGCAGAACTACCCGATGGCCACGCTGATCCCCGTTCTGCCAATTTATACCCTTAGTAAGGGTATCGGAAGCCAACACAACATAATTCATGAGGCTTCCTAGAGTTTTGTTTGCCGCAACAAACGAGTGACCCCTTCCCCTCTTTTCCCCGAAAAACAGAGTGCCCAAGTTAGGAATACGCCAAGGCAAAACCTGTTTCCCGGGGGGTAACACTGTGGAAAGTGTAGAGTTTCCAATTGTCAAAATTTATATCATGAAATTTACTGTATTTTTTTATATTCAATGATTAGTATGCTCTAGAACACTTGCCAGGGTGCTACCAACTAAAACCACGTAAGGTAATTTTCGTGAATTTCAATAAACTTTTACTATTCTCCATAACGGTTTTCTCATTTTCTATAGCCCCCAAATTATAATTACGGTACGGAGTAATTATAATTGTAATCTCCAATTTAGATACTCTCCACCGCTTTCTAATTGCTAGTTAAAGATTAGTTCAACAGCAATTTATTCGCTCTGTCCGCCGGGAAAGTACTCTACTCGCAGTAATTGCATTGTGATCCTGGCTGCATACGATGTGGCCTCGTCTTATTAATACCACTAGTTGATCAAGCCTAAGGCTTGCAGTTGTGGCGTTAAAATGTTTTAAATCATATCACCGTTACGCCGCCTTTATTTTCAAAGAAGTAAGATCCAATGATTCTTCCTGACAATTTTGCACACCAGACTGTCTTTTTTAATTGATGTAAAGGGGACTGATGAACAACTTGAGGTTGTTCCATTAGCCAGAACCGACTATTATATTTATTCACATATCTATTCAAATGAAAATGTGCCACGTTATTTTTTATGATTTTTTTTATGAAAATCTGGTTGCCATGGGCGGGCTGTAGCATCCTGTTAGTATATGTACGGTGGCGTAAATGGTCTTGTGGAAGAAGCTCTTATATCCATTTAGTCTTAAATGGAAACAAATTCAATTTCTAGTACAAAATTGTGGCCAAAGTTGTTCTTTGAACAGCAAGTTTCTAGCACGGCGTCGATTTGATGTTAAGGAATTATTATGAACTCTTTCTTGATCAGCAGTAATCTTTTCAGCCGATCTTGCAGTACATTGTGGTCCCTGCTTGGAACCTCTTTCTTCGAAATCATTCACCGCATGACATATAGTGCGTGTTGTTGGCACATTGTTTCTCCCAAGAAGTTCACGTAACTTTCTCGTTGTCACAGTAATCGATGATTGATTTTGATAAAATGTTTTAACTGGCGAATACTATTTCGTCTAAGACAGTTTTGCCAACTGGGCTTTATTGACATTGACACGAGCTTTCTTTCGTGTGTATGCGAGTGTGTGTGTGTATGTGTGTGTGGGAATTAGAAGCGCAAAATCGCAGGCATGTGTTTTTGCCCCCTTCCTTTTCCAGTTATGAATAAATAGCTGTTGTTCTTCTATTTTCCATTAACTCCGTTTAGATTATTGTTATTATTATTTTTTTTTTTTTTTTAGTAAATAAATTTATTTTTTCCCCTGAAATAAATGCTTTATCAGTTGACCTTAAAATATTTTGTTTACTCTAATCGGCAGTTTTTTTTTTTAATGGATATTGGTTTCTAACAACGCAAAATTAAGAGTTGTCTTTGCTCTATAGGAGTCAACTTATACTCGTACGCATATTTTGTTATCGTCTTGAATTAGAAATGAGCAACTCTACTCGTATATGTGTAAACTATGTTAAAAACTGTCATCATATTTCATTTAATTATTTTTATGCTAATATATCGTTAATAATGGCAAAATAACCTATTTCTTTGTGTCTACATAAATGGGATCATTTCTTATGCAAAACTCTAGCCGGAGCTAGAGTTTTGTTAGAAAAGTGATACATTTTATACTTAACTTTAAGTTATTCGTTTCAATTTTAAGCCTATTTATATGAAGCGATTCACTGTCCTTACTAATCTAACTGAGTTGTTTTAAGTTTTTTTTTAGATTCTAAACGAACTAGTTCATTTTTAAGACTATTTCAATGAGGTATTTCATTTTTCTTGCTAATCTTAATGAACTTGTTTATTGTCTTAAATGATTTTATATGAACCGGTTCATTAATTCTGAGCTTATTTTTATGAATTAACTCATATTTCACTCTAAGCCAAATGAACTTGTTTAACTTTTTAAATGAATCGGTCCATTTTGACGCCCAGTTTTACTAACCAATTAATTTTTTAATTTCATTTAAATGTATTTGTTTAATATTTTTACCTATTTAACATGAACTATTTCACTTCAAGCTTACAACTATTTTAATGAACTGGTTCATTTTCTACTGTAAGCTATCGGGTCTTAAATTTTAAGGGCCAATATTGAATGTGGAACTAAACCAGTTAATTTTTTACTCTCATTTAAATGTAATTGTTTAATATTTTTACTTATGTAATATGGCTCATTTTTGCCAGACTCATTTTTCACTCTAAGCCAAATGATTTTGTTTAACTTTTTTAATGAATCAGTCCATTCTAACGCCTAGTTTTACTAACCAGTTAATATTTTGCTCTCATTTAAATATATTTGTTTAATATTTCTACCCATTTAACAGGAACTATTTCACTTCAAGCTTACAACTATTTTAATGAACTGGTTCATTTTCTACTGTAAGCTATCGGGTCTTAAATTTTAAGGGCCAATATTGAATGTGGAACTAAACCAGTTAATTTTTTACTCTCATTTAAATGTAATTGTTTAATATTTTTACTTATGTAATATGGCTCATTTTTGCCAGACTCATTTTTCACTCTAAGCCAAATGATTTTGTTTAACTTTTTTAATGAATCAGTCCATTCTAACGCCTAGTTTTACTAACCAGTTAATATTTTGCTCTCATTTAAATATATTTGTTTAATATTTCTACCCATTTAACAGGAACTATTTCACTTCAAGCTTACAACTACTTTAATGAACTGATTCATTTTCCACTGTAAATTTTTTTATTGGGATTACTGCAGCCGTTATCGTGTACTATGAGAAGCAAAAGTGAGTCAACACCAGTGTTGTATCTTGATTTTTAATACGATGAAATTATATTATACATATCGATTTTACTTACAATAACAAAAATGAATAAATCATTATTTATAGCGTTATAATAGGAAAAAGAGCTGAAATTAAATATAATGTCTTTTTTTATACTTTACAACAAAGGGTCAATAGTATATGATCAAAAGTGAGTGTACGTCCATGTATAAACAAAATGTATGTGCAGTCTTATTTCTCGAACACCTGACATTAAATTCATATTTGTGCAAAGTGCGTCGTATTGTGCTATCACTAACTGCTTTATCAGACTCTGTAGTGATATCCTGGGCAATTTGTACTACATTAGAATGTGGTTTTTTTGGAACTATGGCAGCAATCCTTCTTTCTTCTCCTTCAGTTAACAGCTTTGGACGTTCTCTTCGCTTAAAATCGTCTATTTTCTAAAAGCTTTTTAATTTTTCCACAATGCTTTTTAAGAGCTCTAGTGTCTTCATAAAATTTTACAAATTTTTCGAAATGATTTACCTTTTTCTCTTATTTTCCATTATAGTTTTTCTTGTTTCTATAGAAATTTCCGTTTTCATCTTTATTCACGGCTTTATAAAACTTTACAGGCACTTCCACAACGTATATTGATTATCAATTAACTAAAACAATTATTTTTTGGCTTTTTCAATAAAAACCAGCATAAAAATTGCTGTAAATCTACCGGTCTTTGTGAAAAAATTAAAGAGGAGGAAACTGTTTACTCACTTTTGAAGCGTAAAAACAAAATTGTTGGTCTTATTTTTTTGAATATTTTTTGAAACTGGTTAAGTCAACATTAGATAGTCTCTTAATTATAGTTACTAAGATTATTCTAGCGCTAATACTAGCAATGTAATAAAACGAAGTATAAAATTATCATTGATGTGGACTCACTTTTGACGCTGATAGTATCGGGTGGCTAAATTTCAAGGGCCGATGTTGAATGTGAACCACACTTAAACGCCAAGTTTTTTTCCGAATTTTATTTGACATTTCTCTATTTCAGACTTACTCAATTTGAATAATGGAGAGGTACACAATCCAACAACGTGTTAAAGTTATCCAGACTTATTATGAAAATGATGATCAATTTTCGAAGAAAATCATCTTCAGTGATGAGGCACATTTTTACATGAGTGAATTCGTCAATAAACAGAATTGCCGCATTTGGGCGAATGAGAATCCAAGAGTGACTGTCGAAAAACCAATGCACCCACAAAGAGTGACTGTTTGGTGCGGTTTATGTGCTGGCGGCATCATCGAGCCGTATTTTTTCCAAAATGAGGCCGGTCAGGCAGTTACTGTGAATGGTGTTCGCTATCGTGAGATGATAACGAACTTTTTATGGCCCGAATTGGAAGATATGGATGTAGACGATATGTGGTTTTAGCAAGACGGTGCCACTTGCCACACAGCTAACGAAACAATTGTTCTTTTTCGCAACAAATTCAATGGCCGTGTTATCTCACGTAATGGCGATGTCAATTGGCCGCCAAGATCATGTGATTTGACACCGTTGGACTTTTTTCTTTGGGGTTATTTGAAAGAAAAGGTGTACGTCGATAAGCCAGCAACAATTCAACAGCTAAAGGATGAGATAATTCGGCACATTATCGGCATAGAACCTCCATTATGCCTCAGGGTCATCGAAAATTTGGACCATCGGATGGAGGTGTGCCGCCGTGGTCGCGGCGCTCATTTGGCCGATATTTTATTCCGTACATAATTGAGTAATACCAATATATCATAATAAAATAAAATTACAATAATTTCCTAAATAGTTTGTATTTTATTCAAAATCAACACCGGCCCTTGAAATTTAACCACCCTTTATATTGAATATATTAGCCAATTACAGAAGAAACCTAAATGGACAAATCAGTATTTATTTTCTATTCTATTTCATTTTCTTTATTTTCTATTTCTATTTCAAGAATAGATGAATTTAAAATATAACTAAATGGACAAAGTTGAATCAGAATCTTCATCAGAATCAGACAGTGCTTATCAAAGATGACAATCTTCCTCCATTCAAATGGTTTATTGGTAAAATCGAAGCAACACAGGTAATGATGGCCTTGTTCGCATAACAACAGTGTGGACTAAGAGCAGCCTACTGACATGTTCTATATCAAAACTTAGCCCTCTATTTATTGACTATTGAAAGGAATCCTTTCAGGGTGGGCCGGTATGTTCGAGAGTGTCATCACATTTTTACAATTATTACCTTTGAATGCCATCACTAATACTTACTTAATTATATAACTACATAGCGCTCCTTTATTGCAACATAGTCATAACTCAAAAAGCCTGTTTCGAAGAAAACACATTTGAAATATTTAGTTTCCATACAAGTCTTAGAAATTTTTTTTTAGAAAATATCTCCTAAACACTGAAAAAATTTTGTTCGGAAATTCTCTGAATTTTGACATTACTTTTATGAATTTTTTCATTATTTTTCAACCATTGTAACTTTTCATAGAAATAATGAAACAAATTTCATTAGATTATTTTAATGAAAACATTCATAAAAGTAATGAAACATTTTAATAAGAAACATGACTTATTTTCATTAAAAGTATGAAAGACAAAATATGATTAGTGGAATAATTTCTCTAGATCAAAGAATCAATTTCATTAAGCACATGAAAACTGTACATTAAATTAATAAAAAAGTAACATTTATTTAATGAAATAACTTCTTTGTACTAATGTAATATATTCATTAAAAATATTAAACTCCTTCATAAGGCCAATGAAGTTATTTCATTTATCTAATTTTATTATTCATTGAGCACCTGAAAAATTACATTAAATCAATGAAATAGTTATATTTGTTTAATGAAATAATATCATAACACAAAATATGTTCATAAATGTACGTAATAAGATCAATGGAATTATTTCATTTATTCATTGATACTTTATTTCATTACACAAACAATACTATTCCTTGCTTTTGTGAAATTGTACCTAATTATGATAAAAGAAAATGTTGAACCAGTATTCACCAAATAAAACAGATTTTATGAATTCAAATGACTTCAATACACTGGTGTTTAAATTTTTTAAACTATTATTATGCTGATTAGAGTACAGGCACATATGTACATACATACCCAAGTTCGGTAGCCAGAAATTTGTTTGTCATTGATCTAATGAATTCTATTTCATTGGAATTATGAAACTCATAAAACTTACATTTTAATAAAAAAAACTTGAAATTTTTTTAACTAAAGCTTAAGATTAATAAATGCTCATTAATATATTTTACGAAAATTCAAAGAATTAAAAAAAAATTAATTTTTAATGAAACTATGAAACTTAATGAAACCATTTTGATGGAACTATTTCATAATATATATGAAGTTTCATGCATATTGTGAAAAGTTTTCATTGGATTAATGAAAAATATTTAATGAAACAGTTTCATTAAATATATGACGCATAATTCTTTCAGTGAAGGAAACAGTTTAAAAATAACTTGAATAAGTTTATGGCACAATATAAAAGGTAGTACTGTTAATAATTATGCATTGTTAACTCGAAAAGCTCATTTTTGAGATAGGACTAGGTTGCATTAAAGGAGCGATATATTCTATAGTACCTTTTTATGCAGTTCTTCATTTTTATGCAGTTAAAAGAAGGACAGCGAATTGGGTACATGTTTTTGAAATACATAATTTCAAACCTGTGAATAAAAGTTTAATAAATTCATCTTATTTAGAAAATATTGTTTTATTTATATAGTCCAAAAATAACCGTCAACATAATTTTGTTTGAGATTCCCGCATACGATAACGAATGTGTAATCGATCGCTGTAGCACTCGTTAGCGCTGTGAAACAATAAGATCAGAGAAGAAATACATCATGTTCACAGCTACAATAAATAAGGCCAGGGGTACACTGGGTTTTATAAAGCGAAAACGTTATATACTGCACTGGTTCGTCCTATATGAGAATATGGATCGATTATTTGGGACCCTATCTATCAGATTCATTCAAAGGCAATTGAGTCAGTGCAAAAGCAGTTTCTGTTATTTTGCCTTCGAGGGTTACGCTTCAACCCTCAAATTTTGCCTTCGTATGACGGCTTCGTATACGGCTCGTCATCAAGCTACCTACTTTGAAAAGCCGTAGAACTATGCTCAACGTTTCTTTTGCTCTGAAACTTATTAATGGTGATATTAGATCTGGATTTTTGGTTAATGAAATTTCATTTAACATTCCTCAACGCTCATCCCGGTATTTCTTTCCGTTATTTGTGGAATTTTCCAGAGTTAATTATGTTGATGCTGACCCTCTCAGAAGAGTGTGTATGCAGTTCAATCAACTGCCCAGCGGCCAAAGTTTCGCTTACAGAAGCGATGATCCGATGCACACTTGTAAGTCAGTAATTCACACCATCTCATATACGAACCTAGTATACTTTTTCATATACATTGCGCATTTGTAGAGTGAACGCCTACCATCTGCACAAAAAGTAAGCGAGCTAGTGTGGTGCTCATCCAACAAAAGCTCATTACTTCCTAACATACATTGTAAGTCATCAGTAGGCAGCTCGAATACAATCTCGCATACTTTGTAAGTCGGAAGTAGGCAGCTCGGATACAATCTCGCATACATTGTAAGCCGGCAGTAGGCAGCTCGTACGTACTGCGCAATTCAGTTTTTTGAGAATATTCCATTAAATAAACTTGTTCCGTTTTTTGTCTACTGCATTCTTTTATTTTTTTACTGAATATTTTATCTTTCTTGTACCTTTTTTAAATTGTTTTCTAGGCACTTTTACCTAATTTTGTTAATTAAAATTTTTGCAACGTAGTCTGACAAAGACGGCGAACGTTTGATTTACAACTAAAAAATAAAATACATAAATATAAATGTGATACAAAAGATGAACGTAATTCATTTTTGGGAAATCCATATACTACTGCCATTCACTTTGTAAGTTATCATTCATTGATTACAAAGTGTTGCACACATCATCGAAGAGAAGTAATGTGGTAGGCAATGTTCGCCGCTGGGTGTTTGAACTAATTGATTTTTCATTAAATCTAAATGTTGTAAAGAATTCAATTATTGTCTATTTAAATTCATAACGTTTCTCTTTGTTGTTTATACCTGCTGATTATTTTGTTTTTACATATTTTAATATTTATATACACATATACATATTGACATATTGTTGATGTCTGTAAGGAATATTTCCATAGACAAATGTATAAATAAATAAATAAACATGATCCCGAGTTCAAATCCCAGTTGGTGCTGATGAGTAGTGTAGCGACTACGAAACAGCTAGTTGTCGTCTCCCAGCTTGGAATATGGTATTCAATTATTTTTTCTGTTCTTCTTTGGTCTTAAAAATAATCCCTCTTCTTGACTGAAGTTGGACTCGAACTCACAACTAGCTAGTTAATATTGTACATATGTAATAACTAAAAGTTCACTTATTAATGATAACGTGTTCTTTTGAACTTCTGCAACACATGCATACACTCCGACATACACATGTATGTATGTACATATGTTTGTATGCATGCAGACTTATTTGTTAATATTTTATTTTTTTGCGTTTTGCTTACAAACACTGATTTAGCAAAAATTCAAAAATAAATTCTATAAAACGCAAATGCAAGCAATCTCCCTGCCTCCCATTACCAGCCAGCCAGTCAGCCCGCTAGCCCCCAAGAGAATTGAACGAATCGAATGGAATTGAATTGAATGCATTGCACTTGACATTGAACTTGAACTGCAGTGTCGTGTAAAGTGTATTGTACGTTTATATAAAGGCGAGAACGTATAGAATGACTGGTTGAATGGTTTTGTTGTTGATTTTTTCAAAAGGTAAACGAAACAGTAGCCGGCATTCGAGCAAAAAAATAATTGAAACCTTTTTTTTTTTTTTTTTTTTTGCTTCTATTGGTTGCATACAAAAGTAAAATAAAAATGATTAAAGGTGAAACAATTTTCAAATGCGTAGTTATTGAAAAGGTAATCTGGTATCATGAATACAAGGATTTTCTTTTGATGTTAATCGATTAAAATTTAGTTTTTAGTAGTAAAAGTAGATAAAAGTCGTGTCAATCGTTTTATTCTTACAGATTTTAAAAAGTTACTAAAATTTTGACTTAGCCGGTTCCATTGAGAAAATATGTAGAAAGGCCCTAAGTCGCATTTTCCCTGAATTGAACTCTTTTTGGAATTCTACTACGTTTTTAGCCATTACGAATTTTCATTCTCCTGTAAAATTGCAATTATGTTTGTTAGGGCTTTTCTACATGAGACCAACGGTATATTGTAATAAGTAACATGTAAGAGTGTGGTATATTCGGCTGCGCCGAATCTAAAATACCCTTCACGATAGTCACGTATAAGTATAGTATACATATTACAAATTTGAACTAAATATGCTCGGATATATATGGACCGATATCGGGGAAAAAATTTGTTTGCCTTGTAATCACTATTCCAAAAAAGAAATCTTTCATGGACATGTTCATGGAAAAGTTTGTTTAAGCTATGTCTCGGTTTTATATTAACCGATATCGGAATTTTCCATTTTCTGTATTTTAGTAACCTTTTTTTTATATCGAGAATTGCTTTTCAGCAATACAAATTTTCATAAAAAAAATGGGTTTATCCTATATCTCAGGTATAGGACCGATATCGGAAATTTTCATTATCTGTATTTTAATAACCTCATTTTTTTTATATTGGACCAGTACTCAGGGGATGACCCCTACATATGCAGTGCATTGTACCAGAACTAGGAAAATAGGTTGCCAGAAGTGATTTTAAGCACAAAAAATTTTTTTTCATGGAAAAATCGGTTCCGAATATATCATGGGTATACGACTATATGGACCGATGTCGGAAATTTTGATTTTCTGTATTTTACTAACTTCCTTTTATAATTAAAACTGCTTTTAAATAAAAAAATTTTTTCATTGAATAATCGGTTTAGACTATATCTCGGGTATATATGGACCCTTTTCGGAAATTTTCATTTTGTGTATTTTAGTAACCTGATTTTATTACCAGAACTGCTTTTAAGCAAAAAAGAAAAAAAAAGCGGTTAAGTTCGTTTCTGCGACATTTTCATGAACAAATCCGCTTAGACTATAACTAGGGTATACATATGTATATGGACCGATACCAAAAATTTTCGTTTTCTGTATTTATATAACCTTCTTTTATCACCAGAACTGCTTTTAACCGAAAAACAACTTTTTCATGAAAAATCTGCTTAGACAATATCTCGGGTATATATGGACCGATATCGAATATTTAAATTTTCTGTATTCTACTACCCTTCTTATATTACCAGAGCTGCTTCAAAAGAAAAAAAAAACGTTTTTTAACTTCGCTTATGCGTCATTTTCATGAAAACCCCGGTTTAGGCTATATCTCGGGTCTATATGGACCGATATCTGTCGCCATGCTTAATAATTGTGTGAAGTTTGAAGCAAAGCTAACCACTTTTTTTCAAAAAATTTAATACAAAATTGCAAAAAAAAATATTTTTTTTTTCAGAATTTTAGATAAATATCAGCTATATGTGAACCGATATTACTAAATTTCAATAGCAAACCCACGAGTCGATGGGGTAAAAGAATGGTGAAAGAAAAAAGTTTGTAAGTTTAATGGATTTCTCAGAAACCGTATTTCTATTCATTCTGATTCAGAGTATACATAAATACTTACTAGGGTCGCAAATAAAAATCGTAGAAATTACAAACGGAATCACAAACTTATATATATTATTTACATTTTGGTCAAGGGTATAAAAAGATAAAATAAAAAGATATAAACCGGATCATTCAAAAATTTAGTGGATAGTATAAAACGGAATAAGAAACGAACCGGTTCCAAATAAATCGGTTGACTTAAACTTAATATAAAATTAACCGGTTCCTTTACAAGAATATGAATAGACAACTAAATAAACCGGTTTATTTGAAATATGATGAGAAATGAAGCGGTTCATTAACTTGGTGTCATGAATGTAAATATTACTGAGTTCAAAACCTGCTGGGTGCTGATGAGTAGTGTAGCAACTGCGAAACAGCTAGTTGTCCCCCAGCTTTCGTGTATTCAATTATTTTTTCCTGTCTTCTTTGCTCAAGAGTTATTGATCGCGGGAATTATAGCTATAATTAAAAATAAAAATATTTCTTGGCTTTAGCCAGAATTGAACTTAGGCCAAACGATTGATACCATCATTAAATTAATGTAAAGATTTTTTATTTGCGAAATTTTTATTGGTTTTATTTTCATCTAATGATGGACTAAATCCATGGGGTGAAATAATTATATACAATTCATCAGCACCCATGTGTGACTTGTAAGGCTGAAACAGGACGTAACTTTTGTCATAAGGTTATAGCCATATGGACAAACTCCTTGTTAAAGAGTTGGGGCCTTCTAATAGCTCCTGACTTCGAAGTCAATGGAAGACCAAGCTTAATGAGTTGCATTACTGCATTAAAAGCACCAGCCTTTAACCAACTCACCCATATAACCAACACTTTTAGTTCCTTACATTATAGATTTCTGCCTCGTGGGTTGCCCCCAAAACCGGGAAACTAATACCTCTTCCCGCGATTTTAGGTTAATATTATAGCTAGAATGTTTCAGCCATGGTAGGCACCTAAACCATGAAGATGTGCAAGGTAGAACCTCTCGAGGGCTTTGCTGATCCCCTTTCTGCCAATTTTAACCCTGGGTACATGTTTTGGAAGTCTTGCGGTTTTTTAGAGTTTGGTACAACAAATGAAAAACTTCTACCGCTCTGTCCCCCAAAAAGCAGAGTGCTCTGATTTGGAGTATACGAACACAAAACCTGCCCCCTGGGGGGTATAATGATCAAACAAAAAATAAACCGGTTTATTTAAAACAGGATGATAAATCAATCGGTTCATTAACTTGCTGTAATGAATGTAAAGGGTTTTTTTTGCTATTAAAATAATTAACTTTTATTTTGTTTTATTATTAGTATTATTTGTTAGAAGATTTAATAATATATTTAATTTTTACAGTTTTTTAAAATTTGCCAAATTTTTGCGTCTTAACTCCTTCCTTTGAGAAAATATTATCGGCCATGTCACAGAACTCACTTCCGTTCGGAAATGGAATTGAATCGGTTTTTTAATTCTTCAAAAACGAAAATTTAAAACTTTTTCGGAATGAAATCAATTCTTTAAGATAATTCTGATTTCATTCTTGCAATTAGAAATAATTTCATTCCGTAAAGTTTTTTAGTTTTTCGTTTTTTGAAGAAGTAAAAAAAGAATTCAATTCCGTTTTCGAACGGAATTAAACTTTATGACATGGCTGTATATATTATATACTGTAATAAATAAGAAGATTAAAATAGCATGAGTGCAAGGCCAGTTTATTTAGAATAGAATAAAATATGAATCGGGTCATTAAAAAAAGTCAACTGGCTTATTAGGAAAGGAACCGGTTCAGAATAAATCGGTCGACTTAAAAGGAATAATAAATGAACCAGTTCAAATACAACAGAAAGAAAGACAATCGGTTCACAGAAATATAAATAAATGGATCCATTTACTATAAAATGAATGGACAGAAAATAAACCGCTTTATTTAATATATGATGAGTATTGAATCGGTTCATTAACTTGGTGTTATGAACATAAAGATTTCTTTTTTTTTTTTTTTTTTTTTGGTAATAATAGATAAGTTAAACTTTTTATTTTTACTCGTATAGTTTTTAAAAAAGTGCCAAGATTTTTCATCTTAACCGATTCCATTTTTCAAATAATATACTGAACAATAATACAGAGATTAAAATACAATGCGAATAAGATTGTTTTATTTATAATAGAACAAGAAGTGTACCGATTCAAAATGAATCGCATCACTTTAAATGGAATAAAAAAATCAAAGACTGCGCGGCTCATTCAACGTAGAATCAAGGCGAATTAATTATTAGGTGGATGCATCGGCGAATTCGGGCGAATTCGGTTAATATGGCGGCACTTTCGTTGTCAAGTTTTGTTTACCTTTTTCGGCGCCATTTAAATTTTTTACATGTTCTTTATCAACTACTTTTGACAGCTTAAGTGTGAATTCGCCATTTTACACAAACAAAATACCTGTTGTTTTTATTATTGTTGTATTGTTGTAGCGAAGCGGCTACCTTGTTTTTTGTATCATGCGTAGAATGTTAAATCAAGGGAATCGTTTATAATAAAATGAATATACAGATATGCTAAATAAACCGGTTTTGTTATATATGATGACAAATGAATCGGTTTATTTCAAATGGAAAAATAAACCGGGTGAACTTCACTAGAATCAAAGACGAACAGATTGAGAAATAGACAGTTTCATTTAGAACAAAATAGGAAGTGAAACTGTAAAACTAACGGTTATAAGAAATGAAACGGTTTGTTTAAAATTTAATTAACCATTAAGCAATTCATTTAAAACAGAATAAAAACTCAACTGGTTGCTTTAGATCGGACTGACAATTAAATCGATTTATATAAAATATGATAAGAAAAGAATAACTTCACAGAACATGGAAAAAATGAAACGGTTCAATTGCAATAGATTCAAAGATGAAGCAGTTCATTCAGAATAAGTTGCTAAGCGAACAAATTCATTTAGAACAAAGTAAGAAATTAACCTATTTTTCTAAAGTATAATGAGAAATGAAACAGTTGATTTAAAATATAATCTAATATTAAACAAATCATATAAAATAGAAAAAAATCTATTGGTTCCTATAGATCAGATTTGCAATCAAATCGATTTACTTACTTAAAATATAATTAGAAATGAATTAGTGCTTCTAAAGTAGAATCATAGAATAGAATAAACCTGTTTATTAAAAAACAAGAATGAGAAATTAACGAGTGCATTTGAAATATCATCACAAAAGAATCGATGCATCTGAAATAGAAAAAATGAATGTGATAATTTCTTTAGATTGGACTGGCATTAAACCAGTTCCTTTAAAACGGATAATAAAGCAGTTAAGTTAAAGTTAAAGTGGTGCAATCTTAAAAAATTAATCGGTTCATTTGATATGGAAAACAATGAACTAGTTCATCTTTAATATAATAATATAATAACCTATTTTCCTAGTTCTGGTACAATGCACTGCATATGTAGGGGTCATTCCCTGAGTACTGGTACAATATAAAAAAAAAAAAAAAAAAAGAAATCAATTCACTCACTCAAAATAAAATAAGAAATATGCTGATTCATTCAGATTTACCTGACTATTGAACCGGTTCCTGTAGAAAAGATGGAGATATAAGCCGGTTCATAATCGTTAAAACAATGATAGTCGGGAAAGCATTGAACTAGTTCATCTTTAATACCATAAGAAATCAATTTACTCACTCAAAATAAAATAAGAAATATGCTGACTCATTCAGATTTGCCTAACTATTGAACCGGTTGCTTTAGAAAAGATGGAGATATAAAACGGTTTATAATCGGGAAAACAATGATAGTCAGGAAAGCAATGAACTAGTTCATCTTTAACATCATAAGAAATCAATTCACACACTCAAAATAATATAAGAAATATGCTGATTCATTCAGATTTTCCTGACTATTGAACCGGTTCCTTTAGAAAAGATGAAGATATAAGCCGGTTCATTTAAATTATGTTAAAAAAAAAATAAATGATTTATTTGGAATATATAGAAAATAATCTACTTTGTTTAATATATCATTAACATTAAATAAATAAAAGAAAAATTATGATATAATAAAGATTAATGTTATATTTTCATAGATTTTTTTATTTTTTTGTTTTTATACCCTTCACAAAAATGTAAAGGGTATATATAAGTTTGTGATTCCGTTTGTAATTTCTACAGTTTTTTTTTGCGACCCTATAAAGTATATATATTCTGAATCAGAATTAATGGAAAAGTCGATTAAGCGATGTCCGTCTGTCCGTCTGTCCGTCTGTCCGCTGTTGAAATACCGTTTCTGAGAAAACCATTAGACTTAGAAACTTTTTTCTTTCACCATTCTTTTACCCCATCGATTCATGGGTTTGCTATTTAAATTCAGTAATATCGGTCCACGTATAGCTGAGATATATTCAAAATTCCGAAAAAAGCCATTTTTTTTTGCAGTTTTGTATGAAAATTTTTGAAAACAAAAGTTGTTCGTTTTGCTTCAAACTTCACACACTTATTAAGCATGGTGACTAAAAGACAAAAAATTTTTTTTCAGATATCGGTCCATATATACCCGAGATATAGCCCAAAGCGGATTTTTAATGAAAATGTCGCATAGGTGAAGCTAAATAACTTTTTTTTGCTCAAAGCAGTTCTGGTAATTATATAAGGTTACATAAATATGGAAAATGAAAATTTCCGATATCGGTCCATATATACCCGAGATATAGCCCAAACCTGGTTTTTCATGAAAATGTCGCGTAAGCGAACTTAAACAACTTTTTTGTGGTCAAAAGCAGTTCTGGTATTGAAATTAGGTTACATAAATATGGAAAATGAAAATTTCCGATATCGGTCCATATATACCCGAGATATAGCCTAGACCGGGGTTTTCATGAAAATGCCGCGTAAGCGAACTTAAACAACTTTTTTGTGGTCAAAAGCAATTCTGGTAATGAAATTAGGTTACATAAATATGGAAAATGAAAATTTCTGATGTCGGTCCATATATACCCGAGATATAGCCCAAATCGGGTTTTTCATGAAAATGTCGCGTAAGCGAACTTAAACAACTTTTTTGTGCTCAAAAGCAGTTCTGGTAATGAAATAGGGTCATATAAATATGAAAAATGAAAATTTTCCATGTCGGTCCATATATACCCGAGATATAGCCCAAATCGGGTTTTTCATGAAAATGTCGCATAAGCGAACTTAAACAACTTTTTTGTTCTCAAAATCAGTTCTGGTAATGAAATAGGGTCATATAAATATGAAAAATGAAATTTTCGATATCGGTCCATATATACCCGAGATATAGCCCAAATCGGGTTTTTCATAAAAATGTCGCGCAAGCGAACTTAAACAACTTTTTTGTGCTCAAAGCAGTTCTGATAATAAAATTAGGTTACATAAATATGGAAAATGAAGATTTCCGATATCGGTCCATATACACCCGAGATATAGCCTAGACCGGGGTTTTCATGAAAATGCCGCGTAAGCGAACTTTAACAACTTTTTTGTGCTCAAAAGCAATTCTGGTAATGAAATTAGGTTACATAAATATGGAAAATGAAAATTTCCGATATCGGTCCATATATACCCGAGATATAGCCTAGACCGGGGTTTTCATGAAAATGCCGCGTAAGCGAACTTTAACAACTTTTTTGTGCTCAACAGCAATTCTGGTAATGAAATTAGGTTACATAAATATGGAAAATGAAAATTTCCGATATCGGTCCATATATACCCGAGATATAGCCTAGACCCGGGTTTTCATGAAAATGCCGCGTAAGCGAACTTAAACAACTTTTTTGTGCTCAAAAGCAGTTCTGGTAATGAAATTAGGTTATATAAATATGAAAAATGAAAATTTTCGATGTCGGTCCATATACACCCGAGATATAGCCCAAATCGGGTTTTTCATGAAAATATCGCGTAAGCGAACTTAAACAGTTTTTTTGTGCTGAAAAGCAGTTCTGGTAATGAAATTAGGTTACATAAATATGAAAAATAAAAATTTTCGATATCGGGCCATATATACCCGAGATATAGCATAGACCGGGGTTTTCATGAAAAAGCAGCGTAAGCGAACTTAAACAACTTTTTGTGCTCAAAAGCAGTTCTGCTAATGAAATTAGGTTACATAAATATGGAAAATGAAAATTTCCGATATCGGTTCATATATACCCGGTGTATAGCCTAACAGGTTTTTTGATGAAAATGCCGACTAAACAACTTTTTTGTGCTCAAAAGCAGTTCTGGTAATGAAATAAGGTTATATAAATATGGAAAAAGAAAATATCCGATATCGGTCCATATATACTCGAGATATAGCCTGAATCGATTTTTCCAATAACATTTTTTTTTTGCTGAAAAGCAGTTCTTGTCATAAAAGAAGGTTACGAAAATAGAGAAAATTAAAATTTCTGATATCGGTCCAGATATACCCGAGATATAGCCTAAATCGGGTTTTTCATTAAAATATCGCGTAAGCGAACTTAAACAATTTGTTGCACTCAAAAGCAGTTCTGGTAATGATATAAGGTTATATAAATATGGAAAATTAAAATTTTCGCTATCGGTCCATATATAGCCGAGATATAGCCTGAACCGATTTTTCCATTAAAAAAAATTTTTTTTTTTTGCTGAAAAGCAATTCTTGTTATAAAAAAAGGTTACTAAAATACAGAAAATAAAAAATTCCGATATCGGTTCATATATAACCGAGCATATTTATGTCACATTTTTAATATACTATACATATTCGTGACTATCGTGAAGGGTATTTTAGATTCGGCCCAGCCGAATATACTACACTCTTACTTGTTTTATTTTCATTTCCTGTCAAATAATTTATAAACAAAAATCAAAAAAATTTTCCTGAAGAAGTCTTCCGAAGGAAGACGAAATATTGAATTAAAAAAAAAGTTTTTAACAAAAATCAAAATAACATCTTAATTTTTTATTTATTTTTATTTTGTATTTATCTTTTTATGTATTTTAATGTGTAGAAAATATCTTTCATTTGTTTCATTTCGGTTAAAAATTGCAAAAGATACAGGCTTCTGAATATGGAATTTTTAGTGCCTTTAAATAAGTGAACCGTAGTGTAGTTTGAATACGTATATTTTGGCGGTTTTAGTCCTTTTTAGATAAGGCCACGGCACCTTTGGGTATTAAATAATTGACTAAGCTGGTGTATACATGAGAGCGCGTGAGCATAGAAAGCTGCATTTTAGGCCATCACTGATTTTGGCGTACTTATTTACACCAACGTTTGCTCTAGAATTTCTTTTCCATCATGCTGTACTTGTTAAATTTTTATAACTCTGAATTACGTTAAAGTTTTTCATATTTACTTTTCAATTCACTGTCCGCCATTTTATTGAAGTAAATCAGGTATTTACACACAAACATAGATATATATGTATACCAATAATTATTTACACATTTTTTCCGGCACGTTTAGCAGTTATTGTTTACTCTAATGGCATGAAATAATATTTCAAGGTGAAATTTTTCGACGTAGTTCAAATAGTTTATGGGAATGATGCTTAATATAATAATAGGTCTGTTAAGGTCAAGTTTATTAATTTTGTTTCAAAGTAGAAATTCCCTACTACTTACGAGTAAATCGTCCTGCTTGTGTAGGCCTTTTGTATAGAAGTTTTCGGATTGAATGAACATACGTTTCTGCGCACATACCCACACACACACACACACACACATATATATATATATATATACATATATATATATATATATATATATATATATATATATATATATATATATATATATATATATATATATATATATATATATATATATATATATATATATATATATATATATATATATATATATATATATACACACACACGTTAAATTGCATTTAACGCAGAAATAAATTTTTTTCTGTTGTATACTTTTATACAGCGAAGAAAAAACATATTGAGCACAAAGTGTAACCAACAATTAACGCCAGGAACACAACTGCGACGAACAACGAATTTTTGCTGGCGAATATTCGTTTCCAAAATAAGATACATTAGTGTATATGAAAATGCACACAATCGTGGTGTTGGTCGAAATTCATCGTACCCAGCAATCGATGAAATAGATTTAATTCATGTTGTTTCGCCAGCGAACGACGAACAGAACAGTATCAGGTGACCAGGTATCTTGTATAAAAAAAATATTTTTCACGAAATAATACCGTTTATATTAATATTTGGAGTCAATAGCCTTAGCTGCTAGTACTCCTTTTTCTTTTAATTAAAATTTTATAAATATTGTTATAATAATTAATTTTTAAATAAATAAATAAATATTTATACTAATATTAAAATAAAATACTTTTTATATACATTTTAATCCATTTACTAAAACACTTATGTTCTCAAAATATAAAGTACCTCAGATAATTTGTTCAAAAATCCCTCTTTCGGATGGGATTTATTAGGTTTACAATAGTAAGTTGTATAATAACCTACATTTCTTCAAGTTTACACCCCATTTTGCAGTATTTAGGTAAATTTTTGGATCGGTGTATTAATATGGCGCCCGTAGTATTTATATTAATTTTCTACCCTAAAATACGCTGATATTGTGCTTCACACGATGAATTTATACCACAAATATTAGTCGGCGAATGTGTCGCGATGGGCAAAATTCGTCGTTCGTCGCAGTTGTGTTCCTAGCATTAGGACGCAGCTATAATATTACTGCGTAAAAAATATCACAAGTAAAGATATATTTTATGTGATTTTTCATTTGTTTTTTCAGTTTGAAGCGAATTTTTTTTTTAGCTTTTATTTATTTATTGAATCTTCACAATGTGAACTAACAATAAGTATTCAAGTCTTAACACTAAATACAAAAAAATTAACTAAGTCCAGCCAATACTAGACAAAATTTTTATTTTGCGCCAATTATATCGGTAAATTACCTATTTAAAGCTCTGATGGTGGCAACAATATACCGCTAAAATTAAGTATGTTTCGTGCAAGAGGGTTTGGGTGAAGTTCCAATTTGCTGATATATCTTGTCGCTTACTTAGAAAATTCGTCTTTTACTAACGGAACATACAAATCCTTGTGAATTCGGGAGTTTTTTACGTACCATGGAGTTGCAGTAATCATCCGAAGAATTTGATTTTGTCGCCTTTGAATTTTCTCAATGTTAGAAGTGGAGGCGGTGCCCCATAATTGAATTCCATAACACCATATAGGCTTTAAAATTGCATTGTATAACACAAGTTTGCAATTCAACTTCAAGGTAGAATTTCTGCCCATAAGCCAATTTAATTGTGCTGCTTTTAACTTCAACTGAGTGGCTTTTGCTTCAATGTGAGACTTCCACGTTAATCTACGGTCGAGGTGAATACCAAGGTACTTGACTTCATTATGCTGCGGAATAGGTGAGTTGTTAATTTGAATAGGCGCACATGTTTTTTTTTTACGCAGTGTGAATGTAACATGAGCACACTTTTGTTCATTAACTTTTATTATCCAAAGTTTCAACCATTTCTCATATAGTGCATCAAATTTCGCGTAGCTTTTTGATGGTGTTCATGTACGCTGCAGAATGCTGTGTCCTCTGCAAAAATTGAAGTATGGATTCCGGATATCGTTGGCATGTCATATCCGTAAATCAAATATAAAGTAGGTCCCAGTATGCTACCTTGCATACTGGGACCTACAAATTTTCGGCTAGATAAGTAACTTTCTAGAAGTTTGTGAGTATTTGCAGGCAAGTTCAACTTTATCTTGTGCATTAAACCGGCGTGCCACACTTTATCAAAAGCTTGGGAAACGGCAATGAATAGAGCTGAGCAATACTTCTTGTCCTCGAAGCGAAATAAATTATTTGTTTGTTAGTAAGAGAGGCAGAGAAAGAGGGAGAGGGAGAGAGGGCAGAGAGAGAGAGAGAGAGAGAGAGAGAGAGAGAGAGAGAGTGTGTCTTTGTGGTGGCAAGCATAGATGCCAAATAAATCTGGTTTAAAATCGTCAAATTCGACGGAAAAAGTCGTCAAAGTCGTTCATATGATTACTGAAAATCGCCAAAAATCGTCAGCTAGGAAAATTAATTACTTTTGAATAAAATATTTATTTCAACGGTGTAAAGTATAGAAAAACAAGTCATGGTTGCCTTTAATAAAAAAAACTACAGCATTTAGGGCTATAACAACAAGTAGGTATTCCTACAAACATGAAGTTATTTTCATAAGTACATCATCCACTAATTTTTGTGACATATATTTTAAAATAAGATTTCATTTAATAAAAGGTACTATTATTATACTAAACACTTCTGTTAAAACAGGCATATCTAAGTCATAACAAGGTGTTAGATGGTCTTTAGTATACAACATATTTTCCGAAAATGGTATCTCCAACTAATTTCTCACTTTGGTTTTGTTAAGTTCCACGTATCTGGGTACAAACTCACACATTTGCAGAAGACGATAAGACTAATATTTTTGTTAAAAACTTAGTCATGGAAGGATACTTTATTCCAAAAATCTAGCATTTTCATATTTATAGCTTAAACGAAATTTTCCAAGTTTAATAGGTTTAGTTACTTTAACTCGTATTAAATTTCTCGTCTTTCGAATTCTACAATGAAATAAGAAAACTCTTTCATTATGTTAGCAAAAAAGGCACTTTCTTCTTTTATAATAATAAAAGTTAAGGTTTTGAAATCATCTTCAAATTCAGTCTCTTTAAAATATGAGCACATGCTTTACATACAAATTTGTACAATTTTTAGCTTATACTATTTTTAAGCGCTATTTACATATGATAAAAATAAAACTCAGCTCTAACATATACAATATATGTGAACTCTAAAATAACTATCACGTAATATTTCAGTATTACAAACATTTAGTATTACAAACATGCGTTACTCTGTTCTATCGCTACTACAATGGATTTTGCTTCGACGAGATTAAGGATCATGGTCCCGAAACTCGCACATTTTTACATAACACGCGTTCATCGTCGAGAGCTCATCCATTTGTGGTCAATTGCCCGGGAGTCTACTACGCATTACAGAGAGAATTCGTTTTTCAGCCGTACGCTTCGTCTTTCGAATAAGTTGCCTGCAGACGTGTTTCAGTGTTTAACGTTGGAAGGTTTAAGTCAAATGTTCACAAACACTACTCCCTCTTTCCCCCTCTTCACAACCTATTTTACAACTTCTGGTACAATGCACTGCATATGTAGGGGTCATCCCCTAAGTACTGGTCCATGATATAAAAAATATATATATATACATACATATATGTATATTTTTTCGTACCATAAATTTTACTTTCATTTCCTACATAAATTAATAATTTTAATTATAATTTTAAAAAATTATAACAGTTCAACATGAATTAAGTTAAAAAAGAAAGAATGCATTTAGTTGCTGGAAAGATATGACGATAAAAATGTGATCTACAAAAATCGTCAAAGACCTTAAATCGTCAAACCGTCAAAGTGCCATTTTTAGCACCAAAAATCAGCAAAATGACGATAAATTGTCAAATATGGCAACTATAGTGACAAGAGCTTATTTTTGTAAACTTTTTTAATGTTAATACGTAATATTCGTTTACACATGCCGAAAATGTAAGAAATATTCACCACGACTTTTATATTTTGTTCAGAAAATGGCGTAATGTTGGTCAGAATTCATCATATTCAGTGAAATTTCCAATAGATTTGTTTCTAATTGTTTTGTCAGCGAACGATGAACAAACCAATATCAGGTGACTTATATAAAAAATAGTATTTTTCACGAAATAATACTTTTTATATTTATATTAGTCCATGTAGTAAAAAAGTTTTGAATACGTCCTCAAAATATCTAGTACCTCAGATAATTAGTTCAAAAATCCCTCTTTCGGATGGGATTTATTAGGTTTGCTTTTAATAAGGACCCCTTAGTATTTATGTTCATTTTTGAATTTTTGCTTTGCACGGAATATAAATAAGGTTATTTACACTAAGTTCAACATTTCCGTATTTTTGAAGTATAATATGAATCTTATGTTTGAAAAATATTTTCTCAATAAAAAAAGTGCATTTCTAAACACTAGTTTTCTTTAGTTAGAGTCTGAACACAATGTAACGATAATTTATTGCGGTGCGGTTTTTCATACGAATTTGAAGTAAGAAACCGCAGTGCGGAGCGGCATAAAATTAAAATTTATTTTATTTTCATTGCGGACTTTCTCATTCTGTCAATTTTTTACTCCCTTTCTCTCTGCGATGTTGCCATATTTTTTAAATAATTGACGATTTTCCCAACATTATTGTAAACATGATTTTGAAGTTTATTATTGTTTCATGAAATACAAAAGTTAAAAAAGTATATTAACGGAAGAAGAAAAAAATTAAAAAAGAAGTTGGAAGAATGTCTGTCTTTATAATTTGCAGTCGGGAAGATACAAAAGCTTCCAGTTAAAAAAGATTTTTGGTTCAAATTAACAAAGATTTTGGCGTACCAGGTGAGTGAATTTTTTTCAGTTATCTTTTTTTTTGGTCAGACTTTATTTAATAAAGAAAAAAAATTTCGAAACTTACGGGATACGTATAAAAATTGGAAGCAACAGGACAATTGGTGTATTAACGCGTCTTACACACCATATCCTGTTAGGATGTGTCGTAGTTTCCAATTCCACATACAAATCAAACGTGGCTTCTACCAAACTAACAATTTTTTAACAGCTATAATTTTTTATTTTCTGCCATTACAAAATACGTTAAATAAACAGTAAATATTTTAGAAATTTTTATAAAAATGTATTCGTATGCACAAATAAATTAATAAAAATGTAAACTAGCAATGACAAGTATTACCGTCGCCGTCTTCCCTTGCATTATGTTTATTTTTCTCTCCCGCAACGGGATATCGTACCGCACCACAAACATTGTGTTCAGACTCATATTTTGGTTTATTGTGAACACTGATTGTATATTGTAGTCAACCAATATAGAAGTTCAAGGCGAATTCATAAAAGGTGAAATTGACAGAGCAGCTGAAAACTTTTTTTTTTTAATTTTAATCTGTTTCAGATGTCAATGGCATAATTAAAACAAAATTAGAAAAAAAAATGAAGAACAATTTTTTTATTGAATTTTGGATGAACTTTTATAATTTTTTAAATTAAATTTTTGGTTTGTACATTTGTACAACGGGTTATAGTTCAGGTTTTTTTTTCTTTCTTAAGTTTTTTTTCTTAAGAAACAGCTGGTTGTGCCCCAGCTAAAGATTTGATTATTATTTTTCTTGTCTTCTTCAATCAAAAATTGTTGATCACAGCAAATTTGTATTGTAAAAAATCCTTCTTAAGAAAAAAAACTTAAGAAAGAAAAAAAACCTGAACTATAACCCGTTGTACAAATGTACAAACCAAAAATTTTGTTTTTTTTTAATTTTGTATTTTTTAATATTGCGCTCAAGATGCCAGATATCATCCACAAGCCTCCCCAATCTGGCTGGCCACTTACAGCCTTCCAAGCTCTATGATCTGAGTCATTAAGTTTCACGAAGTACTTAAAGGTTTTACGAAATAATTAAGTTTTTCTTTTATTGCAATTTTTTTTAATAGAAATTTCAAAAAAAAAAAAAAAAAAAAATTTATTTTGTATTGTATCTCGGGCGCCAGATATCATCCAGAATCCTCCCCAATCTGGCTGGCCATTTACACCTTTCCAAGCTCTATGATCTGAGACTTGAATTTTAACGATATAGTTAAAACGAAATATTTAAAAGTTTTTCTTTTCTTGTAATTTTTTTTTATTATATTTTGTTTTAATTCCTTTTTGTGTTTATATTTTTCCCTTGACATTTGAAAAAGACTTATTTTTTGTAGTGTTGTATTTATTACTTCTGCATATATCTGGTATGAATTCGCCATGAAGAATTTAGTTTAGTTGGACTACAACGACAAAATCAGCATAGACAACAACCTGAAGAGTTTTGTTTGGCTGTATTCAAAATAATCATTCTCATATGAATGCGTGTGTTCTATTTTTGACAGTTTGTAGTCTGTAGCCTGCGGTCTCGAATGTGTTTAATGCATAAGATTGTGTTCATCACTTAAATACCATCGGTGGGCATCACCCTTTTATATGTAAGATTTCCAAAAAAAAATTGTGTTTACAAAATTGCACGAACGATATTTCACTAACAAGAAAACTGGTTTGCCGCTATTTCAGTGGTGGTTACGGAATGACAGTTCTTAGATTCGTTAAAACGGGAAACTACTGTGGTTTATTTCACTATTTTTTTTCTATTTTAAATATAACATTGGCATTGACTTTTTCGATAAGGAAAAAAATAAATAAAACAACTAAAGAAAGTAAACAACAGCAACAACAATCTGACTCAAGCCCCATACAAAGACTCTACATACGTTTATTAAACTACTCGTACTATAATAAATTTAGCGCGTGTTTCAGTAAAATTCTCTCAAAAATTGACACGTTTAGAACACACGCACTAACACCAATTCAATTGCTTGTACCCACAAAAATATTTCTTTTACAGATTAGTCATTTGTTTATTATTGCTAGGCAGGCAATTTCTAAGAAGCACAAAAGAAATGAGAAAAACATGTGCCGATAAAATTAACCGGGAAGAAACGAATATTGAGAGAGTGCGATTAATTGTCAGCTGGTTGTGATCTGAAAAATATCAAGTGATTCCAAACATTTTATTTACGGCAAACTCCGTTTAAAAAGTCTTATTACGAGTATTTTCTGACTTTTTTGTTCGAAGCACAATATAAAATATTATGACATTATGCGAGATATGACACCGTTTGATTCCCCCAAGTGTATTTTTGATTTACTTTGTCTTGAGATTTATGTGGGTTTTTTGGTACAGAAATCGAATGACATTTGTTCTGTCAAAAATTCTAACGAACGAGTTTTTTTTTGCATTTTGAAAAATGAAAAAAATGTGCAGAAAATAAACAGCCAATTTGGTCAACGTCTAGCTGATCCAATGAAAATTCTTACTGTTTAAACAAATTTCTAAAAATAATAAAGTTATGAATGTCAAATCTCTTACCGCATTATTTGTCACATGCATAACGCTTTACAGGGCAACCTAAATTAGGGCGTAAATTAGTGCGCTTTGATTTTACGCTGTAGTAAGGAACTTAATTAAAAGCGTTAAAGTTGTGCCATGAATAATATTGTTCACTAGCCTTATTCAATAAAAATTACTGAATAGAAATAATGGGAGGCAGAAATGAAGGCACCTAAAATGTGATTACTAATGGCGAACTTTACGCTCTATCAAAATTGGATTTTTTCCATGTGCAAAGCGTTGACGCCACGCTATTTGGGTAAGTCTCATACCTTTTGTAAGTACAGTAGTCATGCGGCTTCCTAGAGTTTTATTTGCTACAACAAACGAGGGACAACGTCCTTCCCCTGTAATATGCCATGGCAATACCTGCTCCCCAGGGGGGCCTTTTGTAAGTACATGAAGATTTTTTACAGGTAAATTACGCTTGAGGCGCTAATTTGGGTTGCGCAGCAAGGCGTAAACTATCTGTCAAAAATTGTCAGGCATATACAAAATGTATGAGACCACCCGAAGTAGCTGACGTCAACGAGCGTAAGAGTAAAATCGCTCAAACTTGAATGAAAAGATGATTTTTGAGAGGATTCATCCATTTCATACCCTTTTTTCACATTCACTTGTGATCAAATAATGAGCCCTTATTCCCTGGAAGCTGATTGCCAAAAGATTGAAATATAATAAAACCTCGTAGTTAGACAAGGATATAAAATTTAGTTTTTGTATCCCAAAAAAAAAATTATAATTTCTTTAAATAAATAAATTTCTTTAAATAATTTTAAACAGGTTCACAAAAATTAAAACCAATTTCAAAAGAATTTTAGTTAAAAAATTGCGTTTAATTTTTGTATTTTATATATGTATTTTATAATAACCCACAAATGCTTATAAACACGCCCCTTTTTTCATTCACCAACACTGTAGTTAAGTAGATACATACACATACATTAATATATATGTAGAATACATGTACAAGTACATCTGTATGTAGCTATATATGCACATACATACAAATATAAAATTCTAGAAAAATTTTCATTACTTCATGAAAAATTCCTAGAAATTCTTACACAAATTAACACGCAGTTATAGCAAAAAAAAAAAAAAAACCAATCGTTTTAGAATAACAAAAACAAATGCAAACACATATTGGCAGCAGCAACAACAACCGGTAAATATCACCAACAAAAATCGTCATCATCCATCTTTTACGCCATCAAATAACTCTTTTGATGCTCACACGCAATATGGCGTTTATGCTTTCTCTGGAAAAGAAAACATACAAAAGAAACAGCAACATTGTATTCAGATGGGAGTGCAAAGAATAAAAGTTTTTCTAAAAATTGAGAACGTGTTTGATTAGTGAATTATCACAATGTGTAAATTTGTTTTTTTTTTCTCTTTGTATTTTTGCTTGTTGAATTGTTGTTGCCGTATTTTTGTTTTTCTTGTTTTTGCTTCCTAAGGCTTCTCAATGTCGAATTTGTATTTTAACCGTGACCTTGAGATAACAAACGCAAAATATAAAACAGCTACAACAACAACAGGCAATATGAGAAAAAGAACTTAATCAACAACAGACACGAGTAATGAAAAATTACAACAAAAATATGAAAATATTTTTTAAGACCATAAATGAGTGTTGTTCTATAAATTAATGAATCGCAAATAAAAATGAAAACAATAGCAACAAACTTTTATCATTAGAATTAGTATCAATTTCTAAGAAGCAAAAGCAAATAAAAGAAAAACAAATTATATGAAATTCAAAACTCGCTTTTGTTTAAAGGTGGTGCCATAAAATTCAGATAGGGTAAATTCCAGAAATCAAAAAAAGCCTGTAGGTAGACAGGTATACAGGTATACAGGTAAGCAAGTCGCTTTTATTTGAAGAAAACTAAAGTTATATTTTTATATTTTATCAATAAGAAATTATAAATAAAATGTGAACATGCGTGTGATAAATGTTTGTAAAAAACGCAATAGCGGTTCTGGAAGCTGATTTTAGGAATTCCCAAAAAGCTTGGAACTAGTTCGGTAATCAGTTTGCAACCGGTTTTTCATATTTGGTTCCTAAAATGCTGGGAACTACAAAAAAATAAAAAATAAAAATGTTTCAGTTTGGAACCGGATTTTCATAGTCGATGCGAGTTTTTGCCGTCCAGTTTGGAACCGGATTTTCATAGTCGATGCGCGTTTTTGCCGTCGAACGAGTACGTGGACTTTAAACCGTCATTTTGTGCCCAGTTTTAAGGGTTATTATCCGGGCTTTTATTCGTTTTTACCAGTTTGTTGTCGCTTTTTATCCATTTTTGGACATTTTACTCAGTTTGTGAGCTTTTTGTGCAACGCAGGAGAACGTCTCCTGACGGTTTTAAATGTCTGAAGAGCTAGTATCTACACAACACAAAAGCTTCGCTTATTTACAGTCATATTCTGAGAAACACGCGATCTGAAACCGCGAAGCGTTCTGTAACCGCGAAGCGTTCTGTAACAAATTCACTTTTTGGTGTTCTAACGAACGAGCGTTTTACTGGCGTTTCGGAGTTTTTCCGAAAAAATACAACGTGTGTTTTACATACCTATATACATATGTAAAATATTTGACAATAGAGAAATTTTGTATTTTGGTTTTTAATTGAAAATGTGTAAAATTCTGTAAATTATTTATTGAAATAAAAAGAAAACATATTAGATTTTAATTGTGAATAATTTTATTGCCTTTTGCAAGTTCAGTTTTGGCAAATTCACAGGCGAGTTGAAGTCGCCAATCTTAAGCGATATGCGTTTTCCAGGAGGCTTATTCTGAATTGCGATGTGAAAGTCATTGCGATGCGCAAATGAATTGCGATGCGAAAGATATTTGGTATTCTGTAAGTTTTTTCGCATTCGCAATTAATTTCAAAATGTGGCAATACTCTTCTAAAGTAAACAAATAAACGTCAAATTTATTTCTTATTCGATAAGTTTTACAAGTAAAAATTTTTTTATAAAAAATAAAAAAAGTTTAATTAAAAAAAATTTGTGTTATTTTCAAAAAATGGAGCTTAGAGTGCATGGCAGCGAAATCAAGTACGATTCCGCCCGTTATCAAATCAGCAGCTGCTTTAAAATTTCTGGGCTACCAACACCATCCTGCAGCATCTCTTATTGCTTGCATTTAGTTCTTCGGCTAAAGTATCCCACAAAGCAATGTCGAGCTGTCTGTCGAACATTTGGTGTTTTCAAGTGGCCTTTCGCCAAATGACTATGTTTTTTAATGAATTCCACCATTATTTCGAATTGTCGCGTCTTAGTAGTCTCCTTGTTAGTTTCCCTAAGTGAAATATTATTAAAAGCAATTAATTTATTTCATTTAATAATTTATTGTCATTTTAACAAATAAAATAGATGAATGAACAAACAGTAATATAATACTTACATTTTCGTGCTTTGCCAATGCTGTTTTGCTATCGAATAAATTTTGCAAGTTTGTCATTTATTATCGCAATTAAGAATGCCGAATTGCCACCTTTTCGCATTTTAAATGCGAATAAAAAAGTATTATGCGAATATAGCAATAGAAAATAGCAACTCTTCGCATACATGTATTTTCGAGTAGCAATACCATTCGCATCGCAATTCAGAATAAGCCTCCAGAACACCTATTTGGCGATTTCAAATCGTAAAACCATAGTTCTTGCGTTATACGTTTCTCAGAACACCTATTTGACGTTTTCAAATCGAAAGCGCTAAGTTTAAGCGATTAGCGTTTCTCAGCACATGATTGTTCTTCATTTGGATGATAGTAAGTTTGTATGTTTATATACTTGTATGTTTGTAACGCTCGCAACCTCTGTCGTATGATTGATTACTTATAAGGCGCAATAAAAATATTGCTATTCATACGCATACTCATACACGCTGTCACAGCACATCAAAGTAAAAAATAAATTTTGCTAAAAAAACTCAAAAACACACTTCGATATCGAACTAAAACGCAAAAAATAGTTTCCAAAATTATGCTTAAAAATATAGTGCATGAAAAATACTAGTATTAGTGTGAAAAGAAAACCTGGGACGCTCTGTGGCATATTTTTCGTATATCGGGCACCTGATGCTTGTTTCACAATAATACTAATATTTTTCTTTCATTGTTGTTTTACACTTACAGCCAGTTCGCCGATATCGAAAGGATATGTTAATTCGCATTCTTGGCGAAAGAAAATTGATTTGGATTTTTTCTTACTTTATTCTATATGAACGATGTGTCAAAACTCAATTAAAATGCATAAGTACATGAGAATAGTGATATAGACAAGCCCAAATTTATTTGAGCGTGAGTGACTAGCTTTCCATCGCATACTTTTTCATTCGACATCACCAAACAGGCTGTATTTTTAAAGCAATTTCTTAATTTTTATTTCGATATCGAAGCGTTTTTCTTATATTTTTTTTTACTAAATGTATCACATTACCTGCACTATGAAAATAGGTCCTGTGGTCGCAGGAAGAGAAGTAGTGTTTGTGTTCTTGTACACTGTAAGAGGTATGACATATTTTTGCAGACAGTTTATTATATGTACGACTAAGGATCTAATTATCTCTGTAGTACGTTGTGTGACGCATTTTCTGTGAACGTTGTGTTAAAAGATTCAGATTTCGGTAAAAAAATTCCTGATCTAGTCAGAGTAAAATCCATTGCAATTGCAGTAGAACAATGTGAAGCACCCCAAACTGCGATGATGCTGGAGTGAGTACATAGAATTGTATAGCCAGCTCTCTCTCTCTCTCTCTCTCTTGCACCCGGTTGAGCAAACCTAAAATAGATCTTGAAACACCGACTCAAATATAACAATTGTATTCCATTTTTTGTCGGATATAGGTTATATAAATAGTGAGGGCATCGGATAGAGTGATGTATATCTTGCACAGTTTCGAAAGATAGTTGCACTTAAATGCTTCTTTTGAGAGATGAAAAATGTGTTCAGTGCAGTAAACTCCATATTGAATTTTTATCCCCAGAACTCCAGCAGAATCCGATTTGCCAATATTTATACCATGCGATTACATGACTATAATGAAGCAGCAGCTGAGGTTAAGCATCTATGCGTAAATAGATAACACTGGGTCTTACACGTTTAACAGATCGTTGTAGATAGGATCATTCATCTTCTGTCTCATGGCACTAATCTCAAATTGGTTGGACCTATAGTTAAAAGAAGATGAATGACAAATGCTGTTATCATCTGCAAAAGGTTGGATAGGAACAGAAGTTTGACGAGTGGAAAGGCATTAAGCAAAATATGAAATAAAGTAAGAGAAAGAACAGAACCTTGCGATACATCTTAATTATTCTTGAATTCTTCTGATGAGACCCCATCTTATACAACTCGTAGAGTGCATCTATCACAACTTGTATAGTCATAAATCGATCGCAACGTAATTTATTGCTTAGATTTTATATTAAACTGATGAGCTTGAATTTAACGCTTAGATTTTGTGCATTAGTATGTACCTTAAATAAAAGCGTTAACGTTGTTCTAGGAATAATAATGATCATTTCCGTTGTTTGACAAAAATTGGTAAGTAGTAATAATAAATAGAAATAAAGTCGCTAGACTGAACTGAAAGCAGCTAAATTACTACAATAATTGAGTTACAGTGAAACCAACTTTATTCGGTAAAATGTAAAGTTTGCACTCTTCCGTTCTGTAAAAATTGGATTTTCCAATTGCAAAGCGTTGATGCCATGCTGTTTGGGTTGATCTCATTCATTTCATGTGTCTGCGACTATTTTTTAAAGATAAATTACACCTTACAGCGCAACCTAGATTAGGGTGATAAAAGTCGGTGTTCATCTACAGCAAAGGGGCATAGAAAGGATGGTTATGGATTCCATTTAAAAGCTGCAAGACCCAAATATGGTTTCAACTTAGAGAAACTGCATGGGACAGTGGCGAGGTTACCAGTCGAATAACGTGGCAAATATATTCCGAATATTATTGTAGGAGGGCTACGGTTCTGAAGCGGCTTTTCCGGCGAAGATTGCATACTATAGTAATCGTTACGATGGCTCCGTGTCACATAGAGACGCTTGCGATGAAATTATATCTTCAACTAATTCCTGCAGAAGTTGTACACTCCCCCTGTACCGTTAGTAAAAAGGCGTTATGGTAAGACAGGTGAGTTGGTTAAGGGTCAAGGTTGGTCAAGGCTAACTCATTAAGCCTTGACCTCCATTGACTGTTGGGATATTGTATAGAGAAGGGATTAGAAGGCCCGAACTCTTAAGCAAGAGAGTCGTCTATAGGGCTACAAACTTAAAGAAAAAAGTTGTGAGCTGTGAGCCAGCAAAGCCATAAGTGGCCGCTGGTGAATAATTCACAGCATGAAATTTGTCCATCATCAGCTTATTCTGTGAATCAATTTAAGAACTGTAGAAATTGTACACCGCCCAGGAACAGCTTTTGCCTTGGCGTATACTAAAACAGAGTACTCTGCTTTCTGGTGCATAGAGAGGGAAGAGTCCGCCGTTTGTTGTATCAAGCCGCATGACTTATACTGTGTTGGTCTTTCGAAACCTTTAACTTTAGACTATCTCAGTGCTGATGATTGTTGCGGTGCCTGCCTTGGCTGAAACGTTCTGACGAAACAGGGTGATGGTTACACGGGTGAGTTGGTTAAAGGCTGATATTCTTAATTTAATATTGGGAAATGACATACAGGAGAAACTAGATGACTGGGGCGCTTGTGAATCATGAATAATTCGCCCCTTGAAGTTGCTGATGTAAATGAACTTCCATATTTTCTTGAAGCTGTACTCTTTCCATACTCTTTTACTCCTAGTAAAAAAGTGTGGAATACTTTTGCTAGCATTGGCCGCCTCTCTTTTCTATAAGAGCGTTGTTTCTGGGCATGTGCTAGTAGACTTATCGGAATGCTGGGTGAACGGACAGGATTCTTTTATCCAGTTCTTGGGTAGGTTATGATCCCCTGGAGGGATGTGTAGTTCATGCAGGCTGCATATCTCTTTCAAGTAACGCAACGGACCCAACAAAAAAAAAAAAAAAAAAAAAAAAATTTAGAAGTTGTAGGGATAAGGAGGAGGAAAAGAGCGTGGAACACTTTTTTTATCATCGTCCGGTTTTTTTTTCTATGAGAGATCATTGCATCTGGGCAAACCGATACTGGAATGGATTCTTCTTTTTTTTTTTTTTGCTGCTAAGATTTTTTTTTAACATTTTTTTATTCATTATTCTTCGATTCGATTCGATGTCGATGACGCATCTGACATGCCAACGAGATCCGGCATCCATACTTCAACTTTCGCAGATAATACAGCTTTTTGCAGCGTTCATGAAAATCATCAAGAAGCTTCACGAAATTTGCAGCAGTATATTTCAATATTAGAGAAATGATTGAAACTTTGGAAAATAAAAGTTAATGAACAAAAATGTACTCACGTTACATTCACACTGCGTAGACAAACATGTTCAGCTACCCAAATTAACAATTTATCTATTCCGCAGCAAAATGAAGTTAAGTACCTTGGTGTTTACCTCGACCGTAGGTTAACGTGGAAGTCTCACATTGATGCGAAAGTCACTCAGTTTAAGTTAAAAGCAGCGCAACTAAATTGGCTTATGGGCAGAAATTCGAAATTGAAGTTGGATTACAAACTTTTGTTATATAACGCAATTCTAAAGCCTATATGGCGCTACGGAATTCAATTATGAGGCACCGCTTCAGCGTCAAACATGGAAGAAATTCAAGACAACAAAACCAAATTCTTCGTACGATTACTGCAGCTCCATGGTACGTAAGAAACTCATGAATTCACAAGGATCTGTGTGTTCCGCTGGTAAAAGACGAGTTTTGTAAGTATGCGACAAGGTATATCAGTAAACTGGAACTGCACCCAAACCCACTTGCACGTAACATACTTAATTTTGGCGGCCACTCTCGGTTGAGAAGAAGGGATACCATGGCCACCATCAGAACGTTAAATAGGTCATTTACCGATATTATTCGCGCAAAATAAAACTTTTTTGTCTAGCAGTGGCTGGACTTAAATAACTTCTATATTTAGTATTAAGATTTGATTGCTTATTGTTAGTTCATATTTTGAAGATTCAATAAATAAATGAATGAAAAAAAAATTTGTGTGACACAAGTTAATTTGAGAAATCAGCATATTATTCAGCCTGAAGAAAAACATTTAGCGCAGTAAAATTCATTGTTTCTTATGGAACCACTTTTTAATGACTAGTGAGTACAGTGCCTGTCGGTGAATTTTATTTTGAGTGTTCACTGGTTGTTCGGTCGCTTGGTCGGTTTATACAAGGATAATAAAAAACGTATCTTGAGCTGGTTCACAGCAATGTTATTACACGCAGCTAAAATCTGCAATTTATTAATATATAAAATTTTATATTACATATGTACATTAGCATATAATATAAATTAATGTTATATAAAGTATATAATACATACACTTGTGTTTTTAGTTAAACTTTAACCAACGGTTGAACTGTCTTTCGTTAATATTTTGGTTGTATAAATAAATTACAAATAGCACACAAGGTGTAAATGTCTTACACGTGATTATTAACAGGAAAAAGGGTTATAAAAATGTCATTAACTGCACTAAAGCGCGGTTACATAATCGTATTAAAGAGTAGTATTACAAAGTTGTATTAAACTGATTTTACATTGTTGTATTATATCTTATGTCGTGTTAAAGAATATGTTATACGACGTAACATAGCCCCCTCCGTAAACTTCGTAGCATAGGCCGGAGTTTACAGTTTTACGTCAAGCCTTGCAAGCTTCACCGTAGGGCGGGTGAATAAGCCGTGCAGAGTCTTCACGACCGCGCTTCGTATTCTATTGTCCTTCCCAGGATGCACATCTACGACAACTCCCTTCAACCATTCGTTACGCTTTGCATTTTCATCAACTATTATGACGATGTCGCCAATAGCTATTTGCTGTGACGAACTGTCGAACCACTTCGTACGCCTGGTCAGACCTGGTAAGTATTCGCGAACCCATCGCTTCCAAAACTCATTTGCAATCATGTTCGATAGTCGAAAGTTTTTGCTCAATACCATACCACTGCTCTGGGGTGTAACGCGTTCTCGTATTCCGCTTGATGATCCTATTAAAAAATGGTTAGGCGTTAAGGCTTCCCCATCCGCAGATTCTAGCGGAACGTATGTCAGTGGTCTAGAATTTAAAATATTTTCCACATCTGCAAGTGCTGCTCTTAAATGCTCTTCACGGAGACCTCTGTTAGGCAATATGTCCATTAGGATGGACTTAACAGATCGTACCATCCTCTCCCAAATGCCTCCCATATGTGGTGATGCAGGAGGTAAAAATGTCCATTGAATAGTTGGAAACTTACGCTCGATTTCGGTCGATGAGATTTTTTCTACTTCTTCTATTAATACACGACTGGCACCTCTAAAATTGGTAGCATTATCTGACAAGATTTTGCAAGGTGTACCTCTACGGGCTATAAACTGCTTAAGGACTAGTAGGAAAGAATCTGTCGATAGTGATGGTGCAATTTCTAAATGTACCGCTCGCACAGTCATGCATGTGAACACGACACCCCAACGCTTTTCTTTACGGCGGCCAACAACAACATCTATAGGGCCAAAATAATCGACGCCAGTGTAGTGAAAAGGCCTAGTAAAACTAGCAAGCCTTTCGCTTGGAAGGTCCCCCATTGTAGGAGCTTTCGGAGCTGCTCGTTGTATTTTGCAGTATTGGCATGACTTGGCTACAGCCCGAACGGCTGCTCGCAAACCAAATATCCAGAATTGCTGCCTAATTTCATTTACAATTATTTCATTTTGTTGATGATGATATTTTCGATGAAAGTAATCGATGAGCAAGTTTGTGATTGCATGTTTTTTAGGTAAAATTATGGGTCTTTTTACGCTGATAGGTACACCATCTATCACATCAATTCTGCCTTTAATTCGAAGTAGACCGAATTCGTCTATATATGGAGTGAGTTTATATAAAACACTTTTTTTACTCAACGTTTTACCATTTTTAAGATTTTTGATGTCTTCATGATAAACTTCTTCTTGGCACATTTTGTATAAAAGAAATTCTGCTGATTCTGTCACAAAATGCTTGGTAAATGGTTTGAATTCTGTACATACCTTTCTGTATCTAAACATTTTGCGTAAAAATTTTAGAATGATAATCTGGCAACTGCAGAGTTTTTCCCACAAACTGAAGCGTGTCGGTTCAGCTGTAATTGAAGAGAATGTTGCGCTTGGTGTCTTTAAGCTCATGTGACATAGAACCTCACTTGCCCTCTCGTGATGAATAAAATCAGAAGTGGGCCAGACTTCGCACTCGCGGCTTAAAAACGACGGCCCGGTGAACCAGCGGTTGTTGTTGCTAAAATCGGGTATACCTTTCCACTTGGTAGCATCATCCGCTACATTTTGTGATGATGGAACCCATCTCCACTCAGCTACATCGGATTTTTCCAAAATCTCGCCGATTCGGACCGCAACGAATTGTTGAAATTTTCTTGCGTCAGAGTTGATCCAATATAAAACATCCTTTGAGTCGGACCAAAATACACGGCTACTAATTCTCAACGTCAACTCACTGCAACAGAATTCGCTAAGGCGTAGCCCAAGTATAGCAGCCATTAGTTCCAGTTTGGGTACTGATATAGGCTTCAATGGTGCTACTCGAGTTTTCGAAGCTACAAGTGAGCAATGTATTTGGTTTTCATATTCTGCGCGCAAATATGCAACTGCGGCATATGCGTCTATACTTGCATCCGTGAATACATGAAGTTGAACGTTGTTTGATTTGCTCGCTAGCGGGTAGCATCTTGGTATACTGACCGTTGAAATATTTTTTGCGACTTTTCTCCAATGCCACCATTTTTCGCACTCAGTTATGTGTATTGGTTCATCCCATTTTACTTTGGACCTCCATATCTCTTGCATGAGTATCTTGGCGTATATAACAAAGTGTCCCAACAGTCCAAGAGGATCAAAAATAGCCATTACTACCCGAAGCACAGCCCGCTTGGTCGGATGCACACTTTCATCAAAAGTATTTGTGTTAAAATTTTCAAAAAATGTTAGCCTGTCGCATGAAGGGTCCCACCACATACCCAGAATCTTTTCAAATTTGCATTCTTTTTCTACAAAACTTTTTTGAGAGGTTTTACTATTTTTGTCTAAGCCATGTAGGACCTTTTTTGAATTGGAAAGCCAGTTCCGCATTTCAAACCCACCATCCTGATGTATCGCGTGAACTACTCTAGCTAAATTGAGCATCTCATCTTCAGTGTCCACACTTTGTAGCCAATCGTCTACAAAGGTGTTGTTTAAAATGGCTTGCACCGCCGTGGGATGCTTTCCAATATACCGCTCTGCATTTTTATTCTTGATATAATTTGCCAGAGACGGGGAACATGAGGCCCCAAAAGTCATGACGGTCATTGTATAAACTTCAATTGGCTTAGATGGGTCACCTCCCCGCCATAAGAATTGCTGAAAGCGTTGGTCTTCTTTTCGTATACGGATCTGGTGGAACATTTCACGGATATCTCCGCAAATAGCGAATGGCCTCTCTCGAAATCTGATTAATACACCTACTAACGACTTAAGTAAATCGGGCCCTTTTAATAGCACAGAATTTAATGATACATTTTCTACGGCAGCAGCCGCGTCCCAGACTATTCGTAGCTTTTGTTTATTTTTATTCTCTACTACAAATATAGGGATATACCAACATTCACTGTCGTTACGAAATTCACTTGCTGTCAATTTTCTAACATAGCCCATATTTTCATAATCTTTCATTTTCTGAACAAGAAACGCTTTCATCGAGGGGTTATGTTGCATTTTTGCTTCTAAGCAAGCTAGTCGACGTTTTGCCATAGGCAGTGAATCGGGTAGGCATATTCTGTCTTGTTTCCACAGCAAACCTGTTTCCCAACGTTTTTCATTATTCAAGTATTTAGTAGTTCTTTCCATAATAACTTTAGCCCGTTCATCATCCTTTGACCGTAGTGGATCTTGATTTAGCTTAACTCCTACTGACTCCAGCGAGAAATATTGTTTCATCATTTCATCCAAAACATTATCATTAGAATTGCATGAGCAAATATGCAACACATGTTGCTGTTTAGTTGTACCCTCATTGTGACGTCCATGTACACTCCATCCTATTCGGCATCTAGTGGCGATAAGCCCTTCGTTATTATCTTCTCTGATTTCGAGTGGGACACATAGTTTCGCATTATCGAGTCCAATAAGAATTTTTGCCTTTGCGGCGTTATATGGCATAATTGGCAAATCTTGTAAATATTTACGATCATTGATTTGCGACTGTGTTAACGTTTGCACAGGCAAGTCAAGTTTTGTAATTGTGCGTACGTTATTCAACAACAATTTAGAATTTTGTTCTCGATCTGAAATATGTAGAGAGACTGTTTTAGATTGGTATTCCTTTTGTGTTATTTCGCCTGTCCACTGTAGGCATAACTCCCCAGCTGGACCATCGAGGCCTAGTTGTTCTGCTAATTCACTTTCAATTAAAGAGCATGATGCGCCTTCGTCAATTAGTGCATAAGTATTAAGAGTATAACCCTTACCATACAGAGTTACTGGAATATACTTGAAAAGAACGTTCTCTTTTACATGAAATAAAAGAGATTGATTGTTATTGTTGAGATTTTGTTGTTGTTGACCTGCAATACGTTTATGCAGTAGCGAATTATGCGGCATTTTGCAGTCGTCGACTCCACACTGGCGTTTTGAACTGCATCTCTTAATATGATGTTTTTTAAAACAGCGCAAACATAAATTTCTTGTGCGAACAAAATTCCATCTTTCATTTACATTTAATGCTAAGAATTCGGGACATTGAAAGAGGCGATGATTGTTGTAACATTTCAAACACGAAGCTGGTTGAGCAGTTGATTTATTATCATTAATGACGTCATGCATTAAAATGCGTTCCTTTTTTATGTTTTTTGTTTCTCCCGTATAAGGCGAAAATGTTGTGACTTGAGATGCACACGTTGCTAAATTAAATAACCAAGTATCAAAGCATACGATGTCTACCCTGGGTAGTGTGATTCGATACCTACCCCAATCTAATTTTAAATCAGCTGGTAATTTTTCAACCAATTCATTTAGCAGCATGGGATCGTTCAAATAGTCAGTGAGATCCATTGCCTGCATAGTTGTCGTGTAGTTTTGTACAGCAAGTGCAAAATTTATCAAAGTATCAAGTCTTTCTTTACGCACAGTTGGTTCATTTTTTAAATTTCTTTGCAAAGCCTGATGTATAATCTCTGGCCTTCCAAACAACATTCGCAGCGTGTCGATAGCAAATTTCACTGTACTAGGCATCATCAATTTTCCTCTCACTGCCTCCAGTGCAGCGCCTTTCAAACACTTTTGAAGTCGTATCAAATTTTCTTGATCGGTAAACCCACAACGTTCAGTAGATTGTATGTAATTAGTAATGAAGATAGGCCAATCTTCTGGTTTTCCTGAAAAAATGGGCAAGTCCTTGCTGATGGCGTGCCGAGCTGCCATGTGTGTAGAAGACAAAGTTATATCAGAATTATTATTATTTGGACACTGAGACGTTAATGGCATCTGAGTATTGTATGATGTATATGGGCTATTGAAGTGCGATGTAAAATTATTTTGTGGCAAAGAGCTCGCGAAATGTGGTGCTGTAATAGATGAATTTTGGTTGAAATTCATAGCAGTATTAGCTGGTGATGGACCTGTTACGTTGGAAACAGTAGGTTTATAAAAAATGTTGTTTGAAGTTAAACCACTAATATTTGAATTGGCTAAATGTTGGTTAAACATGCCGTTTTGAAAAGCATTTGTAGAAACGAAATTACCGGCAGAGCTGTTTGGCCGTTGTTCTAACATTATTGAACTCGAAGCAACTGGTAGAAAGGAATTATGTGTTGAAGCAATCGTAGAACGTTGTTGTGTATCGTATGTGTTGGATGCGCCTGTAATGTTTAAGCCTGACATACGTGACGTTAGCAAGCTAGTATTTGTTGGCGCAACACTAGTAGACGACGTGCTGGGAACCCAGTTCTGCCAAGTGACCTGTTGATCTTTGCTAGCAGATTTACTTTTGGGTTTGGCGATTACACGAGGACGTTTAGCGATAGGATCTTTTCGTATAAGACCAGAGCGTGTGGTTGGTAGAGCAGTTTTCGATGATGAGTTACTTACCTTGGCTGACCTTTTTGAGGTAGACGCTGCTGTTTTTATCTCTTTTGTGACACTATTTAAATTTTCATCAACGACATCAATTGCAAGGTTTGCAACGGTGGCTGCGCAATCTGTGGAAGGCAAATCTATAGCTTCGGTAGATAATACGGCGGATGTTGCGGGGTTTGCGGGTGTGTCGGTTGAATTGTGCGTTTGATCTCTATTATCAAGTCCTTTCGGCTTCAAGTTTTCCCTCGTGGTTGACATGTTAAATACAATTGGAGGTTATATCAATTGGTGTTGACTAATTAGCGTACAGAAATATGGCCCCTATTTTTTCACTATATACCCTTGAAAAACAAGTATTTTAGGAATGTTCGGTCGCTTGGTCGGTTTATACAAGGATAATAAAAAACGTATCTTGAGCTGGTTCACAGCAATGTTATTACACGCAGCTAAAATCTGCAATTTATTAATATATAAAATTTTATATTACATATGTACATTAGCATATAATATAAATTAATGTTATATAAAGTATATAATACATACACTTGTGTTTTTAGTTAAACTTTAACCAACGGTTGAACTGTCTTTCGTTAATATTTTGGTTGTATAAATAAATTACAAATAGCACACAAGGTGTAAATGTCTTACACGTGATTATTAACAGGAAAAAGGGTTATAAAAATGTCATTAACTGCACTAAAGCGCGGTTACATAATCGTATTAAAGAGTAGTATTACAAAGTTGTATTAAACTGATTTTACATTGTTGTATTATATCTTATGTCGTGTTAAAGAATATGTTATACGACGTAACACTGGTTAAAAAATTCAAAGCTGCGGAAACTGGCCCCTGGAAAGTACTGTTTTTTTTTTTTGTTACTAAGTTAAAAAAAAAAAATTTTTTCGTTATAATTATATAAATTATTCGAATAAAGCAGAAACGCGTTTAAATGACATAGCTAGGGTTTGGGCTCTAGGATTTATGCAGTAATTGTTTTGCAATCTTAAGATTTTTGTTGCCTTTTTTCTGACCCATTCAAGATGTAACTGCCCGGCGAGTTGTCTATCTAGAACCTTTACTTAATATTTCAACTCCATCAAATATCTTTATATTCACGAATCATGAGTAATATAATGCGCTTTGCGCAGGTCTTGTGAGCAAAAGAGAGCGAAGAAACAACAAATCGCAAGCATTTATTTGTTGTAAACAGATAATTATAGCGCCGCGTGGCGTCATGCGCAGTTGTGAAAAAAATTACATCAGCACCTGCCTTGCGGCCTTATCTGATGATGGACCAGTTCTACGGAGTGAATTATTCACGATTCACCAGCGCCCCCGTGTGGCTTAAGCCCAGTTCAGACTATTATACTGTGTATTAATACTTGTCAAAAATTCAAATAATACATGCAAGTCTGATAGTCTGAATGTAGTCCGTCCTACATACGAAAAATAATACGATAAAAATTTGACATCCCATACGACTTTGTTGTTTTTTGAAACTTTTCAAAACGATAATACTTTTCATTGGATCAGGGTTGCGTTTTTTAGGAAACCAGCTGTAAAAAGATTTACTACCCGACTATTTATTAGCCGATGGCGTGCCGTCACCCATAGTATTTTTTGTGGTCATAAGAAAGCTCGAAATTTGGGATTTAGCTGTCGTATATAAATGTATTTTGCTCATGCTATATGTAGAACGTAAAATATTTTGATGATTTTAAATTTGGATCTGTTTTACATAGTTATTATATTAGCTGCTAAAGATTTTCAAACGCCGGCGCGTCTACCGCCTACGACGAAGATGCCGCCATGTTAAGTTTTATGTTGGCAAATCTCTCTGCTGAATAAATAAAAAAATATGAACAGCTGTTTTCTTTTCTACTCAAATTTTTTGGTTTATATCAAGTCTGATGGTGTGACTGCAAAATCTAATTTACGTTAGACTTTTAGACAGTCGCAAGAAATGTGTTTTGACTTTTATCTCACAAAATCGAATGAAAGTATTTATACTTGTACAATAATCTGATCGGGCCTTTACCAGGTAGGTGATCATGAGCAGTAGAAAACTAAATTTTTTTTTGGTTTGTACATTTGTACACCGGGTTCTAGTTCAAGTTTTTCCTTTCTTAAGAAGGATTTTTTACAATACAAATTTGCTGTGATCAATAATTATTGATTGAAGAAGACAAGAAAAATAATAATCAAATCTTTAGCTGGGGGGCACAACTACCTGTTTCGTAGTCGCTGCACTACTCATCAGCACCCACTGGGATTTGAACTCGGGTCGTGACGTATCATGGTCTGCTGCTTTAACCACTAAGCCACCGAGCATTTAATTATTTTCTATCTATATTCATCTCATATTGAATCACATATGCATTTTTGTTAATTGCCCGCATTGTTTGTACAGCGTATGCTGTCTCAGAACTATTTATTAACATACATATTTTTGTAGAAAATTGTTTTGCCATCTTTTCGGCGTCATCTAGTTATTTGCTTCATGCTTCATGTGAATATATACTGCCAACCACCAGAACAATTAAATTTTTTTAATCCTAATTAAATATATTTTCTGGGCTAAAGTTCAAAAAATATAATTTTTTGTATAAACCAATTGGAAAGTGTTGGCTTTAGTTTGATAAAAATGTAAAATTTATAAATATTTTATTATTAAAAAATAATGCATTTATTTAAAGACATGTATTTCTGTGGTACTTTTTTAAGTGTTACTTGAATAAGGAATACTTTTAGTCTTAATAAGGAAGGCCATGCATTGAATTTCTTTAATTGTAAACGGCTAGAAAAACTGTGTTCGTGCTGCCATTTAGCTCAGTATCAATTCGCTCTCGTACATGTCTTTAAATAAATGCATAATTTTAGTATAACAAAACATTGCTAAGCATTTTTGTCACATCTAACCCAGTGTGCAGCTTGTTAATTTGCTTATTATAAATGTATAACACATTCACCCAAACAAGATAAAACTAAAAACATAATACACAAGGAAATAAACATACCTGATTTAAAGTACGTAAAATTCCAAGTAAATCAATTACAAATAATGTTGTTGTTATTCTTGGTATTTCGGGTTATTATCGTTTGTTGTTGTCACTTGCATATTGTTCGCAAGCATGTGTGTGAGTGAGTATATGCTTAAGAAGTATGTCTGTACCCAGCAGTCCACAAGTTATTACAGTTTGCAAAGCATCCGATTGTAAGCGATTGTGTCAACAGAAAAAATCAAAATAAACATATTAAGCACAACAAACAAGTAGCATCCGATTCAGATTAGTCTTTTTCTATTCATATTGTTAAATTAAATTAATTATTAATTAAAGAAGCAAAGAAGAAAACAAATGCTAATAATATAATTTTGAACTTATCCAATCTTCGCTTACAATGTATACAGTGTTGGATGCATCTTACGGCCTAGGCCATAGCTGTGTAAATGTAAGTAGGAATTGTATACAGACTTCGGATGCGTCACGCTTACATTGTTAATGGTCTTAGATCGAAGATGTATGTGACAAAAATTTCACTGGGTATATTTGAGTCTAGAGTAGGGATGCCCAAAGAGAATAACATAGTTACGCTCTGAGTGCAAATAAATTTGCATTGGGAGAATAAGTACTCAATACAAAAAAAAATCTTTTCACTTACAATTTACTTAAAATTCCAGCAAAAGTAAAGAATAAATATATGAATTTATATTTCTAGTAATCTTAATAAATTTTATATGAAACAGATTAAAAAAATAAACAAAATACAGAGAAAAAACGTGGAACAAATTCAAACCCCCGTGCGCGGTTCATTCGTCACTGTATCATTGGCGACTAAACTAATGAGCAGGGCAGCCAGAAAAATTATGGAAAAAAACTTCAACATCCCAATGTACTTTTGCAAAACATCAATCAATGTACTTTTGCAAAAAAGATGAAAATTTCTTAAAAAATTTAGTTTTGAAATTAATTATACTTAAAGGGTGGTTAAATTTCAAGGGCCGATGTTGATTTTGAATAAAACACAAATTATTTAGGAAATTATTGTAATTTTATTTTATTATAATATATTGGTATTACTCAATTATGTATGGAACAAAATATCAGCCAAATGAGCGCCGCGACCACGGCGGCACACCTCCATCCGATGGTCCAAATTTTCGATGACCCTGAGGCATAATGGAGGTTCTATGCCGATAATGTGCCGAATTATCTCATCCTTTAGCTGTTGAATTGTTGTTGGCTTATCGACGTACACCTTTTCTTTCAAATAACCCCAAAGAAAAAGGTCCAACGGTGTCAAATCACGTGATCTTGGCGGCCAATTGACATCGCCATTATGTGAGATAACACGCCCATTGAATTTGTTGCGCAAAAGAGCAATTGTTTCGTTAGCTGTGTGGCAAGTGGCACCGTCCTGCTGAAACCACATATCGTCTACATCCACATCTTCCAATTTGGGCCATAAAAAGTTCGTTATCATCTCACGATAGCGAACACCATTCACAGTAACTGCCTGACCGGCCTCATTTTGGAAAAAATACGGCTCGATGATGCCGCCAGCACATAAACCGCACCAAACAGTCACTCTTTGTGGGTGCATTGGTTTTTCGACAGTCACTCTTGGATTTTCATTCGCCCAAATGCGGCAATTCTGTTTATTGACGAATCCACTGAAGTGAAAATGTGCCTCATCACTGAAGATGAGTTCTTCGAAAATTTTCATAATAAGTCTGGATAACTTTAACACGTTGTTGGATTGTGTATCTCTCCATGGTTCAAATTGAGTAAGTCTGAAATAGAGAAATGTCAAATAAAATTCGGGAAAAAACTTGGCGTTTAGGCGTGGTTCACATTCAACATCGGCCCTTGAAATTTAACCACCCGATACATTCATAGAGCCATATGTATGATATTAAAAACAAATACACTTTGATGTATTGAATTTTCCAAAAATTTTAGAAACAAATGTCTGAATTGAATAATTCCAATAAATTGGATTCAATTATATTGTCAAAGAAGTTTAAAGGATTCAATTTCAATTAGTTTTTATCATGATATAAAAAATACAAGGTAGTTCCATTCTCATTTTATTATTTGTAATAAGGATTTTTGAAGTTTATTTTTAGAGAGAAATATAAAAAGGCGTTGCCACACAGTTGAATAAAGGATTTTACTCCTAGAATGGATTTTTTCTGAAATGTGTAGTGCACTGTTCATATTAGAAAAAGCTAGAAATAATAAGCTGATGTAAGTAGATATGTATCTGTGGTCGTTTTGAAACCCATGTTAGGTTAGGTTTAACAGGCTGCCAGCTTTTGTAAAGCCAGCCCACTTGGGTCAGAAAAACTAAAAGCACGGACTTCTGCTTATCAGTAAACTTTACGATAGCATTCAAAGGAATGCCTATTTTAAAGAAAATATTATTACATTTAAAATAAAATACTCTTTAGATATTGAAAACAAAGGGACAAATTTTATGCTTGTGATTTAAAAATATATAAATAATTATTTCTACTACAATAACCCAAGATGCAGCAACAAAACTAATGCACGTAGCCTTGAATATTCTTCATTACTTATAATAAGAAAAACCAACTTCCAAAAGATGTAATTATTTGTTTAAATATCAAAATAAGCATGTATAGCGAAAATTTGCATAGTTTTCCGTCGGTTCCGTGCCTTCAAACTTCTAATGGACTTGACTTCTAACTTTTCTAACAAATGGCGCGATATAATTATTCAATGCATTTAAAAGAAAAAATAATGTCTGATTTTAAGAACGGCTAATGAGTGACCACAATTGCAAAAAAAATTTGACATTCACCACAGCGTTATATCAAGAATTATAAGCCGTTTTCGTTGTTCGGGTATTTTGGTTACATAAATAAAGGTGGACGTTCCCGAAAGATCAGTAAACGAGATGGCCAGGTCATAATACGTTTGATAAAAAAAAGACCGATTCATGTCGTCAAGAACCATCGCCACACAATTGTTATTAAATGTTACCCCCAAAAGTATTCAAAGGCAGGCTGCAGAAGGCGGACTAAAAGCATACCATACAAAAGTGTAAAAAAGATCTTTATATCACGAAAAAATATACTGGCCAAGTTGGAATTTGAAAGGGAACACATTAATTTGACCACCAACCAAAGGAATTCCTTACTATTCTTCGATGAGTCTAAATTTAATTTACAAGGTTCCGATAGGTTAAGAATGATTAGATGACCGAAAAGCCAACGTGTTAGTCCAGGTTATACTAAAGGCGCATTGAAACATTTTAGTCTGGGGATGTTTTTCAGGCCATTTTTTATATATTTTAGATTTATGTATGTATTCTATTTTAAAATTTTTATTTAGAAGCCACAATTTTATTATTATTTTTAAATAGACACAACAAAACAAACAAAACTGAAAACAAGGGAATATATAAACTAATACGGTAGCACAATTTTATGGAAAATGTCACAATCCTTATACTTGTCAGATGGTGATTGTTAAGGAAAATTGAGAGAATAAAACTACCTTGTATTTTTTATATCATGGTTTTTATAATAAAGATTGCCCTCAGTTGTATAATTTTCTAAAGTTTCGTATTGTTTTGAGTTTTTATTATAGTATTGTTTTGAGATTTTGGTACTATTTTCAATATATTTGAAACGCTACAATTTTAATTCATATTCTTAATTTTTCAAAAACTGCATAAATTTGTTTCTTGCTTTTAAAAATTGAAATTAACTCTTGGTACTCGAAATGCTGTTACTGTTTTTCATATTTATTTATAAAATGAGAAAATTTCCAACGAATTTCTGAAGGAGTTGCTGTTTTTGGTGACAATATTATTAGGAGGGTTTTTTAAAAATCAAATATCTTCTAATCACACAACTCAATGTACAAATTTTACACAAGTTATATTATTAAGTGTTTGTTATCACTTATACTTTTGTATTTTTGTCACCAATTTCTTTTGTCAGAAGAAAATATTGTTACACAAATAATATGCCTGTTTTTTATATCGTTGTCGAATTGATTTTACTTAGATATACTTTTTGTCGAATGGCAAAAATCGTAATTTTTAAGACAAAAGTCGTCAAATCGTCATTTTGCAAAATTTGGGCATGAAAATCGTCAAAATGACGATTTATCGTCAAATCTGGCAGCTATGCTAATGAGCGTAAGATTGTGTTTGCTTTTGTTTAGTGCCTGGTCACACACAGCAACTTTAGTTGGGCAATTCTTGCCTTTATAGAAGCTTTCGGTGAGGGGAATAAGAAGGGGAAAAAGAATTGCCGGCACTCGGCAATTCTCAGCAATTCCTTACTTTTCTCTCATGTGTGTATGTGTGTGTGTGCATATACAATCAAATTGTATGAAATAATAAGTAGAGAAAGCTCAAGAATTGTAGAAAAAAGTTTTTTGTGTATGAACAAGAAAGCAATTCCAAAAGAAAATTGCTAAAAAGTTCGGCAATTAAAATCGCTGTGTCTGACCATAGACTTAGCACGTTAATACAATGGATGGGCATCGCTAGTCTAGAATTATGAATGGCTAGAATGATCGTGATGATTAGCTCGCAGGTCGGCGGCAATAAGTCAGTTAATTTTTAAGCTCTGTGCAAGACAGTCATAAGTCATAAAGTAACACGTCTAGTATTTTGGTGCACAGTGGTATCAAGTGTAAATAAAGTTGTGAATTATTTGAGTACTGTGTAACCAACACTCTTGTGTTGGCAATCGAAGAATGCGCAAAAGCGTTAAAAAACGTTATAATATGTAGATTTTTTATTTCTTCATAAAACCAAAGCCAACACTTTGAAAATTGTTCCTGGAAAAAAGTTAGTTCTTTCTGAATTTAAGCTTAAGAGATATAAAGCCCAATTATGAATATGCTCACGGATTTTATTTCTCACGGAACTTATTTCTCACGGAATTTGTTTCTCTCGTAAAGTACTTTTTTCAATTCAAACTAAAGAAAAAAGCACAATTTTTGTTAACTTTATCACAAGAATTGAAGTTTTGATCCTTCTTTCGTGTTTTTTATGAATGAAAAAAAGGAAAAAATAAAAAAACCGTCAAGAGTAAATTTTGTTCATAATTAGAGGAAAGAGAAAAGTGAAAAAACTCTCACGGAATTTTCGTTTGTAATCGGGCTGATACTTAATTAAGGTTAAAAAAAAAACAAATGTGATTCCTTATTCAGGCGGCAGGCAGTGTTTAGTGCTTCAAATGCCTCTCTTTCATTTTGTTAATAATAAAACGAATTAATTTGTATTTTATATGTTTAAATACTTTGCCATTTTTTTATTTTTATTTTTTTTTTTCTGTTTTTTTTTTCAGTTTTTATTCACATTTTGTTGGTTTGTTTTACTCTTAAGTTTTATTGAAACGAAAAGAAAAAATGTTTAAACTTAATTTAAATTAAATTAAATGTATGTCTGTTTTACATTGTTTTACATTTAATGTTTTGTTGGTTTGTCAATTGGTTGTCAGCTCTTTAACACACTCAACCGCACACGCCAAATTTCACAAAAAGAATTTCTGCTGTTTTTCTTCTTTGTTTTTTTTTGTAATTTTTAAAACTTTGTTGTCCATTTCTTTCAGGCAAGAACAAATTTCTATGGAATTTGATTTTTATGTAATTAATTAATTTTTTTTTTTTTTTGTTAATAATTTAATGGCTTGCCACAGAAAGTTTCTTAAAATTTAAAAATTGTTTAAAGAAAGTTTCATATATATTTATAATTTGTTTGTTTTTGTATTTTTCAAATTTAACATGCACTCAAAACAATAATTCAGAGTGTTTGTTGCAAAATAATTCGTTTCTTTCTATTCTTTTTGTTTTTCCTTTCCCTTTTTCTTTTACATTTTTTTTTTTTCAACAATTTTTAACATACATTTTCTTTTCTTTTCAATATCAATTTTCTGTTTGTTCGACTTGATTTAAATTTGTTAGACAACTACTACGTTTGGTTTTAATTTTCCTTTTTTTTCATAAGTTTTTTATTTATTTTTTTAATTTTTTGTTTCAAATATTTATACACAGTTTTCTGTTAATTAACAAAATATTTTGTAATTTTATTTAAAAAAAAAAAAAGAAAAAATGTTTAAGATTTTTGATCAAATATGTTGTGTTATATTTTTTCTTTCTTCTTTATTTTTTTTTTTTAATTTTATTTTTTTAATGTTAATGTTAAAAATTGTCATCATTTTCATTGTTTCAGTTTTGTTGTCAACAATTTACAGGGGTGTTTTTTTTTACTTTTTATTACACTTTCTTTTATACTTTATTTGCTGTTTTTTCGTTTCATTCAACGGACAAATTACACTCAATACACATAAAATTATTTATTTTGTTTTTGTTATTCATAAATTTTTGTATTTTAATATTGAAATTTGATATTTTGTTGTTTTTCACTTGTAGACTTTGTTTTTTTTTTGTGTTTTTTTTTTGTTATAATTTTAAGAAAATATTTTTTTTATAAATAAATATTTTTTTTTTTCATTTTTAATTTAACATTTTTATATTCAAGTTTATTTGTTTGTTTTAAAAACTGTGTCTGTTTTGTTTAATAATAATTAAAATTTAAAATTGTCTTTTTATTTTACTTTTCTATTTTTTTTTTTTTAGATTTTTACAATTCTTGTTTTTGTGCTTTAATTTACAATTAACTTACTTTTTATGTAATAATATTAAACAAATTTATATAAAATATGATTTTTGGTAATTAAATCCCCTATAAAATAAATAAAAAATTATAGGATTTTATCTATCAAACACACATTTTAAGCAGCATTTTAATCGCAGCATCCTATTTACAAAAAAGAGAGAGAAAAAATTTTAAATAAATAATATAATATAAAATAAAATAAAATAAAATAAAATAAAATAAAATAAAATAAAATAAAATAAATAAAATAAAATAAAATAAAATAAAATAAAATAAAATAAAATAAAATAAAATAAAATAAAATAAAATAAAATAAAATAAAATAAAATAAAATAAAATAAAATAAAATAAAATAAAATAAAATAAAATAAAATAAAATAAAATAAAATAAAATAAAATAAAATAAAATAAAATAAAATAAAATAAAATAAAATAAAATAAAATAAAATAAAATAAAATAAAATAAAATAAAATAAAATAAAATAAAATAAAATAAAATAAAATAAAATAAAATAAAATAAAATAAAATAAAATAAAATAAAATAAAATAAAATAAAATAAAATAAAATAATATAAAATAAAATAAAATAAAATAAAATAAAATAAAATAAAATAAAATAAAATAAAATAAAATAAAATAAAATAAAATAAAATAAAATAAAATAAAATAAAATAAAATAAAATAAAATAAAATAAAATAAAATAAAATAAAATAAAATAAAATAAAATAAAATAAAATAAAATAAAATAAAATAAAATAAAATAAAATAAAATAAAATAAAATAAAATAAAACAAAATAAAATAAAAAAAGTAAAATAAACTACATTAAAAAATAAATAAAGTAATAAAAAGATAGGGAAAGAAATCTGCTTAAAAAATCGAAATATTTTAAAAAATATCAAATTATCCTCAATGCAATAATTTAATGGAAATTATTTAGCCCTTAAAGTGCAGTTAGACGTGACTTGGCTATAACGCCATAGTCATAACCATAAAAAAAGTATTAAAAACCGGCATCAGGTTGAACGCGACAGGAGCATGAACCCACAGACCATGGGATACACCAATATACTTGAAGTTGGAAAGGACCTAGTGCCAAATCTAATTGACTACTGAATACCAAATCGGGAAACCTCCCTCAGAATCTGGATTCTTCTATGTTTACACGGATGGATCCAGAAGGGGAGAAAGCTTTACATAGAAGAATTTAACATTAAAATATCCTTTAGACAAGCAAGCGGGTATAGTATTATTCAAACTAAAATATTGGCTATAAATAAAACGGCCTGATGGCTGACGTTTAACAAGATATTCGGCAGAGATATTATGAAAATAACGGACAGCAATGGCGCTATCAACTCCCTGGTTGGAATATACACAAATTTCAGCCTAGCCCAGGAATGCCGGATATCTTTAAACAAGAGGAAGATGGCAAGACATTCTAATCTAACCCTAAAATGGGTACGCGGAAAAATAATATCGACCTCTTCTACGCACAACCCTTATCAGCGGGCTGAAAGAGAATAAAGCTCCACACGCGGGAGTATTCCTAAGTAAACTAGTTTACAGAATCCACATGTATTACTCGTATATCAAGAAACTTGTGGCCACATATCAATTTTGAGAGAACAATGGAACTTTTAAAATTACCTATATCTTACTTGAGAGTTACAGTTGTCAGTGGACATTACCCATTTGGGAAGCATGCCAAGAGGCTGGGCTTACCCTACAGCGACTGCTGCAGAAGTTGCCAAGACGTAGACGAGGAGGGAACGATCCATCACCTCCTCGGAACATGCCCGGCATTGGAACACTACCACCTAAGGTGAGCGGAGCTTCAATAGCCTATCATGTCTGGTCTCGGTTAACCTGAACGCACTAGCCTTATTCCTAAGGAGTAGCGGATGGCTGTACTAGCCATATAATAGCATCTAACGCCACACAGAACAGGTTTCCATCTCCCCTCCAAACCCTCTCCTTACCTAACTATATCCCTATACCACTATCTCTATTTTACAGGCAAACAAAAAGAAAACAAATTTAGGATCCCAGTGAGCTGGAGAGCCTAAGACATACTAGAGACTCGAGCGGCCTGCCTACCTAACCTGATAATAAAAATAACCATTGTAATCCCCCATATTCCAAGAGGCGTCATCGTCATTACAAATCCGCCTTCGACAGAAATTATGTATTCTTTGATAGGCTTTCGCTATTTCTTACACCTAAGCGATAGATAGAAGCTGTCGACAATATTCAATTGTTGTCGGCAACGACTAAATAAATGAAAAAAGTTTGTGTTGACTTCATGTGACGACGATGACGCCTTATGGAATATGGGGGAGTATTTTTTAGTCGATTCCTAGCTAGCATGTGTTGCTTGTTAGACGATTGTGTTTAATGTGTTTGCAACACTCGAAAGTTTTGACATATGAGTGATTATAACATTTCTAGGTGTATAAGCCTGTGTGCACAATGTTGTTGCTTTAGTGCGAGTATTTGAGTTACCGTATTGCTTTCGGGAAAGTGGCGAATTGTGAATACACGAAGCCGATTGTGGTAATTTCCAAAAAAAAAAAAAAAAAAAAAATGGGAAACACTTCGCTGACCGGTCTGGAACCAGTTTTTCATATTCTGTGCGCGTTTTTGCCGTGGAACATGCATCTGAAGGTCATCCACTTTAGTGTGAATTTTGAAGTTGCCATATTTTTTTCGGGGAAGTTGGGGATTTTGATGATTCCTAATACCAATTTTCCGCATTAAATTTTTTAAACTTACAGTCAGTTCGCCGATGTCGAAAGGATAAGTTCATTCGCAATCTAGGCGAAAGAAAATTGATTGGGCTTTTCTAACTTTATTCTATGCAAACGATAGATATGTCAGAATTTAATTAAAATACATAAGTTCATGCGAACGAAAGATAGTGGCATAGACAAACCAAAATTGATTCAAATGTGAGTGATTTCGCATACATTTTCATTCGATATCGGCGAACAGGCTGTTAATTTATTACTTCATTTTTAAAAATTTTCTGACACGCTCGTCCCTCAATCTTGGAATATAAAATTGTATTGTTTTTATTATATTTTTAATAGATTTTTATTTACTATATAAACAGAAACAAACAGCGAATAATAGTTTATACCGGCTGTCCACCGAGAAGGTATACTACTTTCTTTTTAAGCCGTTTTGGTGAGCAGTACTCTTGACAGTTCATATTTGGCAGTCATGAAATAGACATGTGGCAAATTTCTTATGGAAAAATATTCAATAAACCAACGCGTTTTAATCGTTAAAACATTTCCTAAAAATCAATCATCGATTATTGTAACGATGGGAAATTTACGTGAAATTTTTGTCGATGAACAATGTACGAACACAATGCACACATCGTGTAAAGAATGATTTCGAAGAAAGACCCTCCGAAGTCTAGACCACAATATACTGTAAGATAGGCTGAAAAAAGTACCGCTGCTCAATGAAGTGTTCAAAACAATCCATCAAACTCAATACGACACCGTGCTCATGAGCTTCAAAGAACAACATTGGCCAGAATTTTGCACAAGAACAACTGCATTATTTGGGCTTGATTAACATGGGGTGTCAACAAGGCAGTGCCATATCGTGTACAACTAGGAATTTCAAGAAATAGTGATGTTAATTGGCCTCCACGGTCGCCTGATTTGACTGCTATGCACTTCTTTTGTAAGGATATATCTCCCCGCAGAACAGGTTTTGCCATGGTTTAGACCGAACCAAGGCACTATCTTTTCAGGGGTATAGAGCGGAAAGAGCCCCTCGTTTTTTGTAGTAAACAAATCTCTAAGAAGTCGGTCTGACTTATGTTGTGACAAGGATTTCCGAAACCCTTGCCAAAGATATAAATAGGCAGGATAGGGATCAGCATGCCCCTGACTGGTTCTGTTTGCAGTTCAAGAGGTTGAGGTGCCTTCCTCAGCTGCAACGTTCTGTGGTTTAAACCTAAAGATGCAGAAAGGGGGAGCTAGTATCTCTAATAATGGTCGATACATGGCTTTTTTCGGTAGCTAACAATCCCCCGAGGTGCTGTTATATTGCAACAGATACCTGTACTGTAAGGAACCAGTGGTGATGATTGAACGGGTGAGTTGGTTTATGGGCTGATGCTCTTAGTGAGTTTCGGCCTACCAACTCCTTAAGACTTGTTTTCCATTCATTGCGGGGAAATTGCATACAGAAGGGGTTAGAGGGCCCGAACTCTTAAGCAAGGGGTTGCCTAAATGGCTATAGACGTATGGCAAGAATAGCAAGCTATATGTGCCTGGTAAGCCACACGAGGGCGTTGGCGAATTGTGAATAGTTTACTCCATGGAATGGATCCATCATCAGATAAGGCCGTGAAGGCAGGTGCTGATGTAAATATATTTTACTCTCTGCCACCTATAAGATGAGTCCCACTACTATACGAAGCCAGGGGTATATTCATCATATGCGGTATCTAATTTAATTAACTATCGTATCGAATAGCATTACGATATAACTAGATTATGGCAAACGATGCACCTTGGATCGTAATTTAAACAAAATGTAATTGATTGAAGACCATATGTTTCCCAAAGATACGAATACAAAAAAGAAATTGTTTAACTTTTTTTATAATATTGCAATACAATTCATTCGATATCGTATGCCATGACACCAAAATGAAAAATTTCGATGATATCGCTCGGGCATGCTGTTTTCTGGGACATAGTGGGGAAGGAGTCGCTCGTTTGTCATTAAGTCTTATCTTCTATGTCTGCATTTAGACACGAAAACATTTGGAAGGGAAACATTTAGTTTGGTAGCAAATTACCGGTGAGGAAGGGAGAATCGATTTTGTGCTCGGTACTCGGCAACACGCTTTGTTGACTTTTACTTTATTGACATTTTAATTTAATTTACATTTTCTGGAGTTTTGTGTGGTTTTAAAAATTTTGTTAGTTCTGTTAAAGAGAACGAACGAATTTTAATAAATATTGAATATAAATGGAAAAGAAAAATTAATCTTAGTGAAGATAATATTGTCGTAATTATTACACATCGAAATATTTGCTGAAACAGACAACATAACGAAAAATGTAAAAAACAAATAATAATGGAATATGAAAGAAAAATCAAAAGAGAATTCCAAATGTTTTTCTTCCAAAAGTTCGCTCGTCTAAATTCAGACCATTGACATACAGGAGGGATTAGAAGCAAGGGATTTGTCCATATGGCTACAAACTTATAGCAAAACTTGCGGCCAGTATGAGCCTTGCTACCCACACAGGGGCACCGGTGAATCGTGAATAGCTCATCCCGCTAAAAACTGCTCTTATTTATATATGTATGTATTTCGGCCTTTCCACTTCATTAAGCCTTGTATTCTATTGACTGTCTGGGATTAGAAGGCTGGAATTCTTAAGCACGTGTTTTGTCTACAAAACAACTACAAACTTATGGCAAAAAGTTTCGACCGGCGTGAGCCTTGCAAGCCATACGGAGGCGCTGGTAAATCGTGATTAATTCACCACGTGGAGTTGGCCTTCAAGGCAGATGCCGATCTAAATGAATTTCCACAATCTAACTCATTTGCTATTTTTTTAAAATTGTTTTATTTGCATTCGATTGGCAAGCTGAGCACAGCGATACTATCGAAAGGAATAAAAGAGACAAAGGATTTTTTTTTAACAACAACAATAAAAAAAAAAACACATGACTTGAAAATCATGGCAAAAATGTATCATGATTTTGGTAGCAGCTTTCAAAGAGTATTATAAAAGAGAGGCAGAGCTTTATCACCATATGAGTGAGTATGAATGAGTTCTTAGTTTTCACTCAATATGTGGCAAAATGCGATTCAAAAATTATATATGTATTTCATTTTCAACCAAAATCATAAAACTAATAAGCAAAAGAAAAAAAAAAAGATTTTTTAGGATTTTTAAAAAAATTTGTTTTTTATTTTATTTATAAGAAAATAAAATTGGAAATAGTTTTTTTTGTTTTTGTTTTTTTTTTTTTTTTCATTGATAATAAAATTCTTTCTATACAAACTTAAATGTGGTAATAAAAGTAAACTTAAATAATAAAACTTAAAATTAAATAATAATAATATTTATATATATAATTAAATACACAAAACAAACAAAATAAAAATTATAATAATAATAATAATAAAACAAAACGTAAAAGTTAAAACATGTGTGTATCTGTTGATTTGTTTCTTTCTAATTTAAAATTAAAAGTTTAAAGTTAAAAGTTAGTTTTTGCCACTTTTTTTTTTTTTGTTTTTGTTTCTTGTTTATGAAAAAAGTCAAGTAATCTTTATAAATTAAAAACTCGCAGAGTTTTTTTTTAAATAATGATTTTTTTTTTTAAATAAATTTTTTGTTGAAAGGTTCATAACCTCAATTTGTGTTTTTATGCTTTAGAAAATTTCTAGCTTAAAATTATTTAAAATTAAACTTAATAAACAGCTTATGAGAGAAATTAGTTTAAAAAATAGTTAAAATTTGAAATCAATTATGACCCTGTAAAAATTGTTTTTTAGGTTCCTGGAAAAGTGAAAACAATTTTACAAAAGCTTGAAAAAAAAATTCAATTAAATAAAATTAAATTGTCTTTAGTTTTAAACTTGTTTTAAAGGATTTCTGTAGAATGTTTTAGCCCTTTTTTTTGAAACCTTTAAAGAATTTCTGAAAGTTTTACTGGGAATTAAGTATTTTTGAAAAAATATAATATTCTCAAAAAAGAAAATTTAATACATTTTTTTTTATAAACGTTTAAAAGTTTTGTGTGTTTTAAAGTTTTTTCCATAATTAATACAAGCTTAAAAGTTAAAATTATTTGTTTGTTTTTTTATCAATAACATTTAATTTGTATTTAAAAAGGACATTGTTTAATTGCATGCATAATTTTATAATTAATTATTTATATTTTTGTACAATAAATATTTTTTTTATAATTTATAGTTGTTTTTTTTTGTTTTTGTAATTTTAACAGCAAAAAAAAAATGATAAAAAAAATTATTTTATAACTTTTTTTCTTTGATGATTTAAAAGATATCTTTGTCCGCCCCTGTAAATTAAAAGTAATTTTTTAAGGAAAATTGTTATAATTTTTTCAATAAATAAACCCTTTTGTTTTTGTTATTTAAAAAGATTTTCTTTTTGTTTTATACACATAAATGATTTTCTGTTTGTTTTTAGGTTTTAATTGTAATTTTAATGGTTTCAGTCTCGATCATTTAAATTTTTGTTAAAATATAAAAACAAAAGAAAGTTTTTTTAATTTAAGCACTTGCTTACAGAGCAACAGAAGGAGCAGGAATGGCTTGATGAATGAGAGAGAGAGAGAGAGAGAGAGAGAGAGAGAGAAAGAGAGAAGGGGAAAACAAACGATGTTGAAAAGCTCAATACTGTGAAAACTTTTGCCTTGACACTCTCTTGCCAAATACTTGACCATTCCGTTATATTTGTCTCTCTTTGCCTAGTAAGCACTTGCTCAAACTTTCTTATGTTTGACAATTCTCTCCCTATTGCTCACACACACACACACTTCCATATGTATTTACACTTACGCCTCTAGCATGACTTTTTGCTGTTGCATGTTGCTATTGTTGGCCGATGTGCTGCTGGCATTGTTGTTGCTGTTGCTGCTGCTGCCGTTGTTGGTTGAGGTGGCCGTGACCGTGACATCAGCCGAAACTGTGGGATAGCGTTGGGCGGCTGTGGCAGCCGCCACTAAAGCTTGCAGTTTGCTGGGTGGTGGAGTGGGAGATTTTTTGGACAAATTCAGAGGCTGTTGGGAGTCAGCAATGTCCACCTGCAATTCGAGTAAACGGGGCGGCGTAGGCATTTGTGTAGGTGAGGGTCGGGGCGGTGAGACTGAGGCGGAGGTTGAGTGAGGCGACTGGAAATACTGACAGCCTGAGGAGGACGAGGCCGAGGCCGAGGAAGATGAGGCAGAGGATGAGGTTGAAGACGTTGATGAGGAGGATGACGACGAACCGTTACTGCTGGGCGATACCGATTGCTGGCGTTGATTTATTGAGGTGGTGGTGATAACGGAATGTCCCGGCCAGCGTGCCGACGCCGGTGTGCTTGTGCTATTTGCTGCACTGGGCGGTGAAGCCAAAGCATTGTTTATGCTGGTGGTGGTGGAGGGGGAATTGGGCGAAGTGCTTGAATTTGGCGAATTGCTGCCATTATTATATATTGAGTGCATTTGCATTTGATGATGCAAAGGAGCTGGACTACGACTGCCGGCGCCATGGGGCGAGCAAACCATTAGGCTGGCACCCGTTGACGAGTTCGGCTGGCTGTCTCTCATTATATAGTTTTGTATAATATCTGAGCGCTTCATTTGTTCGGGGGTCATACGTGGTTCGGCCATTAGAGATTTGGCCAAAACCGAATGAGTGCTGGATAGAGAAGAGGGCTGCTGTTGAGCGCCGCTATTGGAATTGGTGGGTGTTGGTCGGGTCAAATGCATATGCAATTGGCTTTGGTGTTGAGCAATGGCTGGTGGTGAAGCGGCCAAAGGTGCTTGCGGGGAATGCGTGGCTTGTGGCACCAATATCACCGGATTTTGGGCCGTTGTATTACTTGTATTTGCTGCTAATAGTTGTGAGGGTGGTGGGCTTTGGGCGTTGTTGTTTGACTGCAAGGGACTGCTAGCAGCGGCGGGTATACTTGAGTTGGGAGTATTTGTCGAACTGCTGGCATCTGCCTCCGTGCACTCGTACTCCCTATGCCTCAAGGCTCTAAATTTCTTATGCGGCTTGTAGGCTTCATCCATTAAGGAATTTGTATCGTATAGCGGAGGTGCCTGCAATACTCTTTTCAATACCGGCATATCATCAACGATTTGTCTTTTTAAAGTAGCTGAGGAATTTGTTGTATTGGAGGTGGAACTGGCTTGTTGGGCCAAAGGTTGAGGGGAGCGTATTGGCGATACGGATACTGTGACTTGAGAAGTTGAGGCATTTTGTGCGGCATCAACTTGGCAATCCAAAGCATCGTCTACACTGGAACGGGGACTGGAGCAAGATGAAGAGCCACCCGAACTAACATTTTTACTGCACTCATTCTTTTCATTGCCCGATTCGATGCCCGAGTCGGTGGGTGAATCCAATTTACGATACCGGTGTGTAGCATTGGCGGCTGTTAAATGATGATGCAACTGCTGGTGGGAATGAGCTCTGACAATGGGCGTTATGGTTAAACCGTTTTGTGTCAAATGGGCATGACTGCCCACCACCATATCCAATTCATTGGTGGAATCGCCAGAAGAGCCGGAATTGGCACGGTTACGCAGCGGACAAGAACCCGATAAGGTGGCCGCCAACAGGGGAGCCGAAGAAGCCAGAGAAGAGGTTTGCTGCGTTAGATGCTGTTGCAAATGATGATTCGGTGTGGCTGCTGCCGGCGCAGAATTTGTGGTCGTGGTTGAGGCCGTTTGGTATTCCAAATCATTTGATTCTGTACTCGACACCGAACCTAAAGGACTCTTGGCCTCTACATCCATGCGATGATCCTCCCAGTCGTGCGGACTTTTGGACAAAGCAGGTTGTTCATCCTCCATGGACCACATCTGTTGGCGCAAAAGTTCCTTATGCTCTGTGCGAAATACCACCAGCTTCTCTGTATGCAAAGTGCTTAACGTACGCAAATCTGGCATTGTTTCCAACAGCTTGTTCATAAAATCGGGCTGATCGGGACGATTTTGATTGATTATAGTCTGCAGACAGCCCTTAAGCCGACTGTACATCTTCTCTATCAATTCAATATTGCGCAAGCCCGGCCTATCCGGTGTTATCAAAACAATAGCACAGAACAAGCCAATTTCGGCGTCCGTCAAGTTCATCGAATTCATGCGCTCGGCAAAATTAAATGTTGAATCAACTAGGAAACGGGCATTTGCACCATTCTGTATAGCATCGCGTCTCATCACCTGACCATTCAAGCAGATAATGCTGTTAATGGAATTATCAAACATGCAAATCAAACGCACAAACAAGGCATCAAAGAGGCCGGCCTTGAGCAAAGTGAATTTGTCATCCTGTGAGAGCAGCTGGAAGCCGGGTATCATACCAGCAAAATCTATAACACCACGTATGACATGAGCAAAACGCTGAGAGAATTCCTGTTCGGATTGCAATTCGGGGGCGGGATTAAGAGGGCAAGCCTAAAACGAAAACAAAACACAAGAGAAAAAATTAATTTGAGAATAGAGATTGTATATAATTAAAAGAGCAACAATTCTTAATATGAGATTGTTTTTAATGAATACGGAAAAGCCTTGCAGGTTTTAAGGAAATTAATAATAAAAATTAATGTTAAATATAAATGTTAAGAAAAAAGTTCACGCGAAGGTCAACGGGAAGAAATGACATCTTTTGTTGTTACACAACAAAACCATAAAATTAAATAAATATTTCTTTTATATGCCAACATTTTAGTCACTCAAAATATTGTTTAACAACACAATAACGCGGAGCAGAGATTTTAGCGAGTGACAATGCAAACCGGATTATATTTTTTGTTGGGGTAACTTTTAAAAATAGACATTTCTGGCACTTTGGACTTTTTTTCATATTGATTTAACATGATTTCATAACAAAATTCAACATTTTCGTAGTTCAAGTGAAATATTCTCTGGGGTAGGTGTAAAAATTATTAGTAATTTATTACGATCAGCACAACAAAATGTTTTCTCACGAAGTAAAATGTTTTTTTTGCTGGGTGTAAAATTTTCGAGAAAATTTTTATTATTAAAGGTCAAGTTTAATAAACCCTGAAGTTCAAGGCAAAACTTATTGTACGTTGTTGATTTTTATTTTCGTTTTTTTTTTTACAACACAAAACTATTTCTTTCCGGTGCTCAAGATGAAAAAATTACAGCTTTTTCTAGTTTGTTTTTGCAAAACACAACACACGTTGAATACAGTGTGACGTCATTTCATACAATTCTTATCAAGACACACCACAACACATGTCTTCTAGTAGTTTTTGTAGTTTTGTATTTTTTTTTTTTTTTGTGTTTTAAGATAAAAATATAAAAGCAAAAAGAAAGCCATATACATATATAAATAAATTAATTATTGACCTTGAAATTTTTATAAAGAAACACAAAAAAAAAACAGATACTGTTGATGTGTATTTTAAGTCCTACCACTACACGTGCAAAGTATTTAAATAACAAAAACAACAAAGGCAATATGAATGCATTAGAAGATTCTTACAACTGTTGTAACGTTTCTCAAAAGCACAGATGCAGCCCCCTCCCTGACCATTCTGCACCACACACACACACACACAAACACACACACACAGAAGCAAAAGCAGAAACTGTAAAACCACAATAAAGTGCTGAGAAAAATTAAGAGACATGCAATGTAAAAAGTGAGTGTGAGTGTTTGTATGGGTATGTGTGTGACAACAATAACATTTTAGTCTTGGTCAAGTGCAAATTGCCGGTATTGTAAATATCAAAGTGTTAACACTAAAACACAAAAAGCATAAAGACCGGTATGAAAATTCGTGTATATGTGAAATTCAAACCGGAAATGGTTTGAAATAGAAACAATTGAAAGGGTGAGCGCTTGAAATTGCGCGCCAAAAGCAACAATAATAACAAAATCTCCTTTTAAATCTATATACGTGCACATATTTTCGTATTTTTCAAATATTATAAAAAGGTCAAGAAGGCATTTTTAAGCGAAATTAAAAAAAAATTGCCAAAGAAAAAACTATAAAATTAAAAAAAGAAAAAAAAAACTAAAAAACAAAAATAAAAGATCTGTAATTCTGAAGAAATTTGCTTAAAAAATCCATCCTCAGTTAAAAAAATAATAATTGGCAATTTTTAGTATAAATATAAAGGAAAAATACATCTTTCATTATTAAAAAAAAAAAAATTGATAATATTACACAGAAAAAATTATAGTAAAAATAAAATCAACAAAATTTTTATCTGAAAAAATAATTTGTATACATACATATATAAAAACATCAAAAAAATAACCTTGCAAATCGTATTTTGTTGCTGTTTAAAAAAAAATTTTTTTCAAACAATAGTTATTTTTACTAAATTTTTGTTTGAATCCACGAATTGCTTTACAGGTCAGGTAAATTCAAACAATTTATTAATTGATTCAACGAATTTCGTTATTGAACACGAAAAAATTTTTTTCTGTGCAGAAACGGAAAAAAGTAGTTCTTAAGCAAAATATATAAAAAAATTTGCAAGCTGTCAAATTAAAAAAAAAAAAAAAAACAAATGAATTCTGAAGCAAAATAAAAAAAATTGCTGAAAAAGCTCATCTTTAATAGAAAAAATAATAAAACAGATCTGTTCTAAAGCTTATGTGATTTCAAAGCACAAATTTGATTTGTGTCTGTTCTGCAAAACACAATTTTTTGTGATTTTCGATGTGATTACTCTTACTCTTTTGAAGCACAAAAAAAAAAAACAACTGTTTTTAGCTTCAATCTACTGATATTTTTATATTTAGGTTGAATTTTTTACTCGCGGCATTATTTGCAAAATAAGGTTAATTTCTTCTAATAAATATAAAAGATTAAGTAAAATAAACCAAATCACAAAATAATACTTGCAACAAAATAAACATATCAATTTTTTTCTTAATTTAATGAATTATTTCGTATAAAATAATTATATTTTACTTAAATAATCAAAAGAAAAAACATTAAGTTATTTATTAATATAATAAATTATGAAATTCATAATAAAGCACTAGCAAAAATTACGATGTGATTTCAAATTGGTTGCAAGTTAGCTTATCACAAAAATCAAAAATATTTTTTGTGCAGCTTTTTTGTGATTTCTAATCACTTTCGCAAAAAGTGATAAAATTTTTTATTTTATCAACTATTAAGCAGTAATTTTTTCTAAAAAAAAAATAAAATTTAATGAAAAAATCAATAATCAATCTTTAAAAAAAAATTATAACCAAAAAATTAATTTTTCTATTAAATATGTTCCTTTTCCACAATTTACGGATTTAGTTTTTTATGTTTTATCAATTATTGAGCTGCAATTTTCTGTGTCATAAACTGCATGCCCTAATTTTTTTCTATGTGTTTGTTTGTGTGTGTGTATGTTTTCTTAAATTTCTTTTGTTCTCAACATTTATCAAACAAAAAAATATAAAAAAAAAAGCAAAACGAAAAAATATTATTCAGCTTTTTGTTTAATTTAGCCAAGGTCAGTTAGAACGTCAGTTTTATTGTTGTTTTTTTATGTTATTTAATTTAATATTTGTTGTTGTTTTAATGTTTTTTTTTTTTTTTTTGGTTTTTTCTCAAGAATATTGGTGTATTATTTCGGTTATTCAAAAGTATTCTGAAATGTTTACTTGTTTAAATATTTTTATTTATTTTGAAAGTAAATATTTATCATTAAGAAATTTAATAACAAGCGAAACAAATATTTAATTTTTAATAATAAAAATTTTAAATACAAAGTCAAGTACAAGGTTTGACTGCTGATATCTAATTAATGATATAATTCATTTGAAAAAGTATTTTCTTGACACCGCTGTCTAGTGAAAACGGTAACAGCTGGGGGTTAAGCTGGCAGATAAGCGAAATAAAGGGGGTTCCCATGTAATAAAAGAGTCAAGCTTTATTTAAGTAAGAAGTCTGGAGATTTTCTTGCAGCGAGATTTAACAATATTTTCCGGCCATATTCATTAAACATATTTTCTGTTTATTAAAGCCTTATTTGACTAAATTTTATACGAAGAGTGTCAAATAAACCGTTAATAGATATAAAAAATTTTTTAAAAGATACAGTTAATAAATTAGTTTCTAAAAATTTTTCAATTATTGAAAAATGTTGAAAAAAAATCTTAAAAAAAAAACTATAAAAACCTAATCAATTTTATCTAAAAAAAATATTTATATATATTAACGAGTTACAAAACAAATTACAAAGTTATTTTTTTTTTTTTTTTTTTGGTTTTGAAAAATAAAAATAAAAAAATACTAAAACCTAAACAAATATTATATCAAAATTTTTCTTTATATAAAATAAATTAAAATATTTAAAAAATTTATATATTGTTCAACATTTTTAAGAAAAAAATTATTACAATACTTTTTTAATTTTAAAATATTAAAAAAAAAATTAAACAAAAAAATATTAAACAAAAAAAAAAAAAAAAAAGAAACTATAGAGCAAAATTTTTGTTTTAAGCAAAGAGTAAACAAAACAATAGAATAATTTTTTAAGCTTATAAGAAATTAAATTGATTTTTTTTTATTATTATTAAAAGACTAAATCTTTATTAAAAAAAGTGTTTTAAAAAATTATTAATATTGAAAAAAAAAGAAAATATTAAAATAATAAAAGAATTTTTAAAATTTCAGCAAATACTTAGTAAATTTTTTTAATTAAAAAAAAATTTAAAAAAAGTTTTTTTTTAATTCTTAAATATATTTTAATTATTAGTTTTTTTTTAATTATTAAATATTTTTTAATTTTTTTATTTATAAAATTTTTTTCGGTAGTACATATTATTAATTACTAAATATTTTTTAATTATTAAATATTATATAATTATTTTATATTTTTTAGTTCTTAAACATTATTTAATTATTAAATAATTTTATTTATTTATTATTTATTTTTTAGTTATTATATATTATTTAATTATTATACATTTTTTTATTATTAATTTTTTCTGTTAAAAATTTTGTTAATTATTAAATATTATTTGATTATTATGTATTTTTTTATTATAAAATATTTTGTAATTATTAAACATTTTTTTAATATTATATTTCTTTTAATTTTTATTTACGAAATATTTTTAAGTAATAAATATTTTTATTAAAAATTATTCTTTAAAACTTTTTAAACAAAATTTTAAATTATGCAAAAAATAAAATAAAATAAAATAAAATAAAATAAAATAAAATAAAATAAAATAAAATAAAATAAAATAAAATAAAATAAAATAAAATAAAATAAAATAAAATAAAATAAAATAAAATAAAATAAAATAAAATAAAATAAAATAAAATAAAATAAAATAAAATAAAATAAAATAAAATAAAATAAAATAAAATAAAATAAAATAAAATAAAATAAAATAAAATAAAATAAAATAAAATAAAATAAAATAAAATAAAATAAAATAAAATAAAATAAAATAAAATAAAATAAAATAAAATAACATGAAATAAAATAAAAAAATAATGGAATTTTTTAAGCTTTCAAGATTGTAAAAAAATGTTTGTTATTAGTTTTTTCTTAAGTTTTTATGTTAAAAATTTTTTTTTATAATATACTTTAATTGAAAGGGGCCAACAAGTTTATTTTTTATTATTATTTTTTTTTTTTATATTAAGAAAGACAATTTTTTAGCTTAATAATGGTAAGTGAGCAATATATTTATATAATAAATTTTGCTTTTTTTCATAATTTTTAAATATTAAACTTCCAATGTATTTTTAAGATTTTGCAAATATTTTAAATATTAGAAGAAATATTCCAGAAAAAAAATTAATTTATTATTAATTTTCAGATTTTTAAAATATTTCAGATCATTAAATTTTTCCACGGAAAGAAATAAATAAATTTGTTATTAATCTTGTTAAATTTTTTTATCTATATAAAAGTTTGCACATGTCAAAATGTTTTTGTGTTTAATTATAAAAAATAACGCAGCACAGACGACCTTGATGAGTGTGTTTTTTTTTTAACCTTGAATTTTTTTTTTTTTTTTGACAAAAAAAAAATCAAATTCATATCTATACAAATACAAACAATTAAAAAGAACAATAGAAAGAAGTATTCTTAAACATTTTTTTTAGAACTTTGAAGCAATAAAAATTTATAAATTTGCAAAATTTAATAAGACCGTATTATTGAAGTTTTTTGTTTCTAAATAAATAATTTATTCAAATTTGTATTTCTAATTGTTTAGAATAACATGAATTAAATAAATATGCATGTATATAATACATATGCATGTATGTCTGTATGTGTGTGTGTATGTGTGTGTATGTATGTGTGTAGTTTAAATGACGTTGAACAGGCGACCTTGTACAGCATATTTACAATTAAATGAGGAAATATTTCTAATTTCTATCTAACACACAAAACTATTAGTGCGCTGTAACTTTATTATTATTATTATTATTATTCACATGACATTTAGACATTAACATTAAACCCTAAGCCAGAGAGGCAGAAAGAGAGCGCTGCTCAAGAGTGAAGGAGGAGGGATGAAAAAGCAGAATTAACAACAATTCCGTTTATCAGTAAAAAGAAACTAAAAACACAAAAAAAAAAACATACATTCACCTACAATTTATTATTAATAATTCTTGAGTCATTTGAAATTATATATATATATATATATATATATATATATATATATATATATATATATATATATATATATATATATATATATATATATATATAATATTAATTATATCTGTGTTACTTATTTTTTTAAGGAAAAACCTTGTTTTTAATACATATTCGCTGATTATGTTTAACTGAAGGCTGCGCTTAAATAGCGACAATTTGAAAATCATGTATTTGCTTGAAATGAAAAATCTCAAATTAAATAATTTCCTGGTTAAAGACCTTAAACTGTTCTTTAAATACAACTAAATTGTTAGTGATTAACACCTTTTTAAAAAGTCGTATTAAAACATTGAAAATCAAAAGGTTTCTCTTTGAGACAGCAACACAGAAATGTGAATAATACGAAATGAAAAAAATTAGTGGTTAACCTTGTCATTTGTTTAAGGTAATTTTCAAAATTTAAATTAAACCAGAACTTTGTGTTTAACAGTCGACACAAACAAGAACGAATTTTGAAACGCTCTACAGCAAAAACAATCTTAGATAATAAAAAACGATGAAGAGATTAAATAAAACATTTATTACGCGCAATTGAAGCGCTGCTTGCCGGCCAGAGCTGATAGTGATCGACTTACGAACGTTCTATAGAGAAACCCGAATAAGTGGTACTTTAAGACAAATTTCTGTCACTTAGATATAAAGAAAGTTATTAGACAGGTAGGGTACCCGCATACATTAATCTCTGTTTTGCCTGCAACAAAGCAACCTTCAAATTTATATTGAAATTTTATTATAGGGAAACCAGAACACAAGGTAACAAGGGCACAAGGCAAAACTCTACAACTTAGCAATAAAAGAAATAATAGAGTGCCTCCATACATCAAACGTTTTCCTCTCAAAAAAACACTTTAAAGAGTTGTACTTGCTTTCGTATAAACGAATTGCTACAGGATAAAATTCTAAAACTAAAATCCAAATAATTTTCAAGAATAATAAGGTGTCTCCACACATTAAACGCTTTCTTTTAAAGAATATATTTTTGAACGATCTACGGACATTATTATAATGAAAGCAGCAAAACCGATCACTGTCACTTAGAAATAAAATAAGATTGAAGACTAACAGGGTGTCTCCATGCATTAAACGTTTCGTTTATAAGGGAACACTTTTAAAATATCTATGGTCGCTTTATTATAACAAAAATACCATAAACAATCAATCTAACAAGAAATAGTTTTACAACTTAGAAGCAAAATTAGATTGTAGAATAATAGGATGTCTCCAACCATTAAACGCTTCTCTTATAAAGAAACACTTTTAACAGCAAAAACGATGACTGCCACCAGGATGAATGGTTTTACAACTTCGAAATAAAATAAAGTTAAAGATCAACCTGTTGTCTCCACACATTAACCTTTTTCTTGTAAGCAAATACTGTTAAAATTTGAATGAATGAAAACGGCTTAAACGATCGCTGTCACAAGGAATAGTTTTACAACTTGGAAATGAAATAAGATTGAAAAAGAAGTGGCTTTTTTTTAATTTGGAATGCTTTTAAAATTTGTATAACTTTTTGCAACAATAAAAACGGCCTAAACTAATGCAGTCACATGGCAAAGTTCTACAACTTAGAAAAAAGGCAGAGCAATAATAGAGTATCTCCCTACTTTAAACGTTTTCTTGGCAATGGGAACCCCCTTAAAATTTGTACAGATGGAAACAGGATAAAAAAATATTACTGCTACAAGTAAAGCTTCTACAACTTGTAAACAATAAAGGAATCAAAACAGTAATAGTATACTAGAATACAGACATGCCTTTAGTCTTGAAAATATTGTATGGAAATCACTCAAAATATTGAGCACTTTGCTTATAAATTTCCTACACGCGTCGCTTGTTTCTGTTTTGTAAGCAGCACATAAATGTTATTTAATGTGCTGTTTGTATAAGAAAAATTGAGCGACTCGCAGAATAAAATGCACTCAAACAATTGAGAGATTTTTATAAAAATGTACCAAACGTATCGCTCGTCTATGTTCTGTGAACTACATATAAAAGTCTCGTAAATTTGTGTGCCGTTTACAAAACACAGACGAGCAACTCGTCTAGAAAATTTGTATGAATGTTAATAAATTTGTTGAGTGATTTTCATACAACCTTTCTAGACGAGTCACACGTCTGTGTTCTATGAACAGCACATTAATTTGTATGGAAAACACTCAATTTAGTGGTTTTGAAACAAAGTTTCTAGACGAAGCGGTTGTTTTTCAGACTACATCTAATATGCTGTCCATAGAACACAGACGAGCAACTCGTCAAGAAAATTTGTATGAAAGTTGCTCAATTTTTGAGTGATTTCCATACAAATTTTTCTAACAAGTCGCTCGTCTGTGTTCTATGAATAGCATATTAATCCCATAAACTTGTGTGCCGTTTACAAAACACAGACGAGCTATTCGCTTACTTAATTCGTATGGATAACACTCAAACAATTGAGTGGTTTTCATATAACATATCTAGACGAGTAGGTAGTCTTCTTGTATCTATAACCCATGACATTTTTTTGAAAAAGAACAAAAAAAAAAAATGAGTTTTAGAATGAGTAGACAAGGCTTTGCAGTAAATATGCTATATTTTGATAAATATTACTTACCAATAAAGTAGGCATTGAATAGGAGGGACATTCACGCGCTCTTTGACGCATGGCCGCCACCTTTTCTTTTGTAAATTCACAGGTTTCCAAATGAGCTCTCAAAACGGCTGACAATAAACGCGGTTGATCATCCAGTTCGCCGGACAAGGCTCTCTGTTGGCCGCGATTTTGTGTTGACTGTTGCATGGCGGCCAATATGCGAGCCTTTTCACGTTTCGGCACCCGGCCAAATCGTACCGCTAAAAAGAGAAAACAAAAACAGGCACACGGTTAAAGAAAACTATATATAAATGTATTATGTGTAAGATAATTGTACATAAATTATTTAATTTTCTACTTTTTTGAATTACAGAAATAATAACAATAACAAAAAATGATACCTAAAGCTCAAGGATTTTTTTGATTATTACTATAATTGATAGTGATAAAACTTATTTCTTTTTTTTTTTATAAGAAAACTTAAAGCAGCAGGTGTAAATTTGGTTTCCAGTTCAATACTGCTTAATGTAAGATGGGACAGACGGACGGACAGCTGTATGTATGCCTTTAAAGTCCTTTTTTTTAAGGGTTGATTATTGTAGACGGTATTTTTCCAACAGGATGTTGGTTGTATTTATAGTAAAGCTTTCAAAAGGAGTTATTTGTTTTATTTTCCTTTGCAACATGTAAGTAAGTGCTTAAATGTGTGTGTATGTGTGTGTATTCATTTTTTGCTTTTAACTAAAGTAGGTCATTGCCTTGTGTGTATTATGTATACTTTTTATGCTAAAGAAACATTAAAAGTATGCGTGTCTGTCTGTCTGTCTGTCTGTGGTGGTTGGTGGCTGCTGGTGGTACTCGTATGTACATTCAACAAAAAAAGTATATGTTTCTACGGAATCTTTGCATTGAAAATAAAATCTTACAGCTGTCATTGTTTTGAATATTTTGTTTTGCTATACTTTCTCTTTTCGTTCGTTCGTTGGTTCTGTTTCTTTTGCATTCAAAAAAAAAAAAAAAAAAACTATATTTCTACTTTTTCTTCTCTTCAGATAATAAAAACTATTCACCCACATTTGATTATTGTTGTTGTTGTTGTTGTATTTGTTTTTTAATCTCTATAAAGTCACGTTTTTTTTCACGTTTTGTTTGAAATTTGGTTTAGAAACTCTAGATTAGAGGTCATGACCCAGAAATAACTTTTTATGGTTTTTTTCTAGTTTCAGTAGCTGTTTGAAGATCGATTGGGTGTGAGTGAGTGTGTGTGTGTGTGTGCAAGTGTAAGTGTGCGTCTTTGCAAGAGTTTGAGTAGTTGATGATTTTGGTAACAAGAAAGAAAGTTTTATTTGTCTATACATACACATTTGTTTTTAAAGAAAATTAATAAGATGAAGACACATTGAAGAAGCCGTTTGTTTAATTGTGATAAAATCTTATATTTTTTACCTAGACATATCACTCATTCGTGTACCATAAACACTACGTTACTTTTACACAATACAAAGAAATATGCCCATTATTTTCACCCCATTGTTTCTTAGGTGCTACGAATATAATGAAATATTTTCATTGCATCTACTACACTGTTTTCGTAGCTGTAATGAAAGTCTTACATTAGTACAAATAAATATTTTCATTATATCTACTACACTGTTTGGTAACACATAGCTGTTACGTAGCTCTTTCACTAATACAACAATATATTTGCATTATATCTTATTTTATACAAATGCTTTTCATAATACGAATGCATTAGTTTTCGTAACATTAATGAAGTTTTCAAATATAATAAAGTAATAAAGTGATGTTACTCAAAACATTCATTCATTAACCGCAATAAAACTTTTCATAGCATTAACAAAAGAATAGTGCTCGAAACGATTTCATTCCCCTAACGAAGCGTTTTTCTTGCAGTGTAGCACATACAATATTTATATTACGCTGTTTTCGAAATTAAACCAAACAAAAAAAAAAAAAAAATCAAAAAATGTTGTGCTTTTCATATAACACTTCTTTACAAGTATCTTGCTTGTGGTGAGGAAACATCATATTAAAATGGAATTGACTTATTTATTTTTAATAAAATATATTATATACAGATTTGTGACAACTTTTCATAACTATCTAATATCATTAGCTAAATATATACAGGATGTGACAGAACTCAAATCAGAAAAAAAATCTGAAAATATATAACGCCTTGTGCGAATAAAAAGCATTTCGCTCCTTTATTGCAACATAGTCATATCTCAAAAAAGCTCGTTTCGAGAAAAACGCATTTAAAGTTTTTAGTTTCCATACAAGTCTTAGCAAATTTTTTGAGAAAATACCTCTTAAAGGAAACAGTTTAAAAGCAATTTGAATAAATTTTTAGCACAACATAAATGGTAGTACTATTAACAATTCTGCGTTGTTAACTCGAAAAGTTCATTTTTTGAGATATGACTATGTTGCAATAAAGGATCGATTTGAACTGAATAAAATGTTTTTTTCTGATTTTTCTCATGATGGTTACAATCAATCTGTCACCCTGTTTCGGCTTGATGTTAAGTTCTGGGACACCCTATATAACATTAGATATTATTTGACAAATTGTTTCCCGTATTACTGGCAAAGTTTTGTTATAATTTTGATTTAGTTTCATTTATTCTTCAAATTTCAATTTTTTTTTATCTTATCTCAATTTAAGCTGTTTTGCTATAGTGCCAAAGATATATGTGAAATTTTTACTTTAATTCAGTCATTTTTCGAACCTAAATACGCTGATTTGTTAAGCTAATTTTTCTAATTTTATAACATTAAAAATTTAATTTTATTAACTTCATAGAAATGCATTTGCCATTATAAGAAAACAATTTCTCTTTTATTCAAATCACAAAGCCAATGTCTGCCACAAATATTCACAGAATATATACATAAGTATATAAAAAAAACAAAAAACAAAAGCAAAAAAGTGAAATACTTTAGAAAATAAAAACAAAAAAATAAATGAAATTTATTTTCTATCATTCTTTTAATAATTGATTTCAAACTTAAGCACATTGATGATTCTTCAAATGCATCTAAAAACGCGCCATAAAGTGAGAGGAAATCTCTCTTTTTTTTAGATAAAAAAAAAAACGATAAAAACAATAAAAAAAAAACACAAGACAAACCAAATCTAGCTTTCAAATAACCATCATGGCACTACTGACACACTTTTCTTCTCTTTATTTAGTTTTTTTATGTTTTTGTTTATTTTTATATTTTTTCTTTCAACAAAAAGCCGGCTTTTACAAATCAAATACTACAAAGTCATTTACTACAGCAACAACAACTACTTGAACAGACATTCTGCTGCTGGCCAGGCTTCAAACAAACAAACCAGGTCAAATGAAAATGAAAACTTGGTTGCAAAAAAAAAAAAACATTCTTTTTTTCTGCTTTTTGGTACAAACTCTAAATAGACAACAGTAATAAAAAAAAAGAAATATTTTACAAGAAAAAATTGGAGCGCGCTTTTTGAAAATGATCGAACACTTACACAAACACACGCAATTTTTAAGCTATTCAAACGTGTATGTCAGACCAGTTAACAACTTTCATGTGCTGCTGCTGGCTGCTTTAACGATAAAGAGCCAGCGAAGAAAAAGTTGGTCAAAAGCAAAACTAAATAAAGAGAAATTTTTTTTTTGGTGCAAACAAAAAAACAAAAAAAAAAAAAAGAAACACGTGAATAAAAACAAACTACAAAAAAGAAAAAAAGTCATAAATTAAAAGTGAATTATAAAATGAAATTTTATTTAAAATGGATTCACTAAGAAATCTTTAATTGATGTCAAGCTTGTTGTTGCAATTGGTATGTCATACAAGTGTTTGCAAAAAAAAATTTTTTCTTATCAACTAATGGTCCTTCGATACGCAAGGGTTTTAGTTTTAATTTAAATATATTACATATACTAATAAAAAATTAGCGTTTTCTATGTTTCCCAGCTATAGTTGTTTCATAGGAGCTACCCTAATCAGTAGACTTTGGAAATTTTTGAAAGATATTTTCAAATAATCAACTTTTTTATCCCAAGAATCTAAATATAGTGAATAAAAACTCAATTGTTATATTACATATATTTAAATTCAAAATCTAATTAAGAAAATAATTACATCACGAAGTTTTACTTAAAATTAATTCCCTAGGAAAACTGAAATGTATGTCAAACTTGTTGCAAAAGGCATATCATACAAGTCTTATCAAGATTTCTTTTTATCAGATAATGGTCCTTCGAATTAAGAGTTTTATTGTTCGTTAGTTTCAGTTCGAGTTTTAGTTTATTTAATTTAAATATGTACACATATTGTATTTACATATTTAAATTCTAGGTGCTAGGTCAAACCAAATCACAAATGTGATCAAACAGTTTGATGTGTGGACACGATGTTTTAGAAGTTTTTGAAATACTTTTAAGGACAGGTTATTTTTGCTGAAATATTTAAATAAGAGTTAACAAATATTTCTTAATTGGGAGTAAAATTGCATATCGATTCAAATTTCAGCTTATCAGTAGCTTTTTAATGTTAGAAACTACTTGTTCTCTACAAAAAAAAATTTGGGGAATAAAATAGTAGATACTAAAACAGTGGTCGCCACAAAGAGAGCAGTCAGTATGTACATGCGGTTACCCTTGAGGCCATAAGCCACTTCAGTGCTTTTTTTTTTAATTCAAAAATAAATATTATTATATTAATATTTAATTGAAATTTTGCTCAAGTTTTAGTTCTATTTTTTTTTTTTTTATATAAAAAAGTTTTAAATGATTTATTCAATATTTCATCTTCGCCTTCTCCAGGAAAAATTTTTGTTTTGAAAAAAAAAAAAATCCCGAAGAAGGAAGACGAAATATTGAATAAATAATTTATGTATTTAACAAATAGACCTCTAGAAGCTAGAACTAGATCAAAATTAAATTTAACGAAAAGGATTAAGTTAATCACATTAATACATATTTTTAATATCATTTTTTCATGCTAAAAAATTGTTTAACTAGCGCCTTAAGCAACTAACAAATGACGGAACTGTTATAACAAAAATATCGAGAAAAAAAACTATATCGAAAATTTTTTAATATCTTCTTTACATCAACTTCTTTATATAAAATAAATAAAACTTATTTACTTGCGCATAATATTTGTGTTAATGGTACTAAAAATAAGCTCTATTTGGCCGTTTTTTCCTAAAAGCTGTGCAGCCTAATCTATACTATTTAAAGTTTGCCGGCAAAATAATAATAGCTTTAATAAATATTTCAATAATTTTATTTTGCCGTTTTTAAATTTTCAACAATTTATTTGGAATATTGAGATATATTTGAAAATTTAATGTATGACGACATCTTTCAAAGGCTGATGATTAGAGTAGCTATTATGAAATGTCATGTATAGACAGCCACGAAACATTAGAAACAAGCTGTTTATAATTTTTTGTTTGGTATCAATTTTATTTCATGTTTTTAATTAAACACTTACGCGCATTGTGATAATTGACATTGCCTTTTAATATACTTTTTAAAATGGGTAATTCTTCAGCCATTTTTTGTGGTTTTCAATAATTTTTTGTATATTTTTTATTTTTTTGGTATAGGTTTTATATGTATTCAATAAATAAATGTATTAAAACATTTTATCCAAACAAGAAAAAAATTGGCACAATTGTTAAAAAAATGTCCACTTTTTTCTTTAAGAGATTTTTCTTTTCAATTTGTAAAAATATTTTCTTATATTTTTTTTCTATTTAAGTAAAACAGGTACTTTTTCTTTTAAAGCAATTTTTTTTTGTAAACAAAACAATTTCTCTTTTTACTTTTTACTCTTGCAGTAGAATTCCTTTTTAATAATAATTTTTCTTTTTAAAAAACTTTTAATATTATTTTAAAACAGGAACTTTGTATTTCTTTACTTTATATTTGAATTTGTTTATAAAAATAATTTTTGGATTCAAAAAAAAAAAAAAAAAAAATTAGCGCGTAATCCTCTGGGTAGAAACGTTAAATCCAACAAACTTTTAGTTTAGTTAATTTTTCTTTAACTTTGGTTGTTATATTTTTAAAGTTTTAAGTAGCATAATTTCACAAAACTGGTTTATTTTATATAAATAAATATTACTTTCAGTTAATTTTCTTTTAATATGTAGCATGTATGTATGTATGTTTGAGTGCTTGTTGTGCTCACTGAGTTTCATTCATAACTAAGAATTTTAATTTAACAAATTTATGTAAAACCAGATTTTATTTATATTTTTCACTTGTGATTATGTCAATGTTGTTTTTATTTAACTTGTAGTTTTGTATATAAAATCAATTTAATTTTTTATTATTTCCAATAATACTTTTTCCTTTTCGTTTTTTCTATAAACATGACAAAACTCGACAAGGTCTTGAACGCGACTAACTGTAAAAATCTTAAGCATGTTACGATTATACCAAAAAGGTATCAATACAACCCATACAAATACACAACTGTAAACACACACGCTCGCACTCACTCCCATTCGAAATGAAAACACAGCACATTTGAGCAAAAACAAAGCACCACACACAAGCCATTTTGTTTGTGTTTGCTCGCTATTAAGGGTAATTTAATATAGTACAAAATTAAGAGAGCAAGAGACTAAGAATATAAGAGAGAACACTGATTAGTGCAAAGCTGTTTTATCACAGCAAATGTTAAACTTTTGTTGTGTGTAAACAAATTCAATATTTTGGCTCTGGAAGAAAAGCTCTGTGATAAAATAACAGTGTGACCAGCTTTCAAAATATTGCAGTAATGAACAATCATGCTATCAAAATTGTTTATTAATTAAAATGAATTAAATATAGGTACATATATACATATTTTCTTTTTATTCTTTTTTATCATCTTATCAAAATTTTTGCAACTCAAGATCCTCAGTAATTGTGTTTTAAGAAAAAATTTTATATGAAAATTGATAAAACAATTAAACCCTTTTTATAAAAATAATTACAGTATAATCCCAAAAATCCGTGCAATTAAAAACCATGTGGTGCCCGTATCAAAATATCCGAATTTCCGTGACAAGAGAAAAAAATATGTAATTGAATGCATTTAACTTTGTTTTAGTTTGATTTAATTTAATTTTATTTAACTTTATACTACTTCTACTTTTATTTTTGCTATAATTTATTGAAGTTCTGCATTATTACTCTACTTATTAATTTTCTGGAAAAAAATACATTTTTTTCAATTAAAAAAAAATTTTGTTATATGTATTTTGGTTTCTACTTTATTCATATAAATAAGCATATTAAAATTTAAAAAAAAGAAAAAAAAACTTTTTAATAGAAAACATATCTTGTCAGTATCTCAAAAACTAACTGACAGATCTTACGAATTGTCAACACTGTACATATGTATTAAATTAAGAAAAAAGCTTCCTTAGACTTCTATTCGAAGCTAAAACTTGACTGATGAAATAGAGGAAGTGTTTTGCTATTAAACGACCAAATCAAGTTTGTTAAACTTCAGAATGAATAACAAATTTGCAAACACTTAAGGACGGGTCTTTTATCACATTCCATACTTCTCCGTCAACGCAAAGTATTAAAGTTGAGCAACTTTTAACGAGCGTTGAGAACTTTGACAACTATCTGGTAATATTTTTTGTATATTTTGATTTAATTTTTCATTCACAAATAAAATAAATTAAAAAAAAATTGTGTTCGGTTTTCTGTGATGTATCTGAAAAATAAATCAAAAAATTTGAAGCAAATTAAAATAAAATGCAGTTGATTTTATATCCGTTAACAAAGTACTGACTGTGCCAATTTCATAAGTCTTATACGTTGATGCCAGTTAAAAAAGGTGACGGACAAAAAATGACGGATTCTATGTGCCCCGGCCCGATTTTTAAAAATCGTTTCTAGTCAGAAAAACTAGAGTAGCCAATACTTTTTCCCTTTTTTCAACATACCGTCATATTAATGAATGGAATTCCGTTCAAAAACGAATATCAATCTGTTTTTTTTTTTGTTCTTCAAAAGACAAAAAGCTAAAAAATTTTTTAGAATGAACAAACAATTGAGTTTTATTCACTATATTAGCTTATAACATTGATACCAATCAAATAAGTTATAAACAGTTTCTTTTTTATACTTCCCAGCTATCTACATGTCAACATTTCTTAGGAGCTACCCTAATCATAAGTAGACTTTAGAATTTATTGAAAGATATTCTTAAACATTCAACTTTATATCTCAACAATCTAAATAAATTATTGAGAATTTTATTTACTGATGATTAGGGTAGCTCCTATGAACAGTCTACATATAGACAGTTGAGAAACATAGAAAAAAAGCTGTATATAATTTTTTTGATTATTAAATATTCTTTAAAAAAATTTTTGTGCAAAAAAACAATTACAAATAATTAGTACTAAAAAAAAATTATAATAATTTGAGAGATAAATAATATTTTTGGCCAACGTAATTTATTGTGTTTAGTTTTAATAATTTTTATATTTTATATTTTTAATTTGGATTTGCTTAATATATTATAGATAATCAAGAGGAATTAATTTTATAAAATGACACCATTGTGAGAATTAATGATGTGTTGAAGCATATATTGTTACATGTACCAGCCAAAAACATATTTTTACACGTGTATTTCTGACAGTGCGTAAAATGCGCCCAATGCAAATAGATTTTGCCATTATGATTACCTAGTAAAGTTGCTACATATACAGAGATTTTCATTAATGTGTGCCGGCTGTCAGCTTTGAATAATTTTTAAGAGTAAAAACAATTATTCAAATAAAAACTAACCACTCTTGTTATAAAAAAAAACTGTTATAAAAACCTCTCTTATACACAGTAAGCTTTTACATAAACTTAAATCGAAAGCTTTATATGTGTTGCCATGTTATAAAAGCTTTTCACCACTAGTTTTATTTACAGTATAACAGTTTTATTAAGAAACTTGTAGTAAAAGCTTTCAACTAAAAAGCTTATATATTTGGATTTTAAATCCAAACAAACAGCTTTTTATTTTAACTATTAAATTTTTTAAGAATATATTTTTTTATGTTTAATAAATGTTTAGAATTTTAAAGTTTAGATTTTTTTTAATGACATGCAGTTTTAAACAAATTAAAAATGCTAAAAGCCCCCTTGAACTTCAATTGACATTTATGTGGAATACCATTTTTTCAATTATTATTTGAAAGTTAATAAAAAAAAAAATATATAATTTAATTTCAATTAAAAGTTTTCTAGGTTTAATTATAATTTGTCCTTTTTAGATTTTGTAGGTGAGTGAGTGTGCTGCCAGTGGCTGCGGCTGTGGGGAGGGAGGCGTTTGTATGCATGTGCTGATGTTTAATTCAAAAGTAGAACGAGGTTAAAGTTTATTGCTTTTTTCGTGAGTGATTGTATTTTATAGAATTGCCTTGGGTTCAATGACTTAATTTGCTTGATTTTGCACAAAAAAAAAAAAAAAATGTATTCATTAATGTATTGTAAATTTTTTAAATAAACAAATTGTTTTAATAAAACATTGTGCAAATTTGTACAGAGGCTTTTGTTCGCTCGCTCATTATACAAATGTATGTACATATGTATGTATGTACGCACATACATGAAATATGAGGTTAATATGTGATCATCAGAAAATTATAAAAAATAACGTTTAAGGCTAATTTATGTAAAGCAAACGAAATGCACATAATAAGTCAGCCAGACTTAAGGTCAAATTCATGTCAATTTTAATTGATTGGATAATGAAAAATAAAAAAAAAATGATTAACAGGGCTGGCGGCAAAAGTTAATGAGTATATCGAAATGAATACTGCTTTATTTTACAAAAATGTTCTAACCAATTTGTTTGAAATGCAAATTTGTAGAGTTAGTTGAGGTAAGCACACTTTAGGAACCACCAAGCAGACTGGCTTCAGATAACTCAGCAGAGTTTAAAATTTTTATTTGCCCTTAAAACCTTTAAATCGAAGAATATTCTGATATTGTAACACAGAAGGAATTACAGTAAAAATAATATTAATAAAATTTTGTACGAAAACTAATTCATATTAAAATATATCTATTTTATTCTAATTCATATTAAAATACATTTTGTTTTTAATATTTTTGCTGTTATTGGAAAAAAAGTTGCTTTCGTTCAATAATTGTGTTTTCAAAATTCAAACAATTTATTAATTAATTCAACGAATTCCGTTATTGAATATGAAAAAATTGTTTTCTGATAAAGATAGAGTTTAGCTATTTTAGTGAAATATGTAAAGTGCAGTTGCTACACAATAAATTGTTAATGTTCATTATTGTTAGGCAATTTTGAAATTAATCTTAGATGTTTGTGAGAGAAAACGCAAGGCTAACGAAAAACTACAAGTTTCAACAAATTTTATGTTATCATCCTTATCGAAATACACCAATGAGAAAAAACAATTTTAAGAAAAGTTTTATTTTTGTTTCTATAAAAAAAAAATTATAATCTCAAATTTCTTAGCAAAAAATGTTGTAAGTTTTCCAATGCTACTTTCTGCTATTGACAAATTTTCTGTAGATCAATTACTTTTATTTGTCAATTTTCTACAAAAATGGTTTGGCATCGAAAATTTTTTAATAAAAATTATAAAAAAAAAAATTTTCAATAAAGTTTTTTTTTATCGATCAATTTTCCTAATGATAATTTTGTATTAAAACAATTTTCTATAGAAAAAATGTTGTTGTTAATATTTTTGTTATCGATCAACATTTAAAAAAATCTTTGTTTTAATTTTTGATTATTTTTTTCCTCTTCTTTTTTTTAATTTAGCGTTTGATAAACTTTTGTAAAGATTTTTTTATTATTGAAAAGTTTGCTGTCGATAAATTTTCTACAGCAAATTTTTGTTATGGAACAACTTATTATAAAAAGCTTTTGTATTTTATTTCTGATTTTCCTTCGCTAAATTTCTGTAAAGATTTTTGGTAAGATTTTTTCTGTAGAAAATTTTTGCCATTTATAAGAAATTTTTATTTTTGTTGCTGATATATTTTTTTAATTTCGCCATCTTTTTCTATGGAAAAATACTTATTAAATTTTCTATTAATATTTTTTATCGATTAACTTGTTATCAAACAATTTTTAACAGTTTTTGGTATCCACAAATAATACTGAAGAATTGCCAATAAAAATTGTCAAATAAAAATGTTTCCTGTACACCAAATTATCTTAGAAAATGTATGTAACCGATAAATTTTCAGTGTAAAATTTTTCTCATTGATATATTTTGTACGCAATATTTTTCATTGGTAAGCTTTCTGTAGAAAGATTTTGATATCGATTAAATTTTTATTAAAAAAAAATTACTATCATTAAGATTTTTTGTAAAAAATTTCATCGGTAAATATTTTGTAGAAAATTTTTAATATCGATAAAATTTGTATAAAAACATTTTGGAAATGTTTGTTTCGACAAACTTTCTATAGAAAATAACTATATGCAATTAACAATTCTTTTATGAAAATTTATTGTTATCTATAAATTATCCGTGTATGAGGTTGCTATAAAGAATATTTTTATTGGCAAGCTTTTTATAGAAATTTTTGTTATGAATAAGTTTTTTGCAGAAATTTTTTTTATCCAAAAGTTTACCGTAAACAAAATTGTTTATCTATTAATTTTGCATAAAACTGTTATCGACAAATTTTGCTTAAGGAACGTGTGTTATCGATTAAGTTCTTACAGATAAGTTTGACTATAGATCACACTTTTTAATCAATTAATTATGCATAGTGTTGTTTATGGACAAATTTTCGATAAGAAATATTTGTTATGGACAAATTTTTATTAAGAAAGGTTTTTTTTATCGAAAATGGTTTTGTATACAATTTCGATAAGAAATACTTGTTATGGAAAAATTTTCGACAAGAAATGTTTTATTATCGATAAAGTTTTTGTATACAATTTCGATAAGAAATAGTTGCTATGGACAAATTTACGATAAGAAATGTTTTTATCGATAAAATTTTTGTATATAAGTTTTGCAATTTTACAATTTTTTATAACAAATTTATGTCATCGATTAATTTCCAATAACAAATTTTTTTATCGATAAGCGTTTTATCGAAAACCTTTTTATAGATAAGTTTTCTATAGGAAATGTTCGCCATCAATGTGTTTTTCATGAAATTTACTTTGCAGGTAAATTTTTCTTTTCGCTAAAGTTTTTCTAGAAAATTTTTCTTTATGGCAATTTTTTTTTTCAGAAAATTAATATTTTCTTTTCATTCGCCTTTAATGAGCAGTCATTGTTTTTATTTAGCTGTTTATTTTCTTCGGTTAAAGAAAAAAAAATCCAAGTGAAAGTGAAATTGCTTCCATCAAGTGAAATAGAAACTTAACAACAAAGTCAATGACTTTTTATAAAAATAATGTTAAAAATAAATAATTATAACAATAAAATACTTATTACTGGTGTATGAAAATAAAAAAAAGAGTTTACTAAACAAAACACGTTTTGTATGTTTTTTTAAGAAACCAAAACTTTCACTTTTACTTTCGCATCATTAAACAAAATGTTGAAAAAAAAATAAAGTGAGTTTGTGTGGGTATGTGTAGTTGGTTGCAGATGTGCTTTCATCATTTCGTTAAAAATAAAAATTTGTTGCTAGTTTTGTTCAAAACTATAATTATTTTACTTCAAAATATTTGTTTTTGAAAAAGTTTCAAGTTGTTTTCTTCGAACGATTTGGCCTCATTACTTTTAGTTCAATGACCGGCAGCAGAGTGTGTTTTGTAGCGACACACGTCTACTTTATTATTCAAAAACAAATTCAAAAGTGAATAGTTGCTGTTTCGGTTTAACGGTGGTTCGAAATTCAAATTTTCTGCTTTTTTTTGTGTAAAAAAATAAATTATTCAATCTTTCTGAAATGTTGATGGATTTAAGTTGATTTGGATGACATAAAAGCGACATAAAAATGTCTTCATGTTAATTTGAATTTGGCAATAATTTTATTTTAAATTTAAATTATTTTTTTTTCCTTTTTTAGTCGCAGAAATGTAATACCTAAAAGTTTTTTCAACGTATGTGTTTTAAATAATTTATTGAAACTTTCGCCCCAATTCATAAAAAAAGGAAATTGGATGCGCAAATATATGTATAAATTCTTCATTTAATTAGAAATGCCACTTTGAACATTTTATATTTACTACCAGGAAGATGAAGAGAGATTGTATAACAATTTTTTGAGTTGTGTGATAAATTCATAACAAGCCTGATGAAGTCATAATTATCGTAAAATGTCCCAAAATATTGCAATTTTAAAACTATTTTTAATCACAAAAGTTTTTTTTTGTGAATTTTCGGCTATGGCAATGTACTGAAGGATCTGTTATACGGCCATAAAAATCTATTTTTGGTTAAAGTCACATATATACTTTTGACTGAAACTGTTATAGTTCCAGATTTTTAAGAAAATGAAACCAAACGCCAATTTTCGAATTGTTATATGGATGTTATTTTCAATAGAAACTGTTATACAAAGACCATTTCGTATTTGTAAGAAAATCAGATATATACTTTTGACTGAAACTGTTGTACTTCCAGAGTTTTAATAAAACGAGACCCACTACCAATTTTCGATTTGTTGTATCAATGTTATTTTCCATGGAAACTATAAAAATTTTTTTATTATTCTTTAAAAGACTCTTTTTTTTTAATAATTTAAAATGGAAAAAAATAAAACTGCTTTAAACATTTTTAATGAAGGTAGTGAATAAACTGTTATACATAATTTGAAGTTCCCTTTTTTTATTTTCATTACTAATTAAATTTTTGTGCTATGTTAAACAAATAAATTCAAGTTTGTGCAAACTGTTATACTGCTACAAAAGACATTATCAGCTTTAACAGATTTACTTCAAAACATTTTTTTTGTGGCAGTATAACAGTTTGTAGATATACAGAATACATTAGTAACGAAAAAGGCGCATCTCTACGGTAATAAAGCCAATATACATTTTGATAATATTTTAGACATCCTTACATTTGCATATCAGTTGTAGTTTTAGTTTTTGCCACCTTAAGTTATTTTAATAAAAAAAATAAAACTTCTTTTATGTATAACAGTTTTATGAAATTAACGTATAACAGCTAAAATTAATATGTTATACAGATTGTCTAGTAGTAGATTTATATTTTCAAACTTCCGTTGAGTTGAACACTGAACAGTCGAAAAAAATGTTTCAATTATCTCATGCGTGTATAAAGCACACCAAACAGTTAATTTGGGGCAATTCATTGGTTTTTGATGTTTGAATCGAGGGTTGCGGGTTCTTGGAGATCAGTAATGGCAGTTTTTTTTTTTTTTATGTGGTCGTTTAAAGGAAAATGAGCCCCGTCACTCCAAAAAATCGGATTTACAGTGCAAGAACACTCCAACAAAAATGTCAACACAGAGAATGAGCAATACTCACTCGACTACTACGACATCGTGGGTGACAAATCCGCTTAATCGATAATTCCAGCTGCACCACCGTCCGTCCGCCCACACCGTTTATTACTTTTTATAGTAATCGTTTTTAAAAATATAATTTTGATTTTTAACTTAAATCAATTTTAGTTTGCAGATACAAGTCTAAAAATGAGGGATTCTATAAAATCCCAACTTTCTTTGCTTAGAGATTAAATATGTACTTGAAATTTTGTTATCGCCTGCCCACATTACAAAAAACAACAACACACTATAGTACATTATTAGTTTTAGCCACAAATCAAGTGCTTTCAACTCCAGCTACGATGATACGAGTTAAGCAAGCAAACACAAACAAAAGCAGACAAATATAAAAATAACGGACAAACTTCATATAACACACCACATACACACTCACGCACTCAAGTAAATCAAACGCTATTCACTAAGTCCAACTAACTAACGAACTCAAATGCTAACTAAGATCAAGCCGACCGACAATTTTTTTTACTCGAAGACCGACAGTCATTCAAAAAATTCTAATAATCATGATGGTATTGACGGTAATGATGTTGTTGATGATGATGAACACAAAGTTGAATGACCGTGCCTGACCCACATAAAAGTCTTTGCACTTTTGCACAGACAACGAACAACAACATGCAGCCAAAGCAGCAAGACATAACAACAACTACAACTCAATTGCAATAAAAAGCAATAAAGACTGAATGCAGTTTATTTTTTTGCAAATGCAAAAATAAAATGTTCGTTCGTATTTGTCACTAACTCGTACAACAAAAATTACATTCGGTTTTGTTTATTTTTTTATTTAACCTCCTCCAAAGCATTCATTCCCTCGTTTCTACACTAAAGCAAAAACAAAAAAAGAGCAGCAAAAAACGAGGCTGAATATTAACATCGTTAAATGTATAACGAACACATACGATTAGTTCCATCAAAAGAGCAATGAACGGCATTCAGCACAATATACATATATACTATTTTTTTTTTTCATCTCATTGTCGTTGTTGCTGCTAAATAAAAATGCATGTTATTTATTTAACAATGAGCATGTGCACGTCATTGCTAGTAGAGTAGACTGACTGCTACTAATGCTGCTGCAAAAACAAGACTTTACTAATGGCTGGCTGCATTTAACGAGTATTTCATTTCAAACAACAAAAGAAAAAGAGCGCCAAACAGTTTAAAATACGAATTTATGCAATCGTTGCTAGTGCTGCTGCTGTTGTTATTGTTGTTGCTACTACATTTAGCAAAGCACTTGAAACCTTCGAGAAAATTTCCAAAAGTCGTTGAACTCCTCACAGCCACATATACACTCGCACACGTAATGCATTTTTTCAACGACAATTCTAGAGCAATGCAACGTGATAAGCCAACCAGCCAGCCAGCCTGCCAGCCAGCTAACAAACACATTTACACAACCAAAAAGAGAGCTGAGAATAATAATGAGCACCATTTTATGATATTGAGTGAGAGATAGCAGCCGCTTTAGTAGCTGTTTAGGGTAGGGTATGGTTTTGCTTGGCTTTTGGTTCGTTTAGCCAAAAACCGAGAGAAGTGGAGCATGCGAGGTGGAGCACAAAACAAGTTTGAGAGGCATTGAAAAATGAAAGTGTTTCTTAATTTGAGTGATTTTACTGCAAACCGTACACTATAAGAAACTTACACAGAGAGCATTGAGTGGGTTAAAACAAGAGTAAAAAACGAGTTTGTAATTGAGGTAAACGAACTTTTTGAAGGTTCACTTAACATAATAAAGCATAATAACAAAAAACAACAACAACTATGAAAAAATTATAAAAACAAAGTTTTATAATTTTGTTTAATGTAAATAAAAACAGCTACAAAACACAAAATAAACTTGTTATTACGTTAATAAAAGAGGAGGTTGTTGTTTATTTGTTTTGGGTTTTTGTATAAACATTTTCTTTTTGTGTGCGGAGACATTAATAATATAAAAATTTCACCAGGTTAAAAAAATACTGTTACTGGTGTTTATTTATATAACAAAATAAAGAGAAAAAAAAAAAACATTTCATTATTAATAAAAACAGGCAGACAGCTTATTTAACGTAATGAGGAAGTTATGGAGATTATTCGAGAAATTCGATTTGGTTTTTGACAAAAAGAAAGTTGAGAAAAAAAATAAGTGTTTAAAAAACAAGTGCAGATACGAGTATAAATGGTTTCAAATTTCAGGAAACTCAAAAATGCTAACAAGAAATACATATTTTAACTACACAACATACAAAAAGACAAATTTAATAACATTTATTAAACTTTTTATACATACTTTAGAAAAATATAAGCAAAAAGAAATTATAATAATATTTTTTCTTAAATCCTGTTACTTTAAAATTAATTCACATCAAACTGTTATAAATTTAATAAAAACTTCCTTCATTCCTGATAAAAAAAAAAATAGTTTAGACAGTTTTTAACAGGATAGTACATAACAAATTTGCTTGTTTTTATATAATTAGTATACATTAAAATTTTTGTTAACTGTTATACACCTCCAAACCTTAGTTTTTTTGTATTTCTATTTTAAGCTAGCATTTCAATTGTTTTACTGTGAAAACAGTACTTAAATAAACTGTTAAACAATAACATATGGAACTGTTATACTTGCTTTAGCTACAAAATTTTAAGTGTCTGGCACATAATTCCAAGCGCTTCAGTTAAATTTAAAAACAAATATAAAAAGTTTATTTTAGTTTGTATAAATACACATACATATGCATATAAATGTAGCATTTAAACAGACTAAAACTGACTGAGAAGCAATTAATTAAAAGTATTACAATCCAAATTCTTCTGTATTTTGGAAAATATTAACTGTTATACAAATGTAATTAATTTTTGCCATATAATATACATACTACATGTAATATACATGCCATATAATATACATATGTATGTACAAGTTTTTTAGTTTAAAAAAATACAAAATATGCCTAAATAAACTGTTATACTAAATAAACTTAAACTGTTATACAAATTTTAAATTTGAATTTCGAAATTGCGTTAATTTCTTAAGCATATACTTAGTTGCATTACGCCCTATATAAGCTTAGTTTACATTGACAAAACAATTTTGACATTTCCTGCTCAAAATTTTTTAAGATTAACGAAAAGAAAAACAAAAAAAAAAAAAGATTTATATTTGAACTGGCTACAATAGTAACGCATAATATTTTGTTTTCATGATTGCGTTAATTTATATGCCACTTTGCTCTTATTAAGTGTAGAGCTATAGTGCTTTAAAGTGTGTGTATAAAAGTTTGACTATCTGTCCATTTCTACAAACATTAATACAAACACAAATATATTAATGTTGTTTTTAAGTTTTTATTTTTTAGTAGAGGCCGTTTATGAATGCGTTTATGGTGGTTGTTTTTATTGCAATGCGTAGCCTCCATTTTTTTTACATTACATATACACTAGTATTTAAATGTAATCGTATGTTTGTGTATAATTTTATTATACAATCATTGATATTACTGTGCTGCTGCAGCTTATAGACACCGAGTTAAATACTTTGCTGTGTGCATGAATGTCTATCTACCCAAATGAAACGACAACAACAGCACAAGCAGCAGCAGCAGTATTTAAATGTAGTCAAACACAGCAGCAGGCTGGCAGCAAAAATACGTAATATATTTGTAATTGACCTGAATAAAGTTCAAATAACTTTTATGCTTTACAATACGAAAACACTACTGAGACCTTCCTTTCTGAGTTTTTTTTTTTATTTTTTTCTTCTTCATCATCTTATAAAACTAATACAGTCATAAATGTTGGTGTACGTGTGTTCGTATGAAAGTGTATGTGTTTGAACGTGAGTTTGTTCAAAAATTGAAATAAAATTGAGCAACGAAATAAAAATATGAAAGGCATTTATAATTACAAGGATAAAAAATTTGTTGTTTAACAAAAACAACATTAAAAAATTATTATTTTAATAGTATTTCGGACATTATTTTAATAGGAGTCGGCCATAAAATCATAAAAATATGAAAAACTACATAGCTATGTATATTAATATAATTTTTGTTTTCCATTACAACAAATCTGTTATATCTGAAAAATTTTCAAACTTGTTCCAATTACCTTTTTATTTGAAATGAACTAAAAAGTTAATCATAATTAAATAAAATAACTTACAATAATATATACCTGTTAATAAATAAATGGTGATAAAAAAAACTGTTATACATAACTCAATATATATTATACATACATAAGTATATTACTATGCATTTAGTAATTTTTAATACAAAAATATATATTTCCTTTGAATTACTTATCAAAAAAGTTGTTAAGCCTTACGTAAGCCTTAAGTCAGGGTTGCTGCTGGAACAAAAAGCAAGTATTGTTCAACAAATAACTTTATTTACTCTTTTTAAGCGGTATACCTTATTTGTGCCATACAACACACATTATAACAGTTTTATAAACTGCTATAAAACTGTTATACTACCTTAAAATATATCCCTTTATAACGTGTTTTCTTTGCATGACAGTAACCTATTAATTTTGAACTATTTTTATGCTGTTTCGCTCGAAGTATGGCCTTTTTAAGACAAATTTCTCGAAAATCTGTTATACCTTGTTACATAATCATGAATCAATTAATGATTTTTTTGTTTGGTATACTGTTACCGTTTAACTATTTTGTGAAAACATTTTTTTTTTTTTTTTTGGCAAACTGATATAATTATATACAGGTTTTCCTAGTTAGAAATAGTTGCTATAATAATTTGAATATTTTGTTTTTCTTTTCTTAATATAAAAAACAAATTCTAAATGACATTTTTTTCTCTCCTTGACACTTTTTTATTTAATTTCTAAAAATGATTTCTTCATAGTTAATTCCATTTCAAATTTTCTCTGCTTAGATTGAAGAATGTTTATTTGAAAAAAGCAACATTTTCAAATTTATTTATATTTATTCTCAATTTATATGACCTCGTGCTAATTTAAGTTCATTTTAATTAAAATAACACTAAACTAAAGAAAATAACAATTTATAGAATAATTTCAGATAAAAGAAAAAAAAAAAAAACCAGGCAGCCCATATAATCATTTTTTGTTAAATATATTTTTAATAATTTTATTTATTTTTTTTACGATTCGCCTTGTTTTAACTTTGAAATTCCAGTGTATTTGTGTTGTTTGCTTGGTTTTGTGGTTGAATAAGAGTGTGTGCGTAAGAAAGAGAAAGAAGAAATTCGTGAACATAAAAAAAATAAATAAAAATGGCTGGTTGATTGTGACCTAGTTTTACTTCAACAACGTCAGACAAACGGTCAATGAACTTCATTTTTATTTTTTTATTTTGGGGTGGTAGTGTTGTTGTTGCGTTGCTCGCAAACAAATGTATTTACGTAAACAAGTATGTAGGTATGAATGTATGTATATATATACATATGTTTAGTTGAACATTGAAATAATGAAGAAAAAAAAACAACACGCTTCATATGAAAGCAACTACAAAATAAGTTCAGTTCGATAAGTTTTTGTTTTTATTGTTAAACTACTACTACCACCACTACATCTGCAGCTTTAATAAATTCAATTTACTACTACTACTATCACTAATTTTGTATTTTTTTTAGGTGAGCAAGAGGCAATCAATGTGCGTTTCATTGAGTCGAGAAGTGTTTGAAACGTGAGGGAAATTTTGTTGGAAAGAAATTTCAGTTTCATTTTCATTTGAGTTTTTTTTTTTTCTCAATGCATTGACGAAATTTCTTTACAAATATGTTTTGAAAAAGAAAAAAAGTATGTACGAGTATAGGTATATGTAAATATATGTGTATGTTTTTAAATACAAAATTTCGAGTTGTTGTAAGTTTTGTAAAATGAAAAAGAAAGTGTTTCAATTATTGTCTGCTAAAGAAAGTGAAAGTTTTTCTTTGGCTTAAGCTGAAGCAGTTGTTGGCATTGCAAAACGATTTTGGATTTATGGTTTCTTTTTTTTTTATTTTTTATATTGAAAATAAAAAATTGTGGGTATAAAGAAATCAAAAATACCAAAAAGTTTTTGTTTGCCAAATAATTTACTAGTAAAGTTTATAATTTTAATTTAAAAACTAATCAAATTTTATAGTTTTTCCATACTTATGTATAGATGTATGTATGTGTCACATATAGGAAATGGTTATATATACTAATTGGAAACTATATATGTACATATTATTTATATTACATATTTGAATTTTATATTGTATTTCATATGTTTTTTTTTTTCAAAAGATAATAAGTCAAAATAAATCCCATATGAACAGCAATTTAGAGGTTAGGTTTTTGAAATTATTTAATTTTTTTAGTTGAGGTTTCTTGAACATAATTAGGAATACTAACGCCAACATATGGAATACTGAAAAGTATGAGCAATTTAAAATGAAGTCAGCTTCCAATAATTCAATACAAAAATTGAACAATTTTGAGCCTAAACTTTTTAAATACTCAAGCTTAGAAGATTTAAGGAATTATAATATTAATCCGCCCTCTTATATATCTTAAGTTAAACATCGGTTTTGGCTTCAATAAATTACATTTAAGAAGTAAATATTTTGATGGTATTTGAAAAGATACAGAATATATAAGAAAAAAATTCTACTTGCTAAAGAAAGTTCAAATGTTGAATCTTCAAAAATGAAATAAATAGTATTTAATAGATATTTTATTTATTATAAGAGTTTAAAGCTTATTAGATCCTCATAAAAATATGTTAATTTAATAATACAGGAATATAATAAAAAAATTTAATTTTGAAACTTTGAGGTTATGTTTTTGAAAGTAATTAAAACGCAAATAAATAATATTTAATATGTCATTTATTATAAAAGTTTAAGTATTAGAACCGCAAACAAATATGTTAATTTAATAAATCAATAATACAAAACATAGTTTTAATTCTGCAGTTTTGAGGTTAGGTTTGTTAAAACCTCAAAACTCAAAACTAACAAAAGGACAAAAATGTAAAATTAATTTTTATAAACAATGTAAAATTTAACGTTTAAAATGTATTTGGAACCAATATCTCATATTTTAAATTTTGAGGTTAAATTTTTTAAATTGCTGCAACTAAATTATCAAGAAATGAAGACATAATATATTTATACCAACAAAAAAGAAAACAGTAACAAACACCTAAATAAAATTAGTTTTAGCAAACAAAGTAAAAATAATGTTTAAACAATAAATTATCGATAAACGAAGGCATATCATTTTTATATTAATAAAAAAGGAACAAATGTATAAAATTTGTTTTCATAAACAATTTTCAAGTTATTTTGGAACCCGCATGTCATATTTTCAACATTGAGGTTAGATAAAAGTGTTTTAATTGAAGTGTATTCATTGAAGGTTGTTATGAAAGCTTAGCAGAAAAGCTAATTTTTTAAATCAAAATTTTCAATTTTTAAACTTCTTATATATAACTTAATCTTCTTTATATAACTAACGAATTTTTCTTTAGCGCTTAGATGTTAAATAGGTACATAATTTTATCGAGAAGTATGTAATAAACATACACATGTACACACGCACATTTTTAAGTAGCCTCAAGCTAAACAATCAATGAAAAAAAAAAATTGCAGCACATCTCATAAATTATGTATGATTTTTTTTGTTTTTGAATTTTTCGCCTCTTAGTTCTTTTCATAAGGATTTTCTAAATTTTGTATTTTTTAATTCTTTATTTTTAATATTGTTATTTTTTTTATTCAACTTCAGCTATTTTTTATTTTTTAGTTTGTTTGAGAAGCGGCCTTGTGTTTATTAAAATACATGTTGTTTTTCGTAAGTTTCCTTGAAAGATAATGAAAGAAATAAGCACATGGCCACATTTTTTTTTAATACACATTTTATTTCACGAATCAAGAAGAAATGTGTGTATGTAGGTATCAGTAATTTATCAAATATTTAATGTGCTATAAATGAGTTGTCAAGGCAAGAAACAGTTTAATAAATAGCTAAAAGGAGAAGGAAAAAACTACTTTCTTTGTTAGTTACTCTGTTTAATATGTAGAAAAGTTAGTGGTAAGTGTTTTTTTTGAGATGGGAGTTGTAATTATATTGGAATCAATTTTAAATTATTTTTTTCTCTGTTCCTATGTCTAATACAATTAAATTAAGTTATGTGTTATTTACTTCAATTAATTGACATTTCCTGTTTACGGGGGGTTTTTTTTTGGGAATTAAGTAACATTTTATTATCAAACAAAACCACAAAGTTAAATTTCTGCTCCAAACACATTTGTGTTTAAAATATACAGGCCATTTATAATTTTGAAGGCCTCTCTTTCTCTCTATCTCTATAATATATTAAATTAATACAAAACACTGTTATTATATTTTTGCTCTCTTCTTATTAAAGTATGTGAGTGTGTATTTTTCCCTCCATTGCATGACGGTTGTTGTTTTTTTTTTTTGAAAATAATCTTAACAGTAAAGCTCGTGCACACTATTATATTAAAAACAACAACAACAGTAATAAACACTGGTAATCATGAGCATGTGTGTGTGTGTGTTTGTGTGTTAAAATTTTATATAAATAACTAAAAAAAAGTAGCCTGCAAAAATTTAGGTTAAGTGCGTTCGTTCAACTTTTAGCACCATTTCATCATTAACACACAAGCCCAGCAAGCACTCACACTCATTCACACGCTCTCTTATTAACAGCAGCCATTTATCAAATAGTGGGGACTTGAAAACACCCGCACACTGTTTGGTAAAATCATTTAAACAACACATATTTTGTTTTTGAACACAAGAGTTGTTTACAGAACGAAATAATACAAAAAAAAAAAGAAAACGTTACGCAAAAAATACTTTGAAAGCAACAACTAATATTTATTTTTATATTTATCATTAAATAACAAAAAGAAAAAAAAACTTGAACTAAATAAATTTGTTTTGATTGTCATTAAAAATTCTTTTATTTTCGCCACTCTTCAAATATCTGTGAATCATACACGCTTAAATTCTTAAGAACATAAAATAAAAGAACCTGATTTTAATCTTCTGCCAGTTCTTGTGTTTCCCATTTGTATTATTTTCGAAGACCTTGGGTTAATGAACTTTGAGTGTTAACAACTTACACGCTTGTTTACATAAAAGGAGTTGAATTTAAAGTAAAAAAAAAGTTTTTTTTTTTAAATTATTTTGGCACATGTTTGCTTTATGGCTTGGCAATTTCTTTTCGAACAAATTTCTTTTTCTCAGACTGCTAATTAATAAACTAAACAAATGATGATAAAATAGTAAATATAAAAATTAAACTTACCATCACGGCTCATGCCGACGGCTATGCACTTTTTCAGTCGACAGTACTGACAACGATTGCGATTGATGCGCAAAATGCTGCACTGTTGATTTTTTGTACAGGGACGATATTGGATTTTTTGCTGAATGGAACGGCGGAAAAAGCCCTAAAATAAAGAAAAACAAAAAGAACCTATTTAATTATAATAAAATATTATTTTGAGGAAAAAATTAATATATTAAATAATGCAAAATCAAAAACTTCCGAAATACTGAACAGCAGAATTTTGAATGTCTTATAAAATCTGCTAAACTACATATATTTATATCTCGATAAATATAAAATTGTATATTTTATTTAAATTTTATATATAATTTCAGAATTATATCTGTAATTAGTGCAAACGTAGATAAATTCCTAAATTTTGTAATATATTGAAAAATAAAAACTATATTTTCAGCTGAAGGCTGAACATGTATGAAAATATCCCAATAAAGCTTAAACCACTTTATCTTGATCCTAATTATTTGCACTTTTTTTTATAAATTAAATTGATATGTTGTTTAAGCTTGAGGTCAGTTTTGTTTATTTTATGAAAACAAAATTAAAGACTTTTTTCCTGAAGAAGGCGAATTTAATTAAAACATTTTTCATATAAAAAACAAAACTGACCTCCAGCTTAAACAACATTTCAATTTAACTTAAACCACTTTTATGGTCATTGTTATAACCTAACGATGAAGCGCCTGATAGTTAATGTGAACATTACTTTACGTCAACGATAAAGTCATCATTAAATTTTCACCATTTTTATATTAGAAACTACCATATTTTGAGCAGAAAATATGCCAGGTTCATATGCTTTAAAGATCACTTTGAAATTTATCTTGAGAATAAACCTGGTGTTAAGTTATCAGTAACTTTTCAGCTAACTGTTAACTTGAAATAACCAAAAAATATATCTTTACGATTAAATCCTAAAGTTAACTATTTGTGAGTTGCAATAATGGCTCTTAATTTCAAATAAGGTATAAATTTGCTCTAAATGTAATCTTTTTTACAAATTTGGCTCAATTTACTTGTTTTTAAGTGAAAATGCTTAAAAACACTAATGGAAACTTTTAAGGTTGGAGTATGTGTAAATTCTTTAAGTGCTTAAGCGGCAAAAATGTTCAATCTGAATATTTATTTTTGAGGTTAGAGTTTTAAATAAATATATATTTTCTTATGCTTTAGTAAGCCGATTTTTAATAAATTTTCTGTCTGAATTGGATACTAAATGTAGCGCTTAATAAATGCCATAGTTTGTTGTAAGAAACATATGTTTGGAATTTTTTATAACTTTCTTAAAATTACCTTTAAAAGCAGATTACTAATCTTAATATAAAAAAAAATATAAAACTAACCAACTGTGAACATAATTTTATAAAAAAAATTCTAATAATAGAATAAAAGTAAGAAAAAAATGGATTTAGGTTAGAAAAAAAAAATATGTTTGAGGTTAGAATTTGCCAAAATGAGGTAAATTAGCTTTAACAGCAGCCTCCTAACAAAATAATACACAAAATTTTTAAATTTTTTAAAAAACTACATAATAGATAATAAAATAATATAAAAAAAATATTTGATGAATAATTTTAGGTCAGCTCTGAATAATTATTTAATAAAAAGCCAGTGTTAAAGCGGAATTTAATATAAAAGTAAGAGTTGTAGTGTCGTAAGCCTTTTTTTGAGGTTATCTTTACAAAAAGTACCAAAAAAATGAATTTTTTAAATTAAAACATTTCCATGGTCATAACTAAAATTTTGCATATTATATATTACAAATGCTTTTTAAACAGATTTCTGTAGAAAAAGTATGTATGTAATAGTACTCGTATGTATGTAAAATATGTATTTCTATATTTAATAAAAACACAAGTTAAAAAATAAAAATATTGACTGTATTCTGTGCTCAAGATCCGCGAACGAACCTATTGTGATTACACAGGTAATCACATTATTTTGCTTTTCGCTATTATATAAAGAATTTTTCTACTTTGTTAACCCTTTTTGAACCTACATCATCCTTCTGCTGTTTCCCCTGCTGCAGCTGTTGTTGCTTGTTATCATCTTCTTCCTCTTTACACTTCTCCTCCGTTTTCACTATGGCCACTTTGTCTAAATCGGTGGTATTTAAATATGTATTGCAGTGTTTGCCCGTTTCCAGATTCTCAACGAATTTCTGACACAAATAATTCAAAGCTGACTGATCCTCTTCCTTTTGATCATCATCACAGCCGGAGTCATCCATATTTTCCACATGACAGTCATTGCATTGGCAGGGTAGCATTAAGACACCGTCGACTTCCTCCAGTATGAGACTGGATCGCCGAGAGTTCGTTCGCTGCAGCGTTGTCTCTTCCACATAAAGATCATCATCGCTGCTGTCCCTTTGAGCTTGCAGCTGTTGGGGTGTGCAAGTGCAGCCATTGCTCAGGGAATGTGTACTAGAGCTGTTACTAATTAGCGAAGAATTGCTGTCGGAGCTGTCACGGCGGTGTTGTTGCTGCTGCTGTTGTTGTTGTTGATAGTTTTGATGTTGCTGTTGTAGCAGAATGGCAATTTCTTTGTGGGTTTGTTCGGCGAGGTTTAATTCACAATTTGTGTTTGAGGCGGAAGTAGAGGAGGAGTTGGCGGCGCTTGTCTTATTATGTATGTTGCTGGCGGTGGTGTTGTTGGTGTAATTAGTGTTAGTTTGTTTGCTGATCTTATCGCTATCACAATTTATATTTGTGGCCAACTCTTCTTTGAATTCTTGCTGTTTTTGCATTTGCTCCTTTTGTTTCAACTCTCTGGCAAATCTGATCTTTTTCCAGGGACATTGTTGTGGCTCATAGGCCAAGTCCATGGGCGATTTTATGTCTTTTTGTTGGATTTTGAGTTGCTTCAGTTCCTCGGACTCTTCATCCATACCCGTTTCATTGTCATTTTTTAGAGGCAGTTGTTGTTGTTGGTGTTGTTGCAGTTGATGCTCTTGAGGTTTTTGATATTCCTGATTACTGGCTAAATGTTTTGTTGTTGCAATTGTACTAATTAAATTGTGATTAGTGGAGGTGTTTAATGTCTTTATAATGTTGCTCTTATCACTGTGGCTATTTGTAGACGATGACGACGACGACAACGACGACAAAGATGATGATGATGATAATAATGTTGTTGCAGTGGCCGTTGTTGTTGGCGGCGGCGGCGGTAATTGTACAACTTGTTGATGTTGTGTTTGTTTTAAAGGGAGGCTGTTTGAATTATTTGTTAACGATAATGGCGTCGATGTAGATGTTGTTTTTGATGACGTTGATGACGACGATGATGAAGATAATGATAATGAGGAGTTTATTTTCAGTCTTTTTGGTTGTGCCAATTGTTGAGCTAATTGCGGCTGCTGTTGCGTTAATGTTAACGGCTGCGGCGTTTGTTGTTGCACATAGATAATTTGCTGTTGTGGTTGTTGGTGTTGGTGTTGGTGATGTTGCTGTTGCTGTTGTTGTAATTGAGGTATTACAATTTGTTGCTGTTGCTGTAAATGAGAACTAGTATTTTGTGTTTTGTTCATTTTCAAAGATTTCTTTGTTATGGGCGCGGATTCTAAAAGTCTCACTAAAGAAGCATGTTGTTTTTTTAGTTGCTGACTTTTATTATTGCTGCTTAAATGTTGATGAGCTTGTTGGTGTTGTTGCTGCTGCTGCTGGTGCTGAAGCTGATGTTGTAATTGTGGCTGTTGTTGTGGTATTGTTTGTTGTTGTACATTTATGACAGTCTGCTGTTGTGGGCCTGTCACATTTGTAGGAGTTGTTAACACCACAATGGTGGTCATTTGTTGTGGCGCCTGGTTGTTATTATTGCTGCCAAATTGCGTGGGCAAAGCTCTGACAATTTCAACCTGTTGGGGCATTTGTTGCTGGTGTAAAGAGTGTTGCAATGTTGTTGTTTGTTGATAATGATGGTGATGATGGTGTTGTTGAGGTTCCGTTATAGCCACTGCCGTGGTATTTAATTCTTGCATAGCACACACCATTTTTGAAAAAAAATTTTAATTTTTTTTTTTTTGGTTTAAATGACACTTTGTTAGAAAACTTTAATTTTCTTTTTTTTCTACAATTTGCTAATAAGGAACATTTTCTTAAATATTTGGGTATTGAAATATATTTTCCTTTGTGAATTTTTTTCAACACGCGCCAATTTTCCTTTTTTTTTAATTCTTTTAAAAAAAATTTTTTCTAAAAATTTAACTACAGCTCCTTTCCTTGAAGCAGCTTTTTATTTTGCTAAATATTTTCTACCCTTAAAAAAGGGTTTACAGTTTTTTTTAATTTCAATAAATATATTCCTTTGCTTTTAAAACTATTCTATTTAAATCCAAAAATAACTTTTGTAAATTTTTTTGTTTTTAATACGGCGCGTTTTTTTAGTTTATATTTATTTTGATTAATATTTTCTGGCTTTTGCTATAAAATTGATTTAATTTATTTTTTATTTTTAAGACTCTCTCACGTAAACACGTCCGTTACGTTTGACACACAATCTGCGAATGATTGTTTAAATTCAACTTCTCTAGATAATTTAGTCAAAAGCACTCAGACAAAATTTCTAGAAAAAAGTCACTCAAAATCAAGTTAAATGAGAAGGGAACAGCAGCTACAAATAAACTGTGTTATCACTAGCGACTAGTGCATGAGTTCGAGTGGATGTATGTAAGTAAATGAGTGTTTAATAAACACGTGAGCATTGAATTTCGGGGGGGAGAACTTTAGAGGGGCTTTAGCTCATGAGTACATGTAGTGAAGGCTCTACTTCTATTTTAGTGCAGTATTTTTGCATATGCACTTTATGTGATGGTATATGTGCGTTGAAGTGTTGGTGTCTATCAGAATTTGTGTGTGCATGTGTGTGTGTGTTTGTGTAGTTTTTTAAAAGGGGGGCTTTATGTTTTATGTGTGCATTTAAGACTGCCAGCTGAGTTAAGTTTAGCTGAGCAGTCGTCAACCTCGCGCTACATTTTTTTATTTTCTTGTTTTTTGATTATTTTTGTGGGCTAACAGAGGACATTCACATTTTGCAAAATAAATGTAAAATAACACAAAAAATAAACTACATAACTAATTATTCTTAGACAACAATACCCAACAAAAGACAAATATTAGAAACTAGAATTGAATAATTTTTTTTTCAAATTTTTATAGTAATAAACTATTAACTAATTTTAGTTAATACTTCAGCCTGTGGGCATGCAAATTTCAGTATAAAAAAATTCCTAAGACAAAACTTTTCCAAAATAGTAACAAAAAAAATTATTTTACGCAGTAAAAACTACAGTAAAACTAAAACCAGTAAGAATTTTGTCTGAAAAAATTATTTGCGTGTATATATATAGAGACAAAAAAATAACCTTGGATATAGTATTTTAATGTCATTAAAAAAATAGTTTCGATATTGAACGATCAAATTTTTCTTTAAATTGGCGAATTTCTTTACAGGTCTGCACTCAAACAATTTATTAATTGATTTAGAGAATTTCATTATTGAACATGATAAAAGCTTTTTTCTGTGTACAAAATTTTAATATTATATTTCAGTAATAAGATTTGAATACTTATTTTTAGTTCATTTTGAAGACTAAATAAAAAAACTTCGAAAAAAAATATTACATCTTAACTTTAAAATTTTTTTAATTATATAATAAAAATTTTTTCTGCTAAGTATTATACAAAATTTTATTAGAATTATTTTTCGCTTTCTTTATCTAATTTTGTTTGATCTCATACTGTTTTTTTAAGATGTTTATTTTACTTTTATTTATAAACGTATTTTGTTTTATAATTTTTTGTTTCTTTTTTTTAATTTTTTAAAAGTTTCTCTATTAGTTTTTAATATTACTTTTATTTGTTGTTATTGTTTGTTAATATAATTTTATTAGTTTTTTATATACCGTTTTTTAGTTAATTTTACTCAAGGTAGTTTTAAAAAATTTTTGTTTAATACAAATTTTTTTTAATTTACTTAATTTTTTTATTTGTTCATTTTGCTATATTTTACTGTATTTTATGTACTTGCAGAATACATTATAACTTTTTATTATTATTTATTTATTTATTTTATTTTATTTTATTTTATTATTTTTTATTTTGATAGTATGTTTATATAAATTTAATAAGTTTTATTAACTTTTGTCGAGGAAATTTTAAATAATCTTTATTTCATACAACTTTTTAATTAAAATTAGTAGTATTATTTTTTTAATACTATACAAAATTTTATTAACAGTAGTTGTTCTTTTTTAATTTTGCTTATTTTGCAGTAATTTTCCATTTAATCTCATATTAAGCTTTATATATTTTTTGGATTTTTCTATACATATAATATGTTTTACTCTTATTTATATACTATATTATCGATAATTTTTTCCTCATTATTTTTTATTATTTTTGCTACTTTTTTATTTTTTTTATCATAATTTTTAGAGTTTTTTTTTTATAATTTGCAAGTTTGAAGCCTCTTATATATAGAAAACTCTTTAATTATTTATTTATTTCAAATTAAAAAAGCAACTGAATAAATAATTAAAAAAAATACTTTAGTTTTGCAAATTATAATATTTGAATTTAATATTATTTTTTATAATTTTTGTTTTTTACATAATTTTATTATTATTTTTTTATAATTTTTGTTTTTAATACAATTTTATTATAATTACTATTTTTCATTATATTATTTCATTCATATTACAATTTATATGTTAAAAAAAACAGTTAAACTTTTGACTTAATTTTTAAAAATTAATTAAAACCATTCCAAACTAATTCAAATTATATGATATTTTGGGAAAGCTTTCCTTATAGGTGCGTACCTAAAAAACAATGCCAAATTTTAAGCACTTGTTATCCACACCCCCACTTCTGGAAACAATTGATCATAAAACGTATAAATACTCCCCACTCTGGCTGTGAACTCCCACCAAAAAACCTTCTTTTTTTCTTTCTTTCATTTGTTTGTTTTTGTCGAACTCTTAACATCATTAATTATTATTTAAAACTACATGCAACAACAAAAACGAATTGAAAGACATACGGCACATACAAACACAACACAACAAATGTAATGTATGACGATTTGAACACTCTCAAAAACACAGACACATGTGCACACACACACAGCACAAACATTTAAACGACATTCTCATGCACTTATCGACAAACATTAACAACATCGTACCGAAAGAAAAATAACAAAAATAAAAGCACAAATTGTTCGTATGACTGTGTACGATTGTACGACTGATTGTATTGCTTTGCTTGTGCTTAGTTCATCGAACTCGCCATTGTCGTGACCCACATTTCGGTCAAAAACCTCGAAATATGGAGCTCTTTTTTGTTTTGTATTTTGTTTGTTGTGTGTGAATGTATATGATTTTCGTTTTTTTTTACTTCGTTTTTAACGATGTAAAATAACTCACAAAACGAAACAAATATGTATGTATAAAACAAAACTATCAGTGAGACATTTACAAATAAAAAAAATTAAGAGATTGATACAGAAGGAGAGCGAGAGCGTATAAGTGATGGAGAGGTTTTTACAACATTCATTCACAATGATAATATGTAGTTTTATTTTTAGTGAAATATAAATGCACTATTAGTACGTATGTGGAATGTTTTGTTGTGGCCAAGAGTGTGATATATTTCGAGAGCGAGCGCGAGAGAGTAATAGTTTTGTCAGTAAGAATTATATTTGAGTGGGGGTTTTAGTTGCATTTTTTTCTACTTTATTATTCTGAGTGAGTTAATGTTGGATTTTTGAAGTTAGATAAAGTGCATTTTGCACAAATTAATACGAATATGTATAGAAGCATAAATACATGTGTATGTGTATATGTTTTAACATTAGTATTTTGAAGCAAAAGACAAAACAAGAGAAACAGAGTTCATTTCAGCTAACAATAGTTCAACGACCTACAAATTGTAATAAAACACACATACAAACGTATGTTAATTTATTCTAGAAAATTTTCAAAATTTTTATGCATATAAATATGAATTTATAAAAATAGAATTAAAAAAAAAGAAAATGTAACACCTCAAAAAATTAAACAAAAATTTTGTAGGAAAAACAGGAGAAAAATAATTTTAAGAAATTGTTTATATTATTTTAACTTTTATGGTCTAGAAAGAGTTTTTTTTATTAAAAATTTTCCAGAGGAATTTGAGTTAGAGCATAGTATTTTAGCACATGAAAATTTGCAATAAAGTTAATTAATTTCTGTATTATTGTATATAAAAAATATTAAAAATTTAGCTTAAAAACAACACAACATAATATAATAAAAAAAAAATATATAAGAATAATATATAAGAAAATGTAAATTAGAAGGTAGCAAATATAACTGACCATATAATATGAAAAACTATACACAAATTCTAATAGTTACATATATTAATTATTAAACAAAATCTTTAAAAAATTGTGATCGCTGTTATTCAAAAGAAAATATAATTTATTAAAAAAAATGTTTTTTGTAATTTTAATAAAAGCATCATCTAAGGAATTTTAACAATTATATTTATAAAAATATTAATTGTTTATTAAAGGCCTATTATTGTGCAAAGTTTGTGAAATACTCGTAAGCCTTTAATAAACAAATGATATTTTTTTTATCAATATGGTCGTAAACGTTTTTAAAATTTCTTAATTTTTTTTTTACTAAAAATTAAAAAAAGGTTTTAAAAAAAATAAATATTTTGTTTTGAAAAATAAAGATCAAATAAATGAGAATTTTAGCAAAACAAAAGCTAAATCAAAAATCTTGCTAAAATACACATTTTTAATGTAGTTACTTATGCACAAATTTCAACAATCCCTAGTTTGTGCAAAAATCTGACTTCCTGTTTCAAATATCCTCATTTTCTTTTACTCCACTTCCCTTTACAACAAAAACTTTAGCGCCATATTTGTTTCGGTTTCAAGTGTCGACCCCTTTTATGTCTTATTTTTTACTAATTTTTCAGTTGTTTTATGTTCTTCTTCACTGTTTTTGCCAAAGCAAAAGTGAATGAACTCAGCTAAAGTTGTTTTTAGTTTTCTACTTTGCTTTATAATAACATCATCATCATGATGTTTGTTATAAAGATGATGAGTTCAGTAGCTTTTTAGCTGCGACACAAACACATACATACATACATGCAACTTCGAAAAGACAAACAAACCAACAGAACTGCCAAAAGCAGATGCGACCGAGATTCTTTTTGTGTTAAAAACCCCAGCTTTCTTTTGCTACTCCCCTCTTTCTTTTACATGTGACTTCCCATGGAAAAGCAAAAAAAAAAAAAGAAAAACAAGTATTCATAGAAAGTGAGAGCAAAAGTTTCACATCATAAAACACAAGCATACACTCACACATACACATATACACACGGACACAGAGTCAGTGATAGTCATAAAAAACGAACGACATTTACGTTACAGCATCATCGTCATCATAATTATCTGTATGTAAAATATCATCAGAAAAACTTTGTTCAATGTTGTTTGTTGCCTTTCTTGTTGGAAGTGGTCGTTGTTGATGTTGCTGTTGGTGTTCGGTGAGCATAGACGGCCTGTTTCATAATTTGTTAACGTTTCGTTTGAGGCCACAAAGAAATTTTATGATCATGTTCAAAACGTAACAGATTATATGGAATTAATGAAATTTTTAGGGCAAATGAATCATTAAAAACCATAAATTTCTTCAAAAATAAACTGAGTCATAAATTGAGTAATGATGTAAAAAGTTTTAAATAGCTTTTTTACAGGTTTGAAATGGATTTGATGGCAGAACAAATTTTTTAATTTTTTTTATGTGAAATTCTTGTATGAGAAAACACACAGAAAAAATGATATTAAAAATCAAATCGATAAAATTTTTGTCTGAAAATAATTTGTATATACATAAAATATCCTAAAAGTAAAAAAGTAACATATGCAATAATTTTTTTTCAGTTCAAGGTTTAAAATAAACCAAAAAGGACCTTGAGCTTAAACAAAATTTATTGCAAATATTAAACTAAATATAGTTCAAGGCAACTAAGATCAAGAATAAAAAGCAACCTTAGATATCATATTCCGTTACTGTTTCGATAAATAATTGCTTTCGATCAATAATTATTTTTACTAAACTTTTGTTTGGTCCGCGATTTCCTGTACTGGTCTGCATCCAAACAATTTATTAATCGATTTAGCGAATATCGTTATTTAACGTGAAAAAAGTTATGCTGTGTAAAGAATATTTAATGAAATTTTTCCAGCATTGCTGTAAAATAAACTTAAAATTTTTCTACTATAATTTGTTATTTTGAAAATAATAATTTGATTAATTAGATAATATAACTCTTCCATAAAAATAAAGATATATATAAGTTTTAGACGCAGACAAAATATTATAATGAAAATGTAAGATTATAAATATTAAATATGTATATTAATAATAAATAGTCAAACTTATTGAATATTTCTTAATACTAGATAAGTATTATACCTAACAATAAAAATATAATAGCAAAAATCAATAAAATTTTTGTCTGAAATAATAATACTTTTTCAACAAACATTTTAACCAATTCAACGAAAGTTTTCTTTCAGTACAATTTTGCATCAGGCTTTTCGGACTTTTGTCGAATTTTCATAAAGTTACTTCATATAGTGATCGAAAAACTTTTGTAGATATAACGATTTGTTGGATTAATGTAACGATTTTGCCGTTAGTTTTGGCCCAACGTAAAGCTTTAATCAGTTTAAGAATATTGTGTCAATAAAGAAATAAAATTCGTTAATAGAATGAATTGTTTAAGTTTATGAAAAAAAAAAAAAAAAAGAAATTGTGATAGGAATAGAACGCGCGACCTTACGACTGTTGGTCTGTCACTCTGCTAAGCCATCAATCGAGCATATAATTAAAGTCTTACATTTAAAAAACATAATGAAGCCTATTATTTTTACACAATGTTTCGTAGCTATTACAAAAATCATACATTCATTCAATGAAATTTATTCATTATATTTACTACGCTGGTTAGTAGGTATAACGAAATTCTTACATTTTCCTGCAGAAGTTTTCCGTAACGCGAATGAAAGAACTCTCGTAACATTAATGAAGTTGTAAAAAATTATAAAGTTGTGCTACACATGATCTGCAATCCATTAATGAAGCTTTCATAGCCAAAATTAAAGTTTTCAAGTTATTAATGAAAGAATGGGAAAAGTGAACAAAACTGAATTCTGACACATCGTTCACATAGAATGAACTTAGATGAACTCAAATCAATTTTCTTTCGCCTAGAATGCGAACGAAGTTATTCCTTTAGCGAACTGGCTGTAAGGCATGACTTGAAATCATGGTGTAAGTGCCGCATTAAATATTTGCATATACAAAATATTTGCTTAAACAAGTACGAGTATTTGCAATGAGGGATATGCTCCTGGAAATTTTTTTAAAGACTACTCCTCTGTTTCAATAGATATTTATTTTTAGCCAGAGCAAATTTTCCCTCCATATTCGAGCATAATTTTGCAAACATTATACTCAATAAGTGTACACTCAAAACCTAAAACGACCATTACCTGCTGTGTCCCTTCCCCTGCCAACATTTTTCTCAAAAGCAAATGCATGCCGTAGCTAGAAAATTTTAATGATACATACATGTGTGTGTAATTGAAAATTTGAAAAATAAGCTGGCATGAAAACTTTCTCTCTCAAACTCAACAGCCAACGAATACTGGATATTTCACTCAGAACAGAATGGCAAAACGTATTCCATTTTAAAAAGCCAAACAGAGAAAATTTAGCTCATAGAGTAATGGCCATGGCAAGCAGCAGCAGCAGCAAGCAACAAACATAACATTATGTGTGCGTGCTGCACAACATGATGCACCAACAGCCAACCCATCATGATGATGATAATGATGATGTCGTTGGCGATGATGATATTAGTAATGAAGTTGTTTGTAACCACAAAAAGGTAAATGAACTCGAGGTTATTGTCTACTTGTTCTCGTAACAGCACACAATGACGTCAATTGTATGTTTACAAGTGTGATGGTGTAAAAATACACAACGTCTCACAGCGAAAGAGTGAAAAAAGAGGCTTCAATTTAAAATAAAGGGGGGGAAATAGAAAATTATGAAATTTTGTGTGGGGTGGTGGCAGGCAATTAGAAGAAAATTTGCAAAACTGCGTGCAAGACTAGAAACAGGTAGGCAGACGAGCCTGCCTGCAGGCATTTTTTGTTGCATCTAAAATAACACATAGTCCTTTAGACTCTGTTGTGTACATTTATACATACATATTGTATAAAAAAGTAGCAATCCTCTAGGAAATAATGTTGCTTAACAATTATACTCTCGATTTTGTATGTGGCAAGTGAATATTTTACTTTTAACTTTAATTGTCCCACAAGCTTTTAGAGTATATGTATAATTTTATACTTAATACAGGAAGTTTTATAGCCAAAAACCTCCATCCATCCAACTTTGCTACATTAAAACAAGGGTAATTAGTAGGTAGGTTTGTTTTTTTTTCTTTCTTTCTTATTGTTGTTCTATGTTTCCTACATGTCCTTAGTGGCCAAAGTTTATTGAACTTTGACCTGATTTGCCAGCAAGAAAGCAAACGAAAACACATACATACATTCATAAAAGTTCATTCGACCCTTAAATATTAAGAGTATACAAATTGTAGTGGGTTTTGGGGAAAATTTATTCATTAAATTTGGTTTCTTTGGCCCCGTATCCTTGGTGGCCAAATGGAGATTTTAGATTAAAATAAAAGTACAAAAAAAAAAAAAAAAAAAAAATAAAAAAACAGAAAACACTTCATGTACAGAAACTATTTTTACAAGAATCTCAAGAAGGAAATAAATTTTTAGACAACCTGCTTATTAATTTTTTTTTTCTTTTTTGAATTTTCATATAGACTTTATGAATTCGCCTTAATTTTTTTTGCGACCAAATGCACAAAGCAACCATTATTCATCTCAATTTTTAGTGTCATTTATTCAGTTTTGATTATAATTAAACAAAAATTTGTTTTCTGTTTGTACAAACAAACTTTTTGAATTCGCTTTAACATATGCAGCTACTTAATAAACTGAAAATTAATTAAAAATTAAATTAAATTAATGAATTCGCCTTATTTATAAAGCTTACAAGATTTTTCTTTTTAAACTTTCATATAAAATATTTCATATGTCTTAAGTCGCGTATAAAAAAATATAGAATTATTTTAAATTTAAAGCATGTTAATGCACGTGTAAGTATAATTCAAACATTTTTGTGTAACATAGATCGGCAGTATATTTTCAATTAAATTGCTTTATAAAATCGCGGCGAATATTTTGTTAAGCAAAAGACAAAGTTTTTGCACATTCCATTTTTCGGGCATTGCACGTGAATGTATTTTTTTGACCTTACACCATTTGTATACAATTTTTGACGAAAATAACCTCAAATATTGAATTCGCCTTATAGACAATTTAGTAGAATTTTGCATATAATAAAAGTTTACACTAATTTTGCATATTTTGTTTCACAGGTATTACGGAGAAATACAGTCTTTTGAATTTACAGTATTTTAATATAATTTTAGGCAAAAATAAGCTAAAATATTGAATTCGCCTTGTTGAAAATTTTTTGTAAGTTCGAAGAAAATAACTTTAAAAATTTTATTTCTCAGGTATTGCAGAGGAATGCGTATATTTTGTGAATTTTATATGAAAATAACCTAAAATATTGAATTCGCTTCATGAACAAATTTCGTAGAATTTTGTAAATAATGAAAGCTTACGGTTATTTTGCACATTTGATTTCTGAGGTTTTGCGGAGGCATGCAATTTGTTGAATTCTGAATTTTTTTATATACCTTTAGGCAAAAATAAGCTAAAATATGAATTCGCCTCCAGGAAAATCTCGTGGAATTTCGTAAATAATAAAAGGGGCACATATAGTTTCTGAGGTATTGTAAGAGTAATGCATTTTTTTTTTTACTTTTATACGAAAATAACCTAAAATATTGAATTCGCCTTTGCCTTTTGCAAAGAACAAAAGGGCAATATTATATTTCTCAGCAGAGGAATGTTTTTGTTTGAATTTACCACATTTGTATACAATTTGTGACGAAAATAACCTTAAATATTGAATTCGCTTTATAGAAGATTTAGTAGGATTTTGCAAATTAAAGAAGTTTACGGTCATTTTGCACATTTTATTTCTGAGGTTTTGCGGAGAAATGCAGCTTTTTGAATTAACAATATTTTTATACAATTTTAGGCAAAAAAAGCTAAAATATTGGATACACCTCATAGAAAATTTAGTGGAATTTCGAAAATAATAAGAGCGACACATTTTATTTTTTGCCTTTTATACGAAAATAAGTTAAAATTTTTAATTCGCCTCACAGAAAATTTTGCGGAATTTCGAGCAAAATGGACACATTTTATTTCTGGGGCGTTGCCCGCCTTGTAGAAAATTCACTACAATTTTTGCAAAAAGGGCAATATTTTATTGCAGGTATTGCAGAGGAATGTATTTTTTAACTATTAACAACATTTGTATACAATTTTAACCGACAATAACCTAAAATAGTGAATTCGCCTTATAGAAGATTTAAGTGGAATTTTGCAAATAGTAAGAGAAACAAAATTTATGGCTACTTTGCACAGTTAATTTCTCTGGTATTGCAGAGGAATTTATTTTTTTAGTTTTACAGTGATTGTGAAGAGTTTTTGATGAGAATAACCCAAATTATTCAATCCGTCTCATAGAAAATTTAGTCTAATTGCGTAAAAGATCAATGGAAAAAGGCTTAAAGTCATTTTGAAGTATATTTGCCAACAATTTTAAGTTTAGTTACTACACTTCTTGTGTTTTGAATTTGCTTTAAAATAACTAAATGCAATTAATTTGCATGCTATTTTTTATGGGATTTTTCTTTCGGGTTTTTACAATATCATTCTGGAATTGCTCAATCTGAACTGATTTTTAGAGGTAGAGTTTTTTGTTTTTATACATATGTACAACGTGTTTTTGTTCCAGATTTTCTTTTCTGAAGTTTTCTTAAGAAGGATTTTTTATAATACAAATATATTGTGATCAATAATTTGTGATTGAAGAAGATAAAAAAAATCTTTAGCTGGGGGACAACGAGCTATTTCATAGTTCTGGAAGTTTTTGGCTTGAAAATAATAGTTCATAGTTTTTCTTTTCAGTTTTTATACCTATTTCTTATTAAATTTTAATTCGCCTTGTTTTTATTTTATAGAAAAATATTGTTAGCAATCCACTATTTATTTATTCTTAGGCCTTTATTTATTGAATTCACCATTAACGTTATTTACGGGCATAGTTTTAATGCAGGGAGTGCTTATTGAGGCTTGTAATTGAAATGTCAACATTTTGCTTGATTTGCTACCACGTTTCGTTTGGTCGCTGGCTGTTTGTTGCATTCGATTACTTTTTGGCCTGACTTAAAATGGGTTGGTCAATTTTCAATGGAAAAAGAAATAACACAACAATGACACACACACACACATACATACCTGCAAATGTTATTGGCCTTTTATAGAATAATAAATGTAAGTCTGTATGTTTGTATGTCTTTCTCAAAATTACCAAATATCAAAAGTTTATTTAATAAATATTTTATATTAAATTTAATAGTGTTTATTTGTTCTATGCATTAAAAGTCATTTAACTAAAAGCTGCTCTAAAAGTGTGTTATAACCCAGTTAAAAGTTAAAACAACAACAACAGCAAATCATCAATTAATGCCTTTCATTTTAGAACAACAAAATGTCAAAAGTTGTGCTGTACAAGACGAACAAACCAACGAAACGAAAACAATATTTTTTATTGATATTTATGAAAAACTATTGACAAATGATTATAAAACCTAAAAGAACTTAAATAGAATACATGAAATATATGTGCGTATAAGAGTGTGTGCATATAAGTGTGTGTGCGTATAAGTGTGTGTGTAGAACGGAAATGTTTGTATGTAACAAATATTTCAGAATTTAGTGTGTTTTAATAATATTTTGATGGGGCCAAGCAGCTGCCGCTGTTGTTAGTATTTTTTTACACTCAACGCTACTCTACGCTGCCTTCCTCTGGTTCAATATATTCTTATACAGTTGGGTTTTTGTTTTTGTTATATTATTATTATTATTTTTATTTTTTAATTTGTTTCCCTTTTGTACTAAAAAGTAACTCGACTGACTGCTTGTAGTGCTGTCAACCATACAGTCAGTCAGTCAGCCAGTCAGTCTGTCAGCGCAACTGCATGTTTGGCTGCCTGTTTGCCAGCCAATTGTTGTGCTGCACAATTGAGGACTTTAAACTCAAATAACCTTTTGTTTCAATTTATTATTTTGTATACCGTAAGAGGATAGAAAAATCTTGTATAGAAGCACATTTTTCTTTGGCTGCCGTCTAAAGCAAAGCGAAAGGCGGAAAATAAAGATTTTATTGGAACCAATCCTGCAAATTTTACATGTTAATTCTTACATATCTGTAAATAAAATTATTAATAGAATAGCTACAATGAAAAGCACTATAACCAAAACAAATAAAAAAAAAACAAGAAAATAAAGCTTGTTTCCCCACCATAAACTTCCTCTATAGTATGGAAGCACCCTTGAATTTTGGTTTTGTATCATGCTGTTCTTACAAACTTTCGCTGTAAAATGTTGGCTTGCTATCTATTCGGTCTTCAAATTGAAACTGTTAACAAGCGTTATTAAAATTTATTCCAATTGAATAAATGTGATGTTTCCATATCACAAACAATCAGTTTGACAATAAAATTTATATATTCATTTTTTTTATTCTTGGACCAGTATTCAAGAGATAGCCCCTACATATGCAGTGCATTGTGCCAGAACTAGGAAAATAACTACTTTTGAATAATTTGATATTCCCTTATAGCAAAGAGTGTTGCCACTTTAATGCGACTGTTGCGGGGAAGTGAGGCCATTCCTGTAGCTGATTTTAGGAATTCCTAAGAAACTGACAACTAGTTTTTCATATTCGATACGCGCTTTTGCCGTGGAACTTGTATCTAAACTTTTAATGGTAATTTATTTTTATCCTGGGCCAGTACTCAGGGAATAGCCCCTACATATGCAGTGCATTGTACCAGAACTAGCAAAATAGGTTGTGAGGAGGGGTAAAGAGTGTTTATGAATATTTGACTTGAACTTTCCCACGTTACCACAGACAGAAACATGTCTGCAGGCCATTTATTCCACGTACGGCTAAAAAACGAATTCTCTCTGTAATGCGTAGTATGATTCCCCGGGCAATCGTCCACAAATGGATGAGCTCTGGACGATGAACGCGTGCTATGTAAAAATGTGCTAGTTTCGGGAACAAGATCTCGTCAGAGGAGAATCGATCGTAGTAACGATACTGCCTTGTTGCTCCAGTGAGTCAATAGAGTCGAATACCCTACTCTCACCGATAAGCTTCTTCGCCCTCTCCTGCACATGGCTGAGTAACCCTAAAATATACTTTGAGACACCGGCCCAAACATGAGAGTTGAAGTGCATTCTCGATCGAATGTAGGTGGCACTTGAATGCTTCTTTAGAGTAATGAAAAATGTGTTCAGTCCAGCGAACATCACACTGTATCTTTATTCGAAGAACATCAAGTGCATACGATTTCTCAATATTTATACCATTCATGAGGATAGATGAAGCAGCATTTGCGGTTGTTTGTTTGTGTGTTAACAAACAACATTGGGTCCTACGAGCAATAAAGGCGACCCTGTTTTTACGATCCCTTACGGAAGAAGTTCACTACTATTCGGTGAGTCGTACTCGTGTTAAATGAGGATAAAGGCGACCCTGTTTTTACGATCCCTTACGGAAGAAGTTCACTACTATTCGGTGAATCGTACTCGTGTTAAATGAGGACGAGGAGCAAATAGTGTTGGAAGTTTGATGGAAGAAAATGAGAAATGGAGTAGGAGAGAGAATAGTGCCTTGTGGTATCCCTGAATTAATCTTGAAGTCGTTTGATAGGGCCTCATCTCTGAGAAAGCTCGATATAAACCGAGAAAGCAAAAATTCCAATTAAAATGCTCGTCAAATTGGTTGAGCTCAGCGCAACAAGCCTTCTGATTATACGAGTATTACATATAGTAAATAATACAATTAATAAATTTCAGACAAGCAATATCATATTCTCGACCATTCTTGCAGAAGCATTTATTATCATTATCTAGAAAGCAAAGTTTCCAATTAAAATGCTCGTAAAATTAGTTGAGCTCAGCCAAACGAGGCTTTTTGTAAATAAATGTTGACCGTTTACATATATAGCCATTTTACCAATCTCGACAGTATGCTTGCGTTCGCAATCTAAGCGAAAGAAAATTGATTTGGGTTCGTCTAACTTCTTTTTATGCGAACGATGTGGCAAAACTCAATCAAAATACACAAGCATATGCGAACGCATAATAGTGAGATAGACAAACCCAAATTGATTCGAATGTGAGTGACTAGCTTTCTTTTGCATTCATTTTCTTTCGAAATTGGTAAACTGGCTGATAGTAAATAATGCTAGTAGTAAATTTCAGACAAGGTAGCAAGAGTTTCAATTTTGTCTATTATATTCAAACCTTAATTATATCTAAATAAACTTTTTATTCTACCACTTTTATAAAAACGAGCTTCAAATATGCACTGAATTTAAAAGTCAAGCTGTTCTTAAGCCCAGATCAGTAAAAATATATAATTTGGATTTTTTTTTTAATTAAAAATTATAAACATGTTCCTTAAAAAAAAAATAACAAAATCTCAACATTTGTGGATTTCCGTTTTTCTGTTTTAAAATTAATGTTTTATAACAGCCCTTTATGGTTGTTCTTGCTGTTGTTGTTGCTGCTGTTATTGTTGTTGTTGGTGCTCATACCTTTGATGTCATTATAGTTCAGTGTGCTAAATTTCATATTGATAGAGTTCAGTTCAGTTTAGTTTTGTGGGTTTTATTTTTTTTGTTTTCATTTTATACTGTTTGGTTTCTTCTTTTTTGTTGTTTTTTGTATTATTTTTTTTGCAGCCAGGGGTTGTTGTTTGCTTTGACCGACTTAACGTTCAATGACCGCCAGAGCGCTTTAGAACATTCACAGCACAACATGCAGCAGCCTTAGCTGCAGCTATTGCGGCCGCAGCATGCATATGCTTGCTTTTGCATGCGCTGCATTTGCTGCTGCAAATAAACGAGCAACAATCTGTTTTTGTTGTTGTGTTTCTGTTTTGTCTTTACTGCAAACGAATCTTTTTAGTGAGAGATTCGTCGAAAGTCGTTTAGCCTTCGTTTTGTAGATTGGATTGGTTGGCTCGTAGCAGGCATTCGTGTTAAAGCATACATGTTTAAATGTTGGAGCTGTTTTGTTAGTGTTGCTTGCCAGCATGCATGACTGGACTAAACTGGACTGGGTGTTCAGTTCATAGTGTTGCTAACAGCTTTTAAAAGGAGTGAGTTTTATTTGCCACAATGGCCAAAAACATTTTGGGCAAGAAGGGGGTGAGATTTTAAACAACATGACTATGTAACCTTAAAATGATAATTTCTTTTTAGTTCGAGTTTTATTTTTCTATCTAGAAAAAGAGAAGATATAGTAAAGAAAAAAAAAAACTGATTGGACAACAACAGCAAATTAAGGGCTTTACAATCAAGAGAAATTTATGTTAAAGTATGTAGTGAAATGTCATAGAGTTCATTGAACTGAGCTGTTTGCAATATACTTTGGACGTTTTTCACTTTTTATGCACCAGAAATGTTTCAATGAAAAAGGGGGCTTAGAAAAAGTTAATTTTTGGCAGCCTGTTAAAGGGAGCATATTTTATAGGTTCCTTGTAAAGATTTTAAAATAAGTTTTCATTTGGGTTAGTTTAAACCAAATACAATTTTATTATAAAAAAAAATAATGCATCTTAGTCAAGGGATATGTAAATGTAAAAGATAAATTATGCAACATGAATAGTACTAAAATTTTGAACAATTAATATTTTAGTATGGAAAATTAGCATACTAAAAAATTTTTAGTACAAAAATTTTTATATAGTAAAATTTACTTCATAGTCTGTTGAGTCTCTAGGAGCATAACTTATGCTTTTAATAAGAAACATTATTTACAATATTTTTTGGGTGCATGAAACTTTTTTTACTAATATAAATTTTAGTGTTAAAGTTTTATAGTTATATAGTTCTTCATTGTTGAAATTTATAGTTCTTCATTGTTGAAATTTATAGTTCTTCATTGTTGAAATTTAACGTTAAAATAATTAGGAAATAGTTTTTAGTACACTTAAGTTTGTGCTAAAAATTGTAGAATTTTGAAATTCAGCATAAAAGGCTTAATATATCAGTCTGGCATTAAATTATATTGAAAATATATACTGCTTTTTATCATGTTTTTAGTAAAAAATTCAAATAATGATTTTGTAGCTCTAGGGTGATAAAATTTAATTTTAGACAAATTAGAAGAGTAATTTTTAGTACAATAAAATTCGTAAAATATATTAATTTTAATATTATTTTTTTATATTTCCCTTCCTGTGTTTGTACTAAAAATCTTGAAATTGTGATTTTCTTGTTTTAGGTTGTTAAACTTTACTTATACAGGTTCTAAAAAATTAATATTTAATAAAATTAAGTTTGTGCTAATAATTTTAGAATTTGACATTCAAATTAAAACTTTCTAAGCAAATTTTAAAATAATTAACAAGAAAATTTTCTGGTGCAATTAAGTTAGTGCTGAAAATTTTTGAATTCTGGTATCCAAAATAAAAGGCTGAAAGGATCAATTCAAAAAAATATTATTTTTGGTACTTTCTTTCTATATTAGTGTACTAAAAAAGTTTGAATAATTATTTTGCGATTCTGTTTAAGATATTAATTCAATAAATGAGTTTAAAACAAAATTTTTAATTAATGTTTTGTGAAATTAAATTTGTGCTAAAAATGGTTGAGTTTTGACATTTAAAAGAAAATATTAGTTTAGTATTACATTAAAAAAATAAGCTTAATAATTTTTTTTTCTTTAAAAAATTGGAAAATTCTTTTTCAAAACAATGAAGTTTGTCCTAAAATTTTTTAAATTTTATTATTGAACATATATGTCTAAATTTTTACGCAAAATTTATGTTATGTTTACAGTTTTAGTACTAAAAAGAAAAACAATATTTATATGGTTAAATTCATGCCCTCATAAAACAATGATTTGATGTACATATATTAAAAAGATTTCAAAATTGAATTTTAGCACAAAAAGTTTTGCTAATAAAAATAACATCTTAGCTTGTACCTAAAAAAATAAGGACTTTGTAGTTATGGGAGTTAAAACTTTAAGGGCATTGTAAATAAAAATTTAGAAAAATTTGTTTTTAGTACAACGAAGATTCGTGTTAAAATTTTTTCATCTGTTTGTTTAAAACAGACGGCTAGGATTATTAATATAGTACTAAATTTTGCACAAATTTATTTTATCTTACCAATTTTAGTACTAAAAATAAAAAAGTTATCTGTGGTGAAATATATGCTCTAGTAAACCATTGTTTTGATATATTTAAAAAAAGTAAAATTAGCTTTTAGTACAAAAAAAGTTTTTTGCAGCTAAAAAATTCGAGCATTTATTTTGTAGTTACTGAAGTTATCTAACTGTTGGGCAGTTTTAGTACTAAAAGTAAAAAGGTTACTTATGATTATATTTATGCTCTAGTAAAACAATGATTTAACGTATTTAAAAGATTGTAAAATTAATTTTTACTGCAAAAATATTGTGCACAAAAAACTTTTTATCTTGGTATTACCAAAATTATTAATGTAATGTAGTTAATGTATTATAGTAAAACATTTTTATAAAATTTGTTTTTAGTACAAAAATATATTATTAAAAAGATATGTTTGTGGTTAAATGTATCCTCATGCAAAGCAATTATTTGATTTATTTAGTACAAACAAGTTTAGTGCCAAAAATTTTTAGTTTTAGTATAAAGAATAAAAGAACGCAATCAATAGTATAGTAAAAATATGTACAAGTTTTATTTTCAATGTTCATATCTTTTTGCCAGGTTTGAAATTTTAGTACAAAAAGGGATAAAAATATATACAATTAGTAATATTTTTGTTTTTGTAAAGTAATCAGTTAAACGGATCAAAGTGAGTTCATTTTTATTTTTATATTATCAAGCAAAAAAAAAAAAAAATATTTTTTTTATGAAATGTTTTTAGTATCTTGGTCCCTGTTATATTGTTGTGGAAAAATTTCAAGTTTTCTTTATCGGTTGGGTGTTTGTTTGTCTTAAGTCTTGACAACATTTTACAAAAATTGTAACAAAGTCAACTGGCTTACAGTTTAATGAACTCTTTTTAAGTTGTTAAGATACATTTGCAGATACAATATAAACTTTATTTCTAAGCCAAGTTACTTGCCAATTTTTTCTATTTTTTTGTTTGTTTGTATTGTGCTGCGAAAATTCTATTCAAAAACTTGTTTAAATTTTCTCATGTGTGCGTAGATGTTGGTTTAAATTAAATCACAAATATGCGTTATAAATAAACAAAAATAAAGACAACTTTGTTTTTTGTTTTGTGTTTTTCTCTGATTTGCTGCAAGTGAGTCATGCAATAAATTGTCCAAAATCAAACAAAATAATGAGTTGTGTTGGTTTCTTAATAATAAATGAAGTTTTTAACTTAAAAGAACAAAAACGCTGTTACACATTTTAGTGTTTTTAATGTGCAGCTTTTTAAAGCACCTGGTCTTTGTTCTTTGTTTTTGCCTTTTTGCTGCACTCTGTCTTAATGGCCGTTTTATTTTGAATTTTGAATATTTAGGGCGTTTTTATTGCATAACGTTTCACAACAAATTGAATTTAATTTGTATAGTTAACAAACTGCACACATATAAAATTATGAGTCATTTAATGGTCTTTTTATTCGAATTATTAAAAATATTTTTTATTTAAAATTATTAATGGTTTTTAGAAGCTTTTTATCTCTATCTATCAACACATGTCAGACGTTTTATGTTCACGAGTATTAAAGTAGAAAAAATAATGATTTTTTAAGCTGATTTGATTTAAAATGTTGACACAAAATGTCAATGACCATTTATGAGGTAATTAGGTTCTTTTTTCTTCATTTCAGTTGGTGGGTAGATTAAGACACTAAAAAGTTAAAGCATACACAGAAGATTAGTTTTATTAAACTATAATTAAAAAATAAACAATTGCAGCTGTGGAAACTAATAAAAAATTTAATTAAATATTCTTCCACACAAATTTATTTCATACTTTTTTTAGTGCTTTAAAGACAACAAAACTAAAAGTGCTAAATTGTTATAATATGAATATGACTCTAGTTCTGAACTTATTTTTTATAATGAAATTGATTTACTTTTCTCTTAGTCTTACAACAGATATTTTAGTACAAAAATTTTGAATTGAAAATGTGGAAAATTTTACCATATAACGTAAAATTAAATTGAGCTTGTATTAACAACATATTTAAGTACTAAAATCATCGAAAACATGTTCTATTTCTGTACTAAGACAAACTTTATAACTTCAAATTATTCAAATCAATTGAATATTAACACAATTAATAGTGTACCATCAAATGAAAGAAATTTTGGCATAGACAAATAATTAAAAATAATGAAGATTTTGTAATAAAATATATTTATTTTCGTATATATTTATTAATATTTTTATAACAGAATTTAGTACTCAATTATTTAGTAGAAAACTTGTGGAAAATTTGTTAACAAATAACGCAAACTTAAGTTGCACTTGTATCAGCAACATATTTATGTATTAAAATCATGGAAGAAAAAGTTTTTGATTTTTTCTGTACTAAAACAAACGTAATGTCTTTAATTATTCAAATCAATTCGATTTAGTACATCTGACAAGGTACAACAAAACAAAAAAACATGGAAATGTTTTTATTTTCTCCGACTTTCTGAATTTCTGAACGCAAAACTTGTAAAAAAAAAATTTAGAATAAGTTGAACTTATGTTAGTAACATATAAAACCGTAAGAAACAAGTTGTTCAGTTTTTTTTGTACTAAAATAAAAATATTGATTTCAGTTATTTAAATCTATTGAATTTTAGTACTTTTGAGACTCTACAAGAAGAAATATCTTTAACTTAAGTTTTTGTAATAAAATTTGTTTATTTTCGTAAACTATGACTAAAAATATATTTTAGTACTAAAACTTTTATCAGCAACTAATGCTTAGCATATAACTAAAAACTAAGTTGCAGTTGTATTAGCAATATATTTATGTACCAAAATCATAGATAACAAGTTTTTGCCTTTTCTTTTGTGTACTAAAATAAACATAACATCTTCAGTTATTCAAATCAACTGAATATTAGTCCTTTTGAGAGTGTGCAATAAAATGTAAAAAAACATAGATAATATATTTTTAGCTTATTAATTAATTAATGGTCTGATAATATATATTTTAGTACAACATTTTTGAATTGAAATTTTGTGGAATATTTTTTAGCATGTAACGTAAAATTAAGTTGAACTTGTACTAACAACATATTCTATATTCTACTTATTTATTCAAAATAATATAAAAGCCACTCTTTGGCCAATTCTAAATATATTACAAGGTGCAGATCTGCGCGTTATATATTTATGTTCTAAAATCATTGATATCAAGTTTCTGATTTTTTTTTAATACGAAAATAAAGATATTAACTTCAATTTTTCAAATTAATTGAATATTAGCACTAAGAATGAACAATAAAGTTAAAAAAGAGATGATTGAAAGCAAGCTTATGACAACTTTTTTGTACTAAAACAAACGTATTATCTTTAACTATTGAAATCAATTGGATAATAGTACTTCTAATAGTGTACTACAAAATAAAGAGTAGTTTTGCAAAACCTAATAATTATAAGTAATAAATTGTTTGTACTAAAGTAATGATATTTAAATATTAGTACAAATTTTATCTTTTATCGGATTGATGCTAAATGAGCTAATGTTTGGAAAAAAATGTCTTTAAATAATGAAAAATTAAACTATGTACTAAACATATATGTATAAAAAATTTTTAGTACCAATTGTTTGTTTTAAATTAAAATTGTACCATTAAGCAAATATGACTGAAAAGTTAAAGTTAATGTTGCATCTAATTAGTGATTAGCTATGAGTATACATTTTTAGTACTAAAATCGTACAGCAAAAATAAGAGCACTAGTTACTGAGTTGAGATTTATTTTCACATGTTACATTGCAGTGAATTTGCCGTGTCAGATTTGGTACCAAATTATAAACGCACATAACCTAAATTTAATTTTTAGTACATTTTTTAAATAGATAAAATGCAATGTTTTACAAAATGATTATAAAACCTGTAAATTTATTTGCATGCAAAGATTTCTTTTTTTGTAGAATAATGATTTCAGCATTAATTTTATTTATCTTTTCAAATTAACTGTTAAAAATATAAACGATTTTTTATTTTTAAAACAGTTAGCTTTGAGCTTGGCATTTTATAATTATTTTTGATAGCAAGAAGTTTGAAAATTCTTCAAAATTATGTATAAGAAATTTTGCTTCAGCCATATAAGAATGCAACTTTTTTTTTTTGTGTATAAAAATAAATCAAAATTCCCGCTTTTTCTAAATTTTTTTCATAAAGAACTCTTTTATACTCAAAAAACAAAATGTTCTTCATTTTTCACATTCGCTTCTATTGCCAGCCACTTAGTCAGCCAAAACATTCGCATATTTAGAGACAAACCAGCCAGTCAGCCAAAGTTTAGGTCGCTGGCGTTCAATAACCTCAGCGTAATGCTTGCAACAAAAAACACAAAAAAAACTGTGTGCACTACAAAAATAGTACAATCAAATTGTACAACAACTACAACAAACACAACTATCTTAATATGCAAGGCAAGCAAGTAGAATGCATTTTGAGTGAAAAATTTTCGCCATCAAAATGTTTGAGTTTAAAACGTAAAAGTCATGCGCAAAAACAATTTTTAAGAAAAATAATAGAAATTAGTTAGAAAGGAAATGATGACCAAAAACAAAAGAAAAACTACATTTCTAGGAATTTGAAATGGTAAAGGCAGGTAAAATGTGAAAAGATTTTGGAGAAGGGAACATTTTAGCGGTAAAAAGAGTTCTAAAATATTTATATCTTTTCTTCTAACATTTTGCACAAAATATATTAATCAAAATATTTAAATATTTTGATTAAATATGTTAAACACAAATGTGTTTAAAATTATTTTAAAGTAATTTTCAAATGCAAATATTTACTTTATACTTTAGTTTAGGAAAAAGAAAATGAGTAGGCAAATTTTTCATGTGTACTAAAATATATATACAAAAAATTCAATCACCAATATTTCAATTTAAATTTGTAACCACTTTAAAGTTTAAGTGCAATCTTTTCAGCTAAAACAAAAGCCATACGTAAAGTATATTTTTTGTACTAAAATATATTCATCTGCATGTTTTCAAATATATGGACTAAAATGTGTGCATAAAGTTAACTTTGAGTTCAGTTTTCAACATTTAACTTCCTGCATATGTTTTCAGTTAACTTTACAGTTAAAAAAATTTTTTGTTCTAAAATCACTTTTTATTTTATTTTTAATACAATTAAGTAAGCTCTAGTACTTGTTTTTTCAGAAAACCATTGATAAATTTTTTAAGTCAAATTTCAGAGCCAAGATTTAATGGGTTAAATTTCAAAGAACTATTGGGATTAGTATTTAGTACAATTGAAATTTAGTTTTAGCACAATTGTTTCTCAACTACAGCAAAATAGACTTTAAATTTTAAACTAAAATAATATAAAAAAATTTGCTTTCAGTTAAGCAAAAAACTGTTGTTGCCCTATTTTTCTCTAATATGTTATAATTTTTTTATTTGTTTCTTATTCCATTCGTTAACTGTTATGCAATAATTCTTTGTTCTAATATACAAAAAATAAAATTGGATGGACTAAAACTATAAGTAATTTTTAGTACAAAAATCTGTTTCACAATGATTCAGAACCAAAAATAGTCATCATTATTTATTTCTTATTCCATTAGCTTACTTTTCAGTAAGCATCTTTTTACTCAAAACTTGACTGCTATTTTAGTACTAGTTTTGTATTCATATTATTATTTATTTGATATTCCATGGGCTATATTTTAAGCAATATCTTAGTTCTGATACTAAAAGAGTTAAATTTGGATGTACTAAATCCACAATTCATTTTCTGAACAAAATATTTTTTCACATCGATTCACAACAAAAGTAGTCATCATTATTTATTTTATACCACATTTAGTTAGTTTTATGCAAACATTGTTTTTAGTAAAACTTTAATTGATATTTTAGTACGAAAGTTTTATACATTTTATTATGTATACATATATCATATTTCATTGTCTTCAAATCAAATAAAAATTTATTTTCATATACCAACAGCTAAATTGGCTGTACTAAAACTATAATTCACTCATTTTTAGTACAAAATGAAATGATTTAGAAACAAAATTGTTTATTATTATTGATTCTATTCTCTTACTTTCAAGCAAATATATGTTGTGAAATTGTTGGTAATAAAACTATAATTAATTTTTAGTACAACATTTTTTCTTAGAGATATATCCAGCACCAAAAGTTGTTAATAATGTTCTCAAAAATCAATTAATTTTCAGTATCTTGTTTAATAACAAAAGTATTAAAAAGTTTAGTACATACTGTTAAATGTTTATATTGTAAGAACATTGGCAAATTTTGTTTATTTAGAAGTTGTTTAGACGTTTTAGAGTTAAAATGCTAAGCTTTTAGTACTTTATAATTTTAGTACAAAGATTTTGAAATATTTTAATTAAAATGTTAAAGTTGTATTTAAGTGTATTTGCATTTTACTAAATTTTGTGTTGAAGCAAATTCAGTTTAGCTTTAATACTAACAGTTTTGATATTTTTAGTACATGCCAATTTGAATTATTATTTCTTTTCAATATGACTGATTTTGCAGTTTTAGCGTCAAAGTAGTAAACTTTAAGTGCCTTAGATTTTTAGTACAAAGGTTTTCATATATTTTAAAACAAATTTGTTTATAAAATATATTGAATTTAAGTAAATGCTGTGTTTAAACAAATTTTTAGTACATACTAATTTAAATGAACTTTTTCTAATTTAAGAATTGTGTTAAATTTTCAGCGTGGATGTGCTAACCTTTTAGTACTTTAAATTTTTAGTACAAAAATTTTCATATAATTGAATTAAAACGCTAAATTTGTATATAAAATATTTTGAATTTTACTGAATGCTACGTTTAAACAAATTCGGTTTACAAACAGTTCTTAAATTTTTAGTACACACTAATTTACAATTTATATTCATAATTTTTATTTTTTATTATATTTTTTTCATTTACAGACTTTAATTGTCTTGAATCCTAAAAGCATAATATTTAGTTCCAAAATATAGTTTTTTTTTTAAATTATACGGCCATGTCACAGAACTCACTTCCGTTCGGAAATGGAATTGAATCGGTTTTTAATTCTTCAAAAAACGAAAATTTAAATTTTTTCAGAATGAAATCAATTCTATAAGATAATACTAGTTTCATTCTTGCAATTAGAAATAATTTCATACCGAAAAGTTTTTTAGTTTTTCGTTTATTGAAGAAGTAAAAAAAAAGAATTCAATTCCATTTCCGAACGGAATTAAACTCTGTGACGTGGCTGATATAATAAAGTTTATCAGCAGATTTTTTAGTTGCATAACTAAACAAAAATTTTTATAAAAAAAAATAATTCTATCAGCCATGTCGCAGAGCTTAGTTGCATTTTGAAATTGAATTGATTCCATTTTTCGGTTGTTCTAAAAACCGAAATGCTTTTTCGGAATGAAATCCTTTGTGTGTGAAAATATTCACGGAATTAAATCTATTTGTTGATTCTTTAAGTAAATGAAAATCTAAATCTTTTCTTGTAATGAAATCATTTCTATGAGTAAACGAAAACTCAAAAAGCTTTTCGGAATGAAGGTATTTGGGTGTGAAAACATTCAATTCCGCACGGACATGGAATTGATTCCGTTTTTTTATATTCTTTTAATATATCAAAATCTAAAACTTTTTTTGTAATGATATCATTTCTATGAGACAATATTAGATTCAGTCTTGAAATTAGAAGTGGTTTTATTCTGAACAGTTTTTCAGTTTACCGTTTTGTGTAGAATCCAAAATACAATTCAATTCCATTTTCGAACGCAATCGAAAGCTGATTAGTTGCATTTATGATATAACAAATCTCTAGGCTTTTGTTTTTTTTTTTTTTTTTTTGAAGTACCAAAAAAATGGATGCAATATCTTCTCCGAACGGAATAGATTTCTCTGCTTCTCAATTATTTTTTATTTAATTATAGAAAGCTTTTAGTGTTCTTATGCTTATATGTATTATATGTATATATTTTCTACTATGAACAATACTTTGTTGTTAACCTCTTCAATGAAATTAAGCTGACTTTTATTATAAAAAAACACATTTTAAAATCTTTCGTCTGTTCATGTTATTTGATTTATTTTCAATAAGAAAAAAAAACTTCAAAATTTGTTGCCCTCTTTTTCTCAACATAAAAATTTCTAGATGTTTGAAGCAGTTTATTTGCTTAACTTTAATTTTATTTGTCCAACACAACTGTGTGTTTCCCACTTTTTATTCCACACAGCACACACACACACACGCACACGTACACACTACTTGAACAACAACTTGCTGTTATTGTTGTTTGTATCGTATGCTTAAAAAAAATAATTTTGTGTGCCCCTTTTTGGTGTCGAGTTCGTTGTCTCGGTGTTGGTGTTTTTATTATTAATTACAATTTTATTTTATAATTATTTTTATATATTTTTTCATTATAAGCTTATCAGTCCTCTTATTTAACCCAATTACCCATTGTAGTGGTCAATAACCTTTAGTAAAGTATAATAAACATGCACACACACGCATACGCATATGCACACATACTCATACTCTCACACGTACTCCATCAACTATTGTAATTTTAACGAAGGCAACAAACAGCAGCAACTTAAAAAACCCTTGATATACACATTATTAAAGTTGTCGTCATACTTGCATATAATTCACTCACAAAAATCAGAAACAATAAAAACACACACACACACACACACACGCACTCACTCACACTCTTACACAACTACATTCATTCCATTAGAATAGAATAAACACAGCAAAGTGCCCAGCACACAAGCAGCAGTGGAAGCCTGAATGCAAAAAAAAAAACAAACAACAAAAACACGATTATAAGTGCAAAATTACAAAGAAATGCATAAATTTATGCACACACGCATAAATTGGCTGGCGCACACAAGCACACAAACCTACTCACATACATGTTACATATGTACATACATACATATGTACGTATTTCATCGCCATCATGATCGTTAATAACAAGCTCGTTGTCATCTTCGTTTAAATTGTTGTATCTTCTTCGTTGTTTTTGTTGTTGTTGTTACTGTTGCTGGCATAAGTTATATGCAGAAAAAGAATCAGTCATAATTAAATTCATACACACACGCACACACACACACACACACACGTGCACATACATACGTACATGACAAGTAAGTGCATGATGAATTCAACATTTATTTATTTAATATTTTGCTCATAACACATTTAATTGAATTTTGCATAAAGTTTAGAATTCATGTATATCTACATACATATGCACATATACAAATATAAATATGTGGGATAGCTACATACATACATGACTGCAACTACATAGTTTATATGTATGTTTTAAATTTCAGACTAAAAAATTGTTGATTAGTTCAAGAATGTTTAAGCTTTATTCTAAACTCAACATAAATATTCTAATAAAACAAATGATATAGCATAGAAATAAATTCGAAAAGTCACACACACACACACACATACGCTCACATACCATCTGCACTATAAATGTTTGCATTAAGCTCAAAAACTATTTCATATTAAAAAATTCTTAACGTTGTATAGATTAGAAAAAACAAAAAAATGCAGGCACACAAAACCAAGGCAAAAATCTATTTTCAACACTGAAGAAAATGTTTGCTCCAACAAGGAGAAGATTGAAAGAAAATTTGAAACAATAATTTTTAATAAAATAAATGAGTAAGTTATCAGCTGTCAAGCTTTAAAAGTAATAAAACACAAGAAAAATAAAACTACTCTGCTTTTTATATTTTGTAAAATATTTCTTTAAGTCTCATTGCTTTTTTAAAGACAGTTGAACGACTTTTTCTTTACTGAAGTTAACAGACTTTCAAGTCTATTGTATTGAAATATTACTACACATAACTATAATTTTTTTATTAAAAACAAATATGCATAATTAGCATAGGACGTAAGGTGCTTTAATTGAGGCTTAAGTTTATGATATTCAAATTTTAGTACACAAGTTTTAACTCAAATTATTTGGTTTAAATATTTTGGCACCAGGGAAAAAGTCTTAAAGATTCTTTTTTTTAAGCAATTTTATTTATTGAATCTTAAAATGATCTAACAATAAGTATTCAAATCTTAATACAAAATTTAAAGTTAAAAAAAAAATGTGATTTAAAAAAATTTGATTCTTAAAGATTCTTAAAAAAAAATTGTCAGAAATAATTTAACTAAGTTTTAACATTTTTTTTACTAAATATTTAGTCAAAATTTCAAGCAAGATTTTTTGTACAAGGATTTTTTTCATAATATTTCTTAGTATTAATATACTCCTAATGTTCTTTAATTTAAACTTACATTTATAATAATGAAATTTTAGTACAGAATTTTTTTATAAATATTTTTTTTATGTGAAACACTCAAAAACATATTTGTACGTTTAGTACAAAGTGTAGGACTTTTATAATAAATTTTAAGCGCTAAATTTATGTACTAAATATTTAGTACTCACTTCTTTGTTACTAAATTCTTAAAAATGCAATTATTTAATATTAAAAAGATTTTTAGTACATAGTTTTTGAAAGGTAATTCGTAGTACTAGTATTTGTAACATAGTGGTACCAGTCATAGAAGTCCTTTAAACAAATTGTATGTCAAAATAATTTAGCTTAGTTTTAAAATTTTACTGCTAAATAGCAACAAAATTAACGCTAAATATTTCGGAAACATTTTAAGTAACAAATTTTGTTTGTACTACATGTTTAACAACACGATTTTTTAAACATTAGTGCAAGATTTTTAGTACAAGATTTTTAGAAACCATATATTTAAACATAAAAGCAATGTTTTCAGTACATTTTTTAGTAGTAAAAGAATCCTAATGTTCTTTAATTTAAGCCTAAATTAATCATATTGGGATATTCGTACACAACTTTTAATTAATATTTTTATTGTGTAACTCTCAAGTACATATTTGCACGTTTAGTACAAAGGTAACTTTGCCTTAGTTTGCAAAACTTTAATAATACATTTTAAGAACAAGGCTTTTAAATATTATCGCAAGCTTTTTAGCATAAGCATTTCTAAAGTAAATTCTTTCTGTAAAATTGGTGTTCCTGTAGTACAAGTCATAAAAAACCTTAAAAGAAAACTTTTAGGCAAAAATACCATAAACTACATTATATTTTAAATTTTAATACTAAAAATTTAGTAAAAATTGTCAGCGTTAAATTTTGAACTAAGCAGAAGATTATACCATCAGATCAAGATTTTTAATATATATCTTTTCACAGTATATCTTTAGTACTAAAGTTGTGCTAATGCTCTCTAATTTACTCTCAAATTTTTAAGAAGTACGATTTTTCTTTTAATATTATAGCAAGATTTTAGAAGTTTTTTAGTACTAAAATTTGTATCACAATGGTAAAAGTCACACAAATTTTTTATATAAAACTTAAGGTTAAAATAATGTGTACTATTTTTAAAATTAAGTACTAAATATTTAGCACACATTTTTAGTATTAAAATTTAGTACTAAATTTTTAGAAACAAAATATTTAAGCAATAAATCAATTAACAATCAGTTTTTAGCAATAAAATTTAAGTGCTAATTTTTTATTTAACGAAATACATTCATTTATTATAGAACTTTAGAACTTTCTTTAATAGCTTGTGAAATAAAAAGTGTGTACAGAAATTAATAGTTTCAAAAGTAGATTTTGACATAAACTTTTTGATAACAACGGTTTCATCGCTTATAATTTTGTGTCAGCCAGTCAAGTGATAAGCAGTTTAAATTTGAATTATTAGTACGATCTCTAGTTTTCTTTATTAATTTGAAATAAATATAGTTTAAAAAACTAAAAAAACACGCTTCGATATCAAAATAATTGTCCACACTTCCCCGGAAACAATATGACAATTCCAATTTTCGCACTAATCCGATAACCGTTCTTATTTCTAGTGCATATTTCAGGGTAAAAACTCACATCGGATATGAAAAACCGGTTTATACCGGATAACAAAGTGGTTCAGAATTTTTTTTTTTGGGAGTTCCCAAAATCGGTTTAATCAATCTAAAAAACCCCCTACCTCCTCCACTTCTTCCGAAGCAATACGGCAAGTCCAATTTTCGCACTAATGCAGCAACTTCAATTTTCGCATCGTTCATAGTTCTGGTGCACGTTGCAGGACAAAAACACACACCGAATATGAAATACCGATTCAAAGCGGTTACCCCAGTGGTTCGGAATTTTTTTTTTAGGAATTCCAAAATTGGTTTCATGAATCCCAAAAATTCCTCCACATTCCACGAAGCAATACGGCAACTCCAATTTTATATACCTACATATGTAATAATCACTCATATGGCATTTTTGAAAACGACACATCTTGCACGTTTACGTCCGAATTTTTTGAGAATTCCCAAAATTGGCTTCATAAATCCCTAAAATCCGACCACTTACCACAAGCAATACGGCAATTCCAATTTTCGCACTAACGCAGCACCACAGTATATAAAGTTTTTATTAGCTATATATCTCTACTCACATGCCGTGAGTAGATAATATAAGCGTCTTGAAAAAAAAACCCGAAAATTTTTGCCAGTGTATTTGGCAGAAGTTCACTGACTTATTAGCAGTTTGGCGCTTTTGTTTTTGCTGCGGACTTTTTTCATTTCTCTTGATTTGCTATTAGGTAAGAACAAAAAGTAGATGCACAAATATCCACTAGAATCCATCAACTCAATTCTACTTTTTGTAGTCTGTCTGTCAGTCAATATATCCGACTGTAAGTCAGTCAGCCCGTCAGTCATTCATTCAGTCAGTGAGCCAGTGTGTTTAAATAAATTAAAGCTCATATTACAGAAAACAACAAAATAAAATAAATTTTGTAAACCAACGACCGCTTACGACCTACAAGTTTAAATGCATACATTTACGTAAATATGTACGTACATAAACACACAAACATGCATACAAACACGCTTACACTGAAAGCCGAAATAGGAATAAATGTTAATATGCTGGTGTGTTTGTGTGTGTGTGTGTGTATTTCAGAAGTGATAAGATACTCATTGAGCTGAAAGAAACTAAAACCGTGTATGAAAAATTTCTTCCTCTCTAAGTTACGAGTACTACGAGCCAGTCAATTACTGAATAGTCAGTCTGTCAGTCATTATGTTAGTAAGGCCTAATTGAAACAGCAACAAAATGCATAAGAATAAGAACCACAGCAACAACAAAATTATACAATATGCATTATTATTAATAACAAAAACAACAAGTACCACACTAAAAAAAATTTTCATTTTATTTTTTTAGTCTTGAACAAAATGAAACAAAACGTAAGAAACAACAAAGTTTCATTTCCTATTTTAATGATATTCGTGACGTTCTTTGCTGCTCCAACAAAAATATAAATAAAAAAAAATATACAACTTTTGTTGTTGTGGTTAAAATATTTTGTTCAGTGAGGTAGGTTGTTGTCTGTTTTTATTTTTTAATTTTTACGTATGTGTGTATGTTCTTTGGTGTTGTCGTTTTACTTTTGGGTGCTGAGCAGTGATGGTGTACGTGTAAATAAGCACAGTCAGCGAGCCTGCCTGCCTGCTTGCCTGCCGAACTGCCAAGCAGCCAGCCAGCCAGCCAGCCAAACAATCAACCAATCAGCCAACAACATTCGGTGTACAAAGCTGCATGTAATTTTTAAATTTCTACACTTTTTTATTTTTATTGTCTTAAAATGAAAAAAAAGCGAAATAAAATTATATACATATTGTGTAAATATAACAACAGCAACAAAAAAAAATTTTCCACTGGCCTACAATCATTAGTTCTGAGCTCAAGAAAAGTATAACCCAGCGAAATTCAGTGCTTTTTGTTTCAAGGGAAATTCGAATTTTGAGTTAAACAGTATGTACTAAAAAACTCTATACATTTAGAACCAACGACTAAAGTGTTAATGATTTTGGACAAAATTATGGAAAAAATTTGCGAATTCTTTGCTTTTTAATTCAAGGGAAGTATACTCGTATAACAGTCAAACTTTAATTTAAATGGTACCGTATGTACTAAAACATTCTATACATTTGAACTGAAATGTAAATGATGTGTCACAAAATTATGGAAAAACTTTAGTTTTGCATCGCTATTTTGAAATCAATGGAAGTATACTCGTATAACAGACAAACTTTGATTTAAATGGTACCGTATGTACTAAAACGTTTTATACATTTGAACTGAGATGTAAATGATTTGTCACAAAATTATGGAAAAACTTTAGTTTCGCATCGCTATTTTTAAATTAATGTTTGTACTAAAAATTAATCACGTTTTTAGATTCATCAACTTCCTTGTTAATTAGAACTAAAAAATTTTAGCTGAAAAGTAAGCCATTAGAACATGAAATAAATAATGAAAGCTACAAATTTTTATTTTATATAATTTTTAAGTATATAACTCAGTACTAACAAACTAACTTTAGTAACTAATATTTTTAGAGTCTGTACCCAATAGTAGAATTTATATTTATACATATTTTTAAAAACGTACTGAAGAGATGAATGACACCTACAAAGTCTCCACAGCTTGAAAATATGAATGGCTAAGAGCTTTAATTAATATAATCTTTAATTATAGCTTAAGTACCAACAATAATACAATAACAATTAATATTTCTGAAGTTTGTACTAAATAATGGAATTTATGTTAATACATATTTTTCAAAGCCTGCTGACGAGGTGAATCGCACCTATGAAATTTCGACAGCTGGAAAACATGAACATGGCATTGTTTTTGCTAGTACTAAATTTTCAAAATCAGTTAAAACTTATGATTTAAAATATGTTTTACTAACCTTTTCAGCCAGAAACAATATTTTAGATTCAATAACAAAAACTATAAATTAAAAAATTTATATATACATAAGTCTCTATGTACTAAATGTAGTTTTTTCCATATAAATTTTTTTTACATTTCAAAATAAAAAGTTTTTGTTTACGTTCTTTAAAAAAAATAATTTTAAACTTTGTAGAACAGTCATTTAAATTCATATTGTAGAAAATTTTAACACATACTATGCACGAGTGGAAGAACTAAAAATTATGAAGAAAATATGTTTCTTAATTACAAAATATATATGTCTTCCAGCTATGTATCTTTTTTTTTTTTTTTTCTTGGATAATATAAAATTTAAAATATATTTATAAACTTTATTATTATATCTTTAGTTTTATTTGTTCAAGAATCAAATAAAAATAATAAAGTAATAAAATTTTTATTACTAAATTTTTCTATAAGTTTAAGATTTAAAACTTGTTTTTAAAAAATATATAAATGTAAAGCAACCATTTTTATACAGATTTCTTATTTTATACAAGCAGCGGTATTAAAATTTTTTGTGCTAAAAATGTTTAAGTATCAATTCGCGTAAACGAAACTTATCGTTCGTTCGCGTAATTACGTTTAAAACAAAAACAACCTTAAATATTTATTTATTGTTTTAAATGTATTTGTACAAACGAAAGAATAGCTTCATTATCCGAGACTTGGCACTAGCTTTCAACTTTTTGAGCTAAAATATTTAAAGCACTTGTTTGAAAAGTTTAAGGTACTAAAATTTTAAGTGTAGAAACTTGGCAGCAAAAAAATTTTTTAAAGTAGTTTTAAGTAATAAAATGTTTGGTACTAATTTTTTTAAAACAAATTTCAAGTACTATATTTTTTTAGTACTAATTTCAAAAACAAATTTTAGGTACTAAAAACTTTAGTGTTAATTTTTTTAAGTTTTAGCACCTAAGTTTGTATAAAAAATTAATACTAAGAGTTTTAATACCTAAAAAATAATTTTAAAATCAGTGTTAAGATTTTGGCACATAAAATTTGCTTTAAAATTTTTTGTAACAAAAGTTTTGTTAAAACGTAATTGGCTACTAAAAGTTGTAGTACATAAAATTTGTTTTAAAAAAATGTGTACTAAACGTTTTAGTAAAAATTAATTTTTTTGAGTACTGATTTTAAAAACAACTACTTTTAGGTACTAAATTGTAAAAAATAATTGTTATAGTCTAAAAAGGTTAGGTACTCAACCTTTAAGTACCCATTTAATAAAACTTTTAGCACTAAACTATTTTCAAGGAACTTCTAGTAATAAATTATTTGGTATCAAGACTTTTTTTTAAAGTAAATTAAGTGCTTTTAACATATTTGTTCCAAAATGTTCAGTCTTTAAAATTTCAATTCAAAAATTTTAATTTCTAAAGCTTTTAGTTCTGATATTTTTAACTATAAAATCTTGGGTTCTAAAATGTTTTGCAATAGAATTTAAAGTTTTATAATTTTTAGTACTAAATTATATAGTACAAAACCATTTACATATATGTATATAGAACAATTAGGTACTTAGCAATTTAGCAATAAATAATTTAGTACTAAATAAATTAGTACAAAATTATTTGGTAGAAATATATTTTTTTATTTGATTTGGTATTAATATTTTAGTGCTAGTAGTTTCTAAATTTTCATTCTACACTTTTCAGCTTGAAAACTTATAGTTCTAAAATTTTTAGACTTATGAAAAAAGGAAGTAGTTCATAAATATTTTACACATATAAATAAATATTATTTTTTATTAAATTAATTATTTAGTACTAAATTATTTGGTAGGTATATATTTTTTATTTAATTTGATATTACTATTTTTAGTACTAGTATTTCATTAAAAAATTTTCATTATACGCTTTTGAGTTCAATATATATAGTTCTATAAGTTTTAGACATAAGGAAGTAATCGTAAGGTATCTTTCACTAAATCTCTATAATAATCAATATAAAATTATTCAGTACTAAATTATTGGATAGGAATGTATAATTTTTTTTTTATTTGGTATCAATATTTTTAGTATTTTGTTTAAAAATGCTCATTCTACATTTTTGTGTTTCGAAAGTTTTAGTCTCAAGAAAAAAATTAAGTAGTTCTAAAATAACTTGCAATAAAGTTTTGTGGTATTTACTTTTTTAGTATTGAAACATTTTAATGTGGAAATTTTTATATATTAACGGTCTTATTGATAAATATTTTTATGTGTATTAAGTTTTTCTTATACAAGGTTTGTCCTGTTCAATAAGAACTTGATAAACATGAACTATTTTTTATAAAGGCAGTAAACGTCTTTAGTACTAAACTTTTTAACGCTTATTAAAGTGGCGGACTGACTAATAAAATTCTTAAGTACTATACTTTCTGCCGCTTATTAAAGTGGAGCACTTACTCATAAAATTTGTACTAAACCACAAAGTTTTAGATGCCTAATTGCTTGTAAAGCAACAGCCACAATTGCACTCGGCATTATCATTTTATTACCTGTGTTATCATTTTACCCTTTTGCCTGCATTACCATTTTCAAAACCTGGCAACGCCACCATTATCCATAAACCACAAAATTTAATTCACACATTTCGCTGGGTTCTACAATTTCATTAGAAAAGCAAACCACTGGCCATTTTTAACGAAATAAAATATTTCTGTTCAGCACCTTATTAAAGAAAAGGGTGATGTATTTTTCACTTTGTTGTTTTTTTTCTTTTTCTTTTTTTTTTTTTTAATTTTCGTCTGTAATATTTTCAACTATGAGGTAATTAAAAGTAATTTTGTGCAGCGTTTTGTGTAGAGGAAAAAAATCCTAAAACGTCATGCTTGTCATTATAAATTTGTGGTGGCCTTTTTGGCAGCAGTCACCCCATCCACTTTAACGAAGTCAAAAGTGTTCTAATTTCGAAATTTTTAAGATGAAGAAAGAAAAGAAATGCAAAAATCTTGTTAAAAATTAATATTCGTTGCTGTTGAAGCTCAAAAATGGGTTAGAAGTTGCACACACAAGTATTTTTAGAAGTGGAAAGAAAATTCGTGTTTTTTTTTTTTTTAGGAAAAATTAACGACAAAATTTCTAAGTTGTTTTAAATGGGAGCAAGTGATTAAAAGAAAAATGCTGCATCATATAACAGAAAGTTTTTGGTTTTTTTAGCAAAAATTTTAATTAGAGGATCTTGTTCATAAAAGATCTGGCTGGCTGACTGGCTGATTTGTCTTCTTTTTTTCCATTTTATTACATTTGTAATAAACACATACGAGCAATTAACCAGGCTTGACAGTAATAATTGTCAATTTATTTGCCACATGTTGAGTAAATATTTTCCGGTTTATGACTCATTTTTATGACTATTTAAAAGGCTAACAAAATCCAAAAAAAAAAAAAAAAAAAAAAAAATATTAAAATTCCTCTAGCATGAGTTTCAACGAATCATGTCCACTAAAAATCAACACTCTTGTGGGAGAAGAGTGTGTCCATTAATGAAACGACGAGGGGGACTTTTAATATGTGACGGAAATGATTTTGTTGCAAATGCAAACAAATAATCATTTGCCGCACTCGCCACTTAACTAAAATAGAAACAAATAAAGAAAGAAACCCATCCATAGAGAAACATATTTAATAAATTTGAAGCGTTTGGAAAAATAAACATAAAGTCAATAGAAAAATGCTAATATAAAATAAAAATTAACTGGGCATGATGCATTTGTATATATGTATATATATGTGGTTATAATCCAACGAATATTAAATACTAAAGGCTGCATACATGTCTGTTAACTAATACATACATACATACATTGAAATGTGTGTATATTTGGTTGCATAATTATTATGCAGCAATTAAGACCGTTAGAAAATCTAAGGCGGCTACAGTTTTACGCTATCACTGCGGCACTGGCGACAAATGCTTTTTTAAGGCGGTACTGGCGGCGGTATCGGTGGCAGCAAATTTTTCTTCTTGAAAAAAAAAACTCCACTACTCAATAAGCAAAGTAAAATAACAGAAATCGAACAAATATGCGTAATAAGCGTTGTAGGCATTTTATTGTGGCATGATTGTAATGAACATGCAACCAAACGGTCATCTGCCTAAAGTCCATTTACCCGATAGCGAGCCAGGGTAGTTAGTTTAAAATGCTTTTATTTTGGCTTATTTACAGTTTTGTTGCAAGTCTGGCTGGTATGTGTGCAAGTTGCAAAGTCAGGCTTTGAGTAAATGTGGCAGTGGCCGTAAGTAAATCTTGGCCAGCAACAAAAGAAGTAATAAAAATGTTTCGGATTAACGCACGTTTCTTTTTTTGCATATAAAAAAGCGCACTGCCATCAACAAGCCATAAGCAAAGCAGACCACTTTTTTAAATAAAGTTAAGAAATATAAAAGAACGAAATTTAACAAATATTTATTTTAGTACTGGGAAATTTTTCATATCAAAATCTGTCTAAAAATATTTAGTAAATGAAAATTTCTAATATTTTTAAAACAAGAGTAAAATTTTTGACAACTAAAAACATATTACTAACTTTCTTCTTTTAATCCATATTTTCCACTTAAAAAAAGAGTACTAAAAGTATTTAGTAATGAAGCTGTTTATTGTAGTATTTTTTACAAGACTCAATTTTCAAAATTTTTGGTAAAAAAAAAACATAATCATATCATTCCGCATCTTATCAGTTTTTTACACAAAAAAAAAAAAACAGAGTACTAAAAATATTTAGCAAATGAAGATTTCTATTGTAATACATTGTTAGTAAATAACTACATAATAATATCATTGCTCATATAATCAGTCTTTTACAGTGTTTAAAAACGAGTACTAAAAATTGTGTACTAAATGTTTTGTACTAAAAAAATTTGTACTAAACTTTTGTAAATAGATAGATAATTCCAGCATTCTTTTGTGTGACAAAAAGTGTACTAAAATTGTATTTGAGTTGTACAAAAAACTAAGAGTTGAAAATTGTTTTATACATAATTGCCAATTTGAAATTTTTTTACAATAAAGCTCAACTAATCATTATTAAAATGTTGTACTAAAAAATATTTTGTTTTATATGCAATTAAATTGTCTTAGCAGAGCTTTGCAGAAATATTTGAGTACAAATTGAACATAAACACAATTCTGGTACTAAATTAAAATGTGTATTAAAAGTAATATATTTGATGTAGCAAATCATATCTAGTATATTTTTGTTAAACAATATACATATATGTAAGTTTTTACTAAAAAATTTTTCTTAAAAATTGTGCTAAAATTGTTTGTGCAAGAGGAGTTCTACCAAAAACTTTTGTACTTAAAGTTTGTAATTAGTTGCTATTTATACATATTTGCCAATTGGAGTTTGCTTATAATAAAGTTTTTCCTATTTTCTAATCCAAAATGAATAATTTGCGCACTTAGTATACAATTAACTTGCCTTGGCAGAGCTTCACATTGCTTTGCAAAAATAGTTTTACACATTAAACCAAGACAAAATTCTGGTACTAAATTAAAATTGTCAAAATAAAATTATCTTAGCAGTAGCAATCTGTCTATCTTTATTTTTTGCGTAAAAATCGTACTAACATTGTTTGTGTTAGACGAGTTGTACTAAAAACTTTTGTACAACAAGTTTGAAATGACTTGTCATTATTTACACATACTTACATATTTTAGTTTGTTTATAATAAAGTTTAACTAATCATTATTAATATGCTAAAATTATTGTACTAAAAAATATTTTTTCTATTGCAGACCTTAACACTGCTTTGCAGATATATAATTTCAGGCTCAAGCTGTAAATAAGCGTACTAAAATTGAGCACATATGATAGCACCAGAAATATTTCTATATGCACCAGAACATTAGCACAAAATTTTAAGTTTGATAACACGCATGTATTTTTTTTTTTTTTGCGGTTTTTTGTACTTGTACTAAAAATGAAATACCAGCACTTTCGCTACAACATGGCTAAAAAAATTCATATATTTATGCAATGGTGAAAATTTGTTTACATTCTAGTATTTTAAAGAAATTTTGAGCTCATATAACAGTTTAGTTTTAAACTGTTATCCTTAGCATAACTGTTATACCCATCAAAAATTGTTAAGGATAATATTAGGCATCTTGGGCGAAGAGAAGATTTCGAAAACCAAATACTTGGTTATGAATTCATTGCCTCTTTATATGTATAACAGTTTCTATAACTTGTGTTTATTTTGTTAGAGTCGTTTTTTTTTTTTTTTTTTTTTTATTAAGAGGAAAATATCTTGCAAAATCGTGTTTATATATTTCTTTAACAAAATGTCATTACAATTTTTTTTCGGGTTTGTGTTCTTAGCATAAAGTAAAAACCCAAAACCTTTTAAAACACCTCTTTTTAACGCCTGTCATAATCAATTCTGTTCGTTTACAAGCGCATAAAAATAGAATGTCACTTTATGTTCAAGTCATGTGAAACAATTTTGACCTAAATTTTTTTTTTTTCTTAAAAGACAAAATGTTTTTTTTTCTTAATCATATTTTTATAGCTTTTAAAACTTCAAAATAATATAAAAAAAATAACCTAAAAATCCTGCTTAAAAAGCATAAACAATTTTTATAATTTTAACTAGACTAATATGTAAAAATGCAATAGAAACAATTTTAAATAGCCTTCAAAAAATTCGTCTTGTTAACTGGTACAATCACCTTATAAACTAAACAATCAATAACCTCCACTTGAAATGATTGCTAGAGTGTATAGACAAATGGACGGACAGATTCTCACTGGCTCACTCAGCCAGTTAGACAGTCAAACAGCCAGAATATTAGATTTTGCAAACTATTGAAATGAAATACTAAACAATTTTCAAGATAATTTTTGTTTTTTTTTTTTTTTTTTTTTTGGTTTAAATTGACGTTTGCTATGAAAAGCAAAGCAATAAATAAATAAATCTTAAAACTTAAAAGATATTTATGTATATATATTTTTTTAATATAGAAAAATTGTTAGCAGTTTTTAGAAAAAAAAATTATATAAAACGTGACTATTTCAACAGAATGGGTGCGTCTAAATAAAAAAAAAATATTCTCAAAAAATAGTGTAAAAAGAATCAATGATATTTTCAGAACAACAATCAAATCATTTTGTTTTATTTTTCTATTTTTGCTTTAGCTGAACGTCTTATTCTGTTTTTCCACAAATTGAATTTAAACACAAAAAAATTTGCATTTTTGACGGCACCAATGCAAACATTAAAAAAAAAATTAAATTTACTTAAGAAAATCACTCACACACTCACCCATCCATCCACTATGAAAGAAAAATGAAGAAAAAATCTAGTCTTGGTTACGAATTTCAGTAAAAAACAATTTTTTTTTTCTTTTCAGTCGACAAAATTCAATTTAAATTCATGCAAAGAGAACATGTGTATGTAGATTTTAAAGTCAACTACCGCAGAAATCATTCACCTCAAAAAAGTTCATAAGCTTTTTTTCTATTTCTGTAAGACGTTGTTGTTCTAGACTACAAAAACAAATTTCAAATGAAAACACTATAATGAAATTACAATATTTTTGCTAAGAAAATTTTTGTCGAAATTCCAAAATTGTTGGACAAATGGTCTTGCGAGCCCGAGTAATGAATGAAAAAATTATTTGAGCATTGAAGGGGAAAACATAGTTAAGAAAAACAGATTTTAAAACAAAATCAATAAATTTATATGAACTTTAAGATGCTAGAATTCCACAGTAGGCATTTTAAAAAATTGGTCCTACGAGCCTGACCGTTAAAAAACGGTATCAAAAGCTAAAAATATCAAAAAAGCGCATAATATTTATTTGGTCATCACATCAAATCTTGGTTTGAAGGTTTTATTTTAAGTACATTTGTTGTCAGGACATAAAGTCAAGCCGAAATAGGGTGGCAGGACTGATAGTAAGTAACCATCATGAGGAACATAAAAAAAAGCATTTAACTCACTTCAAATGTTTTTTATTCGCGCCAGCCTTTTTTTAAGATTTTGCTCCTCACGGTTATCATCAATCTTGTCCCCTGTTTCGGCATGATGTTGAATTCTGGGACACCCTGTATATTTTCATATATATGTATATTTTTCAGCTAAACATTCTTTGATAACTTTTTTATTCTAAAAAAAAAAAAAATTAATAATAAATTTCAACGCATATAAAAATTACCTCATCGCACAATTATAGACCACGTTTTAAAAAATCGATCACGTTTTTCTTTTCAGACGTAAAAAAATATATTGTTAATAAACTTCTGACGAACACACGTACACACACTCGCACACGCATACACATTTACTTAATCAACAAGTATTCAAAACCTTAACCACAGACAATTTTCAACAAAGCCATAATCATAGTCAAAGTCTTGGTTGTAGTCACATTACACATACCGCCGCAAACGCAAGTGCACATACACTCATACGCACACACACACACACACTTACATACTCACACTTTAATAAATGCACTCTTAACAAAAAGAGTTCATTAAACTTTTATACTTAACAGTTTAAGCCAGGCCAAATCAAAAGAAGAATACAACGTCAAAGGAAAGCAAGGAAAAAAAAGACACAAAACCCTAACCTAACGCACAACGTTGAGAGTTGAGCTTTAAAATTGAAAGAATTAAATAAAAACGAAACAAAAGCTTGAAAGTTTGGCCGCACCATAACACAAATGGCCACGATGAACACAACACCAGCAAACAGACACAAGAACATTTTAGACAACAGAGCAGCAACAATAGTTAAACCGTTAAGAACAAACTAAGCTGTTCAAGCCTTTCTAAATAAAATCTGTTTGAGCACACAACTGAAAATAAGTACAAATAAATGCACATACATGCATAATGAAGTGCATCACATACGTGGTTTTGTCTTTACAACACTTAAGGGTAAATAAAAACAAAGTTTTCAACTGCGTTTCTATAACTCAAACGACAACGTTACGGAAACACAAGAGATTAATTGTTCACATATGCAAGCATCATACATATTTAGATTCTACAATTAGATGTTAACCTTTCCCCATACGTATATTTAAATCAAAATAGAAAATAGTTCATTCTACTTATTTTTGTAAGCTCTAAAAAGTTCTGTACTAAAATTTTTCATATAAATTGTAATTTTGTTTTTTAATTTTTAATTTAATACCCAAAATATCTTAAATTTTTAGTACGAAAATTAAAAAAAAAAGATTCTATTAAAAGCTCAGCAACTGCAACTAATTTATTTCGATATGTGTATCTTTAATAAAAAAAGTAGTACTAAAAATTACTTTGTGTTAAAATATTATTTTTTTTGTTTTTGTATATTATTGGTACAAAAAATCGACACTTAATGTATATTATTCATAGTACGATTTTTGTTCATTCCATTCATAAACTAAAAAATTAGTTGTAAGAAATCGCTATTTTTAAAAAATCACTCACTATTCGCATGAAAATTAATATAATAGAATTCGTTATAAGCTCAACAACTCAAACCAATTTATTTCGATATATGTATCTTATATGAAAAAGTAGTACTAAAAATTTTTTGTGCTAAAATTTTACTTATATATAATATTAGTACAGAAAATCAGTACTTAATACACATTTAGTACACAAAAGCTAGTATGTACTAAAAAATTTTGTTCTAAAAAATCATTGCTCATTCCATTCATAAACTAAAAAATAGTTTTAAGAAATCGCTATCTTAAAATTTCAGTACGAAAATTACAAAAATAGATAACATCAAAAGCTCAGCATCTAATTTCTTTCGTTATATGTATCTTATATCCAAAAAAAAAATAGTACTAAAAATTTTTGTGTACTAAAATTTAAATTTTTTTGTTTATATAATGTTAGTATAAAAATCAATCAATATACTAAAAATCTTTGTTCTATAAACCCCTTGTCCACTCCATTCATAAACTAAAAAAAATTATTTTAAGAAATCGTTATCTTTTAATAAAACACTATCTTTTAGTACGAAAATTAAAACAAGAAGAACCCATTAATAGCTCAACAAATCAAACGAATTTATTTGGTTACAAGTATCTTTTGTCAATATAGAGATAGTATTAAAAATTATTTTGTGCGAAAATTTTACTTTTTTTGCTGATATATAATATGTATACAACAAATCAATGCTTCATACATATTTCGAATCACAAAACATGGTATGTACTAAAAACTTGTGTTCTAAAAAATTAAATTAAATTCATAAATTAAAAAATTAGTACTAAGATTTGAATACTTATTGTTAGTTCACATTATGAAGATTTAATAAGTACATAAAAACTAAAAAAAAAAGAAATCACTATTAAAAAATGTGCTCTAAGAATCATTTACAATACTTATTTCATTGTTTTCAAATATTTGTACCAAAAAATCTTTATTAAAACTTTCCCTGTATTGCAATCTTTACATAATTTTTGTAATTTATTCATTTAAATAATAAATAATAAACAAAAATATTTCTTAGTAAAAACTTCATTGAAAGATTAACTACTAGTTTATTTCGATGTATATACGTATCTTTTACAAAAAAAAGTGGTACTAAAAATGTTTGTCTTAAAAGTAATTAGCACATTTGATATTTCGTTTATATGTCCTATTGGTACAAAAAATTCTGTGTAAGAAGAATAATTTCAGGGTTTACTTCTTTTGTACAAAAAACTTCATACTAAACAATTTTGTACTAAAATTATTTCATATAAAAAAGTTTTTGAATACTAGTTGACTTAGTTATTTTTTAGTACTTACTGGATCAAACATTTACTTTTCATAAGTTGACTTCTTTTGTACACAAAATTTCGTACTAAAATTTTTTCACATAAAAAAAATTGTTTATAATACTTAATTAAATTATATTTTAGTACTTGATAAATTAAAATTTTTTTTTTATAAGTTTATTTTTTTTACTAAAAATTTTTCATGTAACACAATTTTTAATAATATTCAACTGGATTATTTTTAGTACCTTCTTTCAAGTTCAGGTCGTTCGAACAAAAAATTTTGTACAAAAATTTTTCATATAATAAAAATTTTTTATAATATATACTTAAATATTTTTTAGTACTTGCTAAATTTTGAACTTAATTTTTTAGTACAAAAATTAAATATATAATATTAAAAATTTTATAGTTGGAACGAATTTGTATCAACATACAATACATTATGTAAATTTTATTTTGATAAACCTTATTTTTTAATACTTGATAAATTATATAAAATTTTTAGTACAAAAAAAAGTTTTAAAAAGAAAACAGTTAATCAAAAGTTTAACAGTTCAAACAAAATTGTTTCAGCAAATGTTGTATCCAAAAATCTAGTATTAAAATTGTTCTAAAAACTCTTTGTTGCAGAAATGTACTATAGTAGAATATTGTGAAAAATATATTTTTTTCTGCCTTTAAATAGCAAAAATCTTCCAATTCTTCTCTGATTTGTTGCCTTTGTATAAATAAATTATATAGTTATATAAATAAAATTAATAATAATGTTCAAACCAAAAATCTAATTTAAAAAAAAAATATACAGTTCAACAAGAATTTAATAAAATATACATGTTTTTGTGTTTTCCACATTATACTTTAAATCATCTCCTTTATTGCATCTACCACGATGACGAAAGTTAACGATCGCTAACATTTTGACCAGCAAAAAATTGATTAAGAACATAATAAGTGATTTAAACGCAACTTGTCAAAACTCATGAATACAAGCGCTAGAAAAAACCTGTCAACTGAAGGTTCATAAATAGTTTCCAAATCGGTCTTCTGATCCACAAAAAATATATAATTAATATATTCGATTTAGATATTAGTACTATCAGTTTTTCTATCAGAAAACTAGAATCAAGACAAAATCTGTTAATTCAAATAACTTTACTTGTGACTAAATCTTTTTCTTTTTTGTCAAAATTTATATCTTCTTAACAACACTAAAAAAAGAAATATTTGTACTGAAAAATTTTTAAATTCACTTTACAAATGTGGAAGATATTTTTGAGCTTTAGCACACTTAAAAACATTAAATGATTAAAGCCGAAATTTTAAGATGATGGAAATTTCAAATATTTCAGTATGTGTGTAGAATATGAAGTAAAAGGATCAAATTTTAATGATTAAAATTTTATTAACATTTCTAAAAAAAAAAACAAATCTTTTTTTTTCTATTATTTTCCAATAAATGTTGGTGTTTCAATAGAGCTTTTGAAAAAATTCGAATTTTCGAACACTATAATAGATCACCACACACTATTTATATCTGAGCATAGATTTCATATAATTAATTGTATCCTCCTTTTGGGCAGCTACACCTTTAACTCTTTCAACCATTTAACAATCTTTCAACAACCATTAGCTGAAATGTAGCTAATACAAATTCATACACACATACATGCATACATGCATACATTCAAACAAACATTTATACTCGTATGTACGCAGATTTATGCCAGTGAGTTAACTTTCAAGCATTCGTGCCATGCATATGACAGTTTGTATACGGTACATACGTAAGAAGTTTGCAAAAACAAAAAAGAATTTAGAAAAATACTATTATTATGTATGTACATACATATGTATAAACATTTATATGTACATACATATTTACTTATGTACCATCAACGAGGTGTTTTTGTTGCTGTTTCTATTGCTGTTGTTGCAGCACATGTCAACGACCTAAACGAGGCAGCAATGAAAGTACCGTAGCATGCTGCCTCAACAAAGTGCAATGACTTTCATTATGCCTTTAGTTCAAATACACATAAACTCATGGCATGTATGTATGTGTATGTATTGTGTATATATGTATAATAAATGCTTTGAAACTACTATGAAACTACTAGAAGTAGTATATAGTTGTAGTAGTAAAATGCACATAAATATTTGTAACTGAACTCATTAAAATGGCATGGCAAATACAGAGAAAGAGCAAATAAATGAGAGAAAGAACGTTTATAAGCCTGCACGAATGCATGTGTATGTGTGTGTGTGTGTGTGCTAGAGAGAAAGAGTGAGTGTGTTTGATATCGAGTTCTTTTTTAGAGCCAAAAAGAACCTATTTTCAAACAGGAAGATGTGCCACTAACGTCATCATCGTGATTATCATGAGTTTAAACAGAATTATCATTTAAATATTCGCACGCATTCCATTTGTTGCACTTCCCTACTCCCTCTCTCTGCACATCATTATTATTTTTTCTTCTTCTTCTAGTGCTTGTGTATTTGATTCCATGCGACTAGAAAACTTGTATTAAAGCTATAGAAACGGTCAATGACTTATTGTTGCAAAAACAACAAAAAGAAAACAACAATAATCATCATCATCATCGTACTTTTTATTTTAAAACTGCATTTCTTCTCTTTTGATTACTAGTCATGATGGGTTTTTCGTGAAAAAAATAAATTCTATGAACTCCTCTTTTTTGTTTGTTGCATAAATGTTGTTCTTCTTCGTGCATTTGCATGTGTGTGTGAGTGTTTGTTTTTATAAGGTTATTGGCTTCTTTAACTTGATTGCACGTTAACTAATAACAACAATTTATTACATTACGCTTTTTGAAAAGTGCGCTTAGCTTTTGTATTATAATTTGTGTGTGTTTCTTTTCATTGTTCAAGTGATTTTCTTTTAAAATCCTCCAAATATTTAAACTTGTTTTCCTTTCTGTTAAATATAAAAAGTTACAAACATACATAATTCTTCAAAATAAAAAAAATAAAAAAGTCAATTAGAAGAACAAAATTTTAAAAAGTGTTGCATATCTCAAGGGTCAGAAACAAGAAAGTATTTTCAAAAATTATTGATCTAATTTGAAGAGAGTTTTGTGAAAAATGCTACAATTATTTTTTCACGCTTGTTTACAAAAATGTTAATCTCTAGTTTTGAAAGTTTTAAGGATATAAATATATGATAAATTTTTATATATAAAATAAGAAATATAACATACACATATTCAAGTTTTCGAACTTTTCCATATGTTTAGTTAAAAATTCAATTTTATATTTATGTTTGTATTTTTGGATATTCAAAATAGCTGCCCGAAATAAAAAAAAATTAAATATGCCTTAAAATTAATACGGCTAACACGACCAAAATCAACATATTTCAATAATTAAGAATTTTCGAGCATTCGAAATCAATTTCGAATTTTCGAAGTTAATTTCGAAATTTCATATTTTAGCAAATATTCGTTTCATAAGTTAAAAGAAGCTAGGACATTTGATATTTTGAGCAAAATTTTACTAAACTGTAAACTAATTTCAAATTTTCTGATTTCGAAATTCACATTTGAGCAAATATTCTAAATAAACTGATGTTGAATACTTTAAGCAAATTGTAAATTAACCTCGAATTTTCGAAGCTGATTTCAAAATTTCGTGTTTTAGCATATATTCACTTAATAAGTTAAAATTAGTCGTTTTTTGATATTTTGAGCAAACTTTTGCAAAAGTGTAAAACAATTTCTATTTTTCGAAATTTCATAAGTAAATATGAGTAAATATTTATTTAATAAGTTTAAATAAGCTGATATTTGTTATTTTCAGGCAGAGTTTTACCAAATTGTATATTAATTTCGATATTTAGAACCAGAATACCACATTTTATTCATCAGCAATTATTCTTTTAATAAGTTAAAATAAGCTGATATTTTATATTTTGAGCAAAATTTTGCATAAAATTGTAATATAATTTCGAGTTTTCGAAGTTAATTTCATAATTTAAAATATTAGCAATTATTAATTTAATAAGTTAAAACAAGCTGATAATTGATATTTTGAGCAAAGTTTTGCAAAATGTTAAGTTGATTTCGCATATGCGAAGCTGATTTCAAAATATCATATTTAAGCAAATATTGAATTAAATACGATAAAAAAAACCTAATATTTCTTTCGAAACTAATTTCTAAGTTACAAATTTTAGCAAATATTCATTTATTAAGTTAAACTAAGATAAAATTTGGTTTTTTGAGCAAAATTTTACAAACTCGTATGTTTTGCAAACTTCGAATTTTATGTTTAAAATAGTTTAATATCAAAAATTACTTAATTTTTATAGAAATGAGCTGTAAATTTATGGCTAATTTCATATTTTGGCAAATATTCCTTTACTAAGTTAAAATAAGCTTATAGTTGATACTTTGAGCGAAATTTTTCAAATTTTAAATTAATTTCGAATTTTCGAACTTAGTTTCGAAATTTCAAATTTTAGCAAAAATTCATTTAATAACTTCAAATAGAATTATACTTGATATTTTTAGCAAAATTTTACAAAATTGTAAGTTTCGAAAATTTCGAACCTTATTTTCAAATAGTTTAATATAAAAAATTACGGAATTTTTATAGAAAAAAAGCTATAAACATTATGTTTAAGGTAAAAAATTGAGAAAAAAATCGAATTTCTAAATTAGATTTTTTTTAATTATTTCAATAGTTGTAGGTTTTAAAGCCTAACCTTTTGAAGATATAATTTTGAGAACATTACATAAGTTTGAGAAAATTATATTTGCTAAATGAAATGGGCTTGTATGCATAAATATACTATTTTTGTTTTAACAAACTTTTATCAGTAAAAAATCCAAGACATATTTTTCTTAGTCTAAAATTGAACAAATTTGTATAAATAATGTGAAAATTTTGGGAAAATTTTTCTGGATATATGACATATTAACTTTTTTTGTGTATGAATAATTCTTAAATTTTGTTCTTTAAATCAAACTTATATATTTTAAAAATAATCAATAAAAACAAATTGTTTTATTTTTTTTATTTTTATAGTCCTACAAAATTTTCTTCTGTTTGACAAAATCCCATAACTTTTATTTTTTTTACATTTCCGCTCATAGATTTTTGTTTCATTTTTATTTTCTATGACCCTCACACCAAAATCAGAGCAAAAAAAAAACCGAAAACCAATATATATTTTTCAGCTTATAGCAAAAACTTTCTTATAAAAAAAAAACGAAAAAGATCAAAAATTTCAACAAACAAATGAAATAAACTCCAAAGAAATGGCAAATACAAATACCCCTCCATCTTCTTCACACACACTAACATACACAGAACATATACAGAACGCACTAAAAGAAATACTTTTGTTGTTTCTCCCATTCATTCTCCTACTCTAGCCTGTTACCAAGATGTTTCTCTTAACACCAAAACACCCTTTTAGAAAACAAACTGAAACGATAACGAGCAGTTAAAAGGTGAATGAACTGTATTTGGGTCATGTCATGCTCTTAAGGGTTGTTAGAGGTTTTTGTACTTGAGTTGCTGCTGCTGCTTTTGCTGTCGCAAGTGGCTATAGATGTGACTGTGCTGCAATTATAAATTCTTAACAAACTGAAATTTATAAAATTAAAATATATGTATATGTAGATATCCAAGAACAGCAAGAAACGAAATAAAACAATAAAAAGTTTGCCAAGGCAAAATTAATTTTTAATTTGAATTAAATATATTTTCTGAAAATTATGGTAAATTACCAAAACGTTTTTATCAGTTTTGTTTTAGATTTTTGAAGTGTTTTCAAAACGAGGCAGAGCCCCGCTTAAAATAGCAGCTGCTTGAGAATTTTGTACACTACTACACTCACGTTAACATAAGTGAATGGCTGGCTGGTTGGCTGGCTGACTGGCTGACAGACTAACTGACTAATGTTGCTGTGTATGTGTGTGTGTGTGCATGTAAGCATATATTTTTGTAAGCACAATTGTAGATACAAAGATCTGCAGCAAGCAGTAGGTTAGTTCATTGCACTATGCCCTCGCCCCAGATTTAGAGCAACAACATTAAAAGTAGTGGCAGTAGCAAAATCAGCAGCACTAGCAACAGCCCGCTACAAAAGACATCTAGCAGGCACAAAAACAAAAAATATATTTATAAAGGCAGGCGGCGAGCAGGCATGTTGCAAGCAGCACTACTACACCTCTACACATACACTCACACTTTTGTGAAACATATTAATACTTATTTGGAGAATTATAATAAATTTGTTAGTTTTAGTTTGCAAGGTGATTGTTAAACAAATATTTTTTTCTAACAGCAAACATTCGCACAGATAAACACCAAAAATTGCATTTAAAATTACACCAAAGAGTGTAATATGCAGCACTGTGTTTTTTTCTTTCTTGTGCGAATGTCTGTCTATCTATGATTGTTTAATGCAAGAAACAACAAAAAAAAATTAACTTGATTTGAATACCTTGAAATACATAATGAACATAATAAACAAAAAAAAAAGCAAAAATCCAACGAAATGTAAACAAAGTATTGCATAATCTCAACAAATTATTAATAATTGAAATTGGATTTGAACACAAATTCATATTCATAACATGTTTTCTATAATTTCAGCAATTAAAAATACAAAATTAAAACAAGAACTCATACCAGAGCAAACGAAGCTACAGCAGATTATTTGTAATTTAAAAATAATAGCAAACTTATGAGCCATAAGCCTAAAATCTTTTATAACGTTTAAGACCGTTATAAAGACAGTTTAAGAATTTCAAAAAAAAAAAAAAAAAATGCAAATTCTACTCTGAATAGAACACTACTAACTCTAGTTATTCTATTCTACTCTGAATAGAACTAACTAACACTAAAGAAGCATATCAGTTATGACTTTCCACTGAAAATTATAAATAACGTTAAAAACGTTATAAAGATGAACTGCCAGCAAAACCAAATAATAGCAAAACTTGTTCACCCAAGTCATTAAAATATGTTCTCAAAGAAACCAAGATGTAGCTTACATTTTTTTCACTAATGTCAAGACTTTAGTTTTAATGTCAAGAAAAAAATTTATAACGAAAAATGTCGTTTTTAGTTCATATTTTAGTGATTAAAAATAATTTTTGGCATAATACTTAATTATCAACAATACTAATATTGTTTGCTTTATATTTGCAAAAAAAAATGTATAACGAAATTTTTCGTTATTGCCCTCTGCAAGTTTTCCAGCACCACAATCAGCTGTGCGTATAAAATTTTACATTTTGTATTGTTTGTTATTATTCCATAAAGCTATTGGCTCATAAAGATTTGAAGTTTTTATGAGCCAATAATAAAATTTCTAAACAGTTTAATCGGTTTGTTTTATATTATTAATTTATTTTTGTTTTAGAATAAATTTTTCGTTATTAGATTATTTCACGTCAAATTACTAAAGAGACTCAGTTTATATACAAATGTATGGCAGAAATCGTTATTACTAACTGTTTTTATAAAAGTGGTAAATTTTTTTCTTATAACGAGTTTTTTCGTTATTGAAATTTCTACTCAAATTTTGTTCATGTCTCTGTTTTAATCGTATTAAATGCCAGCTTACTACTAAAGAACCCAATTTTTAATATGGCAGCGGTATTTTATTTATAACGTTTTTTTTCGTTATTGTTGTAGCACTCATTTAACTGGATGGCTTTTTCAATTTTCAGCTCAGTACTTAGGCTACATTATTATTTTGGTACGAATTTTGTATTAAAATTTAAGGCGCATATATTCAAACAATGTCATAACTCAAGCTTTCGAGCTAACAATATAAAATTGTCAACAGTGCTATTCTTTATACTGCGAAGAACATTCATGCAAATGAATTTTAAACTATCTACTTTAGTAGGTAGATTTTAAACTTTTTTTCTAAGACGTGTATTGAAACTAAAAGTATAAAGATGTGTCGAAGCAAGATTTTTTTTGAGTTATGACGGTTTTTTAATCAATTTGAGATTTACTAAAAATTTATTTGAGCAAACTTTTATCGGTAGAAATTGAATTGAAATTTAAAATATGTTTTTCTTGAAATAAGTTTATTTGAGAAAACTTTCAGCGCTTGAAATTGAACTGCAGTTTAAAATATGGTTTTCTCGAAATAAGCTTTTTGAGTTATGACATATTATTTTGTATTGTAAATCTAAGATATTCTAAAAACTTATTTGAGGAAATTGTTATCACTAGGGATTCAATTGAAATTTAAAATATATATTTTTCGAAATAAGCTTTTTGAGTTATGACGTTTTATTTCATATTGTAAATTTAGGATTTACTCAAAGTCTATTTGAGAAAGTTATTATCACTAGGGATTGAACTGAAATCTAAAATATATTTTTCTCGAAATATATTTGAGTAATGACATATTATTTAGTAACGTAAATTTAACATTTACGAAATATTTATTTGAGAAAATTTTTTTCACTTGAAATTGAATTGAAATTTAAAATATGTTTTTCTAGAAATAAGCTTTTTGAGTTATGGCATTTTATTTAGTATTGTAAATTTGAGATTTATTGAAATCTTATTTGAGAAAACTTTTATCACTTGAAATTGAACTGAAATTTAGAATATGTTCTATTCGAAATAAGTTTTTTTCAGTTATAGCGTTTTATTTAGTATTATAAATTTAAAATTTAGTAAAAATTTATTTGAGAAAAATTTTATCACTTGAAATTTAACCGAAAAGCACTATTAAATACCAATTCCATGCCATGTTATAATCATTATTTTTGAAATTTAAAAACAAAATCTTGTTTTACTTGAAAAACTTTTTAAAAATTTGTATTTTTAAATATAATATGTGTAATTGTTCGAGCTTAAGGTCTTTTTTGGAATTTTTAGTTTTTTTGGTTTTTAATTATCTGGCAATATTTCGCTTTCCTTTGAATAGCTTCTTCAGGCCAAACATTTATTAAATACAAAAATAAAAATTATTTGGCCTGAAAAAGCTATCCAAAGGAAAGCGAAATATTGCCAGATAATTAAAAACCAAAAAACTAAAAATTCCAAAAAAGACCTTAAGCTGGAACAATTACACATATTAAGAAAGAAAAAAAAACGGTCGAAATAAAGAAATAATAAGCATATTTTTAAATATATGTATATAAAAAAGGTTTGTGCAAGCAAAAATTTATATAGTATACCTCCTCAAAAAGCAAATGTAGTACATTTTTCTTCATTTTTTTATTACTGCTGCTAAAAGCAATTGAATTTATTTGAAATCGAGATATTTTTTATCTTGTTTTTATTTCAAATATTTGTCAGACATTTTTTTCTCTAGCATTTTCAACAATAAATTCGACGACAGCAAATAAAACAAAATATATACACATATGTATATGTATAAAAAAATTACTAACAATTTTACCTCAACCTACATTAAATACAATCAACTTCGTACTTGTCAATTACTTTTTTTCTACTTTTTTTTTGTTTCTTTGCAATTTATTGCTGTGCTTTATATTGTTCAATTAAAATAAAAGCAAATAATTTTTCAAATAAGAAAATATTTTAACAAATAACAAAAAGCTTTAAGAGCTTTTCGTTAATTGACGTCATTAAAAGCTTGAGCAAAAAGCCTAAGCACATAATTTGGTAGATGGCAAAAACAACTTAAAAAATAAACCTTCAAAGATCTTCTATTGAAATTAGATATTAAAAGTAGAGCCTATCCTGGGGGCTTGCTCAACATAAACAGTAAGCAACTAAAAGTAGGCTTTAGAAAATATAATTTTTGATACAAAACTGAAGGCAAAATGTCTAAAGTTATCTTGCAGATAACAGTGCACTCTCTTTCTCTTGCTCATGCAAATAAATGTGGACATTAAACTCTCAGCTCTTATGTGCAAGAGACAAACTTACAGTGTTTGTGTGAGTATGGCAAATGATTTTTGTTTTATTTTTATTGTAAGCAGAGTGCATTTAATTTTTTTTTGTTGTATCTTGCATGTTTGTTTTCTGTGTTTTTTGTTTTTTCGTTTGATGCATGACTGAGAGTGCGAGTATTTTTTGCTTTTGTTTTTCATTGTGTATATAAAAACGTTGTCGTATTCATCCCTGTCTGGTCTTAACCTAAATAAAACATACACTTTTAAACACACTACTTGGCATGTTGATGGCTGCTTAAGGTTGTTGACCTAAATAGGAAAGTGCATTGAACTGCTTGGTGTAAAATCATAAAAAAGAAATGGAAAATGTACACAAGAATATGTAAAACAAAAAGTATATGACAAAAACGCAAATATTGGTTCTATGTTTACAAATGTAAGTAAGTATGGGTAAGTGGAGGAAAGTTTGCAAAAATGAGGATTGTAGTTTTTCGCCAACAATTTCTATTGTTAACGTTAGCATCTTAAGGATTTTTTGGGAGTTTAGTTTTTGTTTAGCAAGCAACCCTTAGCTGTTTTGTGCGAAATTCTAACAGAATTTCATTTCAAGTGCATTTTCGGTCATTCAACTGTGTATGTATGTACAAATTTTATATAAAAATGAAGTAAATTTGAAAAATGTCTGTGAAGCATTGGAAATTATATATGAAAAGGATATAACAGTTCATCTACACTTAAAGAAAAACGCTTAGTTATGGGACTGAAACCGTTTCTTTCAGCATTCTTTCGTTAATACCGTGAAAAGTTTCATATCTTTTTGAGAGTTATTAATAGAATGAAAATTTTTTACCCGTATAGCTGAATTAATATTACGAAAATGGTGTCATTCCTGTTAGAAAAACATTTTTCTGAATAAGCTAAAGTTTTGTTATAGCTACTAAACCTGTAAAGAGACTTTCTTGATTCTGTGTTTTTAAGATTTTTTTTGAAAAGAGTATAGATAGGTATATTACAATCGAAATTATTATTAAGAGCAAAGAGTTGAGCTATATTGGAAAAAATCTAAAAGCGTCAACATGTTATCGATAAAAAAGTGGAAATTGTCTGAAAATGCATCCAAAAAATGTTTGCTTAAAAGTAGTAGCTTAAAACGCTACTACCTTTTTAATATTTTACCTGAATGTTGAGCTTATTTCATGCATATCATGATGATGCGAAAAAAACACTATTTTATAATTTAAATGTGTTTGATAAACTATAAACCATATTAAATATTAGAGAAAAAATCATTGATTCACTTTAATAATCAATAAGTAGCTTGACCCTACACTTTTGTCATGTTTATATTAATTATTCATTAATAAGGGTTTTCACGATGGGTAATGTAAACTGTGCAAACGATGCAAATGTAAGCAAATAAATATACTTCGTTTTTTTAACGCAAAAATAAAATGTATGTATTTGAAGTGCACTTCACTTCTCTTCGTTTGCACTAAAAAAAACCTGGAGCAAAAAGAAGTTTCCAAAACTACTAAATAGCAAACGAATATAAACAATAACATGTGACAACAACAACATTAGCGCAATATTATTATGTGTGTATGTATAAGTTAAAAATTTTAGCGGTTCTTAAAATAAACTAGAAATTTTAAAAAATAAAAAAAAAAATTTTAAATCAAATGCACTGAGTGAAAAATTTCCAACAAGCAAAAACAGTAAAAAAAAGGTCTAAATATAAATCAAACTTAACGTCATAATTTGCCACAAAGTTCACAATCTTTTTTTTTCAATGGTTCTGATTATTCGTATTACTAAAATAAGGGATATATTTCCTTATTTATATGTAAAATAACACATTGTATACTCGAAGGTTGATTTGGTAGAGTGCTGGATCAACAGTATCGAGGTCGCAGACTCCATTTCTGCCACAGACTCTGGGTGTTACTGCAGACAAGCCACATAGCTTGCAAGATTTTGTGTTTGTTAAAGAATACATATATGTTGATGAATTCATTTCGTTATACGAGAGCGGATTGATATTGAAGCTACCTAGCACTAGATGGCAACAAAAGCACCATTTTTTGTTTTTTGCAATTGTGGTCTATCAAAAGTTAGCTGTTAAAATGATCCACAATAACAGGAAAGTATTTTCGCGCATTATTGGATCAATTTGTTGATGCAATCAAGAAACAACGGCCACATTTAAAGAAGAAAAAATTGATATTTCTTCAAGACAACGCACCGGTTCACACAGCATTAGCTACGATGCGAAATACACCTCGTATTGGTTAATCATCCACCTTATAGTGCAGATTTAGCTCTCAGTGCCTTTTTCCTGTTTCCAAACTTAAAAAAAAATGGTGCGCAGGAAAAAGCAAAAACGCAAAAATGATTACCGAAACTAATATTCAGATGGTGTAAAAAAGTTAGAATATCGTCTTACTAAGTGTACGAGAAAGGAGACTATGTTGAGAAATAAATTGTTTTTGAAACAAAAAATGTTTCTTATTTCAATATCAATGAGTCTTCGTATATGGCTAACGTGAATAAAAGCGATAAAGCTACAAATTATAATTATTGTGGTTATGTACCTAGTTAATTTATTTCACTAAAATTTTTTTTTGCAAGGGAAAATTTCTATACTTAGGTATATGTATGTATATGAAATTGTGAATATACCTATTACAAACAGTTTCAAGTGCATTATCGGCCATTCAACCCGAATGTGCAAAAGAAAAAAGTAAACGAGTGACACATTTTTGCTTTGGATGTATGCGCACAAATATGTAGGTGAAAACACACACTCATATAAGTATGTATGTATTTACACATACAAGTATGTATGTACACATATAAGTATGTATGTATTTACACACAAAAACATATTATCGACAAATTCATATGTATGTACATATGTATATAATATATATTGCACTTGATTAGCAAGAGTGGTATTAATATAGAATTATAAATGTTCACCTGATGCAAAAAGTCAACTACAACAGTATTTGTAGTAAAAGACCAATGTTACCTACCCAGTTACAAAAGATTTAATTTTTTTATAAAAATATTTATAACCGTTGATTCCATTTAAAGGTAAATAAGGCTATTTTCCTATACTTATCACTCATTTAATAATAATTATAAAGTGCCTTGAAAAAGCTTGCAATGATCAGTTAACATACATATGTATGTGTGTATGTATTTACTACTCATATGCATACATACATCCGTAAGTATGTACAAACCCACCTACTTGTTTTATTAATATGTACCTGGCCATGCCTGCTCTTCTATTTTATCTAAATTAACATTTTATTTACTTCCCCGTAATTTTTCATTTACAGGCTTATACATCATATACGTATGTATGTATGTATATGTATGCATATGTATGAATTAACAAACTTACAGGTCAACTTACATTTTGAAACAACAATAAATTTTATTCAGTACTAATCAACAATAAAGCCAAGCACACATATTCGAAAAGTATACGCCTGAGAATACAAAAGCAATAATATCTAAAACACCAACAAAGAGAAGGAAGTAAAATCCAATAATATAAAATACGAATTCTTAACAACAACAACAGAAGAAAGAAGAGAACACCCCACATTGAAAACAATATATTACTCGTCATACACATATGCGGAGAGAACAATGTTGCCAGAGAGGCAGATTTATCTTCATTTTGCAGATATTTTGCTTAATAATGGCAATTTTTAACTTTTTCCAAATATTGGTTCTACTATTTGTTCTTTTTAACACTGAAACGCAAATATAATAGATATTCTTTTTAACAAAAATGTAACCATTATTCTAGTTTTTGACCGTTTTTATGTTTTTTTTTCTCTAAAAAGTAGGTAACAGTATGAATAACTAACGTGCATAATTTGCTCTCAACTTATGCTAACCTATGTTTATGTATTATGTGAAAATAATTATTCTAGTTTTTATAATTTATTGATAAGTATTTCAAAAACAAACATAACAAGAGTGTAGTATGTTCGTCAGAGTGTAGTATATTCGGCTGGGCAGAATCTAAAATACCCTTTACAATAGTCACGTAAATATATAGTATATATTACAAATTTGAACTAAATTCGACCGGGTATATATGGACCGATATCGGAAATTTTGATTTTTGTATTTAGTAGCCAGAATTGATTTTAAGCAAACAAAATTGTTTAAGTTAGCTTACGCGATATTTTCATTAATAAGTCGGTTTAAGCTATATCTCGGGTATGTATGGACAGATATGGCAATTTTTTTTTGCCTTTTAATCGCCATGCCACAAACTTGTATATACCTTTAACAATTTTGTGAAGGCTATAAAAATCGACTGTACATTATTCATATGTATGCGTTTTGAATTAGTAATGTTACAATTTTTTCTCTACACGGTATAATAGCACTTTAAATTAAATCGCTAGTTGCACTTTATTGTTTTATACAATATTCTGTATTCTTTTGTAAACGTTAAAATCAGTTTAGCATTTAAAAATCTTGCCTAATCAGATGTAGTTTTTTTTAAGGAAATGCCATAAGCTGCTCACACAAATACTAAAAAGTTGACAAAATTTAAAATAACAGTTTGTACTGATTTATTAATGTTGACATGATCAGTACAGAAATGGTATTGTAAATATGTTATACAGAAAAATCAAAGCAAGTCATTGTCATTAGACTCTGATCTCAGAAAGTTAAAATTTTTCAACTTTGATGATATTACTCTTATAAAAAAAACCAGCTGAGTATAAATGTATGTTTCTAACTTTAAGTAAGATTATTAAATATACGCAGAAAAATTATGGCAAAAAATCTATAAAATGTTGGTCTCAAAAAATAATTCGTATATATATAAAAAGAAAAGTTCTACGTCACTAAATATTTTATACTATATGTTTGTATGAATCCACGAATTCTTTTACAATTCCGCAATCAAACAATGTTTTAACCGATTCAAAAAATTTCGTTATTGAATATGAAAAAAAATGTTTCTGTGGATGATGGTTTTATCACATTTACTGGCAAATGTTGACAAAATTTTCTACCAGCCGAAATTGGTTATTGTGAAATATATGAGGATATTGTTGGCGCCTTTAGAAATAAATTGAAAAAATTTAAAATTAATATGGTAATATGGTTTAACTATTTTAATATGTATATAAATTATTGCAATCATTAGTGTGATCCTACAAGGCCCTGTTAAAGCGATTTCGTAAAATGGGTCAGACCTTTAATAGATATTTTGTTTATCAAGAGTTACCTAAAGCTTAGAAATATTCACTATTTTGACACACTGGTTCTTGCAGATTCCCCAAAATTAATGCTAAAAATTTGCTAAAAAGTAAGTAGATATGTTTGTTTTTTATGCTTAATTGAATTCATTTCTTTTCTCGTTAAATCTGTTTGTTGTTTAATATTCACAGAAGTATATGCATAAACTTTTTCTACAAATTGTTAATTTTTTAAAATAAAATTTGATATTAATATCGATTTGAATATTTTTTGAATATTTGAACAACAAAATGCAGATTTTGCAGATCTTTTGATGATAATTTTAAAATTTTTATGGATTATACCTATACAAATTTTGGCAACACTGATAGAGAATTATAAGCTCTCTCTCATGTTGTTTTGCTTTTGCCAATTGCTTATTTTACTTAACCAACTTCTCACTGGCAGGGCTCACAATTTTGTTACAACACTTATTCCCATTTATTAAGCCATCTTTAAAAATTCCTAAAAAGGAATTACAAAATTTACTTGTCAGATTTGATGCACATACATATATTGAACAAACATAAAATCTCTGTTTTAGCAATATAAAATGATTAATGGATAATGTCAATCTTGCTTTGGGACCATTAGCACTATTTGGTAGTGTTGTTCAGGCATCAACATATATGTGTTGAAATGTCAAACAAAACTTGATAATAAATCACTTAATAATTCATAAAATGGCCAATTAACGAATTGTTGTCTAGATAAAGTTTTATACCTCTGTAAGAACTCTACTTCGATTCACAATCCGGTGCATTTGAGATTGCATATATCTGCAATTGCAAAAGTGATATTTTTGAGTGTATTTTGTTAGTATAAAGTAAAAATATACGACAGTATTTTTCAAATGCAATCATGCAAGACCATTTGCACAAGATTGTGAATAGCGCTACTATTTATAGCATTAATCTGGATTTTTTTCCCCCAGTATACGAGCTTTTTCGGAATTCTAAAACATTTCACACATATACATATCATAAAAGATTTAATGGAATAATTGCACAAAAAAGTTAAATGTTGATAAATAAAGTTTTTACCATATTTTTGTCTTTTCGTGTAAAGTTAGGGTCTTTTTTCTATATGAGGCCAACCATATATATCTACGTCCGTCCAATATCATGTCTGGATAATTCCCTTAATAATGGAGTAATAGATTCCACTATTAATAAGCACCGGTTACATATAAAGTAGTTTGACTTTGTCTTTCCCTAAACAAAATGTTAGTTCCCAGTTTAGACATGATTACCAATAAACTATGAATAACGGCACACTCTATTTGGTATGTATGAAAGATAGGGAGAGAGACAGCGAGCACATAGCAGTGTAGGTTTTTGTTTGTGGATTTTAAATGAAAAAAAGAAGAAAAACAAAAGAAAAAAAAACTACTACGCGTTGACATTGAACGAGTTCATTCACACTTTTGGGTCGGTCTGGTCCACTACCGATGGTGTTTGTTTGTATGGGCGCACACATGCACATATACATAAGTATGAACGTTTATTAATGTATATTTGTTTGTATGTATGTATACATGCATATGCCACCAAGTATGATTATAGCAACTCCAACTACACTGTTCAACAGAAGGGTATTCTTTATTTACGCGTATATAAGTATTTATGTATGCACATACATATGTATGAATGCATTCATGTACTTAGGTTTGTTAAACAATAATAAAATTATTCAAAATAAGGAAGGAAAACACAAATATGTACATACATACTTATGTATATGCATACGCGCTTAAATAGATAAAGTACATGTGTAAGTAAATTGTAAATTACGAATTTTCAAGTAAAACGCGCCATAAAAGCATTGAAAAGATGGAAAACTATTTTTCTACCAATTAGATACCTATAAGAATCAAAAAGGTGCACGCAACATCATATGTACATATCATATACGTATATAATTCGCACACATAGTACATCTATGTGTATATATGAACATACAGTGAAACCTCCCCTAAATGGACGCCTTTCATAACCAAAAAAATTTTGCAATTCAAACCTGTCTATCACTTTTTGCAGTAAAATACATTTATATAACTGAACGCACCGGACGGGAACACCACATTTTAATAGATACTATCATAGGCTCGAATTATTTACCATTGTATAGCTAAGTAATCTTCTTTATTTTGGCTCCAAAATTCTAATTCTTTTTGTAAACTATGCATGTTTATATAAGTGTTCGGTCAATGAAATAGTGTAGATGAATTTTTTTAAAATTGTGTAGATGAAAGTGTTTACATTCAAGGTGATTTTATTAAATTAATAAATGCGGGCATTGTTGCGTAGGGAAGTGATTGTGAAAGCGCGTTATCGATCGGATGGTTCATCGTTTGATTTTTAAAAGACTGTTTGAGACAAATCTCGTATGGTTCACCACAAATTGCTTTGTTATATTCCGTACCGTTTGGCAAATCATCATGGAAAGGCTCATAAGACTATAATCGCTTCTTATATTCAGTGAATGGTGCGATGAAAATCCGGTGCTACATTTTGTTTAGTGATAAAGCACATTTCTGGCTCAAAGGAAACGCTAATTAACAAAGTTTCGGTATTTGGGTTGATGAGTAACTCGAAGAGTGCAAAAATTTATGAATAATTGAATAGTACCATTGAGAACAAAGTTATCGTGTGGTTTAAAGGCTGGCAGAATTATTGGTCCGTTTTCTGTGATAATGAGACAAATCAGAATGTTACCGTCAACGTTCAGCATTATAGCAGTATGTTAACGAATTATGTGCATCAATTTCAATGGTCACGGGTTCTGATGCTACGAGACCATACATATAGTGCATGAAAGAATGGACAACGAGAAATTATTTTTGTGAGCACTGAATTTCTCGTTTTTAAATAAGTATAAAATTGGCCACCTAGATCGTGCGATATAACACCTTTGGGCTATTTTCTCTACGGATATGTAAAGTCTGAGCTCTTCAAGTATAAGCCAGCTACGATTTATACTTTGGTAGCCAATATTAATCGTGCTGTTCATACGACAGTAATCGTTATGATCGAACAAGCCGCAGAATATTGCACCCATCGAATTGACCACGTTTTACTGCCGTCATCAGGTTTTCAGTTGGGAAGTGATCATTCGGTTTGCTCAAAACTTTTTCTTTCCCATCTCATCCAAATAAGTTAAAATTACTTACTTCGCTGAAGACTATATTTTTGGCAAAAGTTATCGTTATCATTTATATGTTTCTTATCTAAATCTAAGTGCTTAGTTTTATTTGCATTTTTTTTTTATATAGGGTATGCATAGTTTTCTGTGCGACTGTACATACATACATGCGTATGTATAAAGGTATAAAACGTTTTCTCTTTTGATGTATTTGTCCAGACTTCAGACTTAATTCATTTTTTTAATACGAAAAACTAATTAGTTAAATATTGAACCAGTTTCTTTTGTTAGACTGTTTCCAAAAAAAAAAAAAAAAAAAAGTCCCAAAAATTCTACCCTTTACCAAAAACACAAAAAAATTAACATTAAAGTTCAATACACATTATGAAGGCCATTTAAAAGCTGAAATTGAGAAAAGAGAAATAAAAAAATCTTTGTATAAAGGCTTCCTGATCAAAATAAATGCATACCTACATACCTATAATAAACTACACGCATGCCCATACCTATGTACATACATATGTACATACACATGTATTTGTAAACTCACGCAATTTGTCGCTTTGTCGCTGTATTAACAGCTCGGCTTTCAATAAGGCAAACGCACTACCTCTTTTGTTGTTGTTCGTATTGGGAATTTTTAACGTATTTTGTTTCTTTAATTTTGAGTACTGCCCAATACATTAACAAAACACCAACAAAAAAAAAGCCCTAAAACAACAAGCTCCTCTTAACCAAAAACAACTGCACGAAGTCATTGTTAATCGTCTCAATATACGAGTAAATCTCCAGACCAAGATTGGAGAGGCAAGACAAGAAAAAAAAATGAGTTCAACCAGAAAACTCTTTTAACCTTGAACTTCAAAAATTTTTGTTGTTGTTGTTAAAGGTTGCTTCTCATTGTAGTTATACAGACATCCATATGTCTCTATATATATGTATGTACATATGTATGCACATAAATAGAGATCGCATAGAATACAGTATAAAAAGGTGTTCGTTAGTTCTTTGGTTAATTTAATGTTGTTGTTGGTTGTATGGTGATTAAGTTTGATTTAAAACTGGGGTGGTTTCCTTTTATAGAAAATAATATCTCTTGTTGCTTTTTCCTTTGTGATAAACACTTGTAATAATCAATTTAATCTGTTGATTTCTGTTTTAAATAAAAATATATTATATGACTTACATATGTTGATGTACATACATATGTACATATATGTATGTTCTTACATACATATGTATGTACGAGTATACTTATGCATTGTCTGTGTTGTTTGATGTTCATTAACAAAAAGGGTTCTCTTTATCATTGTTCTTTTTATAGAGTGAAAACAATGTAGTATTTAAACAATTTGGTTTTGTTCGTATATGCATGATCGTGCATGTACGCATGCATATATGTATGTATGTATGTATATATTTGTGGAGTTTTAACCTAAATCAAGGACGTCATTGAGACATTTATAAAACATAAGTATTGTACGTACACACACAAACACATTGAGTTTGATCGGTATAAAAATAAATACAGCAATGCAGGGCAAAAAATGGTATCAAGCGTAAAACATAAAATAAAACAAGGCATTTAAATAAGGGAATAGGGCAAACTACTTTTTCAAGGTTAAGCACGCGTCTAGCTAACAGTGTTGCCAGAAATAATGCACCTTTAATAGCCAAATAATGAAAGAAAAAGTGGTTAACTGTCATTTACGAGTAATGAAACAACCAATAGTATTAGACCTAGATAAAAGAAGTCATAAAAAGAACAAAATTAGGAGTAAGTATTCAAAGACTCCCAAGTTACAAAAAATTCAAAATCGAGTTTACGATTCAATCTAAAGCATTAATCACCACACAATTCGGTCGAGAATAGCGCTTATACATGCGAGGGCAGATTGATATTGACGCTACCTAGTGCTAGATGGCAGCACAACACATCTTTCATATCTTGAAATTTTGATCTGTCAAACGTCAGCTCTCAAAATTTCACCCAAATTCATCGATTAGTTTATTTGTTGTAGTCGTTTGAAGTAAGCAACTTTTGTGTTTCTTGAAAAATGGAAAAAAGTGAATTTTTTGCACTGATTAAGCACTATTATTTGAAAGCGAAAACAGCGAAAAAAAAAAGAAAAGCTCGATAAACTTAGGCCTGCTCCAACAGATTACATCGTAAATTGCTGAATTTAAACGCGGTCGAACAAGCACTGCAACAATACCATCAACAGGAAGGCCAAAGGAGGTGGCTACTAAAGAAACTAACAAAAAAATCCTCGATATCGATATGATTGGCGAGTCAAGTTACGTGAGATAAACATTGCAATGAGTCTGCTCCGTCAGATATATATAGGTAAAATATTGGATTGCTGGATTTAAACGCGGTCGAACAAGCACTGCAACAATACCACCAACAGGAAGGCCAAAAGAGGTGTCTACTGAAGAAAATATCAAGAAAATCCTCGATATCGATAGGATTACCGAGTCAAGTTATGTGAGATTGTTGAAATGGTAAACATATCATATGAACGTGTGTTCAACATTTTGCATGAACAGTTGCATATGAAAACTCTATCGGCCAGATGGTTGCCGCGTTTGCTCAGTGTCGAACAATAACGAGTTCGACAGACCACTTCACAGTGGTGTTTGCATATGATAAAGCATAATCCTGTTGATTTTTGGCGTCGATGCCAAAGCAAAAATCACACCTGAAACCAAAAATCAATCGCAAAAATGGGTGGAAGCTGCTGGAAGTGCTCCGAAGACGGCGAAGACAGTGAAATCGGCTGGCAGGGTTATGACCACTGTATTTTGAGATGCACAGGGAATATTGCTGTTCGATTATCCAGAAAAAGGATCTACAATCATGAGAGAAGAAAGTGCTCGTTTTTCAAGACAAAGCACCGGATCACACAGCATTAGATACGATGCTAAAAGTACGTGAAATACCTTATAGTCAAGATTTAACTCCTAGTGACTTTTTTCTGTTTCCAAACGGGGAAAAATGGCTCGCAGGAAAAGAGTTATCTCGAACGAAGAATTGATTACCGAAACTAATGCGTATTTTCCCAAATGCGTATTATTCAGATGGTATAAAAAAGCTGGAATATCGTCTTACTAAGTGTATTGAGCTAAAGAGAGACTGTGGAGAAATAAATGGTGTTTGAGACGAAATTATTTTTTTCCTACTTAGACAGGTAATTTTTCTGTAAAGTGAGGTCCAACCTTAACGTCAAGTTTTGGCCCAACTTAATCTGACATTTCGTTGTTTGTTTCACAAATTTAAGAGTTATACAATTGAGTAGCGCGTTAAGATTATTGCAATATTTTACGAAAATGAACATTCAAATCAAAATGCATTTCGTTCACTTCATTTTCAAAGACGATGTACGCTTTCACCTCTGTGGACTCGTTAGCAAGTAGAATTGACACATTTGGACAAATGAGAATCCACGAGTGATTGCTGAAAAGCCAATGCAGAGTGACTGTTTAGTGCCCATATGGAGTCACCGGGCCGTACCTCTACGAACACAAGGTCGGCCAAGCAGTTACGTGAATGATGTTCGTTACCACGAGATTTTAATGGAATTCCTGTTGCTAGAAATTTAGAATATTAACCTGAACGATGTGTGGTTCCAACACTATGAAGATACTTGCCATACAGCCAACGAACTAATTGCTCCTTTGCTTAAGAAATTCAATAGCCTTGTTATCTCACGACGTGGCGATGTTAATTGGCCGTCTCGATCATGTGATTTGACACCGTTGGACTTTTCGGGAATATTTGAAAGGACTTGTGTACGTCAAAAGCTAAAGAATATGCGTTTAAACTCAAGTAAGATTTCTTTTTGCAAAAGACGCTTACTATATGAGCACATAAATATAATATATAAGTATATCTATCTATAAATCATCGTCTCCCCCCGGGGAACAGGTTTTGCCTTGGCGTAGACCAAACCAAGGCACTCTGTTTGTTTGGGGCATTGAGAAGAAAGAGGTTCTCATTTGTTGTATCAAACAAAACTCTAGGAAGCTGCATGACTTATGTTGTGTTGGACTTCCGAAATCTACATTAAGGGTTAACGGAGATCAACGAAGTCCCCGGAAGTATCTGCTTTGCAGATCTCTCGTTGCTGATCATGGTCGAGGTGCCTACCTTGGCTGAAATTTTCTGGCTGTGGTTTAAACCTAAAATCGCAGGATGCAATTAACCAATAGTCTCTTAACTGATCCTGTAAATAATTTTAATGAGATTTCTTAAAATGATTTTCGCATTTGAAAGCTTCAGCATTTGACAAATTTTTCTCAACGCATTCGTTTATGAATTTATAACTTATAAGTTGTATTTATAAGCTTCAGACTTTTTTTCAGACTTTCGTTGCATGACACCGTAAATTTAGTAGGGTATTCCCTGCCAGGAAAAATAAAATGTTAAATAAAAAAACCAAATATTCAGCCAAAACAAAAGGTTTTAGCTTTTTTTCTCCCCCTGGACGTTTAAAAGCTGCTTTGGCAAAAAAAAAAAATATCAGTTTGTCTGTCTATCTGCCAGACAAACTGCCCTGCTGAAAAGATTTTCAGAGCAAATGAACTTTTAACTTTTGCTTCAATGTCAAACTAAGACACACAAAAAATGGTTTTTTGGAAGTTTTTGCATTTTATGTATTTTCGAATGTCTGCGAGATTTTTTTTTTGTTGAGTTATTTGTTATGAATATCGTAGCAATAAAGATCACTTACCTTGCAACCTTCACAAGAATGGACGCCATAATGAAAACCAGAAGCCTTGTCACCGCAGACACGACACAAAACAGTGGTACCATCGAATTCTGCAAAAGAAGAGATAAAAGTAAAAATTAGATTTGTTTTGGCATTAAGGAATCTTAAGTAACAAAGTAAATAATTATGGACATATTCGTTAAAATTTAAATGAATTTGAAATGTGTTTAAACTCAAAAATTCCATACAAAATTTTACTAAAATTCATTTCAAATACTTTTTAATTTTAGATATAAGGAAAATATTTAAAAATAAGATATGAATATAAAGAAAAATGTTATTTAGTAGTTTCATAATCAAAATAAAACAGAGTTTTGTATTTACCCCACCAAAGTTCTTCCTCATATGTTCATTGTAAGTGTTCTTGTGAATGCAACGCCTCAAGGATGGTGATTTTTATTTCGAAAGCCAGCATAGCGGTGGCAGAGAAGGTTCTTGTAGATGCAGAATTGGAGGCATTACTTGATAGAAATTCGAGCCAAACGCAACTAGAATTCGCGAGACCATTGGGAGTGCCACAACAAGCCTTTGTAAAGCGCTTAAAAGTCATGGGAATGATTGAGAAATAAGGAAATTGTTTACCGTGCGAGTTGAAGCCGAGAAATGTTGAGTGGCATTTGTTTGCTTATGAACAGCTAACTTGCAAGGCAAAGACGGAAGGGTTTATGCATTTTGTTGTGACTGACGACGTAAAATGGACTCATTATGATAACCCCAAGCTCAGAAAATTATGGGGATATCGCAGCCAGTCTTCCACGTCGACGCCAAAACTGAATATTCACGGTTCCAAGGTTATGATCAATATTTTGTGGGATCAGCTCGGACTATACTATAAGCCGACTGAAACAATCACAGACGATCGTTATCGTACGCAATTAATGCGTTTGCGCCGAGTATTGAAAGACAAACGATCGCAATATAACAAGAGATATGATAAAGTAATATTACAGCATGAGAATGCTTGACCTCACATTGCAAAAGTGGTTAAGACATACTTGGAAAAGCTGAAATCGGAAGTCCTACCCCACCCGCTGTATCTTCTTCGGAGTATCACTTCTGTCGATCAATGGCAAACGGCCTGGCTAACTAACACTTCCGGGTCTTATGAACAAGTAAAAAATTGCATCTATTCGTGGATCGCTTTAAAAGATGACGAGTTTTTTCAACGCGGGATGCATACGCTGCCGTAAGAGAAAGATGGAAGAAAGTAGTGGCCCGCGATGGACAATACTTTGAATTATAAATGTATAACCAGATATTACCAATAAAGGCTCTTATCTCGGGGGAACAGAGGAGGAAACAAAGTTGCACAATTGTGTATATTATTTATTAAAAAAATTTCTAAACTAAGATTTTTATGATAATATATTTTTTTTTCGTAATGATAAATTATTTACTTTCCAACTTTTTTTTTGGAAGTTTAAAGTAATAGAAATCAGCGATATTACTTTTTTGAGTTATATAAACAACATTTATGGCTAATAAATATGGTTTTTAACTCTACTTTAACAATATTGTTGCCATTTAGCCTCTATAAAGCCTACTCGGTACTGAGGCAGAACTATAAATATTGTAAATATTGCTTTTGAAAATAAATACAAAAAAAAGTTCCTATCCATAATGCCAAGTTATCAAATGTCAACTGAAGTACAGCTGGGTTGCAAACTGTAAATATTTTAATTAATAAAAATCAATAATATAATTATTTGTTATTTTTGCAGCTAAAGATCGTTTTGATTTTATATAAAAAAAAATTCAACACTATTTATTTTTTTAATATTTCGATAACAATTTGTTATCATCGTCGGAAAAATTAATATGATAACAAATTGTTATCGAAATATTGAAAATAAATACTGTTGAACTTTTTTATATACGAGTAAAATCAAAACGATCTTTAGCTGCAAAAATAAGAAATAATTACTTAAACAAGATCAAATAATTATACATCAAATATAATCAATAATATATTTACAGACAGTGGGCCTAAATAGGGAACTATTCAGCCATGTTCAATCGGTTTTCTTAATCTTATTACAGTACGAGTACATACTCGTAATTTGATTATATTTACGATTTATAAAAGTTTCCCCGATAATAATAAAAGAAATTACATAACTTGTCTTTCCAGTTCGCTGGTGTTGGTTTTCATATATTTTTCTTTTCTACTAACTTACTACTGTTTTCTGATTAGAAAAGAAGGCCTACAAATATTTACTTTCTTTTTCAAGACCAAGCGCACACAAGTCTTATATGCCCGTGCATACATAACTACAAATGTATGTATGTACAGTGCTTGCCACAATGGCATGGATAAGAAAATGCACATGTGTTAGTGTGTTATAAACTTGAAAAATGAAGAAGAAAGTTCAAAGCATAATCACCAAGAATTTGAGCCTCGAATGGTATTACATAACTTTCTCCTCGTTCATAAACACACATACTCGTACATTTAATACTCATTCATTCATGATTATGATTGCTATCGTGAGGCAGAGCAAAAACAAGTTTGATCGTTTGTTGTAAAGCGAAGAAAGTATAAAAACAGAATCGTGAAAAGAAAGAATAACATAAACAAAAAAGGCAAACAAAAAAAAAAAACAATCGTGTCTCGAGCATGTTTTGTTAATATTACGGAATTTTTCTGTTTTTTTTTTCTTGATGTGCGCTCTTTGGTGAGGTAATAAAAATAACTCTTTTCTTTCTGTTTTTGTTTTTGGTAAAGAAAGTCTTTCTCTTTATTTGTTGTTGTTTGCTTTTGTATGTTCTTTGAGCAAGCTGAGGTGTTTGTATAATATGTCTGCAGTTTAAAGTGCCTGTTGAATGACTTTCGTTTGAGAAACAAATTTGTAGTTGTTTTATTTTTGATTTTATAGAAAACAAAAAGTCTCACGTCTTTTTTTTCTTTCTTTCTTGCTTTGTGCTGGTATGGGTGAACTTGAAATTTTAAATGATAATAAAATAAAAATATAAACATACGGGAGTGTGTAAGTAAATGAATGCATTACTTAATATTTACTCTGATAATAGTTTAGAGATAAAATTGGAAAACTGTTTTTTTTTTGTTTATTTCCTTTCAGAACCAGTTTGGTGGTCCCGCGACAGAAATAGAATTTTTAGTTTTTCAAGTGTGTGCATATACATACATACATACATATATAAATGTACATATGTGCATACATACATATATAAAAATTTGTGGAAAATTCCATAAATGATAATAACAACATATTTCTTAAGCTGCTGTATGGGCATATGTAACTGAAAATGTATGAAAATAAATTAAAATTTGTTTATTTTGTGGTCAAAAGATAAGAAAATTCTGGGGGAATTTTATGTTTTTTAAATTTCTTTTTCTTTTAAAATGAAAACATTGATTATTTTAGAGTCTTTATCACAAAATATTAAACATAATTTTAAAAATATCCCATTAAAAATGGTGCAGAGTTTTAAAAATTAAAATTTAATGAAAAGTTATAGTAAAAATAAAATCAATTCTTTTTCCTGGCTTCTTTCATCAAGAGTTATTGATGACGGCAACTATTGTTGTAATTAAAAATAAAACATCCTTCTTGACTAATGTCGGATTTGAACTTAAGCCAGAAAATTAATATAATGTAATATTGAAAATATGTAAAAATTCTCGTAAAATCAATAAAATGTTTGTGTCTGAAAAAATTCCCCCGGAGAAAAGGTTTTGAAAACAGGACAAGCTGTTTTCTCGGGCATAGGTTAGCTTAGGTAGACAGGCCGCTGGATTCTCCAGAAAGTACCCGGATACTCCAGCCAACTTGGGTCCTGAAGGTGGTTCGCTTTGTGATTGCCTGAAAAAGTTAGATTTTGACAGAGGAAAAAGAAAATAAAAGGTTATCGGGGTATAGCAGGAGTGAGGAAGAGGGAAAGGAGAGGTGGGAAACTGCTTAGTGTGACATTACTTGGTGATTTACTAGCCATCCGCTGCTTTTTATGAAAGAGGCTAACGCCTCTCGTATGTTGTAGCAAACAAAGGTCTAGGAAGCCGCTTGATTTATATTGTGTTGGATTTCAGAAAACCATACCAAGGGTTAAAATTGGCAGAATGGGGATCAGCAAAGCCCCCGGGAGTTTCTACTTTGCAGATCTCTCGGTGCTGATATCATGGCTGATATCTGCTGGCTGTGTTTAAACGTAAAATCGCAGGAAGGGGAATTAGTTTCCCTGATAACTATGGTGCACGCCGGCTTTCGGGGGCTAACAACCCTCCGAGGTGCTATTGTCTTGCAACAGATACCTGTAGTGTAAGGACCCAGGGGTGATGGTTAGACGGGTGAGTTGCTTTGAGGGCTGATGCTCCTATTATAAATAAGGCAGTAATTACAGAGTGTAGTAGATCTAAATTTCAAAACTTAAACAGTCGGCATGCAAAATGCCATATAATCTATTGCGTTATTTATAAAAATTTTTTTAAGTTTATTAAGCTTTTATTGCACTGATTTCCATACAAAATTTGTGTAATAAGAGCTTAATAAACATGAATTTTTTTTTTTAATAAGACAGTTAATATTTAGTTATTTGATCTTGTTTAAGTAATTATTTCTTATTTTTGCAGCTAAAGATCGTTTTGGTTTTATATAAAAATTCAACAGTATTTATATTTGATATTTCGATAATAATCTGTTATCATTGTCAGGAAATGTAAAAATGTTAGTTATTTCAGCGGATTTTGTTATTGATCATGAAAAAAAAAATTGTTTTTCCGTGATAATTTTAAAATGTTGTTTTTTTTTTTTAATTTATGAAGTATTTTTCGGCGAACTAGAAAAACGTTAAATTTATAGAAAAATTGCAATTAACGAGTGGCATATTATCAAGAGACGACTGTATTTTAACACTAATGTGATGTTTCCACAATACAAGGCAGCGAATTGTTTGAAATATTTGTATAGAAATTACTAAAAAATTTGAGTACTTTTCATATAAAATTTCTCGACAAGTCGCTTACTTGTGATATGGAAACATGACTTAGAGTTTTGTTTTTGTAAAACTGGAAAAAGTAATGGTGGTTAAGGGACACGAATGAGTGATACTTCTGGATTTGGTATGAAATATACTCAACCTTTTGAGTGCATTTCATGGCAATCATTCAGACCTTATCATTCATTTGTGTTCCAGAAACACCACATTAAATACTTTTTTTTTGTTTTTTGTGTATGTTTGAATCTTTGCTATTTGATTCATTAAACTACGTTGAAAAATATGAAAATTTATACAACTGAATTTATCATTATTTATTTTATTAGGTACTCATATTAACACCAATCAGAATCCAAGAAACACAAAGAAGAGTTGTATATATTTCTATCAAATTTATAATTTTCTGTGCTTTACACATTAAAACAAATAATTATATTACAATTTTTTTCTTATATATTAAATACAAAATCATTTTGCTTCGCTTAATAAATCACATTTTATGTCGCTGACTTAATATATTGTAAAAAGGGCATATCTGGGTTCTAGCGTTTTATTGTATATATTGTAAAAAGGGTATATCTGGGGTTTAGCGTTTTATTGTATTTATATATTGTAAATAGGGCATATCTGGGTTCTATCGTTTTATTGTATATATTGTATAAAATTCATATCTAAGCTCTAGCGTTTTATTGTATATATTGTAAAAAGGGCATATTTGAGTTCTATCATTTTTATTAATTTGTTAGTGAACCTCATAAAAACTTAAAAGAAAACTGAATTTATTATTTGCTCTTGCATTAAAGATTTTTACGACTTTATCCAGTTTTTTTTTTACCTTTTTATATTAAGCCATCGATATTTAGTTATAACAAACATTTTAAAAATTCATTAATAAAGTTAATTTTGGCTTAAATTCAATTAAAAATTTCTCTTAATTTTATTTAAAAAAAAAAAGGCAAAACAAAAAAGTTTCACTTTTACTTTTAGCCGACTTTAAAAAATGTTTCAATTTTATACAATAATTTTATGGCTTGAAATTAGCAGCACGCACAATGCAGTTTTTTCCACTCGCATTTCAAACAAAAGTGCAATGAACGCAATATTTGCAAAGAAAATTTGCAAAATAAAAACGTAAACTGACGCATGTTGATTTTTACATTGACAATGAATTTTGAATTTCAATGATGCAAGTCACAATCAAGACAATGAAATTCCAAATGTGTAGCAAGATTTTGGCGGAGCTAAAACACCGCTTCACATAAGCTGAATATAATGAATGGAATCAGTTCAAGAGCTTAATAATTCATATTAAAAAAATGTAATAATAATTAAAAAAATAATATCTTTCACTTCAATCATTTTTTTTTTTTTAATAATTTTATCCAAAAAAAAATTTTTTTAAATATTTTTTAACAAAAATAATTAAGTCCCCTAGCACGGAAATTATTCAAAATTAATATTTAAGAAAATAATAAGAGACAAAAAACTATGATAAACATATTTAAAAAAGAAAGTTTTATATTAAAATATTACGATATTAACAATAATTGTTAAGTTTTCTGCAAAAACAATACATCAATTATGTTTTCTTTATGCAAAAAGCAGAAAGTGCTGAGTATTATACATTAAACATCAAACAAAATGATAAATTTCACATACAAAAAATTTAATTCAAAAATTACAGTAGATATCAAAAATTACGATATAAAATAGCATCATTTTGGAGATTTACGATATAAAACAGAAATTATTGTTTTGCTGCAAAAACATTTCAAATATAAATGTTATTTTTTTAAGTTTACGATATTACATTTACGATATTAGACAGAAATTATTATTTAAATATGAAACAAAAATTCCTTGTTTTTCAAGATAATAAATTTATAAAACATATTGCATTCAAAATACATACAGCTCATGACATTTCATAGCAGCTACCACAATCATTAGTAGACTTGAAAATCTTTGAAACCTATTTTCAAATAATTAATTACATATCCCATTATTTTATGTAAAACAGAAAGAATTTAATTAGAGAAATGTTCTCATAGAACTTTTCAAACAAAACAAAAACAAACGAGAAACATTTTTCTTTTCATACGATTCGAATTTTCTTAAAAAAAAAGATTTTTTTTCTTATTTACAATATTAAAATATAATATGCTGATATTTAAATTTTTCTTACGATATTACGCAATTTAATTACGATTTAAATAAACTTTATCTAAAAAGCTAACTAAATAAAATTAACTTGCAAAAAATACGATATTCCAACAATTTTGAACGATATATAAGTTTACGGTATAAAGCCGAAACTATTAAAAGAAAACTTATTTAAGACTTTCACGGTAATGATTTTAAAAGCAAAAACTTTAAACAAATTTTTACAAAAATCTCTTTTTATATAAATCCAAAAATATATGGCAAACAATTAAGGACATAAGATATAAGCACTAAAGTTCTATAAAAAGTTTTGGCGATTAGTTCAGATTTTATGTAAATTTGCTTCTCAACAATTTGCCAATTTATGACATAGAAATTCTTCACTTTTAACACATTAAGATACAGGTGAAAAATTATACGATATATCAAAATATTACTTAAGCAAGTAATTGCAACGAAAAAAAAGTTATTTAAAACTTTTGAAGTCGAAACTTTAAAAAGGTTTCTACAAAATCTATTCCTTAAATTTACGATATTAATAACAAGGCTACTTTGTATATATATATTAGTAAAAATTATTATATATAAAAATTCTAAATTAGGCTTCAGTATTTTATTTCCTATAAATTTGCTATTAATCCTAAAACTGATGGCCAAACATTCATGATATAAGGATTTACGATATAAGAAAAAATGACTCAAATTCTATGAAAAGTTTTATCGATTTTATGTAAATTTGCTTTACAACAATTTATCAAATTATTTATGCAGCTGTTTTTAATTTTTAACATATATATGTGAGCAATTATACGATATTGGAAAATACTACTTAAGCAAGTGATTTAAATTAGAAAAATTTTTTTAAACCTCCACGTATATGATTTTGGAAATGAAAATTTAAAAAAGTTTTTTACAAAGGCTCTTTTTTAAATTTACGATATTAATAACTAGACTACTTAGTATGCATATTAGTGTCAATTACGATATTTAAAGATTATGAATAAGGCTATAGTTTTTTATTTACTATAACTTATTGGTATAAATCCAAAATTTATTGCTAACAATTTCCGAAATAGGAATTTACGATATAAGAACAAACCACTCAAATTTATTAAAAAGTTTTGGCGATAATTTTTATCGATTTTATGTAGATTTGCTTCACAACAATTTGCCAAATTATTTATGCAGAAGTTTTTAGTTTTTAATATATTACGATATAAGTATGTGAGAAGTTAACCGATATTGCAAACTTATACTTAAGAGCCAAAAAAATTTTAAAACAGAAAACATATTCAAAATTTCCATGATAAAGATTTTGTAAACAAAAACTTTCCAAAAGTTTTTACAAAATACTATTTTTAAATTTACGATATGAATAGTTGAAATATTTTCTACAATATTTATTACAGAAAATTACGATACTTAAAGTTTGTGAATAATACTTTAGTTTTTGTTTCTATAAAATTTGATATAAATCCAAAAATTGATGGGAAACAATTTACGATATAAGAAAAAACTACTCAAATTATATTAAAAGTTTGGCGATTTTATTTGATTTAATGTAAATTTCTTCGACAATTAGATAAATTGCTTATGCAAAAATATTTCATTTGTAGTACATTAAGATATATACATATATGTGTGAAATTATACGATATTGCAAAATATTACTTAATCCAACAATTGAAAAGAGAAAACTTATTTAAAACTTTTAAGTTTACAATATAGAAACCAAATATATGTATGTGCGAAATTATACGATATTGCAAAATATTACTTAAGCAAACAATTGAAAAGAAATAAAGACCAAAACTTTAGTCTTTAAAAGATTGTGTTTTTAAATTTACGATATTAATAATTAGACAACTTGATATACATATTATTGAAATTTACGATATGTAAAGATTATTAATACGGCTATAGTTTTTATTTTTTATAAAATTGATGCCAAACAATTTACGATGTAAAAATTTACGATATAAGAAAAATTTGCTTAAATTCTATAAAAAATTTTGGCTTTTATTAGAATTTGCTTGACAATAATTTGCAAGACTGTTTATGCAGATATTTTTAATTTTTAACATATTACGATATACGTGAAAATTTATACGATATTGCAAAATATTACTTAAGCAAGTAATTGAAAAGAGAAAATTTATTTAAAACATTTACGTTTATGATTTCGAAATCCACAGCTTTAAAAAAAGTGTACAAAATCCGGTTTTTAAATTTACGATATTAATACTTAGGCTACTTTTCTACTTGAACATGTTTTATGTGCAGTTATTTGATATAAAATAAATTTTTTTATATATTTTAGATATAATTAATTTTTATTGCCAATAATATTGTATTTGCTTTTCAGCATTTTTTATCAACAACAACCTTGAAAGTTTCATACACTTAAATAAAAACGCTGCGCGTGCTATTTTATGCGTATGTATAAAAGCTTGTCTGACGATTTATAACCATTTATAGATAATAAAACCAAAATGAAACAATTGCATGTGTAGTTGTAAACAAAATTGTTGTAAATATTCAATTGATCTGCCGAAAATATAGATCTTTTTGTATGTGAAATTTCTATAACCCATTAAAGCTTAAAGCGTACAAACAAATCACTTATAAATTTTGACATTGAATAGTTGATTTACCATATTTAAAAAAAAAATGCTTAAAATCCAATTTCAATGTTTTTGTTTTTAACAAATGCGGAACTGTTTTAACAGGTTTTTTAACCGCTCTAAATTGTTTAAGGGGGACAGTTTATAAATTTTAACAAAATTTGCATAAAAGTTCAAAAACCTAAAGTGAGGTCATTTGGCGTTTTTTCTCTCTCTTCAAATAGAAGACAGCTGTGTTTTTTTTTCGAGTAATTTTTTGAAAAATAAAAAAAGGTAAATAAACTTCTGTTTTGTATGCATGATAAAATTAAAAAAAAAAAAAGAACAAGGGGCTTGTTAAGTTGCAGATAATGGTTTTATTTAAAAAGGTGAATGAATTTTATTGAAGTCAAAAAACCGAAAAGAAAACATTTTATAATTTGATTAAATTACATAATAATTATAGATACTGTCAGTAACCTTAAAGATTAAATATAAAATGTAAATGAACTGTTTATGAAGAGTGTAATTGCTTTTAAAAAATTTTGATAATTTTATTATACAAAAAAAGGAAATTTAATTAAAATAAAATTGTTTCAAAACGTTATGAAAAGGGGAACATGGAATTGGTTATGATGAATTTTGAGGTTAACTTAAATTTTATTAAATTATTTCTTTAATATAAAATGTCAATACGCTAAAGACATATGATACATAAAAATTGATTAAAATTCAATTGATTTAATTTAAGTCAGTGGTGCCCAAAAGTTCTATATGGAAGAACAAACACTAATACATTTAAGGAAAAGCAAGTTGTATTTAATATTTTTTTATGTAGATAGCAACACAATTTACAAAAACAAAGTTTACACGCTTACCTATAGCTAAGCGCTTTTACAAGAAGAATTAAGCATACAAGAAGAATTAAGCGTAGGCCTGGGCGTACCTGATTTAAGTACTTCACATTAAAGCTTGATAATTGTAGAGGTAAAAAAGATTAATTTTAATTTTCTTAAATTTTTCGAGCAAATTGCTTACAGTAAAAATTATTTAGCGCCGTAAAGTTTATGTATTTAAAATTAAACTTTTAGACTTTCAGGTTAGGTAAAATTGTTTATGTATTCGAGTTTCTTCCAAATTTTATATCCGTATTTATGAAATAACATTTATATTTATTAAGGGTTTATTTGCCAAACTTTGCACAGAAATTTGTCACATAAACCTGCAATAAATAAACAATCTCAATGTTTTATAATTTTAACAGAAAAGTTTGAGGTTAGATTGAAAAATTTCTTTCCTTTCAAGATTTTGAAGATGTTGTTGTACAGGGTGTCTGGTGGCAAATTTATATTTTTAAATACGATTTTTGCAAAAAGTCATAAACCATGCGGGCGGAAGCTGACACTGTTGGCATTATCGAATGTGCGGATTTTTTAATCATGATGTCGCAATGGTCGCATTCGCGGTAGAGATACTTTTTAAGAAAAATGACTCTTTGTTCAAAGTTAAGTATTCAACGAATACCTGAAAAATTGCTGTTATGGCCATTATTACAACTCTGCGATAGAGCTACCGACAGTTATCGTGAACGATAAACTGAGCATTCCTACACTGAACCAAACATTTACTTAAATACTGCAAAATGGAGTGTGAACTTGATGAAATGCGGGTATTTTATGTTACAACCTACAAAATATTTTATTCAAATTTCTTCATTTCTACAGGCATTTATTCAATAATACATGCCTTTGGTTAAATGAAAAAATATTATTCAGGTTTAATAAAATAAATTAGTTGAATATAGAAAAAAATTATTCAAATCTACACGTGAATTTTATTAGCAAAATTATATAACCCGTTGTACAAATGCACAAACCAAAAATTTAATTTAAAAAATATTTATATTTATATAAAACATTAATTTTAACTATTTGTGAGTTGTAATAATCGCGATAAGGGCCAGCCTAACGATAAAGCTCTTGATAGTTAACCTTAACATTAGTTAATGTGAACGATAAAGACACCAATAAATTTTTCCTATTTTTACAACTTAAGTTACAATTTTTTCAGCAGAAAATATGACAGCTTCAAATGCTTAAATTTAACTTTGAAATTTACTATGAGGATAAACCTGCTGTTAAGTTATCAGTAACTGTTCATGTTAATGTTAACTTGTAATAACCAAAATAATATTATCTGTAAGATAAAATCCTAATGTTAACTATAACGCAGTTCTATGAGTAATAATGGTCCTTTAATGCTATTTTTTTTAATAGTTGAGGTTAAATTGAGAAAAATATAATTATATATTTTATAATGTTTATCCAGTAGAAAAATACATAAAATGCGTTTCCATTTACATTTTTAATATTTTAATGCGGGCTGTAAATTTACTTATGTAAAAAATTATTTATTAATTTTTATCTAAATGTAAATTTGTTCATTAAAAAAAAAAAAAAAAAAAAAGAAATCAAAAAGAAAACTGTTAAATTTCATAGCTAGTGTTGATAAGAAATGTACATATGTATGCCATAAGAAGAAATTGTTAAATTCTATAGTTAATTGTCAACTTTGGGGGTTATATGGGGTGTCCGCTTTCTCGGCCTATGTTTTACTACTATTCTGTTAAACATTAGTTTTGACAGTTCATATTTGGCAGTCGTGAAGTAGACCCATGGCATATTTATTATGGAAAAATATTTGATAAACCAACATGTTTTAATCCTTAAAACATTCTATTATCGATTTTCATGAAAAAATCATAATAAGTGACGAGGCACATTTTCATTTGAAGGTATGTGAATAAGCAGAATAGTCGGTTCTGAGCAATAGGAAAACCTCAAATTACTCATCAGTCATCTTTGAATCCATTAAAACTGACAGTCTGGTGCGCAATTTGGTCAGGAGCGATCATTAGCACTTATTTCTTTGAAACGTCTCTTCTTTTCTTTACACCTTTCAAACAAATGAGCAAGCTTGTTTTTTGTGTTTTGACAGGTATTATTAAAACAATTTCCTTATTAAATTCTCAATAATTTACTAAGATTGTTGGGATATAAAGTTGCAAGTTTGAGAATATCTTTCAAAGATTTCTAAAGTCTACTGATAATTATGGTAGCTCCTATGAAATGTCGACATATAAACAGCTAGGAAACATATAGAACAAGCTGGTTATAAGTTTTTGAATAGTATCAATTTTAGAAGCTAATAAAGTATGTTAAACTCAATTGTTTAAAATAAAACTTATTCATAAATCAAAAGACAATATATATGGAGAACTTTAGTAACTTAGAATTGATATAGAACTTGAGAAATTGAAAAGAAAGATTATTAGGAGATAAAGTATAATATGTGGACATGCCAGAAAATTTTGTCGAAAAATCTTTATAAAATCTCAATTTCGGGGAAAAAAAAATCTTAAAATGATTTTATGTCTAAGTAATATTTGTCGATTGTTACAAAAGGATGGGTATTCTAACTAAGGATAAAAACAAAAATTTTAAGCAAAAATGTAATTCATTCAAATTTCCTTCACGAAAATTAGTAGTATATGAATGCAAAGGGCAAAATAAACTACACAAACTGTTTGACAAACATGCCAAAGTTTTAAGCGTATACAAAAATTTTGCATTGTTTATGGTAGTGTTGGCTTGTTTGCACAAATGTTTGAAGCAAGTTTGCACGAAAATCAAAAATTTTTTTTTTCATCATTTCAGAGAAAACTTTGCAAAGTGAAGTAATTGAAGAAGAAGCATACAAAAGAAAAGATAAAGAAGAAGTTGTCTGGTTAGAATTTATATAATAAAATAAAAATCGGCTTTCTTTGTCCAATAACTAAAAGCAAAGTCTATAGCAACAGAGTCTCCAAAATATTGGGGCCAACAAGCGAATAATAATGAAAATATTTTATATGTAGTGGGCATACATATGCAACAAAATCGCTGTCTACTCTTATTGAAAAGGAAAAAAAAGTGATTAATATGTGTATAAATAAATAATAAATAACAAAACGGGAAGCGTATGTTTGCCAAACGGGTTGCGTAGTTTATTTGGCCCTTATTTATGTAAATATGTGTGTATGTAGTGTACAAAGGATTTGGAAGCCAGAGTAAAAAATTATTTCAAATATCATTTTATGGAAAATGTCAAACTTCGTTAGGTATTGAAAAAAAAACAATACATTTGTTAGTAATATAATATATGTATATAAATTAGTGTAAACAATTGAATTTTTTATTTGTATATAATATATGAGATTACAATATTATAATAATTTTCCTAAAGTGGTTAATAAGTTTTATCCTTTTCTACTTAAATTTAATTCATATGGATTTAAGTTATAATAATGGAGAAAATTTTCAAAAATCTTAATTTTGAGATAAAAATCTTCAAATCTTATTTTACTAGCAACATCTTCAAAATTAAGATAAACTCTTCATACTGGCAACACTGGGATATACCGTATATTTATAAAAGTGCATAAACTAAGTGAGAATTGCATTATTTGAATTTTTTTCGCCTCACTTAAAGTTGAAATCTTTTGAAGTTTATCGACTTCTTAAACCTTTCTAGGTCAAAAGTATTATAAAAAAGTTAACGAACTTATTAAGTTAACATTCAATAAAAATTTTTATAAATGACATTGGTACTGTTATTTTATTTAGACAGGTTTAATTGACAAGAAATCGTTTCCTCTAAAAAGGTTTTGAACTTTTTTTTGTCATTACTTTAAATGAACTGCTTTGAACTTAAATAAAATTAATGCACAATTTATATTTAAATTGAATTTTAAATATGCGGAATCAAAAAGTGTCTCTCTCTCTCTCCGTACAAGAGTATGACTAATGACCTTGTTACCGATAATAATAATAAAAAAAAGCTCAAAAATGCCATTTTTATTATTTATTTTTTTTTTTTGTTTGAAATAAAAATCTGTAGATTAAAATTTATAAAATTTTGAAGTGCCATCTGTTATTTGATTTTGCAAAAAAATTACTGGATTTCCGTATTCAGTAATGTTAAGCTGACAGCGGGTGCATTGACTTGACCTTAAGAAAACTATGAATAAAAAAACCTTTTAAATGTTATTTGAAATTTGTCATAAGAATTAGTAGAGCACAAAACTTTCAATGCAACGAAACTTTTCATAAGAAGTTGTTTAATGATAAATTTTATTATAGAATTTCTGGGTAATGAAAATCAATACCTACTTTAAATTAAGTTAACAAAATATTATTAAATAAATAATATTAAATAAATATTAAAAAAATAATATTAAATACACAGCTTGAATTATATACATAATAAAATCTGATGTGCAGTCATTCTATTTGGAAACGAAATTGAATCCTTTTTTTTCCTCTTTAGTAAACCGAAAAACTAAACAATTTTTCGGAGTTCACTAACTTTTGGTTTCTATTAAGAGTGATTTCATTCCGATAACACTTTTATTTTGTATTTTGAAGAATCAATAAATGGATTCAATTCCGAACGGAATTGAATTCTGCTATTTGGTTGATAATATATTAAAATAAACTATCTTCAAATAACTTTTTTTAAGATAACATATAAAGGTTTTGTAAGTATTACCAGTTAAAAAATGTAAACAGTTTTTAAAATAAACATAAAATATCAGCCAAAGTCACAATGTTTTATAAACTGCTACTTCAGTATTCGAAAACGGAATTCAATAAGTGTTTTGCTCTTCAAAAACCGAAAAAGTAAAAAAAAATTCGGAATTTAATAACTTTTGGTCTCTATTAAAAACGATTTCATTCCGCAAAAAATTTAATACGTATTTTGAAGAATAAATAAATGGATTCAATTCCGAATGCAATTAAATTCAATTCCGAATAGAATTAAATTCAATTCCGAATGAAATTAAATTCAGTGATTTGGTTGATTATATTTTAAAACAAAATATTTACAAATAACCTTTTTAAGGTTAGATATAAATATTGTTTTATTATTACCAGTTTAAAAGTCTTAAAATTTTTTTAAAATAAACATAAAATATCAGCCAATGTCACAATGTACATAAAGTGTTAGTGGTAACGTACGAGTAAAAGACTAATACGGCAGCATTGTGCTACATTAGTATTCGAAAACGGAATTGAATCCGTATTTTGCTCTTTAGAAAATGAAAAACTAAAAAAACTTTCAATAACTTTTAATTTCTATAAAATCTGATTTCATTGCGGAAAACGTTTTTAAATCATATTTTGAAAAATTAATAAAGAGATGAATCCGCGTTTTGCGAAAACGAAAAACTAAAAAAATTTTCGGAGTTCAATAACTTGTAATTTCTATAAAAACTGGTTGCATTCCAGAAAATGCTTTTAAATCATATTTTGAGGAATTAATAAAGGGATAAAACCCTGTGACTTAGACGAATCGGCGTTTTGGGAAAACGAAAAACTAAAAAAAATGTCGGTATTCAATAACTTTTAATTTCTATAAAAACTGATTTTCGGAATAAAATCAGTTAATCAGTTAAAATCTTAAATTTTATTCTGAAGATTCAAAAATAAAGGCTGATAATATTTTAAAATTAATATTAAATTATATAATATTAAAAAATTATTCTTTTTTAGCAGTTTAAAAGTTTTTAATAATTTCAAAATTAATATAAAATATCGGCCTATACCACAAAAAATGGAATGCAATCTTTTTTAACGTTCTTTGGAGACTGAAAAGCTACAAAGGTTTGAATTTTAATTTCAATAATGAAATTAAGATATTCTGTTGAAAATGCTGTTTTCTGAACAACTAATAAACGGATTGAATTTCAGATATTGTCGTTGAAAATCGAAAAGTACGTAATATCACTTCCAGTATTTTTTTTTTAAGAAAAGACAAAACGTTTTCCTAGGGTGGTATTTTTTTTTTAATTCGTTTTTTAAAATTGTTGAGTTGTAAGGACCTATTTGTGTCATATGTAATTCAATCGAGTTCACTTATTGTCTAACACCCCTGATTTTGATAATCCAAGTATTGAAAAACAATATCTGATTTAAAAATTAAGCTAAAACTAAAACAAAGTGCTCTTAATTTTGTTTTTTTCAGTCACTTAAGTCCTTAAACAAAACAAACTTTTGTGTTGCATTTAAATTATTCCTAACGAACTGAAAACAAAATAGAATTTGAGGCTAAACTTTTTTTTCTATTTAAAATAATTTTTACTGAACTTCACTTTTAAAAACTATAACGTCCTTATTCATAAAGAATATATTGTGTTTATTATAGATTTACTTGACAAATTTCTATATAAAGTTTGTCAAATAAGCTTTTAATATATAAAAAATATGTTTTATAAATAGGACCGCACTGTCAATTAAGATTAAATAAAAAAAAAAATTTAGGTTAGGTTGAAAAACTTTTGCTCTGATTGTGCTAATTTGAAAATTCTTTTATAAAAGTAATATCTGAAACCAGTCAAGAATTGTCGTAAAAGAAATTTTAGAAAATTCTAGCCCATAATATTAAAAATTTAACAAAACAAAAATAAAATTATCAACAAATTATTTTCAACATAACCTCTAAGGACCCACATTTGTAGCTATAAGATAAAATAACAGCCCGTAATAAATTTTCATTACTTTCAAATATCTAAATGTGAAAAAATTTTTGTTTTACCCTTTAAGATAATCGAGTTATTGAAGAAAATATTTCTTGAGGTTAAGTAGAAAAACTTTTGTCCAAATTGTTTAAATAAAGCATTTTAAACTAATAAATGTTTCTTTTTTTACAACAAATTAATATCATAAACAACTTTGAAATTGCTTAAATACTTTAAAAGTTAAGAGCAAAAATATAGGAAATTTTAGAGGTGCGTATAATGCATACATGGAATTTGAAATTATTAAATGAATTAAGTCTTATTACTGATTGTTTCAAAAAGATTTAAATAGTTATTTAATGTGCAATAATATATTGAATCATATTTAAACGAGTTATTTTAAAACTTGGACTATATATATTAAAAATATATATTTTTTAAGGTTAGGGTGAATATCTTTTTCCTATTTATGCGATTTCCAAGAAAACTGCAGTTCAAGGAATTTCCAACAAATATATTTTGTCTCATAATCATTTTGTTTCCTAATTTGTAAGGAAACCTAATTAAAATATTGAAAAAGCTTTCCCCAATGTTTCTTGTTAATGTTTCAAACCTCAAATCTAGTTTTTCAAATCTGATATCCCAAATAATGTTACTAACTCCTGAATTTCTTGGTTTTATGTTCCTTCTTACCAATGTTAAGTTCTGGTTCGCCTTTTACCGAACTGGCCACTGTTGTATCCATAACGGGATAAGATTTAATGTAATCCGGAGTTTGGGGTCTTGAATCAGCAGCAACCACGACAACACCCGAAGCTGAATGTTGATGCTGGAGTGTGGAGAGTTGCATATTGGAGGCGTGTTGCTGCTGTTGATGAAGGTGATGGTGTTGCTGGTAAATGCCACCAGCATTTACATTTGGATTTGAATGATGATAATTGAGAAAGTTATCATACGATGAGTTAAGATTTTCCGAAGTGGAAACAATGTTATTGGTATTACAGGTTTGATGATAAATGTTGGAACCGTTTATCATATTGGTTTGTTGCAAGGCTTGTGATAATATTAAGGGATTGTGGGAGGATTTTGGGTTGTAAATTACGGAATTGGGTGAGTTAGAGGAGTTGTTGTGATGCTGGGAAGAGGAGGATGAGGAAGTGAGTTTCAGTGGCATAAGAGCTGTTGAAGATGATGCTGAGGGTGATGCTGAAGCACCTGTGGGCACAGTATCCATGTCTGTGACAGGTGTGTTATTTGCTGTTGGAGTTGTTGCTCCCACGGGAGTTCTTAAAAAGTTTATGTGACGATTTTGATATTCCGTTATATTAACAGAGTTTTGATAGTTATTAATATTTTGCTGTTGCAGTTCCATATTTGAGTTATTTTGATTTGGGTTTTGTGTTAAAAGTTTGGTATTTTGATAATAAGCCGAAACACTGGTATTGGGCGGTAATTTTAAAGCATTTTCTAAATGGGAACGACCCAGAACAATTTGTGGACACGAAGTGGTGGAAGAGGCTGCTGAAGCCTCTACGACACTTAAATGTTGCTGTGGTGTTGCTGTTTGATTTGCTATATGACAAATTACCGAAATTTTGGCACTTTGCGTTGGAGGCTCAGCTCCCACTACGCTATTGCTGCTGCTGGAAGTATGACAGTCCGAACTGTCAGCAGACATTACCATTTTCATTTTTTTATATCAATAAATATTTTTTTATGCATAAAAATATATTTTTATGTTGCAATTCATTTATGAACACTTCATATTATTTAAATTTTTTTGTTTTCACTTTTTCAGTGGTTTTTAAAAGCTTTTTTTCTAAAATATATTTATAATTTTTTTTTTCTTCAATATTAGTTGTTATTAATTTTTTTGTTTTTGTAATCAGTTTTCTTATGTTTTTGTTAATTTTATTTATTTAGAAAAACCAAAAAACTTTGCGTACATTCCGTTAACCGTTTAAAGCGATCTGCACGTTACGAAGCGCCGCTTGTCAATGAAAGGAAAATCAACATTTACGTTGGATCTTGTTCGTTTTCAGTTCAAAGACGACTCACACTCCGCCTGGTGTATTTGGTATGAAATTTTTTTTAACACCACACACTCAGAAAATGTATCAGTCACCCCATGTTGTTATTAACCCTGAGTTTGTGATTATTTCTCTCACAAGTGCTCTTTTTGGTATTTTTCTTTTGTTTTTTTGTAGAGATAAAAAAATATGTTTGAACTCATTTGCTCTTGAAAAAAATATATAAAAGAAAAATACAACAATCACTCACCGAGTTATGGTCAACGTTGCCAGATTGACAAGTACTGGCAGAATAAATTTTAAACCTTATGAATTTTCATAAAATATTAAATCAGAATATTATTAATTTTAAGACATTTTTGAATTAAAACAAAAAATAAGAGAAACAACAAAACAAAGAAAAATTACTTGCACTTTACTTCAACATATTTCAATACTAAAAGTAAGAAACAAAAAAAGCAATTTAAGCTGTTGCTTGAATTAAATTAAAATTATATATTATACTATGCGTGTGAATATAAATTTAAAAATTTTTAATTTTAGCCATAAACTTGTTATACTAACATACTTCTGTTAAGGCAGTAACATGGCTCTGCTAAACATAAAATTCGTAATTTAAGCAGAGAAAATGCGCTTTAAACCAATTTAACGATTTTATATAAAACGATTTAAGATAATATTTTTAAATTAAAATTTTTACAGCAAAGTTACAAAGATTTTGAAATGGTCCAATTAAAGAAAATTTTAGAAAATTGACCTAATGAATATTGTAAATTTTTTTTAGAAATGAGTTAGATGGACGATAAAAAATTATTGGCAATTTTACAGGAGAAGGAAAACCATAATGGAAACTGTATACCTAGCTTCATCTACAAGTAATTTTATTGTTTAACTGCTTGTAAAAGCGCTATTTATGAAATTATTTAATTAAATTTTAGTGAAAAGTCGTAGAATCCCAAAAAAAAGTTCGATTTAGGGAAAATGCGAGTTAGGGCTTTTCTACATGAGACTAACGATATGTGTATAGGATAGTTTCTATTGTGAATGTTGCGCCATAAGAGGGAGAAAAAATTCAAGTATCTGTCCGAAAAATTAATTTATTTGTACCTTTGCCATTTATGAACCGATTTTAAAAATGTTTTCTGCTCTTGAAAGGGTGCTGAACTTCAGACAGACAAAAAACTCTTTGAATACTTTTTGTTAGTTCATTTAATTTTGTAGATTTAATAAATAAAAATGCCTCAAAAAAACTCTTCCGAAAAGTATTTCGGAATAATTTTTGGAATAACTGAACCACATATGAACAGAATAATACCATTTTCGATTTGTTTACGTGTCGAAAAGTTCTAGTGTCCCTACGCGTACTTTATTATGACAAAAGAAAAAACTTCTGTCGTTTTACAATGCAAAATCACATAATATATGTAAGCATCTAAATAAACATATATCTAAATAATTTACAAGGTATCGGAGATAAAGTTGCAATAACTTGGAGTGTAAGCAAAAACTTTAATTCTCAACAGGGAGATAGGAAAAAAGAGCTTGATTGAAACGGAGTATAGTACAGATACCAGGTATGTGGTTAACTGATTAAAAGTGGTAAAACAGTCATGTATAATTCATTTCGCGGTAAGAAAAATCTTAAATAGGTAAAAGTTGGTTCGAGTAAAAAGCTATTTTTAGTTGTTTCAAAATGATTAAGATTTTTCCTAAAAATATAAAAAAAAACACATTAAAACCTCACAATTTCAACGAGTTTCTTTTTCAGATTATCAAGTGATTTTTAAGGAAATACTTGAAAATTCAAATTAACAGGATTTCAGGTTAACAAGTGCAGAATGTGATGTATTTATTTATTTAAAATGTTTGCCTACGGAGAAAAAAATCTTAACAGAGAGTATATATTATTGGACATATTCAAAAAAAAAATCTGGTCTGTTACAGGTTTATATGACAAACTTCAATGCAAAGTGTATCGAATAAATCTTTAATAAATATAAAATATCTTTTATGAATACGGCCGATAATGTATAAATATAATATACAAAACTGTGAATTAAAAAGGACGATAATGTTACGTTTAATAACATTTGCATTTAAGGATAAAATTATTAGTTTAAAAAAGTTACTTATTAAATTTACTACATGGATCAGTATGCGCGTAATTTCATCTAAAAAAATTAATCGATAGCAATTTAAAGCGTTGAGATGGATGATCTGAAACATTAAATGAAAAAGACGGCTAGCATATAACGAAGGATCTAATGTGTACAGAATACCTGTTTTGTGATTTCAAATCATTTTCACAAAAAAGTGATTTGCAGAACAGCCCTGTTAATTTGTCTTTTAAGCAACTTGGACCAAATCAGAAAATTTTACTCTTACCGTATTTAAGATATAAACAAATGAGTATTTATTTTGTATGGGTGTGTCATTTTTATGAATTTTTTTTTCCTTACAAACAGTCTTGTGAAAATTTGAAAACTGTTTTCTTTTCGTTTGCACATATGTACATCGGGTTTCAGTTCAAGTTTTTCCTTTCTTGTTTTTTCTTAAGAAGAAGGATTTTTTTCAATACAAATTTGCTGTGAACAATAAAAAGAAATATATAAAGTTCAACAAAAGTTTAACAAATTACTATTTTTTTATATTTTTTTTTATCTTGCAGATGACCCCGACATATACAGTGCATTGTACTAGACCTAGGAAAATAGGAGGAACTAGGAAAGAGGGAGTAGTATTCGTGAAGGTTTAACTTCAACAATAACAACATGAAAGACCAAAACAAACTCTATTACAGCATTTGAAATGTTTGAATTAAATTAGCTAAAACTGATCAGTGCCCAGTATATATACCTTCGACACTGCTCAGATGAACCAAATTTAGTCCAACACCTTTTACACTACAAGGTCATGAAATGCACTGAAAACAAATTAATAATGAACATATAAAGAAAACACGGAAAACAGTGAAAAAAGGAAAGCTTGCTACTTATTCCGGTGCAATTTGGGTTCATACGAAATTAATAATGAGCATATATAGAAAATACGGACAACGGTGAAAAGAGAGAGAGAGAGAAAGAAAAAAAGAAACATGAGTACACAGCTTGTTACCTATTCTGGTGCAATTTGGTTTCATACATATATAACAAATATAGACAACAGTAATAAAACGCGTGTGCACAGGATGGAAGACAAACAAATTTTCAGAAAGTTATGCGATTTCACACATTTGGTAATTAATTTTTTATACATACAGTGCTGTTCCTACGCTAAGCAACTCACACTGTATTTTAGAAAAATGTTATTTTTCTCTCAAATAAGAAGACCTTACGAACTCATTTTAATATATATTTATCACTTATATGATAACAAAACAGTTTATAAAAAAATAACAACAAAAACCTTTTTTGATATTTCAATAACGAACAAAAACAAAACTAACTCTACGAGAGGCTGTGCCTACGCTAAGCAACTTATTAATATTTCGTATATGACCCTTTGTTTTTTATGACTGCAGCACATCTCTTGGGCATTGAGGCAATTAAATTTTGCAATGTGCTTTTGGGGATGTTTTTCCATTCATTTTGAAAACCGTTTAACAAATTTTCTTTATTTGTAAATCGACTCGATTCGAGGCGTCGTTTCACAATGGCGAACAAATTTTCGATAGGATTCAAGTTGGGTGATTGTGCCGGCCAATCAAGCACTTGAATCCTTTTCGTCTGAAACCATTCCTTGACCAACTTCGATGTGTGTTTCGGGTCGTTATCATGTTGAAACACCCATCGAAGTGGCATATTCCATTCTGCATATGGGAGCATTTTCGTTTCTAAGATGTCCTTATACACGAATCGATCCATTTTATCGTTTATTTTGTGCACAGGACCAAGGCGTTTGCCAGAGAAACATGCCCACACCATAATGTTTCCCCCTCCATGTTTCATTGTTTGCTTACAATAGCGTGGATCGAGCCGATTTCCTTTCATATGCCGCACAGTGCATATGCCGTCTGAATTGAAGAGGTTTACTTTGACTTCATCGCTAAAGAGCACACTGTTCCACTTTGTGATAGTCCAATTAATGTGTTGCTTTGCAAATTCAAGACTAAAAATTACAAAAGTCCTATAGAATTTGTTGTTAAAGTAAATTAAAATTCACTTACCGTTTTTTCATGTGTTTTTTTGTCAGCATTGGTTTTTTGACAGCCCTATAACTTTTTAAGCCCAGCTTGATGATATGTTTTCTGACTGTGCTGGAATCCACATTCAAATTAAGTGATTTCATTACCTCTTTTGAAGTTATAAATGGTTTTTTTTTTTATTAATATTTTAATTTGTCTGTCGTCACGGTCGGAAATTTTACGTGGAGGTGCGCCTGTATTGGGTTTTACGACAGTGCCTATCGTTTTATAATTTTGAATCCACCGTGAAACCATTAATTTGTTAATTTTTAAATTATTAGCTATATCAATTTGACTTTGCCCTGCCTTCCACAATGATATAACGGAAGATTTGAAGCTATTATCGTATTGAACGCGCTTCATGTTGAAAATTTATAGTTTAAAGACGAAGAAAGTCTTAATAGGACTAAACTGCATTGATTTAAGTAATTTGCAATTAATGAACTCAAATGCATCGCAAAAGAACCGTTATATTTAAGGGAAAGAGAATAAGAAAATTTGTTGCTTAGCATAGGCACAGCCTCTCATAGAGTTAGTTTTGTTTTTGTTCGTTATTGAAATATCAAAAAAGGTTTTTGTTGTTATTTTTTTATAAACTGTTTTGTTATCATATAAGTGATAAATATATATTAAAATGAGTTCGTAAGGTCTTCTTATTTGAGAGAAAAATAACATTTTTCTAAAATACAGTGTGAGTTGCTTAGCGTAGGAACAGCACTGTATATAGATAGCTTATTCAAATTTATATTTCGTAGATTTCAGTTAGAAGCGCTAAATGCAAAAACGAATATGTATTCCTTGAAAATAGTGTTTTCCAAGTCTTATTGTAATAAATTTAAAATATTTGGTCTTCCAGTGTTTAGTTTTAAATCGCATACGAAATTTTACAGGAACAATGAAAATTATCACATATTTTCGTCCATTTTAGAAATTCACCATTTCTGGCAACGCTGGCTGTGATGTACTTTATACTACACGGCTTGGTTTGCTTAGTCATTGGTTGTAAAGTTTTTTGTTGCTGTTGTTTTTGTTTTGTTTTTTTCACATTTTGATCGGGAGATAGGAGCTCTAACTGTCGGAGAATAATACAATTTAATACTCTTTTTTCCATTCGATATGTATCTGTATTTGTTTTTGCTTTTAGTGTTATTTAATCGAATTTTGTATTGATGAGTGGGGCTGTTCAATACACATAATGGGTTTGTGAGCATCATTCAGGGCTAAAAAGCAATAAAATTAAATTGAAATAAGGGAGAGCAGGAGTGCAACAAATTAGAGCTAACACGTGTGAGTATCTTGTTTTATTTTTTTTTTTCTTAAATCTAACATTATACATACATACGAGTATGTATGTTGTATGCTAGAGGAAATATGTATATATTTTTTCTTTCTGTTAAACAGAAATTATTTGAATTTTTCAGACTTTTCTCCCCCTAAAATAAAAGAAAACACATTTATGTATGTGGGAATAAGTGGTTTAGTTTGTGTAAATGTTTTGTATAAATGCTGCTCTATGAACGGCCTGTAACTTTCTCTATGTTGTCCTAGGTTTAAAAGAAATTTATATATGTATGTTTGTACAAGCATAGAAATATACATCCATATGTATGTATGTATGTTCATCTCAAATTTCCAAAATATGTGTTCCCCTGCCACTAAACTGCATCAGCGAGTGCATTCGTTAAAAGTATAGATACATACATATGTGTACATACATATGTGTACACATAAATATTGAAACTACACATATTCTTACATTTGTATTTTACTTGTTAATCTTATTTTTTTTAAGAGTGTAGTTTTTTTAGGTTAATAAACTTATTTTGCCCTTCAAAATTTATTATGGCTTAAGCCTGTGTGATCTATAAGAATTCGATGTGATATTTTTATACTGAATTTATTATTAATTTTTTTTCTGAAAATTCAACACGTACACGCGTAGAAATGTATGTTTGTTTGTTTGTTTGTATGGCCGATATGTACGATCTTGTGTTGCCAGGGTTCATTGATCTTTTGCTTATTTTATAGTAAGTGTTTCATAAATAAATTTAATTATTTCTGTTGTTTTTTCTTTTTATATATTTTTTTTTGTTTCATTTCATTAAATTTAAAGTTTGTGCTTCGATTTTTACCTCGATAAAAGAGTCGTTGACATGAATGGTTGGGATTTTTTCATGAAGTTTTGAAAAGGAAAAATACATACATACATATGTTTGAACTTTATGTAGAAAACTTTTTTCAATAAAATTTTTTATAGAAACTTTCCAGTAAACAGAAAATTTTCGAAAAAAAATCTTTCTTTAAACAAAACTGTTTCCATAGAAAGTTTTTCTTTAAATGAAAGCTTTTATTTGGAAAACTTTTGGTCGAACGTAAATTTTTCTTTAAAAAATTTTGTTAATATAAGAAATTTATATAAAAATTTTTCTATAGAACATTTTTCTATATATGAGCTATCTTTAAAGAAACGTTTTCTACTGAAAAAAAAAATTTTTTTACAAAAATGTTTCTTTCGATAATTTTAAAATTTCTAAGGAAAATCTTTCTATAAATTAAAATATTTATGAATAATACTTGCCAGATATTCTAAACACATTTTTCTTTTTAAATTCTCAATGGTTTACTTAGACTATTGGGATATAAAGTCGAATGTTTGAGCATATCTTGCAAAAATGTCCAAGTCCAAGAAAATTACGATAGCTGCATGAAATGTCGACATATAGACAGCTGGGAAGCTTTCAAAACAACTGTTACTAATTTTTTGATTGGTAAAATTAAAATCAATAAAATTTTTGTCTGAAAAATTAGTTTGTATTTAGATTGTATAATAAGTATAACTTCGTTATTCTGGACAGTCGTAAATCCAGACAACGTGGTAATACGGACAGTTATTTTACTACTACAGTAGACTTTGTAATCCGGAGACTAGCAATTTTTTTTTTTTACTTCAATAAGCCGGAAATAATTTTGGTATTGTAGCTTTTGCACAAAACTAAAAAATCCCCCTAAACTAAAAAAAATTTTTTCGTGTTCAATAATGAAATTTGTTGAATCAATTGAAAAGTTGTTTGAATGCGAACCTGTAAAGGAATTCGTAGCTTCAAACAATTTTTTAGTAAAAATAATTATTGATCGAAATCAAAAACTTTTTTAAACAACAACAAAATACGATATCCAGGTTATTTTTTTTTTGTATTTATATATGTATGTGCATACAAATTATTTTTTCAGACAAACATTTTGTTGATTTTATTTTAACTATAGTTTTTCTGTGTACTTCCTCAGAAGCAATACGGCAACTTTTCGCACTAAAGAGAATGACCATTTGTAATTCACATGCATGTACCACGTCAAAAACGTGCATCGAATAAAGAAACCTAGCAAAGTGTTTCTGAATTTTTTTGGGAATTTCCAAAATCGGCTTCGTGGACACCCAAAATCTTCACACTTCTCCGGAAGCAATACGGCAACTCCAACTTTCGCACTAAAGCGGCAACACTGTATATACAGTTTTTTACACCCACATATGTAATAAGCACTTATATGATATAGATTTCGAGCAATGCAAACATACAAACAAACAATCATACAGGTGAAACAAGTATTAAAAAAATAAAATTTTCCATAGAAAATTTCTTGGAAAAGGAAAAATTCTAGGACACAAAACAAACAAATTTTATGAAAAAATTTTCTTAAAACAAAAAATATTTATAGCAATCAATATATAAGTATACAGCTCGTTTTTTCATTAAAAAATATATACAGCATCTTCTTGATACCCTAGCTGTCTGTATGCGGAGCTATCCTAATCATCAATAGACTGGGAAACCATAAAGTTTTTATTGAAAATATTCCTCTACACAAAAATTTTACTAGAGAACTTTTTTTTAATAACACAAAAAAATTTTTTTTAAAAAACCATTAGGCAAAAAAAAGTAGCAAATTTTACTTTTAAAAATATATCGCTCTTTTATTGCAACATAGCCATAACTCCTTAATCTCCGAATGGGGTCGCAAAAACAGGGTCGACTTCAACGCTTCGGTTTTTTGAAACGGTGTAAGATATACTTCACTCCATCCGATCTCCTTACTATTTATACCACCTATATTCGACCGAAAATGGAATACAACTCTCATGTTTGGGCCGGTGCCCCAAAGTCTATTTTGAGGTTACTCGACCGTGTGCAGGAGAGGGCGAAGAAGCTTATCGGTGACAATAGGGTATCCAACTCTATTGACTCACTGGAGCATCGACGCAGTGTGGGGTGCATTACTCTGTTCCATCGTTACTACAATGGATTTTGCTCTGACGAGATTAGGGATCTCGCTCCTGAAACTCGCACATTTCTAGAGCTCATCCATTTGTGGTCGATTGTCCGGGGAATCGTACTACGCATTGCAGAGAGAATTCGTTTTTCAGCCGCACGCTTCGTCTGTGGAATAAGTTGCCTGCAGACATGTTTCCTATCTGTTATAACGTTGGAAAGTTCAAGTCAAATGTTCACAAACACTACTCCCTCTTTCCCCCTCCTCATAACCTATTTTCCTAGTTCCGGTACAATGCACTGCATATGTAGGGGTCATCCCCTGAGTACTGGTCCAAGACAAAAAAAAAAAATAACTAAAAAAAAAGCTTGTTTTGAGAAAAACACATTGCAAATTTTTAAATTCCATACATGTTTTAGAATTTTTTTTTTTTGAAATATCTCCTAAAGGAAACAGTTTAAACCAATCAGTATAAAAGACAGTACTGTTAAAAATTCTGCATTGTTAACTCGAAAAGCTCATATTATGAGATATGCCTATGTAGCAATAAAGGAGCGATATATTCGTATATACAAGTATATGTATATTTCTGTAGAATTTTTTTTTAACATAAAATATTTATACAATTAAGTTTTTAATTCGCTATATTTAGCTTCTACCATTTATGCCAATAAAAATTATAAATAGCTTGTTTTCTATGTTTCCCAGCTATCTATATGTCGACATTTCATAGGAACTACCCTAATCATCAGTAGACTTTGGAAATTTTTGAAAGATATTCTCAAACATTCAACTTTATATCCCAACAATATAAATAAATTGTTGAGAATTTAAAAGAAAAATGCTCTAATAATACCTGTCAAAACACAAAAAACAAGCTTTTTCATTTATACACCTCTCTAACATTTCTTTACACCTTTCAAAAATGAAATTCGACTTTGAAGCTTGATTGTAAACTTTTGCTGTACAACTCGATTCTAAAGCCAATATGGTGCTATGGGATTCAATTATGGGGCACAGCCTCTGCATCTAACATTGAAAAAATTCAAAGAAGTCAAAATAGAATTCTTCGTAGAATTACAAATGCTCCATGGTACGTTAAAAACTCACGCATCCACGCAGATCTGAACGTACCTTTTGTGAAATCTGAATTTGTGAAGTACGCGACAAGATATATTAACAAACTTGAAATCCATCCAAATCCACTTGCAGTTAATATCCTTAACTTTGGTGGTCACACCGGTCTGAGAAGGAGGGATACTTTGGCTACCATTAGAGCTCTAAACAGATGACTGAATTCTGAAATAATATTCGCATAAAAATAAATTTTTGTCCAGCACTGGTAGGACTTTAATTAAAATTTTTTTTAGTATTAAGATTTGAATACTTATTGTCATTACATTTTTTATGTAGATTCAATAAATAAAATAATAAAGTTAAAAAAAAAAAAAAAAAAAAGAAAAAACCTTTCAAAAATTTCCAAAGTCTACTGATGATTAGGGTAGTTCCTATGAAATGTCGACATATAGATATCTGGGAAACATAGAAAACAAGCTATTTATAATTTTTATTGGTATCAAATATTTATGGCAATCAAAATATAAAAAAACTTTTCACTAAACGAACTTTTTTCAATAAAAAATTTTTCCTATACAACTTTTCTATACAAACATTTTCTGTAAGAAGTTTTCTCTAAACAAACTTGCCAAGAGAAAATTAAAAACAAAAATATATATTGTCCACTAAAATTTTTCATTAAACAAAAACTTTTCTAGTTCCCTTATTTATGATTTAGAATTTTTCGATTATATAAAATAAATTTTCTGCAGAAAAAATATTAAAAATAAGAAAAAAATATATATATATAAAAAAATAAGCTAATAAATAAATTTCTATATAAAACTTTTCATTAAACAAATTTTTTTCAAAAGTAAACCTTTCGTCTCTAACCTTTCAACAAAAAAATTTTCTGTAAGAAGTTTTCTCTAAACAAACTTGCTAATAGAAAATTAAAAACAAAAATATATATTGTCCACTGAAATTTTTCGTTAAACAAAACTTTTTCTGTAGCTTACATAAACTTTTTTTTATATATCGCTCCTTTGTTACAACATAGTCATAACTCAAAAAAACTTGTTTCGAGAAAAACGCATTTCAAATTTTTAGTTTCCATACAAGTCTTCGAAATTTTTTTTAGAAAATATCTCCTAAAGAAAACAGTTTAAAAGTAATTTGCATAAATTTTTGGCACAATATAAAAGGTAGTACGATTAACAATTCTGCATTATCAACTCGAAAAGCACATTTTTTGAGATATGACTATGTTGCAGTAAAGGAGCGATATGTTTATGCATATATTTTGAAAAATATTTAACCTTTAGCTCTTATTCGCCAAACTCTTAAAACTAAAGATTTTGGTGGAAAAAACAAAATGATAAAACTAAATGTTGCATTTCAGTTTGAACAAAGTCGTGCAGCCACTTTCTTTTTTATTTAATTGAATCAAAAACTGAATTAAAAAAAAAATTTAAAGAAAATAATTTTTTATTATTTTATTTCCAATAAATACATGCCAAAACAATTTTTTTTTCTGCATTTATACATTTAAATGCACATGCAAAAGCATTTTTTACAATATAGTTTTTTTTTTTGTTCGTTTGTTAGTTTTGCAATGAATGTTTAAATATGCTGCCAATAATAATGCAAATGAAAAGCAAACAGTTTAATGACATTTTCCATAAGCAGCCAACAACATTTACGAGTAACTAAATTTTATGTGCATTTTTTTGTTTATAGCAAATGACTTTAAAATCAAAATAATCTAAATAATAGTTACAGCGACTAAATTGAAGAGAGGGGGAAAAAACTATGCAATAGTAAGTAAATTATTTATAGCAGCAACAGCACCAGCCATAGCAATAAAAACATTATGTATGTGTGTATGTATAATGCATGGAAGTGAACAGCAACAACAAAATACAATGCAACATGTTGTTAAACATGGCATTGATCTTAAGTGAGAGTGTAGTGAAGCGTATGATCAAGTTTGCAACCATGACATTGCGCGCCAACATTATAAAACAACTAAACAACAAAACACAATGACTTTAACATTAACAGCACAACAGCACAACAGCACAACAGCAATAGCAGCAAACAACAACATTAAAGGCTACATAAACAATTATACGACGAGTAGCAACAATTGCAATGGGGGAAAAAACAAATCATTGCTGCTGTTGATAAAGTTTAAATGTCATTGAACGTTTAAGTGCTGTAGACATTTTTACAAATACCCTACATATTAAATTGACTAAGTCAAGAAATAAATATAATAAAAAGAAATATGACGGATGCCTTGATTTCTTGTCAAAATAATTTTTTCTTTAAGTAAATATAGTGTAAAAAACTAAACTACACAAAAAGAAAAGACTGGTACTAAATTGAAGTATTTTCTACTTGCTTTTAATACGAGTTGTACCCAAAAATTTAAGTATGAAAAACACACACAAGTTTCAAGAAAACCAATTCTGGTAAGAGTTAAAATAGGTATAAAATTCTTAAATCATGTGCACATCAATTTCCAAAATTGGCTTTGGGAATCCTCTCCAATGGCCGTTAATAGTTCAGATACCGTTCCACGGTAAGAACGCCCACCGAATATGAAAAGCCGGTTGCGAACCGATTAACGAAACAGTGGCAAATTTTTTGAAAATTCCCAAAATCGGACTAAGAAATCGACAAAACTCCTCCTCTTTCCCAGAAGCAATACGGCAACTTCGATTTTCCCACTAAAACGAATGACCGTTAATAGTGTAGCATTATGACGATATAAATTCATTCTTTTAGCCATAATACGAATGCATCCCATTAAAGGCATGCACAAGAAATAACCCTGCAGAAATTATTGGAGTACATGATCCGTTTTAAATAAAAATGTGTAGTTACAACATAGTCCGTTGTAATGCAAACATGGACCATGATGACTATAAAAAGATATTTGGCAATACTCGCAGCACATTATTATTAATGTTATCTGACAAGCCAAATGATTTTTAAAATTAATTTTTCTTTATTTTCTAAAGGAAAGATCGAGTACGTGATATCTTTTCAGTCTTTTTATTTCGTCATCATCATTCAAAAGATTAATGGCGAGAAGGTTTGAGTGGTTGCTCAGTCTTTGCAAGTATCTATCACAGGATTTGTTAATTTCATCTTTAACCATGGGCATGTTAAGGTCAGGATAAATATTTTAATTATTCACAAACCATGAAGCTCAAGTTATTATTCTTAATATTTTTTACTAGGAATCTTTGAAGAATTTCAAGGTTTGAGTTACTAGCAATTCCCTAAAGTTGAATTCTGTAAGTCTAGACTGTTTTGATTATACTTTTGTATAATAATATTTTATTTTCCAGAGTTAAAGCTATACCCTAAAACCCAATACATTTTTATTTCATTTATCTTGAGCTGTTGCCGTTTTCCCCTTATATGCTCTTTTCAGGTTAATCTTCTGTGTGAAAGTTACTTGGATTGGCTTTTCCTTATTGACCTTAATATCCCATTTCATTAATCATTGTTCTATTAGGTTTAAACCGATTTGTAGTATGTTAGAAGCATCCGAGAAAGAATCGTGCGAAACAATAATAGCAGTGTCGTCAGCAAATGTTGCATTGTTACATCATTTGTTGTTGGCATGTCGGAGGTAAAAAGCGTGCTGGCCCTAAAACGCTTTCTTGTGGAACAAGAATTCAATTCCGTTTCCGAACGGATATTTCTTTTGATTTTTTTTTTTTTTTTTGCAAAAACAAAGGTGCTCCAAAAAATTTTACAAAAGGATAGTTTTCAAACTAGTCTCTTGTGGTGTTCCATGGAGCATTCACATCAGAGTAATTTAAAAATGGTTTCCAAACTGGTTTTCTGTGGTAATCCATGGAGTAGTGACGAGAAGTAATTTCAAAACTAACCCTGTGTTAATAATTTGCGGAGTAGTTACTTGGTCTAGTTTTTGGATTACTCTGACGTAATGTTTTTTTGGATTACATGGTCCTCTTCTAGGACATTGTAATGTAAAATGGATCATGTTTTTTCCATATATTTGGATTACCTTTACACTAGTTCTGGTCCCTTGTGGAGTACTCTTTACACGCATGTAAGCAGTAGTCTCAATTTCTGCAGGGAACTAAAAGAATATTAAGTTACTTTTAAGTTCATAACCCTCGCCACCTGACACCTTTTCTATCACTGACCGTTGTCGCGACAGTGCGTCATTTGAAGATACACTTGAGGTGCGAGTGATATGGGTTTATGAAAATACGTATGCATGTGTGCTGCCCTGTTATAATTAAATCTAAGCACTTGTATCGCGCCACACATGCACATTCCAAAGTGACAATTTATATATGAATAGCTAAAGTCTGATCAGCTTACCTCTAACCCGTAGGAACCAAATTGGTTTCCCAAACATTAAATATAATAATATGAGTCGTCTAGAACTTCTCATAATTAGTATATAGGTAGACGTAATTTTAGTTTTAAGAACAATTATAATTCTTACTGACTTGAGCAACAATCGGGTTGCTTGTCACTATAAAATTTTAAAATAAGTAAACATAAAAATTTCAATTGTTTTTAATAGTTTAGATACACCTTGCACGGGAAACCCTGGTTCCGAACAATTTAGCAAGGCGATTCCATGCTCTTTTGGGAATTCACTTCCCTGGACGCAATACGGCAACTTCAATTTACCCACCGAAGCAGCAGCACAATAAAAATATACTTAGATATGTAATAATCACACATACGTCACGGGTTTTGCGAGTTACAAACATACAAACAAACACACATATATAGAGTGGTTAAATTTTAAACGCCGATGTTGAATGTGTCAAATTTTGTCTGCATTTTATTTGACATTTCTCAATTTCAGACTAACACAATTTGAACCATGGAAAGCTACACAATCGAGCAACGCGTTAAAGTTATTCAGGTTTATTATGAAAATGGGCGTTCAAATCAAAATGCATTTTGTGCACTTCCTTAGGTTTTCTATCAATCTAGTCGTCCAAATGTGCCTACAATCGGCAAAATCGTGCAAAAATTTGAGCAAACCGTCTGTGTAGGAGATGAGAAAACACCAGTGCATACTCATACTTGTTCTGCTGAAAATATTGCTGCTGTATCTACCGATAGTGTGGCTGAAGAGCCGTCCACCTCAACTCGTCGTCGTGCTCAATAATTGCATCCCTCACGCTCGTCGTTGATGAACATTATGCACAAAGACTTGCATTTACACGCTTACAATATGCAATTGACCCTGGACCAGTCCAAGCATCATCAATTATCAGAAAGGGGGCAAGAAATGGCATCAGTGAATGATCAATTTTCGAAGAAAGTCATCGTCAGTGACGAGGCACATTTGCACCCCCTAAGGAAAGATACACAATAGAGCAATGCTTTAAAGCAAGTGTGCCCAGCGCTATGCGCTTGATACTCAATTGTTTTTGTAAATGCGCTTAGCTATAGGGCTGTGCTCTTTAATACACAAATACTGCGCTCAGCATTAGCAATGAAAAATATACAAACAACTTCGTCTTTTATACTTTTTTTTCGTTCTTCACCGCACACACACAAAAGCAAAGCAACAACACTTTCGCATGCTTTGTTGGTAAACATTGACGACAGCGATTATCAGTGTGAACTCTGTTTTTGTAAATGTTTTGCTTTTTACAACAAAAAATATTAAATAAAAATTGTTGTTCCTTAAATGTATTGGTGATTACTCTTCTATATAGACCTTGTGGGCACCACTGCTTTAAAGTTATTCAGGTAATGGCAAAAGTGGATGGTCAATTTTCGTAGAAAATCATCTTCAATAATGAGTCGCATTTTCATTTCAGTGTTGCCGTATTTGGACGAATGATAATCCAAGAGTGATGGGTCTGTTGTGTGTCGAATACAATGGTCGTGCTGTTTCATGTGATGGCGATGTCAATTGGCCGCCAAATTCATATGATGTGACACCGTTCAACTTCTTTCTTTGGGGTTAAAGCAACTTTTTTCCTCAACAACAGGAAAATATGATATCCAAGGATGTTGTTTTTTTTTTGTGTGTAGTTGGTTAAGGGTTAATGTCGCGAATATAAAAATAACTACTTAACATGATTGTTTAAATTTTACATTTTGTTGTTTTTTCAAATGAAGTGTGCTCTTTAGTGTGATTTTTGGGCTGAAATTTTAAAAAATAAAACACCATGCCCTTGAAAGAAATATGGGCCTGTTTAGCTCTCGAACCACATATGTATAAGTATAAACAATTATCATAAAAATTGTCTTGAGACAAGTGCTTTTATTTACGCTGTGAAATCCGAGTCACTTCAGTATGAATCATATATACAAATATGTGTGTGTGTATGAATGTATGCATATATGTATATGTTTGCTTTTTTAAATAAACATAAACTCAAATTCCTTTTAAACAAAAGTATTAGCTTATGTGAAAAAATTCTTAAAAAAGCCCGCACATAAAAAATAGTTTTCATTACAGTTTTATTTGATTTTTTTTTATTAGGAAAACAATCACTTTTGTAAGATTTGTTTTTAAATATTTAATTTTTCTACTAGCATAATTTTTTCTGCAGAAATAATATTTTTTCATAAATATGTTGTTGATGTTCGTTGATTTCAATAGCTTTTGTGTTTTTGTGCGCTTGTGGCGCTATAACACAAAACTCACTAAATGGACTTGATTGAAATTATCTAAATTGGCATCAAAGCGGACCGGGAATCTTAGCGGGGGACTATGAAACTGGCGACCGGCCTTTAGGGAACCAGAAAACGGAAAGCGAGTACGAGCACAACCCATCCTCTCTACTCGTTAGCGGTTTACGGTTTTAAATACGCCTCGACCGTCTGCAAGTCGCATTTTAGGACAAGATGAGGAAACATGTCATACGAGTACATTAAATGGCTCGTTGGCTGCAGTTCGTCAAACCTTTGACTAGAAAATCACATCGATAAGAGGTAACATTAATTAAAGCACCCTCATGTTATATTAACGAAGGTCAGAAGTATTTCAAAAAGGGCAATCTTTTTTAATTTGTAGGAATCTTATATATTTTTTGTTGGTATTCGAGGTCTGATAACAAATAACCATTATTTTAAATTTTTTAAAAAAGTATTTATTTATTCATCAATAACTATCTTGTCCAATTTAAAGTAATCCCCCTCACATATAATACACTTATGCCAGCATTTTTTCCAATCCTCGAAACACTTCTTTAGTATCCAACAGCTCCTGTTTCGATTTTTCTTTTATCTCCTCAACCGAAGCAAAACGCTTTCCTTTCATCGGTGTCTTCAGTTTTGGGAAAAGGTAAAAGGCAGCCGGGGCCAAGTCCGGTGAATACGGTGGTTGAGCCACAACTGACGCACAGGCATCGATGTGTGAGCTAGTGCGTAATCATGATGGAAAATCCACGACTTTTTTCAAACACAATTCTGTGCATTTCTGACGAATTGCTACGAGCAAACTGCGCATAACTTCAAGGTAGTATTCCTTATTGACCATACGACCTTGTGGTAAGAATTCATGATGCACCACGCCGATGCAGTCGTAGAAAATAGTAAGCCAAACCTTCACATTTGACCGAACTTGACGTGCAGGCTTGGCTCTTCTAGATGCTTCCATTGGCATGATTGTGGTTTGGTTTCAATGTCATAGCCATACACCCGTGATTGGTCGCTACTTATCACCTGTTGAGCAAATCTGGATCATCATTGACAATGTTCAACAACTCCTGAGCATTGTCCATGCGATGTTGTTTTTGCTCAAAACTGATCAATTTTGGAACAATCTTCGCTTCCGCACGTTTCGTACCTAAAACATCGGTAAAAATTGTTTGGCATGAGCCGAACGATAGGCCAACATCATCAGCAGCCTCTCTGAGAGTGAAGTGACAATTATCCAAATTAATTTTCTTCACTTCTACAATGTTTTCACCGGTTGTTGACGTGTTCGGGCGACCAGGACGAGCATCGTCATTGAAATCGTCTGGGCCTTCCTTAAACCGTTTATGCCACAATTGAACTTGTGTTTTGCTCATAGCAGACTCGTCAAACACCACTGTTAACATTTAAAATGTCCTTGCGCAATTTAGTTTCATTTTTTACACGAAACTTAATACAGTTTCTTTGATCCATTTTTTCGTATAGTAAAAAATCGAGGAGCACATCAAAACACGACAAACCTTTTTTATTAACTGTCAAAAACAAACTGACAATCCAAAATGGCTGATATTGCCAACTTATATAACAGATATGTGTAGCAACATAGCCGAAAAAAACATGCGAAAAACGAACTTACGTAACTCACAAAATTTGAAAATAACGGGGGTTTTTTTTATCAGACCTCGTATATCGCTTGGTTTTTGTGTTTTCTAGCTGTCTATATATTCTAGATTTCACAAGACTTACGCTAATCATCATTCGACTTGGAAAAGTTTGAAAAATATTTTTTTATTTATTTATTTATTTCAGCTAAATGCTTAATAACAGCTGAGAAATCAGTATAACAAGGAAATAGATAGAATTAATATGACAAAAATTTCATTAGAAAACTTACACTTTAAATACAAAAGAAGTCTTCTCTTAGTAACATGAATATTGTAAGATAAGTCGATGAGATCATAAAATCAGTTTACTTCGCCACAAACTCTACGGAAAGGATCAAAATTTAAGAAGTTTGATCGATGAAATTGAAGATACAGTGGAACGTATGATCTTAGCTGTCTGTTAGGTATATTGATGTTTATTCTATCGCGAAGATGAATTGAACCAGTATCCCCTTGTAATAATTTTAAGACGAATAATATATTTGATGTAATTCTTCGGCTTTTCAATGTAGGGAGGTTAGTAAGAGCTAGTCGGCTGCGGTATGATGGTAAATTCACTGCTGGGTTCCAGTGAAGATGATTAAGACAGAACAGCAGGAATTCCACCTTTTTTATATAAAAGCTATACTGAGGATCCCAAATTACTGAGCAGTATTCAAGAATAGGACGCACCAGTGTAGTAAATAGATTTTTGGTGATGTAAGGATCTTTAAATTCCTTCGCCCAGCGTTTAATAAAATATAAAATATTATTTGCTTTGTTGACAGCAAAAGTGACGTGAGAGTTAAAACTAAGTTTTTTGTCAAAGAAGACTCCAAGATCTAAAGTAGTGTCAACTGTTGTAAGTTCTGTACCATTAATGCAGTACTTAGTTGAAAGAGGTGAATATCGTGTGAAAGTCATCGATTTGCATTTACTTAGATTTATATCCATGAGGTTAACTTTCCACCAATTAAATAATCTATTTAAATCAGCTTGTATAGGGTGTTTTTTTAAGCTAGATAGAACTTTAAATTGTAAAAAGTAACACAAAAAATTAAATTTTGATGAAACATTTTTTTTATTTGTTTCAGTATACTCTGACAAATCATCATGAATAGACTCACGCTTGAACAACGCTACGAAATTATCCAAATTTACTTTGAAAACTGACCCGTTGTTTTATCGCAAAATTGTGTTCAGCGATGAGGCGCATTTTTGGCTTAACGGGTTTGTTAATAAGCAAAATTGCCGCATATGGAGTGAGACCAATCCACAAGAGACCCTACAGACTCCATTACATCCAGAAAAATGCACTGTTTGGTGCGGTTTTCATGCTGGTGGCATCATCGGACCTTATTTCTTCAAAAATGAGGCCGGAGCTCGCGTTACGGTCAATGTAGATCGTTACCGCACCATGATCAATGATTTTTTGTTTGAAAATATGGATGACATTGATCCGGAGGAGATGTGGTTTCAACAGGATGGCGCTACGTGCCATACGGCGAACGCAACCATCGACTTACTGAAATCAAAATTTGGCGATAAGTTGATTTCGAGAAATGGACCTGTCAATTGGCCTCCAAGGTCGTGCGATTTGACACCTCTCGATTATTTCCTGTGGGGCTACGTGAAGTCACTGGTTTATGCTGATAAACCAGCAACAATTGACGCCTTGGAGGCCAGCATTTTTCGTGTTGTTCGTGACATACGGCCAGCAGTGCCCGAAAAAGTGGCCCAAAATTGGACGTCCAGAATGCGCTTCGTCAAGAACAGCCGCGGTGCCCATATGCCCGAAATCATTTTCAAATGTTAATGTCACGTATTGATCTTTCGAATAAAAAAAAATTTTGATTACAATTTAATGTTTTGTGTTATTTTTTACAATTTCAAGTTCTATCGGGCTTAAAAAAACACCCTATAGAAAAGTGGCATCGCTTACATTTTATGTTATGTTGGAGAAAAGTTTTACATCAACAGCAAACGCTCCCAAATTCAATAGCGTTTGGAAGATCGTTTATGAAAATAAGGAATAAAAGGGGGCCAATATGACTTCCCTGAGGAACACCCGAAATAGCATCAATGTATTTTGATTTTGAGTTATTAAAGATTACCCGTTGTTTACGGTCTTTCAAATAAGATTCTATCCAACGACGGAAGCTTACAGTAAATCCAATTGCATTAAGCTTCTTAGCCAATAGTTTGTGGTTTACCTTGTCAAAGGCTTTACTGAAATCCATATATATTACATCGGTTTGCTGACTAGTACAAAAACTATCATTGATGTAAGACTTTAATTTCATTAAGTTCGTTACAGTCGATTTACCTCTACAAAAACCATGCTGTTTTATAGAAATTATTGGTAATATTTCGTGTTTAAGCATATTTGTTACGATTTTTTCAAATAATTTTGGAATGTCACTTAATTTTGCAATGGCTCTGTAATTTGTTGCATTATGTAGGGGAATAATAAATGTATTTTTCCAGCATTCTGAGAATACTCAGATCTTCAATGAAACATTAAATAAATAAGTCAAGGGAATGGCTAGTGCTTCAGCACAATTTCTTAAAATACTGCTCGGAATACCATCAGGGCCGGGTTTGTATGAAACTTTTATCGACTTAAGATTTTGCAACACAACTGATGTATCTAATGATGAAGGGCAAACTGGCGACGCTGATGAAATTTCATATGGATATGATGAACAATTCAACGTTTTTGCAGAAAATGTAGAAGCAAAAAATTTAGCAAATGTGTCAGCTATGACATCATCATTAGAATACGTATGACCATTGAATTTTATAGTTGAAGGATAAGATGATACTCGACGTTTAGCATTTCCAAAGTTGAAAAACAATTTTCAAACATTTAACTATATATTCCATTATTTTTACCAAATTAGTGAGAATTCAAAATGAAAAATGTTCTAATAATATTTCTGAGCCCCAAAAAAAGGCAGCAATTTTTCTCCGAGAAGCTTTTATTCTCATCTCTCAGCAAGTCATTCATATGCATGAATGTATTGGTGTCTTTGCTTTGGCTTTTCTGCACTTAATGCAAGAATTTTATATGCTTTGTTCAGGATTGGTTTTCTTGAACAATCCCAAATTTATTAAAAACATTTATGAAAGTTTTTAATAAATTTGCGTGCTTTTCGTACTTAAATTTTTGGGTACGGCTCGTATTAAAAGCAGGTAGAAAGTACTTAAATTTAGTACAAGCTTTTTCTTTTTGTGTATATATAAAAGAAAACAAAATCCTTGAAGATGTGTTCATCGTCATAAAAATCCTAAATGTAACCACGAAAGGAAAACACAGTTTTGTTGGTGTTTTTCTTCTCTTCTGAAACGATTTTCCCTCCATTTCACTGCAGTGTAACGACTTGCATAAAGTTTTCGTTTCAGTTTTTGATTAAGACATTTTGCAAGTTGTTTAAAAAGTATTTTATATAGTTTTAAATTTTCATTTAATGGAAATAAATTTGCTTGAATTACTCTCGTTCGGTTTCTCTCGATTGCACTATTAATTTAAATGGTTTAACATTGAAATCGTTGAAAAGAAATCAAGAAAATTAAAGTAAATGAAAACTTTTTCAAAACGATAAAAGAAAGAAGCAGCATGTGATGGAAAGAAATCAAAAGCCGGCTTTTGAATTTTTACTACAATATTAAAGGTGATTAAATTTTATGAGGGATTTTTTGCTCTTTTCGTTGAAAACATAAAATTTTTCTTTTTCTATTTTTATTATTTTTGTTTTTCTTTTAAAGAAAAATAACAAAAAAATGTTTATATATTTTTCTCAAAGGTTTTTGAACTTTATTTCCAATAAAGTGAAACTGTTTGTATTGTATTCGTTTTTCGTTTATATATACAATTTTTTTTAAGTTTATTCATCTTGATTTACAAAATAAAATAAACAAAAGAAATATGTTTTTTTTTATTTTTTATTTAAAAACAAAACGATTTTGCAATCAGTTGATATGTTTGATATTTTCAGACTTTATTTATACTTATCATTTATTTTTTCTCTTTTTTTTTAACATATTACTCATATTTCATATAAACAGAAATTATTTATTGTGTATTGTAAGGAAACGCCAAGATTTCATATTAAATTTTATTTACAAAACACAAACATTTTAAAGCACTTAACTTTTATGTCTGTCCGTCCATCCGTCTGTTGGCTTTTACAAAGAAGAAAATTATTTCAAAATGTGCGAAAAAAATACTCCACTGAACTTGGCTTCGTACCATTGACCTTTTGTTGGCAAAAAACAAAAAAACAAAATAAATAAATAAAACAAAATAAAATTGGGAATGCAATTTTTGCTGTAAAAATAAAAAGCTTAACGACAACACAACATTGTCGTCGTTCATTCTCTTCATCATCCAGCCAGTCAGTCAGTCAGCTGGCCGGCCATCACTGCTGTCTGCTGTTGATTTCGTCATAAATTCTTATCAAGTGGTTGAATATAAATTTTAATTCAATATGCCTTAAATTGTTTTTTGTTAAACCATAAAAGAAGAAAAAAAAAAACAACTGCCAGCAATAAGGAAGTTTTTAGCAAAAAAAGAATTCTTGTCTCAAAATCTTGCCACCAGTAAAAAAATGCTGGATTATTTTAGTTTTCAAGTAAATGTTTATATTACACGTTACTTTCATTAAGCAGCCATACTAATTTCTAAAATACTTTTTTTCATACCACCATATTTTTTCGCAGTTAATCATATTAATATAAGTTTATCTTCATAGATTGATAGAAAAACTGTCATAGATACGACAATTTTTTCAGCTTCATATGAATTGTGAATACTTTTTCAGTAAAGAAACAACACTCGTAAATCAAATGAATTTTCTTCTTGACTGAAGTTGGAGTCGAACTTACAACTAGTTAGTTGATATCGTACATATGTATATAACTAAAAAAGTTCACTGATTAATAATTCACATACAAATGAAATTTGGTTGTTTATGGAAAAAAACGAGTCTGGAGTAGACCTTTTTTTACATTCATTCCCTTGAATACAGTGTGATTTTGAATACAGTGTGCACGCAGAGAAAAGGCAATTTGAAATATGGTTGCAACAACCTTAGTATCTATTCTATGACATTATGTATTATTGTTAAAATCGTTGTGTAATCATCATAATTATAGTTTGTTTCTCTACAAATATTTTACTGTGTGCATTTCTGTAATTCTATTGTTAACATCTATATATTTCAAGATATGATTATATACAATAATAACAATTGTGAAATTTTTTTAAAAACAACGATAGCTTTTGTCACACCCAATGCTAAAATAATTGTTTTTATCATATGTATGATAAGCTGATTCACATGCAACAAAAGTGAGTTTGCAACATAAACTTACTATTGCCGACTTGAACGATATTTTTATTCTAGTCGTTGACATACAATATTCTTTCAGTTTGGTTTAAAATATTTTATGTATTTTCAATTAAAAAAAATATATAAACGTATGTATTTGTCAGCTTTATTGAAAAAAGGAGAAAAAACGAGAGCTTGTCGAAGAAATACATATGGAGTACTCGGAATAATAAAAAGGTAAGTTTAATATTAAGATGTAAATATAAATATGTATGGTGAATCCAACAATACATGCAATCATATTAATATGATTAAAGATGTCTGTTAAAATTTCAATCGCAGGCAAAATACTTAATAGCTATTTTTCTTTCATTACAGCTAATGGATATTTCCATTTCCAAGAAGAAACTTGTGCATTAATTTTGTTAAGATGCAACCCGATTATTTTTTCTAATTATTTGTATTAATTTTTTAAAATAAGTATTATAAAATTATATTATATGCCGTCTCTTTTTTGTAGTTAATTATTATATGTATTATAGAAATACATGTTTCAACAATATTATAATAAAGTTACTTACAAGACTAATATAGTTTGTTTAGTTTAATAAATGCTATGGTTACTTATTTTTAAACCAATTTTAAACCCAAATATAATATGGTTACTTATACTATGATTTTGTTTACAATACTATGGTGTGTCATTTGAATGGTGTTTTAAATATAACAATATAGTATTATTAAGTACAACCATATAATTCAACAATAGTATGTTGCCCTTAGAATATTGTTGTATCAACCATATATTTTTTTCTACGTGTGAGTTTTGCTGGCCTGAACCCATTATTCATGTCTCTAAAGAAGCATTTAAGTATCTCGGTTTTTTGAAATGGTATAAGGCAGGAGTGCCCAAGCCCTCTGCTCTTGATGCTCAATTGTTTTTGTAAAAGTGCTCTTTAATACAGACATACTGCGCTCAGCACTACCCTGGGACTAGCCCATACATGCGTGTAAAGAATGGTCTGCAACAGACTAGGTGTAGCCCAAAACTAACCCAATTGTATGGCAAAAACATGGTCTATTTAACATTACGACGTCCTAGGGTATCTAGGGTAATCTCAAAACTACTCCTTGCTACACCACAAAATAAAATTCCATTAAAAAATTAAAAAAAAAAAAACAATAAAAAACTCTTGTTTAACAGTGAAATGGTCCAAGTCTGCATAACATAGGGCTATGTCGTAATGTCGTGGTCCATGTCTGCATTACATGGGACCACATTGTAACTAGTTTGTTTTAGCAAAATTGGAACGTAGTCCAATATTATTTGCAGGATCTTATATATTTTTTTGTCGTTATTCACTGTACACACATAAAAGCAAAGCAACAATACTTTCGCATGCTTTGCTGGTAAACATTGATGACGGCGATTATCAGTGTAAATTTTGTTTTTGTTTTTGAGATGTTTTGCTTTTTCCAACAAAAAATATAAAATAAAAGTAGTTTTTCCTTAAATGTATTGATGTTTGCTCTTCCATAAAGAATTATTGGGCACCCCTGTTGTAAGGTCTACTTCACTGCATATGATCACCTTACTATTTACAACACCTATATCCGACCACGAATGGAATACAACTATAATGTCTGGGCTGATGCTTCAAAGTTTGTTTTGGGATTTCTGGACCGTGTACAGGATAGAGCGAAGTAGCTTATCGGTGACAGTAGGGTATCCAACACTATTGAACACTCACACCGGGGAACAGGTATGGCCTTCGCGTAATCCAAACCAAGACTTTCTGTTTTCGGGTATAGAGGGGAAGGAGTTCCTCGTTTGTTGTAGCAAATAAAACTATAGGAAGCCACATGACTTAAGTCATGTGTGCTTCCGAAACCCTTACCTACCTAGGGTACAAATTGGCAGAATAGGGATCAACATTGCTCCGTGCTCGCCCTGCTTGCAGTTCAACCCGGACAGATCATGGTTGATGTGCTTAACTTGGCTGAAACGTTCTGGCTGTGGTTGAAACCTAACACGCAAGAAGAAGGATAATTGTTTGGTATGTGGCTTTTTTCGGGGACTAACAACCTGCGGAGGGTCTGTTGCCAGATACAGATATTACAGATACTGTACTAAGTAAGTAAGTAACCAGTAGTGATGGTTGACGGGTGAGTTGGTTTAAGGGCTCTTAGTGGGCTTCGGCCTACCAACTCATTGAGCCTTGTCTTTTGTTGATTGCTGGGTAATTGTATAGAAGGCCTGAACTGCTCAACAAGAAGTTGCTCATATGGTTACAAACATATGCTAAAAATATGCCTCAATAAGAAGTTGCTCATATGGCTACAAATATATGCCAAAAATTGCTAACTATCTGAGCCTAGTTAGCCACACGGGGGCGCTGGTGAATCGTGAATAATTCACTCCGTGGAATTGGACCATTATCAGATAAAGCCGTAAAGGCAGGTAGTGATGTAAATCTTTTTCACTACTATTGACTACTGGAGCATCGACGAAGCTGTAGGGTGCGTTACTCTATTCTATCGTTACTACAAGGGATTTTGCTCTGAAGAGATCTAGTTCCCGAAACTCGCATTCATCGTCCAGAGCTCATCCATTTGTGATCGATTACCCGAGAAATCGCATTTACAGAGAGAATTCGTTCATCTGTGGAATAGGTTGCTTGCAGACGTATTTCCAGTCTGTTATAACGTTGGGAAGTTAAAGTCAAATGTTCACAAACGCTATTCCATCTTTCCCCCTGCTCACAATCTATATTGCTAGTTTCGTTACAATTCACTTACCGGTGTTACTACCCGAGATATGATATAACCATAACACGCCTCAAGGTTTTTCTATATATTCATAAGCTTTGCAACACATTCGATTTTCAAAAGAATGAGACAAACAGATGTGAACCTTTATACAGGTATGAACCTTGAAACAAATTTCACAATTTATTGCGAAAAATAAAACAAAAAATATTTACTGAACTAAATTATTAACTTAATTAGAACAAGATAAGAACAATTCGTTGATATAAATAAATATTGTTGTTGGCTAAATTCACAAAAAAAAAATTATTAGAAAAAAAAAAGAAATAATAAAAACTCCGCCTTCTAAGAATGATATTTTGGTTCCTATTGCCTTGGAATAAATAAAAAATGTTTATATAAAAATATGTTTAATGTGCGGATACATATTTCGCTCTCTTTAGTGGTTTGCTCTGCTTTAGAATGAAAAATTCCCTATTAATATTACTTTTTATTATCTTTCTTCTTAATCAAATTATTATTAGAAACTGCAATTAAGTTTTTCCTCTTCGCTGATATGGCAGCCTTGAAAATTGTTATCGAATTGTCACCTTTTGTTTTGCATTCAAAAAAAAAAAAAAAGAACTATTAAGTGTGTGATTAAGTTTGAATTACAATGTTCTCACATTGCCTTCGTGTTATCAGTTTCTCTTTAGCAATCTTGACAAGGAATAGAGAATCGTAAAACATGATGCCAGATGGCTGAAAATTTTTAAACAAAATTTTGTTTAAGAAAATCTATTAACGTTTTCTTCTTGCTGGTTTTTTGTGCTTGAAGAGCATTATTAGAATATTTTGCTTTTAAAATTCTCAGTGCTTCATTTAAAGTAAGGGGATATATAATTAAATGTTTGAAAATATTTATTAGACGTTTCCAAGTTTACTGAGGATTAGGGTAGCTTCTATGAAATGCCAACATATTGCCAGTTGGACTGCTTAAAAAACAACCTTTTTTTGCATTTATTTATTTATTGAATCTTTAAAGTATATAAGTAAATGTATACGAAATGTTTTATTTTGCGGGAACTCTATCGGTAAAACCACCTATTTAATGTTCTGTCAAGGGTATCCCTTTTGCTCAGCCGAGAATGCCCGCCAAATTTAAGTATACTGCGTGCTAGAGGATTTGGGTGAAGTTCCAGCTTACTGACATACCTTTTTCCGTATTTTACCAGCGGAACACACAGATCCTTGTGAATTTGAAAACAAACTCTTTACATATATTGATTGGCCGTAAAAGCATTATTTTTTAACACGCTTGTATTATGTAGTTTCACTTGTTTATTTGTATGTTTGCAGCACTCGAAGCCCATGCCATATGAGTGCAAAAATTGGAATTACCGTATTGTTTCCGGGGAAGTGGGGTGATTTTGGAGATTCACGAAGTCGATTTTAGGAGTTTCGAAAGAAAAAATTCAGAACTAGTTCGCTAACCGATTTGGAACCGGTTTTTCATATTTGGTGTGCGTTTTGGTCGTGGAACATGCTTCTAATATATAAACGGTTATCAGCTTTAGCGCGAAAATCGAAGTTGCCGTATTGATTCAGAAGAAGTGGTGGAATTTTGAAGTTTCCTGAAGCTGACTTTGAAAACCAAAAAAAAAACTTGGAACCGCTTCGCCAATCGAATCGGTTCCTGGGGGAACAAAACAGAGAGTGAGTGATCTGATTACAATCTAATGAAGGCTCCACTGCTCTGCATTCTAAAGAAAAATTGTTTGCAACTCCATAATCTAATGAGGGCTCACTTGCCTTCATTCTAAAGGAAAATTGTTTGCAACACCAAATTCTATAATTTGTAGGATCTTTCGTCGGTCTGACGGTTAATTAATGGGGTGTGTCGGCTTGAAATCACATCTAAGACCTTTCGGGGAAATTATTGGGAATCGATCCCCAAAAAATGTATTTACCGTTATAGTCGCCAGCCGCTAAACATCGAGAACCAAGTGATTTGAAGAAATATGAATATTGGTTTTCTGTTACTGAAAACCGGGGCGATGAATATAAACGAGGAAATAAGAATTTTGTAATGAAAAAATGGAATGCATACACATGTTATTTGGAGATGCTCCTCAGGTGTCTTGTTCCATAAATACCGCTAAATTCCAATTTTTATTAGAACCACCGATCGTGTACAAGATTTTCCTCGGTGATCTTTAGTGTCATATAAAATATAGCCATTAGATGTCACGTGAGTTTCAGCAACATCGACTTTCTTTTCCATAAGGAAGTGCTTGTTCTGTCGGCGGATTTCATTTGCGTGGCAGAACCATATTTTAAAATAAGTCATTTTTTTTAACAGTCGGCTATATAGTGGAAAGTTTCATGACAAAATTTTATGGTCACAATCATCTTGCTTAGAAATAATATTTTTTCAACAATTTATCGTTAGCTATATTTTCTAAAGAAAATTATTGCTGTTAGAAAATTTACTGAAAAATAGTCTGCAAAAGTTGGCTATTCCAGTTTTGTAAGAGTAAAGCTTTGTTCAGACAAGAACATTAATGCATGGCAAACATTTTTTTAAATAAAACTTACAAACTGATTTGCATATAGGAAATATGGAATATCTTTGCTCAGAGTTATTCGTAAACTTCCCGGCTGTGGCACATATTTGCAAAGTCTGGCATCTTTAAAAAAAAAGTTTTATTTCTAATCATAGAAAGTAAATGACGAAAGTTTTTATTATATTTATTTATTTTCTAAAACAAATTGTTTGTGCTTTTAGAAAGAAAAAAAAAACGCTGATAAGGAAACAAACTTTTCTACAGACTTTTATTTACATATTTATTTTGGGAATTTGTGCTGGTGACCTTCATTTTTTCGAAAAGAAAACACAACAAATATGTGATAATACTTGTGTTGAAATAAGATAAGAACACACACACACACATAATAAATTAGATCAGTAAAAATGTTATTTAATAGATTGGGAAAAAATGTTTTATTTAAAAATAATACAAAAAATTAAACAGAACACAAATTTTTTGAGGAACTAAAAAACTGGTTAAATAACTGGTTTGTTAAGGACAGAAATAAAAGCTCTTTATGTTCATTCATTTTAAAGCTTCTAAATCAGCGTTTCATTAGATTGGATTTTTTCAAGGAAATATGTGTTTTTAAAGCACATGGGGGGAGGGCGATCGCAGGGGTGCTGTTCAAAATCACATTATTCTGTTTCTAGGGTAACTGGTAGTTAAATTTTTGCACAGGTTTATTTTTTGTTTCTATGTTAAGTGCCATGAACTCGATCACTGTGGAGGCTATTTATGTTATTAAAAAAAAAATTGTTAAAGAATCTAAATTTTATTTAAAAAAATAGACAAATGGCAAGTTTTTTAAGAGCGGTGTAGTAGTAAAATTTGGCGTTTCTGAAATTTCTCATTCTGTTTTCATTAAATGAGATCATTATTTATGATTTGCCGGCACGTGTAAAGAGCTTTATTGTACATAGATCTGACAAAATGTATTTATTTACAATAAATTGTTGTATATGCCAAGCCTGTTTCATAAAAAATTAGATTAGATTAGAAAAACATGTTTTGTTGTTTTTACAAACAACTAAGTTTGTAAATAGATTTTAAAGTGATTCTAGTAATATGAAATAAAACACTACTAAAGCTCTCTCTAGTGATATCATCGCGGCTTCGCCCACGGGTAGCATTTCACTAGATCACCGACTATCTAAGCTGCACTAGACGTGAAAAATGCCTTTAATAGCCGAATATGGGGGGACGTATTTCAAGCCCTGGAAAGAAGACTGTGGGTATCAGTGACTTATTCCCTAGGGATCATTAGATCGAACTGACTTAAAAATTGAAGCCGATCGATCATTTTGCGAGACTTACGTTCTTTGATTAGGCTCTACAGAATATGCGCCAGGGTGGCGAACTTTATCGCAAAATCATCTTCAGTGACGAAGCTCATTTTTGGCTCAGTAGGTTCGGCAATAAGACAAAAATGCGTTATTAGTCTGGTGAAAATCCAACTTGCACTTCATGAATCATCACTGCATTCACAAAAAAATAACTTTTTGGTGCGGTTTGCATTGTGGCGTCACATTACTGTGAATGGCGATCGTTATTGCGCCATGATTACCGATTATTTTTGGTCCGAATTGGAAAACATGGAATTGAACAACATGTCGCTCCTTTATTGCAACATAGTCATATCTCAAAAATTGAACTTTTCTAGTTAACAATGCAGAATAGTTAACAGTACTACCTTTTATATTGTGGAAAAAATTTATTCAAATTACTTTTAAACTGTTTCCTTTAGGAGATATTTTTTAAAAAATTTGTCTAAGACTTGTATGCAAACTAAAAATTTGAAATGCGTTTTTCTCGAAACAAATATTTTTTAGTTGTGACTTTATTGCAACATAAAGGAGCGATGTGGTTACAACAAGACGTTGCCATAAGCCACACACCACACGTTACAATCTATTTATTGAAGGGAAGTAAAGGACTAGTCAATTGGCCAACTCGTTCGTGCAATTTAACACCGCTAGACTTTTTTCTTTGAGGCTAAATAAAATTATTGGCGTATGGCAACAAGCCGACAACATTGGAAGAACTCAGAGCCAACATTTAACGTGAAATAGTGGGCGTTAAGTTATATCTAAGTTTTTTTTTATGTACACTTTTTGTGAAATTTCTGTTTTTGAAGTATTTATATAATAATTGGGTTTTTTATTCGCTATTTTAGCTTCTAACATTGATACCAATAAAAAATTATAAACAGCTTGTTTTCTATGTTCCGATACTTTCAAAAAACATATCGTAGCAACCAACGGTTGTTCATTTGTTTGAAAGTTGTAAAGAAATGTTAGAGACGTGTATAAATGAAAAAGGGGTTATAACAATTGCATATATGTGATCAATATGTGGCAAACATTAACGTAAGAATAATTAAAAGAGCTCGGTGGCTGAAGTAGTTAAAGCGGCCGTATTAAAAATACATCATGTTCACATGATCCCGAGTTCGAATCCCAGTGGGTGCTGATGAGTAGTGTAGCGACTACGAAACAGCTAGTTGTCCCCCAGCTAATGGTATTCAATTATTTTTTCTGTTCTTCTTTGGTCTTATTGTTTCACAGCAATTATTGTTATAATTAAAAATAATCCTTCTTCTTGACTGAAGTTGGACTCGAACTCACAACTAGTTAATCTCGTACATATGAAAAAGCTTGTTTTTTGCGTTTTGACAGGTATTATTAGAGCATTTTTCTTTTTAAATTATCAATAAATTATTTAGATTGTTGGGATATAAAGTTAAATGTTTGAGCATCTTTCAAAAATTTCCAAAGTCTACTGATGATTAGGGTAGCTCCTATGAAATGTTGACATATAGATAGCTGGGAAACATAGAAAACAAGCTGTTTATAATTTTTTGTAATTATATAATGTGTATTATTTCAAAAGATACCTTCCAAAAAGGTACTTTTATAGACGAGGTGCTGCTCTGTTTTAAAGGTACGTTTCTTGAAAAATGCCTCCTAAAAGAAACGTACTTTATATAAATATGTATATACTTTTCAAGAGATTTTTAAAAGTTACTTGTTTATGAAACTTTAGTTTCTTACTAGGTGCTTTTGGAAAAGTAATTCCTTTAAAGCCGATAGAAAAGCTGTCGTAAATATAACGATCTTCTGCATTAATGTTACGATTTTGTTATTCTTTTTGGTCAAATGTAAAGCTTCATTTAGGTTGTGAATATTGTTTCATTAAAGAAATAACAATCATAAATAGAATGAAATTTTGTCGTTTATGAAAAAATGCAAGAAAAATTTATTTATCAATAAATGAAATATATTAATATATATATTTTGAAATAAAAAAGCAGCTTATCAAATTATGCTTGTCCGCAGCAAAACTCAGAGCATGTGGTAGTAATTGAACCTGATACTTTGAGACTATTAGTCGAGTACTGTGCTATATCAGCCATGGAGTATACAATGAAATATGCCTATTATGTTAATTACATTGTTTCATAGCGGTTATGAAAGTTTCATTAATACAATGAAATATTTTCATTATATTTACTACATTGTTTAATAGCTATAGCGAAATGCCTACATTTTCATGCAAAAGTTTTTCGTAATACGAATGAAATAGTTTTCGTAACATTAAGGAATTTTTATAACATAATAAATTAATGTTACGCATCATCATTAATGAGATGAAAATATTAATGAAATGAAACTTTTCATGCTATTGGAGAAAAAACAGTGAACGAGACAGTTTCATACACATATTAAAGTGGGTTTCCTTTCAGTCTATATATGGGTAAATCCCTGGTGTTGAACGTGGCGTGACATTTTTTTTTTATCTTGGACCAGTACTCAGGGAATAGCCCCTACATATGCAGTGCATTGTACTGGAACTAGGAAAATAGATTATGAGAAGGAGGAAAAGGTGAGTAATGTTTGTGAACTTTAACACACGGAACGACCAAAACAAATATTATCACAGCATTTAAAGTGTTGAAATTAAATTAGTTAAAACTGACATTCGTATGTGTTGAAAGCCAATAAGCAAAATAACTAAAAGTAGTTCCAGGTCCGATTTAATCTTAAATTGTAGCGAACACTGTAATTTATGTTAAAAGTTAATAGCAAATGAAATTTCGAATAAAACAAAATATTTTAAAATAAGTAGTGGGTCGAACGTGACAAAAGTGGAAGCAGTTTTCGCGTTCGCACTTAGAAAGGAGCATTTCAGCGCAACCTTACGCAATTTCATCTTGCAATTAATTTCGGAGTTTTATCTAAAAATAATGTTACTTTAAAATATTATGGGTGGACTAAAAAGGCTCGTTTTTGTATACTTTGCTTAGCCATATTTTCGGTCGATACGTAACATGTCGAACGTGACATTTTTTCAACAATAGTTCGAACATTAAAATATTACTATATTTTCACTAAAATTTATTCTTAACAAAATTAATATTATTAATATACTTACAGTCTTATTTATAAAAATATCTTAATTTAAAGATAATCTTTACATTAATTATTCAACGGTTTTCACCTTATTAACCAGAAATAAAAAGGCTTATTTATAAATACTTGATAAAATCAAATTAACTATTAAATACTCTTGTATTTAAAGGCAATACCTTGTTGTACAGTTCGAATTTTATGCTTTTTTGAGTCAATTTGTTTTGGAAAAATATAATATTGTGGTTTTTTCTTTTAAAATAGAATGTAAAAAAAATTGTCGAAAATAAATATTTTATTATTGAATGGGTTTGTGAACAGGCTAAGCTCATAAAAATTCAGGATATGCAGTAAATGTGAATAAATATTTGAAATTCTTTATTTTTCCAAAAGAACTTTTTATGTAAAAAGCAGAATTCGTAATAGTTTAAAATTTCTGCAGTCGTTAACTACTCTGAAAGATAATTTAAAAATTTGCTTAAAAATAAAATACAACTTGAAACAAAATGGGAATGGGATGAGACTCATTGGAAATGAATGTTGGCGTTACAAAATCATCAATAACATTTTTTTAGATCAGTGAGCGATTTTTTTTTTTTTTTTTTGTACACATTTGAAATTGGCGATTTTAGAACGCTGTCTGACAAGGAAGAATCTTTATAAAATTGGTCAAATAATGCTAATTTATTATCCTGGAAAGTTGTAGTATCTGCTATTTTTTGAATCGAAGAAGTAATTTTTGAGTTTTATTTTTACCTAAAACTAAAACTAGACGGCGCTGTCATACCAGAGGTGCTATTTCTTATAGATTTTCATAGAAAAACGGTGTATTTACTGTTTCAGACATAATATTTGAACCCTTAAAGAATTTCTACAAAAAACAAAGCAATAAAATTGAGTGAATGTATCAGAATACCGTGCCACAGGACATCATCTGTTATGCTCCCGAATGGAAGCCAGGGTGTCCCTTCTTTTTAATCGTGTGTAAAGGTAAAGATGTCTCGAGCAAGTGGATTTGGGTGGATTTCAAGTTTGATACATTCGCTGAATCATAATTTTTTGTCTAGCATTGGCTGGACTTAAAGAAAATTTTTTAGTTATTAAGATTTGAATAATTGTTGTTAGTTCTTCTTGAAGATTCAACAAATAAATAAAAATTGATAAAAAAATAAATAAAATTGAGTAACACACAAATTGAAATGCAGAAAGAAACTTGACGTTTAGCTGAGGTTCATTCAACACCGGTCCTTAAAATTTAACCACTCGAAAGAAATAACATCATTTCTCTGACAGCGCGGTATATAAAAACGATAGCTCACTTTATATACATTGCCTGAAAGTGCGAATTGATCGATACTCTCGCTATAAGTTTTGCGGCGCCTTTTGAGTAATGATATATCTACACAATTTTTGCTGAAAATACAAATACTCGTACAAGTATATATTTGTTGCACACTTACCGATAATACGAGTATCAATTGAATTTATTTTATTTTCATCTCAAAAATTCTCTAGATTTGCGAACAAAATGTTTTTATAATTATAAATTTCAACTTATTAAAGTTTTAGAGAAGGGTGGAGGCTACAATATATTTTTGGCATTTATTAATCGTTAATAACAGCTGAATAGTGCATTAAGTGTTTATAAATAATGCTTTTTCAATTTCTTCTTATTAATTCTTAATAAAGCAGTCAAAATTTTTCATAAATTAGACTGTTAAAGTATAATATTTACTTTTGTGAATAAGCAGTTTTCGCTGCTTTTGTTTTATCCCTGTCATGTAAAAATTAGTGCAACTTTTGGGGACCCTAAATTTTTATACTATAAAAAAAACCTTGCAAAAATTATTGTAACGAAAAGTTGCATTTGTGCAGCACAGCCGTCTAACTATTCATCTCATTTGAAACAATTTTTTGTCAATTGATTTAATTAATAAAATTTCAATATTTTTCTATTATATTATAGTAAATAAAATGTATTTTTAATAACTTTTAATGGTGGACCTTTTTCTGGATTGGCCCATGTGCATGTTGTACCTTGTACAAAAAGTTCTGTTTTTTTACGATAATTTAAAAACTAACCCATTTTGATTTTGTTTTTGATATCCTTCTCTGTTTATAATAAGGAGTTATCAAGCTAATAAGTAAAAACATGATTTCATAAGCAATTCAAACCTTAAATAATAATTTAACCACCTGTTCTTGTAGAATAAAAAGCAAAATCTAACAACTGCTCCAAAGAACAGACAAACAAAAAAAATTTCTTTTTTTTTTTTTTTTTGAGTAGAAAACTAAAACTCAACAATTTCCTTTGAAACCCTGCCCATAAAAACCAAGAAACGTACAAATGTAACAAAATAAAGCAGTCAAAAGCAAGAGACCTAATAACTTATAATACTGAAAAATAAATCCAGAAAAATCATTTAAAACAACAACTATACAAACAACAACTAAAATGAAACCAAGTTGGTTTTTTTTTGTTAAATAAAAACACATAAAACCTTTTTTGTTGCAAAAAATATAAAAAAAAGTCAAAAAGAAATAAAATCAAAGTCCGCTTTTGAAGACAGTCTTTGCAAAAATTTTGCAAAAAAGAGAAAAAAAAAATCAAATAAATTCAGCAACTGGAAAAAATAAACAGAAACATTACAATTCGTGCGAAAGTGAATGACCTCCATTAACCGCCATTATCACATACACAGGCACACTTAGAGCCACACACACACACACACACTCACACAGCCTTACATACAAACCAACAAACCAAACACTGTTTTAAATGTATTCCGCAGATATTTAAACGCAAGCCAAACGTACATATGTGCGAGTACGTTGCAGACGGACAGACAGCCAATTCAGATATTCAGAACTCACTCACAATTAGTATTATTCAACATTTTTTTGTTTTTGCAAATTCACCGCATGAATTGAAAAGAAAACAGAACCTAAATTCGCAAAAAGAAAAAAATTATTCGCGTGAGTTTTAAGTTTCTTGTTTGTTGTATTTTTTTACATAATTTTATTTAATGTTTAACACAAAAACAAAAAAATAAAAAACAAACGTGTCGCTGTTGATGGTTAATTCGCCGCTTTCTTTTCGTTTCTTGGCAAATTCTCCTCCGGCTTAACAATACTCCTATTAAATGCAACAACATGAATAATTGTTAATGAATGAAAATTATATAAAATTTATACAAAAATAAAAGAAAATCCAGAATTGAATCAAAGGAAAATTTAACTGGTGCCTTAAACTCGTATGCAGTAAAGAGCCTAGAAGCCCTTCGGTGACAGTATAGGGTATCCAACTCTATTAACTCATAGGCACATCATCGGGGTGCGTTACTTTGTTCTATAGCTACTACAATGGATTCTGCCTTGAGTAGATCGGGAATTTCTATTTACATAACACGCCTAGAGCTCATTTGCGTTTGAATGTCCAGTGAATCGCAAAACGTTTTACACCAAAAGTTTATCCTCTGATCGTACAATTCGTCTGCGAATTCAAATTTGTATTGAATGTTACATTTTCAAAATTTTTATGTAGATATATGCTATGCTATGTGTTTGTTTTACTCATTCCGCGTTATTATTGATAGGTTTATGCCAAACGGCCACTTAATAGCCTCTTTTCTTAGGTCCAGTACAATACACGGCATATGTAGGAGTCATCCCTTGAGTACTGGTCCAAAACAAAATAATATACTTATATTTTAGAGCGGCATAAAGATTAACACCAGCAGTAAATCCCATGTCCATGTGAAATTTTATTCCGATAGAATTAAAAAAATTTCCTGCAAAACAATTTTTTGATTGCATTAATTTACTTTATAAACAAATAATTGATTATAAACATTTTGCATATAAAAATTATTTGATTACATTATTTCTCACTGAAAATTAAGCAACAGCAAGAAATTACTTTTAAAAATGCATGGAGTAGAAAATTAATCGATTACAAGAATTTTCTTATAGAAAATTAATCGAATACAAGAATTTTCCCATAGAAAATTAAATGACTACAAATTTTCGATATAAAAGTAGTTTGATTATAAATCTGTTCCTTAGAAAACTTAATAGATCGCAAAATTTTTTTTCAAAAAAATTATTGGCTATAAAATTTAACCACAGGAAATTATCTCTTACCTTGTCGGCTATAAAATTTAATAGCATACAAAAATTTATTTTAGAGATAACTAATTAATTAGAAAAATTTTGAATATAAAAATTATTTTACTACATAAATATTTTTCATTGAATGTCAATATATGAAATATATGGTCAATTGATTACAAATTATCGATTAAAAAATTAATAGCTAAATATTACTGATAGAAAATTAATCGATTACAAGAATTTTCCCACAGAAAATTAAACAACTATACAAATTTGCTATACAAAAGTAGTTTGATTATAAATATGTTTCTTAGAAAATTATTCGATGGCGAAATCGGTTTTCAAAAACCCTATCAAATGGTTAATCGATTACAATCTATTGAATAAAAAATTAATGGCTTAAGAAAATTCCCGATAGAAAATTAATCGATTACAAGAATTTTCCTACAGAAAATTAAGCTACTATAAAAATTTTCTATATAAACGTGGTTTGATTATAAATATGTTCCTTAAAAAATTAATCGAGTGCAAAAAGTTTCTTCAAAAAATCTATCAGCTATAAAATTTAACTAGAAAAAATTAATCGCTTACAAAAATTGTTTTAGAGATAACTAATTATTTACAAAACAGTTGAGTATAATAATAATTTGACTATAGACACATTTCATTCAGTTTTATTGGATTGTAACAATTTTTCGCAATAAAATACCTAAAACAAAATGTCTGGCATCAGATGGTTAATCGATTACAAAAATTTTCTATTTTATAATCGATTATAAAAGCTTTTTATATAAACGTAGTTCGATCATATATAATTTTCAATCGAATTTTTTTTTTTTTGAATCTATCAATTGAGAACTTAATGGCTTAAGAAAATTCCCGATTGGAAATTAATCGATTATAAAAATTTTATGTATGGGATAATTAAATATTGAATATTAATTGATCGTAACAATTTTGCTTAAAAAACCTAAAAAACTTGCAGAAGTGTGATATATAAAAGCAGTTTGTATATAAATATTTCACTCTAAAAATTTTCTTTAATAATTCTATCGATTAGAAAATGTATCGATTGAAAATATATCCTATAGTAAATTAATCGATTATAAAGATGTTATATATTGGATATTTTATATATTGAATATTTTGTTTATTACACATCAATGGATCGTAAGAATTTTCCTTAAAAAATATATAAAATCGAAAATTTCTCAGGAGAAGATTAATCGCTTAAAAAATTTTTCATTTTATAATCGATTATAAATGTCTTATATATAAACGTAGTTTGATCATAAATATTTTCCATAGAAGTTTTTCTTAAAAAACCTATCGGCTAGAGAATTTATTGATTATTAAAATTTTCTATTTTATAATCGATTATAAGAGTTATTTTTGTATAGAAACATTGTTTAACCACAAACATTTTCCAAAAAATTTTTGTTTAAAAACTTTGTCGACTAGAAAATTAATCGATTACAAAAATTTCCCATAGGAATCTAATCGGTTATAAAAAGTTCATGTATTCAAAATTAATCGATTAAAAAAATTTTTTATTTTATAATCGATTACAAAAGTTTTATATAAAAACGTATTTTGTTTATAAATAATTTTCATAGAAATTTTTCTAAGAAAATCTATCAATTAGAAATTTAATTGACTACAAAAATTTCCTACAGAAAATTAATCGGTTATAAAAATTCTATATATTGAATATTTTATGTATTGAATATTAAGGTATCGTAATAATATATCTTTAAAAAATACATAAAATAGAAAATCTTGCCGCAGAAGTTTAATCGATTACAAAAATTTGCAATTTTCCGATTGTAAACGAAAAACCATATTTATCAACAAACGTAGTTTGCTTATAAATATTTTTAAACGAAATATTTCTTCTAATATTATAGTTCGCCAAGAACTATTTTTAATTATAACAATAATTGCCGCGATCAATAACGCTTGATCAAAGAAGACAGGAAAAAATAATTGAATATACTAAAGCTGGGGGAAAACTAGCTGTTTCGTAGTCGCTACACTACTCATCAGCACCCACTAGGACTCGAAGCCGTTCAATTCAAGATACACATTCGAGCTGAAGTCGCCAATTTGAAGAGATATGCGTCTTCCAGAACACCTTTTTGGCGATTTCATATCGCAAAACCATACTTCTTGCGATATACGTTTGTCAGAACATCTACTTAGCATTTTCAAACCGAAAACGCTAAATTTAAGCGATTTGCATTTTTCAGAACAGGCCTATTTGTAGACAACAAACAGTAAGAGATTATTGCTCATAGAAACCAACTAGAAAGTTAAGCTATTAAAACTGATTTTTCCTGAATTCTTTTTTTTTTTTTGTATTTTTAACTGGCGTTTAATTACTTGCAAACCAGATTGATTAAAAAAATAAAATTTTTTCATGCTCTTGACAAGCAGAACTCACTGTTGTGATTTCCTTTTTGCCAAGACTTGTGTGCCATTGAAATTAATTTTTCTTAATAGAATATCTTTGAAAATCGTTTGGTTTCATGTTGTGTAGTTTCTTTTTTGCTGTTGCAACATCATTGCACTTGAACTCAATTCGAGATTACCGTACCAAACTTATAAATAATGCATGATCGTGAAACAAAACGTGATCATATGAAAAGGCAAGAAATTATTAAGTTTGGAACCAACAACATGCATACATACATTTGTGTCTGTATGCATGTATGTCGGTTGGTTGGTTGTCATGTTGTGGAAAATATTTTTCCAGTAATGCTGCTGCAGCCAATAGACATTTTCAAGGAAGTTTTAGTTTTCAGTTCTTAAGAATACAATAAAATTGAAAAAGACAACATAAAGCAAACTAGAAAATCTTGAGAAATTCTAGAAGGAAAAACTTGAAAATGCGGTCTTTTAAAAATCATTGATGTGGGTTGTTGGCTTTTGGATTCATAAATAAAACCCGAAACAGAAATTCCTCTTGAGTCTAATCGTTTTTCTTTTACATTTAGTTTGAGTGCCAGCGGATGAAAATCGATTTTTTTTTTTCATTATTTCTTTTTTTTTACAATAATGGATCATTGTACTTTGTTGTGCTGCATGCAGTAAATTGCCTCGTTTAAAGCAGTAAAAGAAGAAAAAAAAAAGAGAGCGAAAGAGAAAAAGCAAAAATAAAAAAAAATGATTACAATTCACTTTAAAACGTTCAATGACTTGTGGAAACAAGATTGTAAAAAGCCTTCTTTATTTTCCAACCTCACAGAGTTACAACACACTTACGAACAACACAAAGAGGCAAAACATTCATTTGTGGTTGCATTGCATGCATGCATTTTCGAAAAGAAATAAAAAGTGATCTTTAAAAATGATCTCGACATTGAAACTACAAACTGAATACAGATACACAACACAAATACTCGTACACATACAATTTACAAGTATCCACAGATTTGTTTAATAACAACAGCAACAAACAGCACAAGGCAACGTCATTGCACTCCTCGCCTAAATACACACATTATTTGTTGTTGTTGGTGTTGTTGTAGTTGGTGTTGGAATGACTACAACGTAACGCAGCAGCACAGCGCAGCCAACATCCAAGAGCCATTGATCTTTAAGATGTTGATAATGATGTTGAAGAAGAAATACAAGATCATCATTATTGAAAGAAAAACATTTTTGTTTTCTGCTTGAGGTACGAGTCTTTTCAATCGCGAGTGTGTGTGTGTGTGTGTGTGTGGCTGTGTGTGATCTTTTATAAAATTATGTTGTTGCAGTTTGGAAACATTGTTTAACTATATTTTCCATTTCAATGTGGAGTGCAAAGCTTAAGTACTTCAAGAATTGGTTTTCTTAGAAGTTGATGAACGCTATAGAAAATTTTTTCTAGTCTATATTTCTTTGTTATCGATAAATTTTCCATAAATATTTTTTTATTGTTAAAAAAATTCTTCTAGAAATTTTAGGAAGTCGATAAACCTTTAAGAAAAGGACATAGTTGTAGGTTCTTGATTAAACTTTTTTTTATTTTCAATAAACTTCTTATAGAAAGTGTTTTGTTATCGAGAAAACTTTTACGATATCGATAAAATTATTTTAAAAAATTTTTCATGTCGTTAAATTACTAAATATTAAGATTTGAATACTTATTGTTAGTTCATTTTGAAGATTCAATAAATAAAAAAATGCTTAAAAAAAAAATGTAGTTAAATTTTGTCTAGAGGACTACTTAGACCGCTTGGATTCTAGGAACGATTTGTTGTTCTTTTTGAATTTCAACCTTTCATTTAAAAAAAATTGCCGTTCTCGTTGAACTTTTGAACAGAACTCTTTCATCGATAAATTTTTCATCGGTTTTTTTAATCAATTTCTTGTATAAAGCCTATATTTTATATCGACAAAATTTTTTTTAAAAAATCTTTAATGTCCTGTTCATAAAGCACAGACGAGAGACTTATATAAAAAAATTCTATGAAAATCACTCAAAAAATTGAGTAACATCATCTTTGTTCTATGCACAGCACATAAATTTTCTCTAGAAAATTGTTCATGCCGATTATTATTTCTTGAAAGATTTGCTGTTCTTAATTTCGTTATCGGTAAATTTTGTACACAATTTCTCCATCGATTGTTTTCTATTCATATATATTCAATTTCTGTATAAAAAGTTTTTGGACATCGAACAAAATTTTGATGAAATTGTTTACTTTTCTTTTGAGAATTGTGAATTCCGATTAATATTCTATGACCAATTTGTTGGTATCGATAAATTATGTATCCATAAACGTTATTATCTGATGAATTTTTTCATCGATAAATTTTTCTTAGATTTCTTTATTGTTGCGTAGTTTGGATATCGATAAATTTTAAAATATCGATAAAATTTTTATAAAATAATTTTCTTAATGATAAATTTTCTGTAGAAAATTGTTTATACTGATTAATATTTTGTGAAAAGTATGTTGTTATCGATAAATTAGTATCGAAAAAGTTTTGATATTGATGAGTTTGATGCAGAATTGTGGGATATCGATAAAATTGTAATATATCGGTATTTTTTTTTTAATTTTTATTATTGTTAAATTTTCTCTATAGAATTTATCAAGCCGATTAATATTCTAGTGATAATTTGTTAACGATAAGTTATGTGTCGTAAAGTTTTTGCTACCGATGAATTTTGCGCCGTTTTTCCCATAAATTAATTTTTCATAAATTCCTTTAGTGCTGAATTTCTTATAGACAATTTATGGATAGCGATATAATTTTTGTGATAAATATTTCATATCAATAAATTTTCTCTTGCAATATGTTCATGCCGTTTGAAGGATGATTCATTTTTATCCATTAATTTTCTATCCTAAAATTTTAGTTATCGATGAATATTCAGTAGACATTTTGTATCGATATATTTTCTATTAAAAAGTTAATGCTATCGATTGTCTGGCAAAAAATTTTTTTTTTTCGTTCAAATTTTTATTGCTTTATAATATCGTGGAATTTTCTGCGGAAATGTTTATGCTATCGTCGAATTTTCTGTAGAAAATTTCATGCTATCATGCATGCTATCGTTAAATTTTCTATAAAATTTTTTGTTATCAATAAATTTCGAGTCAAAAATTTTGTAGCCTTTGAATATTCTATAGAAAAATTTCCACGAGAAATTTTTATTACAGAGTATTTGTTATCAATAAAGTTTTTGTTGAAAACTATCTATCAAAGTTTGTTTTGTTCTTTTATTGCTGCCTATAAATTTGTTGAAGACAAATTTTTTTTAAAGTTTTATAAACAAAACTAAGTTTTTTAACTAAAGTTTGTTTGCAACTGAAAAATATTTGATAAACAATGTATCACTATTGATCATTTCTTCTTATCAATAATTTTTGTGTAAAAATTTTCGTAATCTATATAATCCTTTAAAATTTTTGCTATCAATAAGTTTTCAAAAAAAGTTTTCGATTGATAAATTTTTATATTTTGTTATCCATTCATTTTCTAGGAACAGATTCTGTGCTCGATAAATTTGTTGTTACTTGTGTGGAAAAATTGTCGAATTTTGCTATCGAAAAGATTATGGCAAAAACAAATTTTTGAAACCGATATATTTTTTATCGATAATTTGCTACCAATATATTTTTTGTAATGATAATTTTGTTATCGATTCATCTTATGGGAATAGATTCTGCACTCGCAATTTTTTTTATTATTTCTGTGGTGAAATAGTCGACTTTTACAATCGATAAGATTTTGGAAAAATAATTTTAAACTATTTTATGAAATTTTTAGTAATTATAATTTTATTATCGATTGATCTTAGAGGAGCAGGTTCAGCGCTCGATAAATTTGTTTTAACTTTTGCAAAGGAATACCAAATTTTTGGTATCGATAAGATATAAAAAAATATTTTTGAGACCGATACATTTTCCGCCGATAACTTCTTAGAAAGCCGGTGTTAAATATATTTAAAAATTTTCTAAGCGATAATTTTTTAAAGGGGATTTTTGTTATCACAAATCATCTATAAGATGTTCTTAAATATCTTATCATAATATTTATTTTCTTACAAATGCGTTTATAATTTCCACACAGTAAGCAGTCTTTCAGAAGACTCAAATACAGCTACAGCTCTTAAATTAATTTTCTTTCATTTGAAGTTCAAAGCCAACAGATACTTACATATATGTGTACGAGTATGTATGTATCTGACCGAGTGTGTAGATGATAATGGCAATAAAAAAATTTATCTCTAACTAAATTCATGATTGAAATGATAATGAAATTATTTTTACAAGTTGCTGTGGAACCATTAACATCATTATCATCTTTATTGTGTTCTGTTTACTTTTCGATTGTTGATGTAGGTTCGAAAAATTTTACAGCAACCCAATAAATATTACAACAAAACAAAAAAATCTTAACTACAAAAAAAAAAAACAAAAAGTTGTTAATCGAGGAGCTTAAGAGTAAGTTTTCTTTTCTGCCACTGACGAATTTTCCCAGTTGTCTTTTACTACTTCTTGCCGTACAACAAAAGCCAATGATCTTTTCTATCACAACAATAAAAATAATTGTTCGCTTGTGGTTGTGTAACAACAACTGCAAAAACAACACTAGTAAATGCACACAATATGCAATAAAAATAAAAGCAAATACTTCTCTTTAACGATTATTTAAAACACGTTTAAAATTTAAGTTCGGCCTGTCTGAATGGCCGCCAGTTCGACTGTCTTACAGCCCAGCCCGTCTTCTACTCCGAACAGATTGTGTGTCGTTTAAATTCTCTTACTTTTTCGCCTCTTCGTTCATCAGTTTTTTAAAAATATTTTTCTGTTTTTTTTGTTTTTTCTGCAAGGGTCTTTAACCCTTTGCCAACATGCACAAAGCGTTCAATGCACTTTTCCTTGCCAACGACAATAATAACAACAACAACAACTCTACTACGAGCAATAATACGTGTTTTTGTAGGCACAATAAAAACGTCATCATTTAATGCTCTATTGTAATTCTTCTGGTTCTTCTTCTATTTACGATTATTGTACTGTTTGTTATTAAACCAGCAAGATCACTTCTACTACTCTTTTGTTAATGCATTCATAAAACGAATTACAATGAATGCAATACAGTGGGTGATAAAAATGTGCAGAATCTCATGACTTGGTTAATATATAACAAGATTCAAATATTATTTTAAGTGCCTTTTGCACAATTAAAAAAAAAACAAAAACTTAGAATATAGAATATATTTTAAAAATTATAATTAAACTAAAAGCAAAAAACTTTAAATTTCAAAAAAATCTGGTCTGAAAAGATGACTTGTATCTCAAAAAAATAACAACCCTGAATAGCGTATTTTGTTGCTATTGAAAAAATGGTTTTTTTCCATTACTAAATATTTTTACTAGTGAGAATCGCCAGTCTTGATAGGTATCTTTAAAAAAAAACTTTTTTTTTTAAGGGGACGTTTTTCAAAAACGTTCAAAACGGTATTTTTGAGCATAAGATAAACAGGCAAATCATCTTTATAAAAGGTACCTTATTAAAAGGTATTTTTGAGCTTTTAAAAAGTATTTTTAAAAAAGTACTTTTTAAACAGCCTTTTAGCTAAAGTATTTTTAAAATATAAGCAGACAGGACATATTTTAAAAAATATTTTTATTAATTACCTATTTGAAAAAATTATTTTTGAAAAACGTAACTTTTTTGTAAACGTACCTTTTTGAAAATGTACATTTTTAAAAAAGTTACTTTAAAAAAAGTACCTTTTAAAAAAGTTCTTTCAAAAAAGTCCCTTTTGAAAAAAGTGCCTTTAAAAGGGTCTCTCAAAAAGAGTATCTTTAAAAAAGGGCCTTTTAAAAAAAAACATTTAAACAGGTACCTTTGAGCTTGTACCTTTTAAATATGCTTTAATAATAATTAATTTAAAAAGTACTTTTTTAATTTAAACAGTACTTTTAAAGAAAATTATTTTTTAAAAGAAATCAAATACTACCTCTAGGAAAACGTATGTTTTCAAAAAGTGCCATCCCAAAAAATTACCTTTCAAAAAACATATTGTGAAAAGGGTACTCTTTAAAAAATTAATTTTTTTTAATAAAGCTCCTTTTACAAAAATACCATTTAAAATAAGTTATTTTTACAAAAATGCCTTTTACAATAAATTTATTTAAAAAAAATACCTTTTAAGAGAAGTATTTTTTAAAAGAACTACAAAAAATACGTTTCAGAAAAGGCATATTTTTAAAAAAGAACCTTTAAAAAAAATACTTTTTAATAAAGTACCTTTTTAAAATCGATTCGTTAAAAAAGTATCTCTTGAAAATTCCATTTTGAAAAAATTCTGCTTTGAAAAAAGGATCTTAAAAAAATTTGTTTTAAAATACTTAAAAAAAAGTACCTTTTAACATAACTACACTTTTAAAAATGCTATTGAAAATAGTTCTTTTCAAAAAAGTTACTTTTATAAAGCTCATATTTAAAAAGTACCTTTCAAAAATATATTTTAAGAGAAATATAAACAATATATCTCAAACAAGGCGTATTTTTTAAAGCAACCTTTTAAAAAAGTACTTTTTGAAAAAGTACCTTTGGAAAAAGTACGTTTTAAAAAAGTACCTTTTAAAAAAGTACCTGTTAAAAAAATCTTTTAAAAAAGTACCTTTTAAAAAGACACCTTTTACAAAAAGTTCCTTTTGACAAAGTATCTCTTAAAAAGCTCCTTTTAAAAAAGGTACCTTTTTAATAGACCCTTTTAAGGAAAACCTTAATTGAACCTTTTATAAAATAACTTTAAGAGAAGTATTAAAAAAATACAATCATATATCTTAGAAAAGGTTTTTTTTTAATGGAACCCTTTAAAAAAGTATTTTTTTTTTAACAAGTATTTTTTTTATGCACTTTATAAAAATGTAACTTTTTAAAAAGTATCTTTTAAAAAACTTCTTTTGTCTCTTAAAGAAGTATATTTAAAAAAATCATATAAAATTATATATATATATATATATATATATATATATATATATATATATATATATATATATATATATATATATATATATATATATATATATATATATATATATATATATATATATATATATATATATATATATATATATATATATATATATATATATATATATATATATATATATATAAATTTCAAAAGATACCTTTTAAAAAGTACCTTTTGACATAAGCACATTTTGAGAGGTACTTTTTAAAAAAGTTTATTTTTTCTTCTTTTTTAATTTTATAATTTATTATATTTATTTGTACAAAGATTTAATTAAATATAATGCATTTATCGCTTTAGCGCCGTCTAGGCGTTATTGAGGCAAACTTTTACTTTTAATAAATCTTTTCTTAAAAAAAATACCACTTAAACAATACCTTTTTAAAAAAGTATCTTTTAAAAGAAAAGAGGAAAAAAGAAATACGAACAATGTACTTTCAAAAATGCACTTCTTAAAAATATAGCTATTGAAAAATTAAAATTTTTTAAAAAAATTCTCTTATGAAAAAATTCTCTTTTCAAAAAAGTCGCTTTTAGAAAAATCTATTTAAAAAAACTATCTCTTAAAAAAATTAATTTAAAAAGAGTTTTTAAAAAAAGTTTATTTTTTTATTAAAATAAATCTCCTCTTAAAAAATTAGCTCTTAAATAGTACTTTTTAAGAAAATACCTTATAAAAATAGGTTTTCAGAGAAGTAATTTTTAAAAGTACTCGTAATACAAAAAACATATCTCAGAAAAGGCGTATTTTAAAAGAACCTTTAAAAAAGTACTTTTTTAAAAAAGAACCTTAAAATATTTACTTTTTTAAAAAGTATTTTTTAAAAAAATACTTTTTAAACAAGTATTTAAAAAAAAAAAAACTTTTTAAACAAGTATTTTTTAAAAAAGTACTTTTTAAAAAGGTACCTGTTAAAATTGTACTTTCTAAAGAAATATATTTTAAAAGCATTCTCTTTTGAAAAAAGTCTCTTATAAAAAAGTGTGTTTTAAAAAAATACCTTTTAAAAAAATTTCCATTAAAAAATTTTCATTCAAAAAAGTACCTTTTAACATAAGTGCCTTTCGAAAAGTATATATCAAAAAGTACGTTTTATAAAATACCTTTTACAAAATAGCTTTAAAAAACACGTTTGCCGCAATGGCTGATTTGATACTCGAGCGAGAGTCTCGAGCCCGCAAGTTCGATTCCAGCCGCACACCCTGACTGTCACTGCAGACAAGCCAAAAACCTTTGCAGTTTTTGTGTCTCTTACAAAAGTCTTTTTGAAAGTCAGCCTCATGCTTCTGGAACCGCAAATTAAAGTAAATGAATAAGTAGTAGGTGTAAAAAACTAATTTTTCAAGTCAGAAGTTTTATTTTTAGCTTGACTGTTTGTGTAGTTTGAGTAGCTTTTTGTGTGTGGATGTGACCGTAGGCCTGCTAAGTTGTTCCTTACACACGTACATATTTAAATGTATTTATTATTATTACTTTTTTTTTACTATTAGCCATGATAGCTTGTTTGCCATATGCACTGGCTGTTAGCTCTTTGCCAGTGTAATTCACATATAAACACAGTTTTGTAACTGTTTTCTTTATTGAAAATTACATTTCTCTGCCAGCGATCGTTGACGTTTACTCTATGTGGCACATTCCCCTGTTGTCGCTCCTGCCACGTACTATTCACATGTATGTACATACGTTTGGAATTCCTGTTTTATTTTCTGCCATGTTTTCTATAATTTTCTAGAAAATTTCTCCTAATGGCCGGCAATAATGTGTGAGTTGCATGTTGATATTGTTTGTTGCATTTGCACTGGGGTGCTAATGATGGGCGCTGTGGACTTGATTTGTTATTACAAGTGTTTTGCACGTGATGATTTGAAAATTTTAAACATGTACTTTGTTGGTTATACAAAAAGGTTTTGTAGTCTTTGAGCCATATGGTAGAAATAAAACACAAAATATTGTGCAAATACGAGTAGTATGCGTAGAGAAGGGAATGAACTTTTGGTGTTGGAGCTGTTCAAAGAAAAGTAGTGTCTAGAAGTTGGGCTTGAAATCTGCTAATACCGTTTAAAGGCAAGAATAATTGAAGGAAAACATTTCTTAATGTCTCAGTTTCAGTAATTATTTTCCAAGTTAAACAAATTTGGCTGAAAACATTAAAATTTATTACGTAATTTCCTAACCGGTTTTTATCAGTTAAACACATACATATGTACATATATATAAATAAATATTTTGACGGCCAAAACTACAAGTTATTTAATTAAACTTTTTTTATTTCAATTCTTTCTACTCTCTTCTCAGAATCTAAAAGACACCACTTTCAAAAAAAAAGTTCTGCTACAAAACCTGATTTAATAATTTTTTTTTTGTGTGTTTTTTTTTTGTGTTTAAGCCATTTTAAATTGTTCTAGTCATAGTGTGCGTAACAGAACTATTATGACATCAGTTTAAAACATGAGTGCCCATGCCCTATGCGCTTGATATTCAATTGTTTTTGTAAAAGCCCTTAGCTATAGGGCTGTCGTCTTTAATACACACATATTGCGCTCAGCACTAGCAACGAAAAATACGCAAATTTTTTTATTTTATTTTTATCTTGGACCATTACTCAGGTTATGACTCCTACATATGCAGTACATTGTACTGGAACTAGAATAATAGGTTACTATGAGTGGAAAGAGGTAGTAGTGTTTGTGGAGTTTTAACTTGTTACTGTCAAAGACTACAAAAACTCTATTGCAGCACTTAAAATGTTAGAAATAAATTAGTTAAAACTGATCAGTGCCCAGTGTATGTACCTTCGACACTGCTCAGACTATCAACATTTGCTCCATCACCTTCCACACTACAAGATAATGAAATGCATTGAAAAGAAATTAGTATTGAACATATAAAGAAAACACGGACAACGGTGAAAAAAGACAAAAATAAAAGAAACATCTTGCTACGTATTCTGGTGCCGTTTGCTTTCATACGAAATTTAAATACACAAACAACTTTGTCTTATATAGGGTGTTTTTTTAAGCCCGATAGAACTTGAAATTGTAAAAAATAACACAAAAAATTAAATTGTAATCAAAATTTTTTTTTATTCGAAAGATCAATACGTGACATTAACATTTGAAAATGATTTCGGGCATATGGGCACCGCGGCTGTTCTTGACGAAGCGCATTCTGGACGTCCAATTTTTGGCCACTTTTTCGAGCACTGCTGGCCGTATGTCACGAACAACACGAACAATGCTGGCCTCCAAGGCGTCAATTGTTGCTGGTTTATCAGCATAAACCAGTGACTTCACGTAGCCCCACAGGAAATAATCGAGAGGTGTCAAATCGCACGACCTTGGAGGCCAATTGACAGGTCCATTTCTCGAAATCAACTTATCGCCAAATTTTGATTTCAGTAAGTCGATGGTTGCGTTCGCCGTATGGCACGTAGCGCCATCCTGTTGAAACCACATCTCCTCCGGATCAATGTCATCCATATTTTCAAACAAAAAATCATTGATCATGGTGCGGTAACGATCTCCATTGACCGTAACGCGAGCTCCGGCCTCATTTTTGAAGAAATAAGGTCCGATGATGCCACCAGCATGAAAACCGCACCAAACAGTGCATTTTTCTGGATGTAATGGAGTCTGTAGGGTCTCTTGTGGATTGGTCTCACTCCATATGCGGCATTTTTGCTTATTAACAAACCCGTTAAGCCAAAAATGCGCCTCATCGCTGAACACAATTTTGCGATAAAACAACGGGTCTGATTTTCAAAGTAAATTTGGATAATTTCGTAGCGTTGTTCAAGCGTGAGTCTATTCATGATGATTTGTCAGAGTATACTGAAACAAATAAAAAAAATGTTTCATCAAAATTTAATTTTTTGTGTTACTTTTTACAATTTAAAGTTCTATCTAGCTTAAAAAACACCCTATATATATATATATTTTTTTTTTGTCAGTCGTAAAGCAGCTCAGGGCAGAAGAGCAGCTCTCGCGTCATCGTAATTATTTCTTAAGTGCGGTCAGGCTTGTTGTTCGGTCTTCGAGAGTTTTGGGTCTCACTCGCACTAGTTAACGGTTTGGAGGTATTTCATTGTTAACCACGCTGCAACTTTCTATGTGAAGGCATAGGTCGTTATAATTAGTCACAGCGACGCTACAAAAATACTGTTAATACCATCTTAGTTTTCGTCACCCCGCCCCTGCTGTGCCTCCTATGCTTTTAAAATTTACTTTGCAACTGTATAGTTGCGAAGAAATAGATTATTTTTTTGTTGTTATTCACAGTACACACACAAGAGCAAAGCAACAACACTTTTGCGTGCTTTTTTTTTATCTGGGACCAGTACTTAGGGGATGACCCCTACATATGCAGCGCATTGTATTGGAACTGGGAAAATAGGGTATGATGATGAGGAAAGAGGTAAACATTGACGACAGCGATTATTAGTGTAGATTTTATGCCTGGCCCACTATGTCACTCGACATAGCTCGCTCGCATAAATACATTTGAAACGAAAACAAATTTTAAAATGTTGTTTTTGGTATACATGTATTTATGCCAGCGATCGATGTCGAGTGACATAAATATGTTTTGTTTTTTATAAGCAAAAATATGAAATAAAAGTAGTTTATACGAGTATGTGTTATTGGTGTTAGAACTTTTGGGCACCCCTGGTCTAAAGTATATATAATATATATATACCTACTTTTTTTTTTGTACAAAACTTTTTAAAAAATATTTTGAAAGTAAAAAACCAAAAGTTGTAAACAAATAGCAGGAGAAAAGAGAAATGAAAAAACAAATAAACACATGTAGGTATGTGTGTATATATGTACATATGTATGTATGTCCATGTTTAAACACGAGTAATTTCCAAATAAATGAAAGAATTTCTAGAGAATGAATATGGAACATTAAGGCATGAGCTGCTTTGCAGGGCAAACCGAATACAAAGTTAAAGTTAAATAACTCCGGACAGTCAGCCAGTCATGCAGGCAGTCAGTCATTCATTCATCCATTCATCCATCAACTGAGGGATGAACAAAGGGAAGACAGTTTAACAAGCAGCTAAACAAACTACACCTTTTAAACTAATAAAAAAAAAAAAATAAAAAAAAAGGAAAAACAAAATACTCTTAACCCAAATAAACAACACATTTTGCGGTCGGAACAGGTTTGCTTAATTTTTTTATTTCATTTTTTTATTTGTTTGTTTTTTCTCAAATTATGATTTAACGCATCATGATTTCTAGAAAAACCATCAACACTTTTTAGTTAAAAAACTTAGAAGTTTTTTTTTCTTAATTTATTGAATACATACCCAGCGAACAACGAACTAAGGACATATTTTTCAGTATCATAGTATTTACCGCCTGCATTACTTAGAATTGGTTAGGTAATGACTTGTTTAATATCTGTTGTATACTTGTAACGTATGTAAGTAGCTGTTCTTGGCAAATATAAGTACATGCACAATATTTGCACTGAAAATTAAATTAAAGATGTTTAGTAATACTTGGATTTGCTAAGATAAGTTGTTAGAAGCGGTTTCTAATCCCGCTTACAAAAGGAAAAATTTAATAGCTGAATATTTGCCTTTACAAATTTTGCTGTGTAATGTTATTATTCGTGTCGATCGTTTCGCTGTCATTACGACTTACGAATTTATGAATACAAAGCGCGAAAGTAATGTTAATAGCCAGTTCGTCGATGTCGAAAGAATAAGTTCAAGCGCATTCTAGGCGATTTGGGGTTTTTCTAATTTTATTATTCTATGTGAACAATGTGTCAAAATTCAATTAAAATACATAAGTACATGCGAACGAATAATAGTGACATAGACAAAATCAAATTGATTCGATATCGGCGAACAGGCTGTCACATTACGTATGCGGTGCCAGCTTCGTTCAAATGTATTAACTATAAGTATTTAAAATGCTAAAATGATAAATTACAGTGCTAAAAACCAGTTCCGTACTTAAGTCCATGACCTTCAAAAATAATTTTAATGGAAAAGGTTTTTAAGAATAATATTCAATATAAATAGTACGAGGGCGGTTTGATATTGAGTCTACTTAGCGCTAAACGGCAGCACAAAAAATTTTAATTGCAATCTGTCAAACGCCAGTTGTAAAATTTCACCTAACTACTTCGATTAATTTATTTCTGTTTGAAGTAAACAACTTTTGTGTTTCTTGAAAAACAATTTTTATGGAACAGGTTCTTAAGAACAATATTCAATATACATAAATGGTACGAGAGTGGTTAAATCTACCTAGTGCTAGATGGCTGCATAAACACACAAAAAAAATTTTTAATTACGATCTGTCAAACGTCAGCTGTTAAAAATTCAACCAAATTCATCGATTAATTTATTTGCTTTAGTCATTTAAAGTAAAAAACTTTTCTGTTTCTTGAAAAATGGAAAATAGTGAATTTCGTGCGGTGATTAAACACTATTATTTGAAAGGGAAAACGGCGAAAGAGACAACAGAACATTTCAATAAACATTACGGTGAGTCCGCTCCGTCAGACTATATAGCTCCTTTATTGCAACGTAGTCACAACACAAAAAAGCTTTCTGAAAAAAAACGCATTTAAAATTTTTAGTTTCCATACAAGCCTTCGAATTTTTTTTTTAGAAAATATCTCCTAAAGAACACAGTTTAAAAGTAGTTTGAATAAATTTTTGACACAATGTAAAAGGTAGTACTGTTAACAATTCTGCATTATTATCTCGAAAATCTCATTTTTTTGAGATATGACTATGTTGCAATAAAGCAGCGATATAGTAAAATATTGGATTGCTGAATTTAAACGCGGTCGAACAAGTACTGTAACAATACCAGCAAAGGGTCAAAAGAGGTTTCTACTGAACAAAATATCAAGCAAATTCTCGATATCGTTATGAATGATCGCCGAGTTAAGTGAGATTGTTGAAATGGTAAACCTATCATATGAACGTGTGTTCAACATTTTGCACCAGCATTTGCATACGGAAAAGCTTTCGGCAAGCTGGATGCCGCGTTTGCTCAGTGTCGAACAAAAACGAGTTCGACATAGCACTTCACAGCAGTGTTTGGACATGCTAAAGCGCAATACTGTTGATTTTTGGCATCAATTAATAACTGCGGATGAAACGTGAGCCCAGCACTACTCACCTGAAACCAAAAATCAATTGAAACAATGGCTTAAAGCTGGTGGAAGTGTTCCGAAAAAGGCGAAGACTGTGACAAGGTTATGGCCACTGTATTTTGAGATACAAACGGCATATTGCTCATCGCTTATCCTGAAAAAGGATCCACAACCCCAGGAAAGTATTATCATGCATTATTGGATCAAATAAGTGATGCAAAAATAACGACCACATTTAAAGAAGAAAAAAGTGCTCTCTCTTCAAGATAACGCATGGCTTCACACAGATACGATGCTAAAATTACGTGAAATATACTTCGAATTGGTTGATCATCCATCTTATAGTCCAGTTTTAGCTCCTAGTGACTTTTTCCTGTTTCCAAACTTAAAAAATATATATATATCGCAGGAAAAGATTCATTTCAAACGAAGAAGTGATTACCGAAACTAATGCGTATTTTGAAGGGTTTCCAAAATCGTAATATTCAGATGATATAAAAAAAATTTGGAATATCGTTTTATCAAGCGTATTGAGCTAAAAGGCGGCTATTTTGAGAAATAAATGGTTTTTGAAAAAAATATATATATTTTGTTTTTACTTAAATAGCTTCAATATTGATGCGCCCTCGTACTTTTATCCAAAAAAGCTTTTTGAAAAGCCACAGATACTTTTGTAAGGCCTTTTTCAAGAGATGTTGTTTGTAAGAATACATTTATAAAGGTGACATTTATACGATGATTTAAAGGCATGCCTTTTTTATATTATATAAAATTAAGGCTGATTTATACGGTGAATTAAAGCCATGCCTTTTTTTATAATATTCTTTTAAAGGTCCTACCAAAAAATTATGTTACATCTTTACGATGATTTTTAAGTCATGTCGTTTTTTAAAAAATAATCGTTTGTCTCTTTTTACCCTTTTGCTAGTATCGATGTGGTTACCTTACCAGCTGAATGAAAACAAAACAATTTAAAAATAACAAACGAGTAAAAAAGAAATTAGAGAAAAAAACTTGAAAAACAGAAAACATGGCTTTTTTAATTTTAAAAAATTTTCAATACAAAAGAAAGACATGCTTTTTAGACATGGCTTTAAATCATCGTGAAAATTAGCTCATATACATTACAGTTTACGCATTTATACAAAATATTTTCAGCCATTCTCGACACCAATTCATGGACCAAGGTCTTATAAGCAATTAGTTGTTTAATGACTTTTATGTAATGACATTTTCAAACAGTTATTCGTAAGCGAGAATGGTAAGTAATGATATCGCCATGGTAAAATAATGTCTTAAAATGCCAACCGACATCACAGCCGAGAGGGAGCCGTTATTGTATAGGGTGCTATTACGTACCATGGCACCATCGATCTTGAATTTCAAGACTCAAAAATGTCTGTCTCGAGCTATAAAATGTTATTGGAATCAGCTTTTGCAAAGCTCAATTAACTATTTGATACCATACCTTGATATTGCAACAGGATAATACACAACGCCAGTGTAGCCAAAATGGTGCTATTTTTGACTGGCTACCATATTCGTCAGATCTAAAAATTATCGAAAAGGTCTAGCGTAAATGTTTCGTAAAGCCTATGAAGGAGATGAATAATTTGGTGATAAGCAGTCACTAATTCAGGCTATTAAAGATGCTTGGAGTCAAATTTCGTTGTATTACATAAATTCTCTTTATCAGTCTATGAAATATTTGAAATTATTAAAAACAAAGGCGGTGTTAGCCATTACTTATCGTTCTTAAGAAAAGTAATTTAAACAATAATAAAGAAAAATTAATTAAAAAACAAGAAAACCCGTTTTCCATTAATATTAGTTGTTAAGGCCAAAGGCCTTAACTCAAAATGATTACAAACCCTGTGGTTAAGTTTATATTGAGATATGTACAAAAGTTGATTTTAATCTAAAGAAGAGACAGCTTGACATATAAGCATCTATCTCTTTTATATAAATGCCTAATAAAAATGGTCAATATACCTTAAAATGGTACTTCCAGGGTTTTCTAAGAAAACCCACGCACTCTTAATTCGAACGTATATAAAGTAATAAACACTTCATGTTTCAAACAAACCACTAATTCACTTGGTTTTATGTTCTTTTCTTTTGATCGGTCCATCTGTAATCGAGCGTTATTCTGTGTCAACGAGCTAAAGAATTTCCCTCCATTTCAGCACACCGCCTCAGAAAAAAACTTACTTCTTCCTTTCACTCCAGCCTACTAAGGTACGTTTATTCAAGTAAACCAAAAAAAAAAAAAAAAAAAAAATACCACATTTTTGGACTTTTTTTTATAAATTGTTTAGAAAAAGTTCTTTAGTTAAAAGACCACTATGGGCGGGATTTTTCTATATCTCAAGATTTTCTATTTTAAAATTCTGCAATCGGTTAAAAATTGCAAAAGATACAGGCTTCTGAATAGGGAATTTTTAGTGCCTTTAAGTAAGTGAATCGGAGTGTACATGGAAACATACCAAATGTCTGATCTTGAAACAGATAGATCTATGATCCTCAATCACATTGACTAGAGCTGTAGCATAACTTCTTTCTACCTTTTCTAAAGTCCAATTGTCGATCAGATTATTACAATCCAAGTAATGGTTGAATTTAGCTATAATGTTCTCCATAAGCTTGGATAAAAAAACGGTCATAGGTTGGCAACCAGCCTATGACCGTTATTAGACATACGAATTATTTTAGATTCTTTCTTTTTCTTAGGAAAAATAGACTGACTAAGATGTAAGTGTTGAATAAATGAGTGAGATAAGGTAGCAGCACGAGCGTAAAAATCTTTGAAAAGCTAGGATCTTTTTTTGCGTAGCTATGTTGCTGATCTGCAGTAACACCCAGAGTCTGAGGCAGGAATTGAACCTGCGACCTCGAGACTGTTGGTCGAGTACTCTACCAAATCAGCCATCGAGGCCCCAATTTTATCTAAGCATTGGATTTCACTGAAAAAAAAACATTCTAAGACTTATTTAAAAGAATCATTTGGCTAAATACGCTGTTTTTGAAATGTATTATGAGAAATTTACATAGTTAGTTTAGGCTAGTTTTTGGAAAATTTGTTAAAAACCTGTTTTCAAATCTTCAACTGCGTTGCTTTGCTTTTTATATAAAAAAAAAACAAAACCTTTCATATGGCGATGTTTTATGAACTTAGTCATTATTGTTGTTGCATTTTAGATGTTGTAATAAGTGATTTATAGAAAAAAACAAAAAAACAAACAAAAAACTTTCACATTGCAACGAAAGTTCAATATATCGTTCATAAATTACGCATTAAAATTTCTAAGAGTGTTGCCAAGTGAAGGTGCCGCCAATAGAGGCTGACGTTTTTTTTTTTTTGTTTGTTTTTTTTTTTTCCTTTTGTTATTGATAAAGTTGATTTGTTAAAAGGTGACTAAACTCTTAACAAAAACAATGGCCACAACACAAAACAACAACAGCAACAACAATGTTATACGACGTCCACAATATACCATTGACAGAGACATTCACCATGAGTTGCAATACAACGCTACAGCGATAGTAAAGACAAAAAAGCAAAAACAAAAACAGCAGCAACAGTGGCAGATAATACAAACCCACATTATATTTTATTACTGCCACGGACAGACAGACACCATCCATAGTCATACATACACACTCGCATTCATACTCCTCCGGGTCTGACTCTTCTACAGCAAGGAGAGATTGTGCCAATGCCAATTTTTTCCAATTGCTGAAGAGCCAACAAACAGACAGTCAAACCACAACAAAAGACCTCTTTAACTATTCGATACAACAGCAACAACAACAACACCAACAACAATAACAAGCAATAAAATAGATGTTTGCACAACAGCAACAATAAATTGCAAATGCTGAAATCCCATTGCAACTCCCTACCTGTGGCTGGCTGGCTCGATGGCTGACTGGGCCTTCTACTACTACAGCTACTACAGTGACTTTACGACGACACGACAGATTTAGAAACGAAGAAGAAGAAACAAACTACTACGCCTCATACATAAATACATACATATGTACGAGTATGTTTGTGCATACTACATATGACGATAACTGCGAGTATGGTGAAGACCACGTTCAATGTACTACTGACTCTCTAGTGTGTCGTTTAAATGATGGCATTATTGGTTGTTGTTGCTTTTTATTTTTGTTGTTGTTTTTTTTCCTTTTAAAAGCCTGCAGACGAACAAAACAAAGTCACTGATCGTTTGAATGAAAGTTGACTGACTTATAGAGAAAAACAAAATGCCAAGGTATGGGATATCTAGTCAAGGCAGGCAGGCCGGCTGATAGTCAGGCAGGCCGGCAGGCATGCAGGCATTTTGCCATACCAACATATGACGGGCTAAATTATAACTATTTTGCTTTTGAGAGGAGGTTAATATACTGTATAATATGCAGTGTACAATAGAGGCTTTTGACCTTCCAAACTAAAGTGAAAATATGCAACACAAATGCTCATAGTTACTAACATTTTTGTAAACAAAAATGAAAAAAATTGCAAAATAAGTGAACTGCATACTTTGCAATATTATTAAGGCTCGTTAAAATGATAGAAACATAGTTCCCAGCTCTGCAAGCTTAAGAAGTGTTAGGCTGCCTTGAAAAGAAGAAAAAGGTCCTTGTCTAGTTTGAAGCTTTAAGGTTTTACAACATTTTGCCATTTTATTAATCTTTTTCTATTTTATTTATTTTTTTCTTTTTTTGTTTTTTTTTGAACTTCGAAAGTAAACGCCATGACTTTGAAAGTTCATGGTTGGTAGTATTTTTTGTCTGCACCATTAACAATTGTTTGTGAAAAATAAAAACTTTTCTTTTGCTTGAGCAAAAAAAAAAAAAAAAAAAATCACAGCTTAACTTTGACTGCATTTTAATCTTTGGCTTTCAATTTGAAAATTGTTGCATTTTGTAAGAGTGTCTATCCGCCTGCCTGCCTGCCTGTGAAAAGTTAATGCCTGCCATTTTTTTTTTCTTTTTTTTGTTGACTTGATAATTTAAAAAACACAATGACTTTTGCCTATTGTTGTCTAATGTTTCAGGCAGAAAACTCAAGCAACAGCTCCAACTACAAACAGCGTGAAAGTTTTGGCATTTAATTTGAAAAAAATAAAAAAAAAATAAAAAAAAAACAAAAAATTCGCAAAGTTTATTCACATTTAAGTAATTTCAAATGAACCGAAAAAATTAACAACTATTAAAAATGTAAAATGAAAGTTTTGCTATTTTGAAAATAAAAATATCAATCGAAAAAACTGAATAAAAGCGTATTGCTTAAATCTGTGCAGATATCTTAAAATTTTGAAACAATTCTCTAAAGAAATTTTGTAAGAAATTTTCAATTTTTCTGCAGGAAATTTTTCAAAAATCAAAAACAACTTTCTATAGAAAAGTTTGCATTAATCAAAAATAAAATAAATAAAAAGAACACTTTGTTATAGAAAATATTTTATAAATAACATATTATTGCGACCCACAATCTGGTGCAAAGTGGTGATGTAAAGTTAAAATAACATGCACTATTTTGCAAATGCAATTACGCAAGTTCATTTGCAAAAGATCGTGAATAGGTCTATTATATAATTTTTCACCAATCAAACACAATGTTTCATCAATGATGTACAATTTTTCATCAATCAAAAACAATTTTCTATAGAGAAATTTTCATAAATCAAGAACAGTTCTATCTAGAAAATATCGCATCGATCTAGAATAATATGCTATAGAAAATATTTTATCAATCACACACAGAAAAGTTTTCATCAATAAGGAAATATTTTCTAAAGAAAATTTTTCATCAATCAAAAACATGTCTTCATAGAAATTTTTTCATAAATCCACAACAATTCTCTATAAAAAATTGTTCACAAAATAAGAAGAATTTTTTATGAAACATATTTCAAGAACAAAAAACAATTATTAACAGAAAATATTTCACAAATCAAGAAAAATTGTCTATATCTTATATTTTATTTATCAATCAAGAAATACTTTTTATGGTAAATTCTTCAGAAATAAAAAGCAAATTTCTGTAAAAACTCTTTACCATCAATCAAGAACAATTTTGTACAGGAAATTTTTCATGAATTAAAAGCAATAATCTATAGAAAACTTCTCAACTGAAAATTTTTCATGAGTCCCGAACAATTTTCAAAAAAAAAAAAAGTTTCATGAATTCCGAACGATTTTCTATAGAAAACCTTCCATGAGTTCCCCCCACAAAATTCTATTTTTCATCAATCACAAAGAAATTTTTTTTTTAATTTTTTCCTAATTCCCGAACAATTTTCTATAGAAAAATTTTCATGAATCCCGATCAATATTCAATGAAAAATTATTTAGGAATCTAGAAACTTGTTCGAATATTCTATAGCAAATTTTTCATCAATCACAAACAATTTTTAATAGAAAATTCTCCATGAAACCCAAACAGTTTTCTATAGCAAATTTTTCATGAATCCCCAACAAATTTTTTTAACAAATTTTTATAAACCCACACAACATTCTTTAAAAATGTTTTTATAAAGCAAGAACTGTTGTCTGCAGAAAATTTTTCATTAAAGCAAGAACAATAAAATTATAGAAAATTATTCATGAATCAATAACAAATTTGTATAGAAAAATGTTCAAGAATCACGAACAATTTTTATGAATCTCAAACAAATTTTCTATAGAAATTTTTTATGAATCCTAAACAATTCCCTATAGAAAATTTTTTATGGATCAAAGACTATTTTGTATCGAAAATTTTTCATGAATAAAAATTGTCATGAATCAAGAACAATTTTTTATAGAAAATTTTTCATGAATTCTGAACATATTTTTTTAGAAAATTTTTGATGAATCCTAAACAGTTTCCTACAGAATTTTTTTATGAATCCCGAATAACTTTGCATAATAAATTAATCATGAATCCCAAACAAATTCTCTATAGAAAATTTTTTATAAATTCCGAAAAAATAAAAAGTTTTTCATGAATCCCGAATAGTTCTCCATAACAAACTTTTCATGAACCCCGAACAATTTTCTAAATAAAATTTTTTATGAATTCTATAAAAAAAATTTTTCACGAATTCCAAACTATTTTCTATAGAAAATTTTTCATGGATACCGAAAAATTTTCTATAGAAATTTTTTCATGAAAACCCAATAAGTTACCATAGAAAATTTTTCATGAATACCCAATAATTTTCTATAGAAAATTTTTCATAAACTCCACACAATTTTCTAGAAAAATATTTCAATGAATTCCAAACAATTTTCAATAGAAAATATTTCGTTAATTCCGAATAATATTCTATAAAGAATTTTTCATGACTCCCCAACAATTTTCTGTAGAAAATTTTTCTTGAATCCTAAACAATTTTCTACTGAAAAATTTTCATGAATTAAGAACAATTTTCTGTATAAAATTTTTTATGAATCAAGAATAATTTTCTTTAAAAATTTTTTGTTTTCTCATAAACCAAGAACAATTTTGCGTAGCAAATTTGTCATAATTTAAGAACAAGTTTTTGCAAAAAAGTTTTGGGAATCAAAAACAATTTTCTCCATGAAAGTTTTAATTTTTCCAAAGAAAATATTTCATGAGTAGGAAGAAATTTTATTTACAAAATGTTTGAATAAACAAAAAAAAAAGAACTTTTTTGCAGAAAATACATAAATCTAGAAAAAACTTTCTGTACAAA